>JAGPOW010003316.1:173590174-173630545 GCA_030014935.1 Caiman crocodilus
GTCCTGTGACCCTGGCACTCGTTCCTGCCATTGGCAGAGGGTCAGACTAGATGACCTGCTTTAGGCCCCTTCTGACCCTAGATACTATGATACTATGAAGTCTAGTAAAAGATGCTAAGTATTATTATTTATTACCTTGCATTACAAATCTAGCAATGTTTTTAACTGAAATGCTTCCTCTTATTAATTACTTGGAAACATTTGAAGAGGTGGTCTCAATCTCAGTGTCTCTATCAGGGATTACTGACAGACTCTTCCAGTATGCAAATGTACTAAAGGTTTGCTATCAGATTCTGCCCTTACATATGTTGGGGAAATCTGAAGCATTTACATCAATGTAATTGAGGTAAGAGTCTGATCCATGTGGTTTTCCATTTAAATACAATGAATTTTATTAAGTTTTCATTTAATAGAAGGTTGTGTACATACATTTCATGACTGATTTTGTTAAAATGACTGTTTTTCTTGCCAGCAGCAATCGGGGACTGCCCACAGACACTGCTGGTGGTGTCAGAGGCAGGGATTTTCCTGGGAAATCTAGTCAGTTGTTGAAAAAGAAAGAGCCAAAATTAGTTCTGGTCTGTTTGTTACCCTGATTTCCACTGACCATTTTTGTGGCTTTTCAAGAAAATAGTTGTTTCCTAATCTCCACCAGTTTTAAGAAACATAAGTGTTGCATGTAATAGGCAGACAAGGTTCCTTGGGTGAATTTGATATCTTTTATTAGACCAACTCAAACGGTTGGGAATAGTTATTAAGCAAGCTTTTGGGTTCAAAAACCCTTCATCAGGCTAAGGAAGCTTCAGCAGTTGGTTTTTGATGAAGGGTTTTTGAACCCGAAAGCTTGCTTAATAACTATTCTCCAACCATTTGAGTTGGTCTAATAAAAGATATCAAATTCACCCAAGGAACCTTGTCTGCCTATGTGTTCCTTAGCTACATAATTAATTGTTTGGACTAAAGTAACAAGGATATTATGTAAAAGTCACAACTCTGGCTCAGCAGCAATCAATATGATGAAGTAGTTCAAAAAAGCCTGGAAATGTTTTTATATCGCACAGTGGAAGTTCATTCAATCAGAAACACCAGTCAGTCTCTGAATTACATTAGCTTTTGTTGAACACTATGTTTGGTACTAACTTTAAAGGCTTGCCTAGAAAACCCAAACATTGTTTTAATTAATAAAAACTGACCTTCATAATTTTAAATTCTAAAACTATTGCCTTTTAGCCGTGATCCTGAAAAAGGACATTGTTTTATATCTTGCAATAAAAAGTGATATAGGTTACTAAGGCTTTGATCCTATAAAGGCATATACTTAACTTTTTGTGTACAGCTGACCCAAAAAAATCAGGGGGCCACTCCGTCATGCCTGACAATGAAGGAATGGCATTTTATACCACCAGAAGATCTGACCCTATGCATTTAACTGCATCCTTACATTGGGCCTAATTTAATTGCATTCAGGATTGGGCCTACTTTTCAACTATTTTTCTATGGCAAGTAAAAGAGGGAGTTGAGTGATGGTATCATAATAGGAGTATTTTGTATCATAGGTTAAGAAAGAATATTGAGGTTAGGACAAGACTGCAGTTCTTTTTCTTTCTCATAAAGAGTAGCAAAAAAAGGTGCACTCACATTTTTTAAACGTCTCGCTGAACAGTAAATTGTATGACAGGTATTTTGTCTGAACTACTCCAAGCAGCCAGGGTGTGGTTTGCATGTTCTTGTTAGCATTTTAACTTGTGGAATTTGAGTTGAAAGCAAAATGTCTTTTTTAAAAAGTTGTTTAACCACTTTCCAGGGGGCTGGTGGCAAAACTGTAGCCTAGCCTCTGGTTTTCTAAGCATTTTTATTATTGGAAAATATTACTAGTTTTAAGTTGTTGCTTTGTATTTTATAAGAAGAAACGTAGAGTAAAAGAGATTACAAGACATTTCAGTGAAGTAATATACAGATCTGGTACATTATATTTGGCCTATTCTCATCAGATCCAATACAAATCTTGCATAAAAAAAAAGCTTTGCAAAAATGTGTATTATTTATTCATGCCTTTCTTATTTATACAGTAATATGTTCCTCCAAAAAAAATTCCCCTCTGAGAAATAGCTATTAGAAAAATAGGGAACAGTCTTTATTCCACAAACACTAATAACAAAACGATCAATATAAAGGGCACAGTAGAAATCAGTGTTTATCACACTTCAGACTTAGCATAGTAAAACTGTTTTTCTATGTTAAGCCTATATGTACTGGTAACAAATTAGGGAATACAATTTCATTCTAAAAATAAATTAAATAGGTAATTTTTAGCTATTAAGCCTCACATTTTGTTCATAGTTGTTCATATAACATAACTTGGTTACAAATGAAACTTAGGTCTCTACAAATATCCATTTTGAGGCATGTGTATCATTCAGAACTTAAAATGGAATAATGCAGCAGGTCAAAGGCTCTGTACTGACCCTCTGCACAATGGGAAATCTTACCTTTATATCTAAAAATAATAATATAGTTTGGATTTAGCTTTAAAAATGAATATGCTCCTTAAGATTTAGCAATCATAAGATAAAGCTTATCACATTATACTTTTATGAGGAAGGTACATTGTACATTATATACTTTTGCTCTTCCTGATAAGTATCTTCTAACTGAAATGTTGGAATGGATTTCTTGGCAATTTGTTGTGAATCAGTCTCCTGTTTATAAAGCTAGAGGCACGTCCTGTTTACAGTGACAAAGTAGCTATGCTTTCTTTTGGGAGCATGGTTTGGCTCTACTATTTTTGTAGGGAATAAATTCTACATGATTTCAAGCTTCCTATTGTACTTGAATAATCTTTGGTTTCATGCTTCCTTTTTGATCTTAGTCCCACGCTGTAAAAGCCAACATCCCACATATTAGTGCTTTGGCAGTCTGAGTTCTGCATACTGTAGATGGTGAAGGAGGACACTCTTCACCTTCTGAGTAGACTTCCTGCTAATGTATTTCAGCCCTGCTGTGCAGGGAACATTATGAGGTCGAACTCTACAAAAATATTTATCAAACTCTAACTCCATGTAAGGCTTAAACTATAACAACAGACTTTGACCTTGCTCCCAATGCAATCAATGCCAAAACTCCTGTTAGCTGCAATAGGACCAGAGCCCAACTCGTCTGTGCAAAGTAAGGTGTGGTAAAAGCAAAGGTTGGTGAGTTTTGTGTATCTGTAGGGCAGTCATGGGATCTGGGTGATGTTAATCAAATCGTAGTCACTATTAATTAGGAATTATATACTGATGGGTAAAAAAACCCCATAACACTGATAATTGAATGGGGAATATTTATTAGAGGACACTAAAAACACAGAACTTTGTGTATTTAAATTGTCTAACTGACTCTCCTTTTTCAGTGAAACCTGAGTATGTAATACAATATCCTGTGTAGGCTTCAATAGTTAGAATACAGAACATTTTAAACCTTTTTTAAAAGCTCAGACCTTTTAAACCTGGAAAAATATTTGTATTTTTAATGGTTCCAAATTTTTTCAAGTTGCATTTATTTTAGTATATGTTGATCTTTTTTTCTTGGATAAGTGTCAGGAAGTTTCTGTCATAGTTGCATTTTCTTTGTCTTGTGACATGATCTTCCATAAAGTGCCTTGAATAAAGTTTGGTTGAATGTAGTATCAAATTTAACTGATTTAGGTCAAACCGGTTTATGAAACTTCTGCCCCAGACCGCTTCCTGGTCCCTCAGCATCTCAGCAAGCTGAGTACCCCAACATCTCAATATATTTTGCAGCCCTGGGCTCAGCTGTGCTGTCTGCTCCAGAGAGCAGGGCTGGTCCCATCCCTGTGCTCCCTAGCTGGAGCAGTGAGGGCTGGGTCACTGGCCAGCTCAGTCTTCCACCCCCAGACGAACCCCAGCTGGGCCTGAAGCCAGGGAACAGGGTTAAACTCCTCTTTCCCCAAGAATGGGGCTGCCCTGCCCTGCTTACTGTTGGCTGTGACACCTGGAAGCCAGGAAGAAGAACTTTTGAGCAACCCTGCAGAGTCCTGCTACTGTCATTGTGGACTGCAAATCCCAGAGACCTCGGGTACAGTAGGAAGAACACACAAACACAGCCCATGCTGACTACATGCCAGAGAGCCATAGTCTAGCTACCCCCTGGCATCTGGCTTGAACCACTGCAGGCATGTGGCTGCATTTCCTGAATCAAAAGTGAGTGTCTGTTCATTTGCTTATTGGTTCACTCTTTGCAGCATAGACTAACTTGCAAAGACTGAATTAATTCAGCCTTGGACATTTTGACAGTCTGTTCATGATTTTGATTTGAGATGCTGAGTGTAAACTACCTGAGCCAGGGGCAGTCATGTAACTATGATCCTATGACCCCAGCTGACTTCCTGCCCTTTGGGCAGCGGGCTGGACTCGATGATCTTCCGAGGTCCCTTCCAGCTCTAATGTCTATGAAATCTATGAAACTACTGTACTGAAGCAGCACCTCTTTGCATATCCAGGTGTGGCATGTATAAATCTTACTTTCCACATCCTACAAATAATGGAGGCTGCAAGCTGCTTCAGCTGCATTCCTATCTGGTAGCTTTCTCTGTAAGAAAAAGAAACAAAGACTAGATAGCCTAAGCATCACCCCAAGACACTCAGGGGGATGGAGAGGACAGTGAATGTCTTTACATTCCCCAAAGGTATGTAGTTCCCTGCCAAATAGAAACAGGACTGGCATATGAAGACATCAGCTCAGGGACTCAACCTCTGTCCACTCTCTCTTCCCCTGGGTCACAGTAATCTCTTTCAGATGAGTTCTGTCAGTCTGTTAATCCTCCACTTAGGCACTGCAGTGCATAATATTTAGATGCACTTTCCAAACAGGTGGTCCAGATCTACAGGGTTAAGTACGTAAAATTCTTAAACACTAATAGCAAAACCTAGGTTCCTCCCAAGAATGATCAATAATGTCTAAGGGACATGTGTACAGGTAGCAACTAGCAGTAGTTTAAATAAAAGGGGACACCTGGGGCAGTAGCCCTGGGCACTGCTGTTGTAGGAGATACAAAAACAGCCATTTCTGTAGCAGTGGCTGATTGCCCTACTTCAACTGGCACAGTAGCAGCCTGTGCTGCCCTGTGCATTGTAGCTACCACAAGCATGGAGATTCTTTGCCTCACCACTGGTCAATAGGAATTCTAGGCACTGGCTGTCTGAATTCATATTTTTCCTTGGAGCTTAGGCATCTGAGTGAATGGTGCAAGAAAGGTGCTTCCATCATGTCAGATTCCACACGGAGGGTAGATACTTCCCTAAACCAGGCCACCTTAACTCACAGGAGCATTGGGTTCAGTGTGAAGCATGCATGCTCTCATTCACTCTTGAATTCAGCTAGTGGGAATGATTGTAACTGTCTTCTGTCCAAAAGTCATCTAGAACTCATGTCTCTGACTTCCTGCATGAGTGTGCTTTCAACTAGAGTACTAGGCAAAGGTACCATCTCTTTTTTATTCTTTGCTGTGTTTTGTATTGAGCTGTCTATGTGCTCTCAGTATCAGTTAGCAGGTGTGCTCAGACTTTGTCTAGCAGTTCCTAGCATTCATCTGTGTCTGCCACAGCTGAGCTTAGGTGGAAGTAAGTTGCTTAGGCTAAAGCTCTCCAACTGGTGGGCCACAGGCAACATGCAGCATTTGAGGAGACTCCTGTGTACTACTGCCCATCTGCCACCCCTCTGATCGTTCTTACTGTGGTGGTGGCCAAGGTCTACCTCCTCCAGCATTCTCACTTTCTCTTCCTGCTCCTGCACAACAGAAGTGGTGCAGCGGGAGGGTGCTGGTCTGTCTCGCATGATAGGGGCTCTGGAGTGCCTGTACTATGCATTTGGCAAGGGAAAGAGCTAGGCTGTGCACACAGCAGTGGATTTTTTAGCCACTGATTTGTATCACACTGTGACTTAGGTCCTATTTAGGTTATTTGCAAGGTTGAGTTGGATTTGGGTATGTAGTCTTAGCTGAGAAGAACAAGAGGAATGGGGTGAAATAGCAAGGTACATTGGTACCCATTTTGGAGTGCAAAATAAGAAGTCGTCATACTTTTGCTTGTATCCAAATATAGCATTGCAGTCTCTTAGTGTCCAGATGCTTGTTTTGAAGTTGATTCTGCTGGTATAGGAAAGAATTAAAATGGTAAAAATAACCAATGAAGGCTGGTGCTGCCACTCTAGTACCTGTTCCTTTCTATTTATTTTTAATCTGATTTTGTCTAGTAGCAAAGGGCAAAAATGTACAGCATTTCCAGTTTCTTTGTGGTAGCAGTGGTAGATTGTGGAAACCCTATAGTAAATGTTTCTGATTCTTTTATATTTCATGTGGATGGGAGTCAGCCCATTTTGTTGATTTGTTCCTAAGCATTATCATTTACTTATTTATCTGCTTTTCTGGACTGCATACCTTTATGGTCTAAAACAAAGATGGTGCTCAATATTGATTGTTCCCAGGGATAAACTAGTATAAAAACTAGTATTATCTACTTCCCTGTATTGACTTTATGATTGTCGTGCCAGTTTAAAAATTCCTAGTATTCTTAAAGAAAATAAAATCTCAGGTGCCTGACACTAAATATCTGAATCCAGGCAACACTGTAATTCACTGTGACCTAATACTTTTTACTATCTGGGGTTCAAGACGTCTGATGAAATGAACTGACAGTGTGATCAGATTTGGGCAAGGATTGTCTGGGTAGAACTGTTAAGAAGCCCAACTAGAGGCAATAGCTAAAGGAGCATAAAGAGGTGCCCTAATAAAGGGGTTTATACCTTGCAGATATACATACCTGTGACATACTTAACTTTTATGAATGCTATTAAACAGTCATTGCTCCTACTTCTGTTAACTGCCACTACTGAAAATAGTTCAGGTCCATCCTCTTGACCCCAGGAAGCAGAATCCTCCTCACTGAGTGCAACTAGCACATGGCAATAAACGCTAGCACAGTCTGAAACACACTGAGCCAGAGCAGACCAGCCCAGTGCTGGCAGAATGCCCAGGGTATCAGCCTGCCAGCCCAGAGCTTCTCTGCCCTGGCTCACTGTGCAGCGGAGGAGACAGCTGGGACACAAGGGTACTACCATGTAGGGCTAGCCAGCAGGCAGCCCTATATTGTAGCATCCTTGTGCCCCAGCCAGCCCCACTCACTATCTACCTGTGTATTTCATCACATGTAACTACTCTGCTGTAGGATAGTATCTGTGGAGTTAGTTAATTTATTGCACCCAATAGGGGTGCACATGTACAATGTAACACTTTACTGTCGAGCTAATTAGCTCCACATTAAAGTGCACATGTAGGTGCATCCATTGTCTGTAGAAAAGGCACCTTTAAAAGGAAAGGTGATTTTACTGGGTTTCCCTTGTGGAGTTGGAAACCCAGTAAAATGATAGTACATTGGTATGTATGATCCAGAAAGTCAGATGTAGTCCAACAAAAAAATGAAATGGATCCACTTACTTTCTCTGTCCACTGTACAAAACATGAACACTAGAAGTAAGAACAAGAAACTTTGCTATCTTCTTAAAATGGTAATAATTTATGGTGTTATTAGCATTATAAGAAACTTTTTTTAAAAGCTCCTGCTTCGCTTGAAGGGAAAAGTTAATGCCTTTTTTTTCCATCCACCTTTTAAATAAAATTTTATAAACAAATTACTGTAATTTTATGACATGTTCCCACTAAATACATCTGTTTAAGAAGGGCCAGAAGCTCAAAAGATGCCCTTAAATCCTCTTCTTCCATGTTGTACTGTTGTCTGTAAAGTAAATAGATTCTTGTTATCAGTAGGATTTTTTTGTTAAATTACAAGGATCCTTTTCACATTCTTTTAATGTGGTAATTTGAAACGCATTGTTAATGATTATGGATCATTTATTTGTATTACAGTAGCATGTGCAAGCCTCATTCCAAACCCATTGCAATGGGACCTATGAGAAAACATATGATAAGAAAGAGAACTTAACCACAATGAATTTATAATCTAATGTAGCGAGTGTAGCAGATTGCCTGCTTGGGGTTCAAAGTAAAACTCTGCCTTATCACTGCTCCATGCCTGATTCAGGTCCCATTGGAAAAATGGGAAGACGCCCATTAATTTTGAACATGTTCTGGATAATTCTTCAAAGAACTGAAGCCACAATTTAATGTAATTTTTAGTAAAGTTTTTCTTGCTATTATAGCTCTCATATTGTAGTACTTCCTGGAAGGACTAAGTCTTTTGTTCATAAAAAAACCCCACATGATTTATTGATTCTCCTTATCTCTCTTACTGAACAGAGTAGAATGGACAGCCCATGTGAGACAGTGCTGGCTCATATACTTTAGTGACAATGGGTAAAGCACCCAGTTAGAATCAGAGCCTGTATTTCATTTTATATTTTATAGAGCACAAAGATACTGAATATACACACCATGCCTGCCTTTTTGTTAATTCCACTGGCAGACCTGGATTTGTGTGATTGTTCTCAATTTGTATAAAAGTAATTCACTGTAATTGTGACCTTATTAAAGTTTTGTGATTTCAGCTGCTGTTCACCTCATGCTAATGACTAGTAAATAAAATGCTAATTTACTTACAGCTTTGTGCTGCAAAAGTTCAGGTAATAAAATAGTTTAATTAGCAACCAATTTGTACACTACATTGAATAGATGCTCTAATCTGACAGCTTTTAGACATCTTTGTTGGGAGCAAGCTAATTACAATGGAGCTGTTAATGCCCCTATTGTTAAAGCTATGTCTATGTTTCCACTATTAAACCTGTAAGGAATTTGTGTCCCGAATGATGTAAATCACATTAGACTGATCTTTGGTAGAAAACACGAGGGGTCTGAGTAGTTTACTCCTAAAAACTGTAAAAAAATCTATCCAATTTTCTTACTCTGTAGAGTGGAAGAAAAAAGGGTATGAAAATCCACCCAGGAACACAAGACATGGCAGCAGTGCATTCATGGCATTCTCCTCCTTAATCCCAATGACTAGGCATGATTTTCATTGCAAAAATTGAACAGCCAGGAATTCATGAATCCTGAAGAGATGAGGATAGCCAGTTTGTGACCATGTTGCCTACCCAATGTTGTCTGTGACTTGAGTTAACCTTCCCAGTTTAAATGAGCAATTCAGGGCCACAAGGCATCTTGACAAGTGCCCTACCCCCTGGTTGCTATCTTGGGACCAGAAGTTCCATTTCTAATCCCTGATCTTTGCCACTAGAAGTCTCCCCCCACCCTTGCCCCCAAAAGTACTCCTTTTGGAAAGGGGAGGGGCACAGTTGCACTGTGAACCAAAAAATCCCCAAATCATATGCTAAAAGGCAAACACCTACTATACATATTTTAATTTTATTACAAAAAATATTTTTGTCATGATTTGTGTTTGCATAGTATATACACACACACACACACACACATATACACACATATATATATATATATATACACATATATATATATATAAATGATTGTATAATAATTCAAATATAAAGTCTTACTCTTGTATATTGTGTGGAGGTGTTTGAATTGTGGCTAGGGTGGGAGTATGTGTGTGGTGGGGTGTGGGGGTGTATGGTGTGGTTGTGTGTGTGGGAGCCATAGGGTATGTTGAGGGAGTGTATTTGTGGGGTAGGGTGTAGGTCTGTTGGGTTTGTGGGTTGGTCACTCATTCTCCTGCACTTGACTCCCCCAATCCAGCCTTGTCCTTATGCCTGCTGTGCCTTGATAACATATGTAGGAGACGGTTCTTGGAGAACCAGGATAAGTACAGACAGTCAAAAAGCCTGAGCCTGAGTCTTTGCAGGTTAGACTAAGATGCAGAGATTAAACTGAGAAACAACTGGACACACGTGTACTGTTTATTCTGGAAATGCAGCCACATGCCTGCAGTGGCTCAGGCCAGAAGCTAGGGGGTGCTAGAACATGGCTCTCTGGTACATAGCCAGAATGGGATGTATGTTCACTTCCTTTTCCTGCTGCCCCCCCTCGCTGACATCTCTGGGATTTTTAGTCCACGGTCACAGCAGCAGGGCCCTGCAGGGTTGCTTATCACTTCCTGCTTCCAGGTGCCTCTGGGATTTATACTCCATAGTTACAACCCACAGTAGCTTTCAGTAAGTTTAGCAGGGCAGGACAGCTCTGCATTTGGTAGAAGTGGGGGGTATAATCCCCATCCCTGGCCCCAGCCCTCAGCCAGGGCTTGCCTGGGCGGGGGGCAGTCCCTGCCTTTCTCCCCTCTCCTCCCACAACCATTCTGTGCTGGAGCAGGAAGCACAACCCAGCACAGCCGAGCCCAGCCCAGGGATGAAAAGCACACTGGCATGATGGGGACTCTAGTTTAACTTAAACCAGGAAGGGTCTGGGACAGAAGTTTCTTAAACTGGTTTGACCCAAATCAGTTAAGTCTGATACTACATTCAACCAGGTTTATTTTAAAGCAGTCTCAGTCATTTTTAAACTGGTATATGTGCACTGAACTTCTGTTCTGTTACAGGTTTCTGATGACTTAAACCGGTTTGTGTGTAACTTCTGTCCCTAGCCCCAGAATTCAGTCCTCCTCCCATCAGGCCTCCATTAGGGTCTGTATCTCTCTTTGTAGGGCTTGCAGTCTATACTCACTCCTAGTCTCTCCTAGGGCCTACAGTCATCACCCTTCTACACAGTTCTGTGGCACCCTTTCCCACTATGCATTTCTCCAGGCACTCAACGCTGCCTGTCCCAGACTGGATGCTTCACAGGTTACTGGGATGTAGCATCAATAGCTATTGAGTACCTGGGGTGGGGAGAATAGGGAGGAGTGGCAGTGAAGGTATGCTGATCAAAGTAGACTGGGAATGGGGGTGAGAAGCACCATTCTGGTTAACCCAGTTGCCCTCCCCACCCCCGATGCACTCTGTAGGGGTCTTGTAGAGGCAGCTGGCCAATTTTGTGGGTAGCAGTACCTAGGTGCATAGGCACTGCTAATTAGCTAAAATAGCAGTTTGCAGGTTGGGGGCCTGTAGCCCCTTTAACTCTTCTCTTGCACATCTCTTTTCTTGCTTCCTTTTTCCAGCAATCCTTCTTGCAAGCTGCTCTTGCTTTGCTGGCTTTTTCTTCAGCAAGCAACAAGGGTTCTGTTGCCTGCCATCTCTCTGCACCACTCAAGTAACAGTGGTTAAAAGTCCCTTGTTACACCTTCCTCATAATTTTATAATTCAAACCAATGTTCAACTCTATTTGAATAAGTGAACCTCATATAGAATTCAGGTATTCAGCATAATTATGCTTTGAAGTCTTAGAGCCAAGTATATGTACTCTATAAAAACATCATGTTATTCTAACAGACATAATCTTAAAGCAGGATGTGAATTTGGCATTGCAATTTCGGGGCTGTTTGGGCACACTGCTTTTTATTTCTTCCTCTAAATGCAGTTATTCTCAGCCATTAACAAATAATATCTCTAGACTAGAAATATCTAGATCTTCTTCCACTTTGAATAGTTGCTATCATGTGCCCTGGATAGATACTTCTGGCATTATTTATTTACATGTATGTCCAAAAAACTACATTCCTTTGAAAGCAAAGTGCTTTTGAGCATCTCTGTGTTAGGGAAAACTTTATAGGAGCTGTAGGTTTTTATTCTCTGAATCACAGGGAAGGTATTTTCATCAGATTATTTTTATATTAAAAACATTTTTCTTTTTTAAAAATAAATTCATTTGAAATAATGCATATAAAGATTTAAACTTCTTATAATCTAATAACATAATTTAAATACATAAATAGTATTACATCAATGAGCTCTCTTGAAATCTTAAAATCTGGTCGCAATGTTCACCAGAGCACCTCTTAGGCTACCAAGGGACAATAGTCACAAACTGACAGAGAGCTGATTTAGGCTGGACATCAGGAAAAACTTCTTCACTGTAAAGGTGGCCAAAATTTGGAACGGGCTTCCAAGGAAGTGGTGCTGTCCCCTACCTTGGGGATCTTTAAGAGAAGGCTGGATAAGCATCTGGCAGGGGTCATCTGACTCCAGCACTCTTTCCTGCTGAGGCTGGGGGTCAGACTTGATCTGTTGAGGGACCTTCTGACCCTAGCATCTATGAATCTATGCCTACAGTGGCTCAGCCTAGAAGTCAGAGTGGGATGCTAGAGCAGGCCTCCCTCCCCTTGCACAAAGCTGAACTGAAGGGGGCATGCCCAGTCCCTGGCAGGACATTCTTATTATTCCCTTCCTAACCCCCTGAGCTGCCCAGCAGGGAAAGTTTATCACCTCTAGCTTAGTGTTGTCAACCCATTAAGCAAACAGAAGCCATCTGTTACCAGCCATCTGTTGATTCTGCCTTTGTTCTGTGTGCCACAGCTTGGAGGTAGCCAGCATGTGGTCTGCTAGCTGATGCTGAGAGGTGTCTGTCAGGAATGGGGGAATGCTTGCTTAGCAGAGGGTTGGGTGGGGCGGGGGGGGGAAGCCAGGTGGATGCCTGCTGAGACTGCTGAGCTGCAGCCAGGGAGCAGAGGGGATAGGCCAGCCCTGCTGTGGACCAGAGAGCCCCACCTACCCCAGAGAGCATGCTGGGATGCTGGAGGATTCTAATTTAACTTAAACTAGGAAGGGGTCTGGGACAGACATTGCATAAACTGATTTGAGCCAAATCAGTTAAGTCTGATACTACAAACAAGCAGGTTTATCTTAAACCGGGTTCAGCCTTTCTCAAACCAGTTTATGTGCACTGAACAGCTGTTCTGTTACAGGTTTAAACCAGTTTCTGATCACTTAAACCAGTTTATGTGTAATATCTGTCCTTAACCCTAGGGATAAGATAGGTGTCTAATGTGATTATTAATTCTCAACAATCTTGGTAAACACTTACATGCATCTGTAAGTACCTAAATACCCATTGTTGTTAGTCATTAGGACCAGATTTTCAATGTCAGTTCACCAATAAGTGATTCACCAAACTAAATCATTTAGTTTGAAATATAAAATATATTTAATAAACATTTGTCTTATTTATCCAACTCACTTAAGGTAGTTTTATTTAAATGTTACAACAATTTTAAAATTCTGTGAGTTTTTTTCATTTTTATTGAGTCACAATTTCCATCCAAATGTAACTTGGCACAAATCACAAAAGCAATGTCCAAAAAAATAAGAAATGTCACTGAACATTTTTTAACATAGAAATGTAGAAATTATTCTAATAAATATGTACTGTGATATCAAATTGCTGAAAGAAATAGAGCTAGATGATATAGTGTACCCCCTGGTTATTAGAAACAAATGCCAGAATTAAAGGTCATATTTAATGGCAATTAACTTGTTTACTAACCAATGGGAATGAACTTTCCTTTAGGAAAATAGCTTAAAAGTATGGATGAAAAACAAATATAAAATAAGAGATTTAAATCTACATTTCCACTTACTTATTTGACTTACGTAAAATCACTAATTTAAATAATTTCATATTAAGCTACCCTATCAGATCTAAAGCTGATAGAAATCAACCCAGTGTGTGGAAATTCATTTAATAAGTGGGTTCATGAATGAATTTCGTTTATTTACATTTAAAAAAAAATGATTTGCCCTTCTGTAAAGTCTTATGCACCCTTAAATCTCAATCCTGTTCTTAATTGATATCAATGACATATCCTGGAATTAAAATAATACTGTCAAACTTAGTTATTCAAAAAATATGAATTAGGCCTCAAAAAATCTTAAGGTTTTAAATTAACTGGGGTTTCTTTTTGTATTTTTTTTTCTGGATTTTGAAATTGTAGGACTCGCATGTTCATGTTTTGTACAATCATGAAGGCTAGATTTGTTTTGTTTTCTTTAAATTAATACTGATAGGAACATTGCTTCAACAAAAGCTTGTACTTTTAGAAAAAAAACCCTATCTAATACTGTAGGATTTTTTAAATTATATTTGGAGAGCTATCATGCTGGTTGTGAGTAGGATTAGAACCACATTTTCTTTTGTCTTTCAGTACTAGGGTCTTTTGTTCCCCAAGAAAAACTAGAGTTAGAACAGCATATGTCAGTATAACACACTCTTCTATCAGAGATTTTCTGTGTATATCTAGTGATCATTTGAGATTTATATGCATCACACTGCCATTTGTCGCAGACCTTGTAATAGTATTAAGCTCTGATTCATAAAGGATAGAATTAGTGCCAAGGGTTTCTGGCAGGGACTGTAGCTTTGCCTGTAAGGAAACAGCTCTCAATGATGGTTGGTTAAAGATATGCACTAGTAAAAGTTGAGCCAGAGGTTGCTGCAGAGGTTGCTATACAGAAGAGAAAAAACCTTGACTTAAATATGGCAATGCATGGAGTCTACTCTGCTTTTGTAATAGTGTTCCTAATAAACCATTAACAATTGATTTTATTAGAATATTGGTACATACCATGAACTCACTCCACACTAGATATTTAATAGTTATTTTCACCTCTGATAGTTTGTTTTTGTCTTGCACAGATTAATTCACCTCCATCCACTTCCTCAATTCATACTGATTAAATCCACTGGGTGCATCTACACATGCAGGTATTGTGCAGAAATAAACTCTGAAGTTTATTGCTCCAGACTTTTTTTGCTCCAGGGCATGCCATTTGAACGTGTGTCCAGGAGCAAAAACTCGAGAACAGTTAGCTCTGCAGTTTATTCATGTGCAACTCATGGAGCCCGGTGGGAGCAGCCCGGGCTGGCAGGGGACCCAGAAGGTCCCCTGAGAGCTACCTGCTAACCCTGCACTGAAACACCTTGTGCTCCAACCGGCTAGCCCTATGTTGAAACACCCCTGTGCCCTAGGCAGCCATATCACCATCTATACCTATGTGCAGTAGTGGATAGTACTTGTGTCTGATGGGACTGTGTGACAGCATAGTAAATTAAACTATACCATCCTAATTACCACACACATATAGATGAGTAAATCAGTCTACTGTGCAGTACAGCATGTGTGTAGACATGCCCAGAGAGTCCTATTGGTATAACAAACCGTTAGAGAACAAAGGGACCACTGTTCCTGCCCGGGGATGATCCCTGCAAGATGTGCAACTATTGAGGTGGTAAAATTGAGCAGACTGTTCCTAGAAGAGGGCCCTGAATGTGAATAAGTGGGGTAAGCAAGAACAGAGCATATGCCTGAAAACTGCCCTTACTTTTGATATCACCCTTCAGCTAGAAATGTCCGTAGCCAAGTTGAGAAAGGAAAGGGAAGAGCTCAAAGTAATTCTATGAAAAATACTGCTTCTTGGCACAGCATGTTGGTGACATCATCCATTTAGCAATGAAGCATGGAAAGCTTTATGGTACTGAAAGCATGCTGCATAGTCATGACAGAGCAAGCACCACACAGGACAACTCTGAGTATCATAGAGCACTTTTGCACATGCTCCAGGGGTGTGGGGTGGGAAGGGACTACTTATGTTTGCGGGTCATCTTTTTATCTTACTGTTTTAAAGCATCACTTTCCTTAAGGATGATGTGGAGTGAATAATGGTGAAATTATGAAAACCTACGTCAACTCCTAAGGTTCTTATTTAATCTATTACATTCATTTGAATAAAAAAAGAAATGTCAGGGAGCATGCAAGGAAAATCAAACCACTGAACTGAGGTAAGTCAATAGCTAAGCATTTGGAATTAATTTTTGAACAACTGAGAGTATGTACAAACATTACAGTTAGATTGATCTAAACAAAGTTGGATCAGTCTAAATGCATGACATCGTGCAGACATTTGCAGGGCTGAAATCACCCCCAAAATGGCATGCACAATCTCAGTTTGTTCACCTCAGGAGGTGAACTAACTTTAGCTCAAGAAAGGGTTAACTTGGTGTATGAAAGGTAAATTTGATACTGTGAATGCCTGTTTTCGAATGCTTGTACTCATCACAGCACAGTCCTGGGGCTGTTCGTACCCTTCCTGACCCTGACCAAGATAGTTTTAACACCCACCCTCCCGGACTTGGCAATACCTTCACCATGGACCCACTAACTGTCCTTGCCCCCCTACCCCTTCAACTACCCTTGGACCTGCTAGCTCCTCTGCCAAACTCCCCAGCTCTGAGTTACTTGTCTCAGGCTTCTACCACTACCTGGAGTGGGAAACTCCTGCATGTGTTGCTCCTGATTTAGGTTGAGCTGGTTTAAAGTAGGCCCCTTTAACCTGAACAGGGTGCTGTGAATGTTTGTACATACCCTAAAGTGGTCGTTGTTAGTAGATGTTGCTTCTGCAGATTTAGAGAAAATATTTCTTTTAATTTCACCTAGTTCAGTTCAGTAATTAGTTTATTCAAAGCTGAGAAAACAACTGGGAGAAGAAAACCAACAAAAAAGGAGAGCTTGTTTTTCTGTTCCAATCTGTGAATGAAAACAAGATCTGAAAGGATGGCATCTCTTAAATCTAATCTCTTAGAGGACATGATGACAGAAACAATTAGTTTAAATTGCTGACTAAAGATAATACTTCTTTTGTTTGAAAAAATCGTTTAGCTTTATTTAACAAATAATAAATAGCTGCAATGTACTGATGCACAAAGATAAAAACTAAGTTTAACATGTTTTGTTTAAAAAAATACAAAAAAATCTGTTTTTGAGCATTTTAATTAAATACAAGTTCTGACCAAGTGCAGCTTTATAAAAAATCAATAGTAAGAAAATTAATCATCTAGTAAATAAGAAATATATCGCCATATTCTGACAACCATGTTAAAATTAAGAATCTGACTCTGAATCTGACTGAAAGTACCTTAAGCTTATATAACTGCTTCAACAAACATCATGCAAGATGTCTGTATTTTCTGGTTAGCAAACAAGTAGCAAACCCCCCCCCCAATTTCTTCCTGAGAGCCACACATTAAGTTATAACTAATTGTTTTAATTATTTCACCATAATAAACTAATTTGTTCTTCTTTTTGTTTTTGTCTCACCCATCCAGCTCTGGTCAAACTTTATCAGACAAGAAAACTGATTTGGTCCAAGTGTTACTTTAACCAAAAACATCAAGAGTTATTTTCTTTGAATAGAGAGCAGTACTGTTTGTGTTTTCTTTTATGCTTTGTTTTTATTTTGTTTTTTTCCCCCTTATGTTATCTCTATTCTTAATATGGGGGGGAAGTTCCTCTGGAAGATGCATTATCTTTATGACTAAGTACAGATAGGCAAAAAACCTGAGGCTGAATCAATTCAGTCTTTGCAGGTCAGTCTAAGATACACAAATTCAATTGAAACAGAAGTGAATAGACATTTGATTCAGGAAATGCAGCCACATGCCTGTAGTGGCTCAGGCCAGGCACCAGGTGGTGGTAGAGCACCGCAATCTGGCTGTGTGTTCACTTCCTCTTCCTGCTGCCCCTGAGGTCTCTGGGGTTTGCAGTCCAACATTACAGCAGTAGGACTCTGCAGGGTTGCTCATCACTTCTTCCTGCTTTCAGGTGTCTCTGCAATTTGTAGTCTACAGTTGTAACCAGCAGTAAGTTTGAATGGGGGAAGTGGAGTCTAACCCTCTTTTCTGGCCCCAGAAATCAGCTGAGGTTTGCTTTGGGGGTGGCAGACCACCTCCTGTAAACTGTGCTGCGTCCCCAGCAAGGCTTTTCACCACCTTGTCAGCAAGCCTCCACTGCTCCAGCTAGGGGAGTAAAAGGGCAGGGCCAGACAGCAGAGCCTAGCCCAGGGGGGATGCTGAGGGGCTGTGATTTAACTTGAACCAAGAAGTGGTCTGGGATAGAAGTTTCATAACCCAGTTGTATCCAAATCAGTTAAGTATGATTCATTCAACCAAGTTGATCTTAAACCAGTTTCAGTCATTTTGAAACTGGTTTATGTGCACTGAGCTTCTGTTCTGTTACAGGTTTAAACCAGTTTCTGATGACTTAAACTGGTTTATGTGTAATGTCTGTCCCTAGCCTAATAAAACAAATAATAGTTTCTCCCATTTTTCTTTTAATGGGAAAGAATAGAAATAGAATTAATTTTGTTTTGTTTTTTGATTTTTGGAAAAAAACAAAACAAACAAACAGAAACCCCCCAGTGATTTTAAGTAGAGGTTTCCTTCTTGTTGATTTACAATCACTCTACTTTGGGTTGCATAAAAACACTAGTTAGCTCCTAGTCATGCAAGAAGCTTTGATTGAGAGGCAGATGTTATATATTCACACAGCTCCATAGATTTTAGTGTTGTTCTTTGTGAGTGCTGGGTGTAGCATAGTATTATCCTTTTAGAGCTCCTTAATGGATAGAAGCCTTCCTTTGACTTTATTTCTGTCGGTTTAGCAGTAGGCTTCATCTCTCAAATTAGACTCTGACCGAATCTGTAACTTCCTTCTGGATATTTTTATACAAAGAACTCTACTAATCTTGGGAACAAACATTGTATGATAATAAATATGGATGCAATTTGTTGTTCCTAAATAGAATATTGGATATTTCTTAAAGGAAAAAAAATATGATTTAAACAAAGGCACTGTCAAGGGACCTACTAGTTTTATCTATGTATTTGTAGATCATTGAGAGAGCCTGATCCTTAGTTAGGCCAAGCAGCACAACTGTAATCAAGTACTTGATAAGTTCACTTTGTCCCACTGGATTTTAAATTCTGACCTTTACAAAGGAGTCCGGTAGAATTAAAGTATTATGGATGGGATATTCAAATTCCTTAGCACTGTCTTGATTCTGATCCCAGTAATCTGTAGAAGTGATAAAGCTGCCATAGACTTGAATAGAAACAGAATTAGGCCAATGTAAGGGGTTTAGGAAATGCCCTCCTGTAATTTTCATTTCTCATATTGTTATAAGTACTTAGAGCAGTGGAGTTTGGAACCACAAGAGGAGGAGGAAGGTAGAGTCATAGGAAGAAAAAGGAAAGCCCATCATGAAAATGATGATAACAGAAATTGATAAAAGCAATGGCCTACACTAATTGTGTGCTGTAATGACCTTCTGGTACAAATGGGGATCAGGCATGCATCTCTAAGCTCTGTCAATAATGACAAGGAATGTGCCATTCCCATTTAGAAGTAGAACACATGCATTGCATGTGGCACAGCTTTGAGTGAACACATGGGAGGAGTTCATGGATAAATCACATATCGGATGTCAGGCTGGGATGTGTGTCTTGGTGTAGAAACATGAGCCCATAAAGTCCATTCAGCATTGTTCAGTGACTCTGTTGCATATGAAAAAGGCTGTATCTGGAAAGGTGCTGTTTCTGAGCATCCTGATGCAAGGCTTCTGGTTAACATGTGCTAGAAGGCAAGAAAAAAACATAGTTCCCTGAGGACTACTTGATAATGAGGCATCTTATTCCACGAGCAGTAACCCCAACCATTGTTCATTTCTTTGCCCTGGTACCCTCACCAGTTAGAATACCATATTTTCTCACATACAGAATGCCCCTGTATATAGTACATGCCTCATTTGTGAAGAGGAGACTGAAGAAAAATAAAAGATCTGTGTCTGCAATAAGGGCACAGTAGCAGTAAGGAAGCTGAGCCTGCTCCTGATCTTGTTGCCAGCTGTACAGACCAGATGGGGCCTGCAGACACATAAAGCATACCAGGTCTTGGTCTGGATGCCAAGTCCAGCTGCACACACTTTGTGCTGTGTCTGACCCTTGTGTGCTGGCTCCAGTGTTGCCTGCCAGGTCTGGTCTCATGTGCTGGGTCTGGATTTGGAGCTACACACCACATCTGACCTGCATGCTGGGTCTGGCCATAGACCAACGCTGCATGCCAGCCCAATCTGGTGTGCAGGGCTATGTCATCTAGGCAGGGAGCTCTTCATGGGTCCAGAAATTTGATGTTGGAGGAGCAGTGACAATATTAATTGATGTAGTTCCCATTTACTTTAGGTAACTGTCAATTAATTTTGCTTTATGCTTTTGTTTCCTGAAAGTTGTGTTGTGTTATGAACACTTTAGCAAAATCCATGGAATTTTTACTCTCTTTGTCTTTTGCATATATGTGCACACTCTGAACTAGACTCTGACCCCAGTGTTGTTATGTACCAATTACCTGTAGATGGAAATCTGTTCAGTGAGTTATAATTCCCAAGATATATTGTCAAATAGTCTTACTCAGCGGATCTTGGGGTATGGTGCTGCTACTTGTCAATGATTAGAGTTAAAAGAAGAGAGGTACTGGTGCGTCAGACAAAAATTTCACATCAACACAGGATTGGAATGTGACCACCGTTTACATTTGTTCACAGTCACCTGAAAAATTTGGTATTTAAAAAGCTTGTTTTCATTGAGATGTGTCTTGTAGCTATGAATGAATACAGGCTAACATTCATGGCTTGTAGGATGTAAACAGTCTTTTATATTGAGGAGTCTTTCAGTCTTTATCTTACGTTTAAACCTGGTCACCTTCCTCAAGCACAAAGGTGTTAAGCTGTGTTTGAAGTCAGGCAGAAGTTGGGCAGGGTTACATTTATAGATGTGCTCTGGGAGGTGGAGGGGCACTTTAATTAGAACAAATCTGAGAGCTGTGCTAATTAAAAGTGCCTGGAGCAGCACATGTATCAACATCCCCATGCTGAAAGATGGCAATGGGGCACTTTGAACTAAAGTTTGTCAAATGAGCTATAGTTTAAAGTGCTCTGCTGCCATTTTTCAGCACGGGGATGCTGATATATGTAACGCTGGAGTTTGCTGGAGCGCAGTAATTTCCATGCTGCTGCAGACTCGATTAATTAAATCTGTTCCAACGTGCTGGAATTCCAGTGTTGGAGCAGCCTCTCTCTGCATGTGTGTAAGTGCCCTTAGAGACTAACTGGTTCAGAGAGGAATGAGCTTGTATATGCAACAACCTACTTTCTCATATGCTACTTTCCTGTGTCTTTAAATTTGTTCTTCTGTTTGCTTTAAATGAAGTCCTGGGGGCTCATTCACCAGTGTTATTCTGTTGGTATCATGCTATTACCCAGGCATAAAACTGGATTAATGCACTGGTGAATCAGGTCCATAATGCTACATTGACATTCCCAGCAATTTCATGTTAACAGACTTATGATGTTGTCAAAGGCACAGGATTGAGTACCTCAGAGAAGTTATGTGAGAAAGAAGCTCTTACAAAGGATTTTAAGACCCGAGGAGACCATTAGATCATTTCCTCTGACATCCTTTATAACACAAGCCATAGGATTTCACCAAATGATTCATCGGATCATAATTTCTGGTCGAGCTACAGCATATCCTTTAAAAACAAATCCAGTTTTGATTTATAGACTCTCAGGGATACAGAATTCATTGGTAAATTGCTCCACTGGTTAATTGCTGTTCATGTTTAAATATTGATCTCATGTCCCATCACATTGGGCTTCACTTGTCTTGGACCTGTGGTAGCTTGTTATGTCTCCAATGTAAACATTTGGGTTAATGTTTCCATTGTAAACATTTTGATAATTAACGAAGGAAACACTGTAGCTACAAATATTCTGATTTGGGGAATTTTGCTCTTGGGTGAAAAACCATTTCCAACCTTTTAAGTGTAAGACTATGCAGGTATCTCAGTTATATGACCATAGTACAGCATTTCCAAGATAAGCTTCCACTTAGTTAAGACATACTAAAACTCTTTATCATATCATGTGAAATATAGCATATGGGACATATCCTGGGATTATCTCCAAACTCAAAGCAAATTGTGGTATAGTGACAACAACAGCCACCACTGCAATAAAAAAGAATGTTTAGCCAGGAATATGTTACCCAGTATTGTTCTGGCTCCTATACATTTGCCATCAGCACAGTTACCCTTAAATAGATAAATTCTTTCCACCATACCTTCCTAGAGCTGGTCTTTTAAATTTGGGAGGGCCAAGCAGATACACTGCTGAAGTAACTATTCAGTAAGTACCAAGCAGTAGGGAAGTTGTTGTTCTCTCTTTTACATCTGATAAGTATGTAGAAGTGTGTTCCTTGGGTTTGGGTTTTTTTTTTCTTTTTTGTTTTCAAATGGCTGAGGAGAGTTTTTCACAAAACTTGAGGATCGTTAATTAATGGGATATGCATACTTGCTGCTCCTGAGCAAGAGATCTTATACAGCAACTGTGTGTTTTCTGCGCGTATTGAAGCCTTAGAATTGGAGCAAAGTGAGGCCAAGATGAGAAGGCAATTATATCTTGAGGTCTTTTGTTTCTTACTCTCTCCATAAATGCATGTATATAGGTTCTGATCATGACAGCCCTTTCTCTTCTCCATACCCAGCCTAGCTCTCCTTATGTTTTCTCATGGAATCCCTGCACATGGTTTATACAGTGTATCGGAGCAACTTACTCCTGTTTAATTGAGGTTTGGGATTTCAGTAAATGAAAACAAGTTATTTTGAAAGAATAAATGTCATGTTATTGGAAATAAGAATTTTAGGCCAGAAAGCTCCTGTTACTTTAAGAGGAAACTAGTGGGAGGGCTGGCAGTTAAGAAGGCGGCTACCTGCTAATGATCTGACTGACTGCAAACTGGCAGATGGCTAACCACAGGTAGAGGCTAACCCAGGGAGAGTAACTCATCCAAGGAGTAGGGGCAGAGCAGCAAACTGAGACTACAGACAGGTAAGCAGCCCATAAGCAAAGGATTGCAGATAGATGAACTAAGCCCTAGGAGGGATAGCAGCTGGGTCATCAGGCATAGAAGGGGCACGCCTGTGAGTGGCTGCAGGGGCACACTAGCTTAGGAGGCACATAAAGCTGGTGCCTGAGACCAGGCAGTCAGTCTGGCTCTGTAGGCTGAAGCGGGGAGAGCTCCTAAGTAGAGAGGTAGTAGAGAACTGCCAGGATATCCCTTGAGCTGACATAGGCTGCTAGCAAGCTTTCCCTTTACTGCTGGGGGATGCTGTTTCACTGCTGCTGTTGCTGCTCACCGCTCCTGGGGGGCACTGCTCCGCTACTGCTGCTGCCATTGCTCCTGACTACTACTTGACATGGCTAAATAAGGAACAGATGGCTTGCAGGACAATATGACCAGAGTATGGGCAGGTGTGGGTTGCATGACCAAGGAGCTGGGATATATGTTGGGATCCAGTATGGGTCTGTTTGTATTGCAGCCGGTGGAATTATTCTTTTGTTTATAATATAAATTGATGGTTTTGGTTGGGACTATTTATGGTTGGTCCAGAGGTCCCATTAGGGCCTGAGGGGCATGAGGCAGTTTTAAGCCTTGCCAGGGGCTAGGCTCAGGAACAGCTAGCAGCTGACCAGGTTGGAGACTGAGAGAAAGAGAGAGGACAGGAGAGCAAAGGGATGGCCTGAGGCCAGGAAGGCTAGGGCTAGTGCCCAGAAGAGATGAAAATCAGGGTCTGGGGCCTAAAGTCCAAGAGGGGCAGAAGCAGAGTGAGAGAGGGCCAAAGGCCCAGATATAAAACCAACAGGGCTGAGGCCGAGAGAGCCAGACCTGGACCAGTGGGTCAAGACTGGATGCTTGCAGCTTGAGAAAAGGAAAGCTAAAGCCAAGATGGCTGAGGTCTGTACAAAGGACAAAACTGTGTGATAAGTAAAACCTGTGAAGCATGGGCATGACTGTAGGGAAGGTCAAGGGCTGTGAATAGCTCAGAAGGCAACAGGTGCCCTGGGGGCATGTATGGGCCAGGAGGGCCCTTTCAGCATGAGGACAGGATTGAGACTAGCAGGATTCCAAGAGGGGATTTGCTCTTGGAATGTAGGTAAGACTGAGGCTCGCTCTGGTACCCTTAGGCAGCTTTGCTTTAAAAATCAATCAATTACATCAAGGTGTGGCAGGAAAGTATTAAAGGGAAGGTACCTTCAAGCCAGAACTGAGCAGTTGCCAGGGTGCCTTCTTGCAGGGGATGGACCGTCAAACTCAGGGGATGCATGTGCACCTGTGTACACCCTCTATGTGTCACCAATGTTAGACCTTGTAAATGCACGCTAGCTTTATGGTTTGTTGCTATCCAGCTTGAAGTTGCAAATGTAGCAGGGTCTCCCTTGTGGCTGGGAGCTCTGTTAGCTGACCAGGCTCCCAGTTGTAGGATTGCACTGTGTCCAGCCAGGCCTGGGAGTCCTGCAGCTGAGGGGATTTTCAGCCCCTACAGCCTTTAGCAGCTGCGGGAGTCTGGGTCCCAGCAGCTGCAGGGTGTGGCTGTGATCTCCCAACTGCAGAGGTGCTCCACACACCCTGCAGCTTGGAGATTGTAGTAGCTGTGATCTCCCAGCTGTTGGGTGCCTTAGGAGACCACAGTCCCACAGCTGCTGGGACTTGCAGCCTCACTAGGTATGTGGTGCAGCTTAGCTGTGAGTCACCTATTTGCTAAAGGAGGGGAAGTCTGGGATGACAATCCAGGCCATATACCAGCAATAAGTGTGATGGGATCTTATGATGGATCCCACAATCATGTTCCTATGTGGCTTGACAGGAGGTGCAATTGTGTGGATTGCATATATGATCCTATTGTTCTTTTACCTGTACATGTAGAGGGGCCTCGGAGTCTAAGGTAAGGACCCAGAAATAGTTAACGGATCTGCTAGCATTCCTATGGATCTGTTTAAATTGGTGTCAGTAAAGAAAAAAAGGAAAATCAATGATATTGCTGTAGCTTTTAAGGTGGCATCTTTTTATGCTTAGGGAATGTTTCTAATATTATCTAACCTGCCAGTGACCTGATAAAACCTTGGCAGAGACTTCAGTGTGTCTTTGTTATGTGAAACACTAGAAAATGCTAGCATGTGTTGTCAATTAGTGGCTATAGGAGAAATGATTCTTATATGCTGTGCCAGAAGAGATGAAAAATAGAAAATGATATCATCTTGTTTACAGGCAGTTATAATGGAATTTAGATGCTGCAGAGGTTACTGAGGCACGGGATCAGATGTTTGAAGAAACTGCCTTCCAATGATTTAGTTTCCCATAATGAAACGGGGGAATAGTTTAGAATTAGTGATACAACGCTTCTAAAACAAAACTTCAGAACTTTGTACTTAAGGCTTGTGTACAGACATTCAGAAAGCCTGAGGTACAATCAGTCTCAATTTCACAGTTTTCTATAGGGGGTGTAGTTTAGATTGGTAGTGGACAGAATATATGCTTACCCTTTGATCAGGGTGGGGGACGAGTCTTAGACCAGGTTCCACCACTTTTCAACCAGTCTGTGTGCTGAACCTCTGTTCTGTGTATAGAATGGTTTTGTGTGCTGAACTGCTGTTCTGTTATTTGTATAAACCAATTTTCAATCATTTGTCCTGGTAAAAATGTAAAGTCTCTACCTGGCCAAGGTGAATGTGTTATCCCATGAACTGTTAAAGTATTGTATCACATAGCACCTCATAATGTCATACTTCTCTAGAATGTTATTTAAATAATAATGTCTGATTCCCTTTCTAGGTAATAGATCCTGTCTTGATCTAATAGAACTAGGACTTCTTTCTTGCTTTTTCTTAAGAAAAAGGTGGCTAGAAGTAAGGAATAAATGTAATTTTGTTCTACCATTCTGCTGGTTGCATTGAAAGTCCTGCCTTTCTGGGTGCAAAAGGCTCTTGGGTTGTGGAACTGGTGCTAAAGGTAGCAGTGTTGTGTGGGGGTAGTCTCTCTAGATCCTTTTGAAAGAGCTAAATCTATTCAAATAGCAGGCAGGGAAGGTTTGCACTCAGGGAACTATTTTCTTCCTTCAGAGCCTGGAGTGGAGATTCTTTTCTATCTCCTTTTTTAAGTTTCAGTTATGTCGGCTAAGCCCTGGAGAAAACATTTTAGCTTATGAAGTGTTTTGCTTTCTCTGTCTGGCAGATTGATATGTTAGATCTGTCCTAGCCCTGAGGAGTTTGCAGTTCAAGCTGAATGTCACATGCAACAGGGAGCAAAAATTGCAGAGTTGGAGATGGAAAAGATTAAATGTTACAATGAGACGCAAGTTTCTATTTTGTGTATCTCATTATTAAGGAGAAATTCTAAACTTAGTCTAAAGTAATATATTACTTATAGTGAAGTCCAGAAAAAAAGTAATGTCAAAAGTTAAGGGAGGAGTAGCAGTGGAAAGAAAATAGGAACCTGAAACGTTTGTCTAGAAGTTGCCTGTCTAAACACTAAGTTTAACCAGTTAAAAAGAAAAAAAAAAAAAGTCTCCTAACTTAGGCTAAAAAATGGTCCAGTCTATAGACATGCATCAAGGCTGCTCAAAAATGCTGTAATTACAATGCGTTGTAGCAGACTGCTGCAGCATGGTATTTACTGCACTGCAGCAAACTCCGGTGTCATGTGTATCAGCATTCTGTGCTGAAAAAACAGCAACAGTTTTATGATGACCTTTAGTTAAACCATCCCATCACCATTTTTCAGTGTGGGATGCTGATACACATGATGTTCCAGAGGCTTCAATTAGAGCAACGCTTCTTGCCTCCCGGACCATGTGTATAAACTCCCATTATGTCTGACTCCTGAAAAAGCTGAACCATGGTGTATCAACCAGTAACAGAATAGGATTGTTGCAATCTTTTCTTCTGCCTTGTGTAATTGTAATACAGCATATTGTCAGGATCAGGCTGGGGATGTATAGTCTCTGCCTACTGAAAGAAAAGTTGCTGAGGTAAGATGGGCAATGGAGGAGCTGTAATCAATGTATGACTCTCCTGATTGTTTCTTGGCTTTTTAGTCATTCTTATTAATGAGTCATACAGTCTGCCAACTTTATCTCAAATGTAATATCTTTTGTATAGTATTAAAAATAATGCTTCTGTCAGGCCCTGGATGTCTGTAGCAAGGGCCAATTCAATTTAAGGATCTTACTTGAATTGTCTCTCGTGGCTTGAACCTCCATCCAGAAAACTGGGAAATAAAAGCTATCTAGCTGTTCTAGTGTGAACAAACTTCCCTAGGTGTAAGCAATAATAAACTGTAACAGGGTTTATTGAAGGGGGAGGGGACAGTAAATGGCATAAACAGTCTTGAGACGTGCTTAATAGTCAGTAGCCCACCTCAACCAACTATTAACAGCTTATCAGTCAGTGAGTTCAGCGTTCTGTCTTAGTCCCATACAAGGTAAACTTGGTAGCCAATATAGCTGCTACCAAGCTTTTTCCTTGCTGCTGGGGGGTGCTGCTCTACTACTACTGCTGTTGCTGCTCACCACTGCTGGGGGGCACTGCTCCACTGCTGCCGTCATTGCTGCTGCCCACTACTTGGGAACACTGCCCTACCTCTGTTGGTCCTCTGCCAGTTGCTGATAGAACCCAGCTCTTTCAGACCTTTAGCAGGCTCAAAGATATGTCAGCAATTTTAGAAACAAGTTTCAACCTGACCCAGTCTGTGTACTCTGGATATTTCAGCCCCTTTAAAAACAACTGGGTAACATGCCTCAGCCTGAATCTATTACAATGATATGTACTCTTCCCTGTGGAGGCTTAAAAGGCAGGTAGCTCCAGGAGGGAAATTCTCCAAACTTCCTCTGTCAGTCCTAAGCTGAGGGTTTTTCCACAAGTCCTGGTAAAAGCTGAGCTCTCAGCAACCTTTGCCCAATTTTCTCTTACAGCATCCCTTATAAACTTTAAAAATTTAGAAGGGAGGGCATACACAGCCCAACCTGCCTTGTCCCTTATTGACAAATTGCTAAAATGCAGTTCAGATGTAGTAGTAGTTAGAGGTGAACCAGTACATTGGTCTATACCATAATGGCACTGATTAAAAAGGAATTTGACATTATCAGCAATTGGTTTTGGCTGATGTGGCTGATTTTAATGTTGCTGATAAATGCGGCATGTACCAATAAGTGCCCCAGCTTAGCCGCCACCCCGCACTTAGAAGAGCCCAGTGCCACCCCTGGCTCCAGCCTGCAGCAGCAGCTCGCCTTCACCCTGCACACAGGTCCAGGGGACACACAGTCCCTGTGAATCCCTTAGAGGTGTACATAGTGGTGGGAGCCACCCTGTTTCCTTGCACGTCCTGGGTTAGCTTTTCACAGCTCTGTCCTGTGCCCTGCTCCAGGTGGGCAGCACCTGCCCCAACCCTACTCGCTCCCTCACTGTAGGGGCCTCAGTCTGCCCTGCCTTCCTCCCCCAACCTGACTCTGCTCTTCAAGCTGCCAGGCTGCATATTGGCAATCAGATCAGTATTGGCCAATATGACTTGGTAATAATCGGCCATCAGTATCAGCCCAAAAAGTCTTTATTGGTGCACCCCTAATAGTAGTACAGGTAAAAGGAGCATAGAGAGTTCCCACTCTGTCAGTATGCATACCAACGGAGATGTGCAGAGAATCATCATAGAGAAGTTGTCAGAACACACAAGCATTAACAGAGTTACACTGACAATGATGTAAGGGAGAGGCAAAAACTGATATTGTTGAATAGAGGTTTTTGACTTATTATTCACAAGCTATTTATGAAGATCATCCCAAAGAAATGTACTAGTGCACCTCTAAAAAAAGATAAATTGACATTAGTCGATATCATATTGGCACTGATAAAAGAAAAAATGACATTATTTGCGATTAGCTTTTTCTTGGCTGATGTGGTTGATAATGTTGCTGATAAATGCCATGTGCATTTAAATATATTTAGTTTTGTGTAATAATGAAGATTGAAAGCAGTAGCATATCGATAATTTCCAGGCAGTGTCGAAGGGTGGGTGCTGGAATGGAGCTAGAAGGGTGCCTTATTCTCCCATGCCCTTTCCCATCCTCTCACACCCCCACACCCTACACTCTCCCTTCTGTGGCTCTGGCTCAGGCAGTGAGGAGAGCAGAGCAGGAGAGTTGCCTGGAAGTTTGCTGCTACAGGAGGAGATACCACCTTTTTTCCCTCTCAACAGATACAGGGCACAAAACTGACCAGTTATGCCTCTGATTAAAAGCTCTATTGCTGGCATCAAAAGGACGTGAACCAGATTCTCAAGACTTTTTGCACTCTGGCAGTATAAAGGACCTTTGATCTGACCACAGATTGCCAGCAACAGATGACCTTGGCAAAGGTGAATGGTCTGTTCATCTTCTGAGGTAGAGGCTGAGTTGGAATCTGGAAGAAGACATAATGGAGATCCATTACATCCTACATACCCTTCACAGATGGTATGTGTTGGATCTGCTTTCCAAATTCCATTAATATTATTGACTGGCCCTCTCCATAAGGGATTAGCTCCTTGGAGCTTTGGGAGCGTACAGAATTTACACCCATAACTTATCGTTTAACATGAACATTGTAGATTGCTCATTTACGCTTGGAAATATTTAGAATTGCAGCTGCAATTACTTAGAAGGTAAGTCTTACAATTACTTAGAAAATAATCTTACCTTGTGTCAGCAGTCAGTGACATTAAATTATCTACCCAGCTTTCTCCTTTTGCATAGAGGAGGTCAGGTTTTCAATATCTCTGGGAGAAACGTATGCATTTCTATCTTATTCTTGTTAATTTCCTGTTTTTACTTGTAGCATAAGAACAGCAATAGCTTAAGCTCCCTTTCTCAGCAGTAAACTGTAAGAAACCAAAGGATCTTTTGTCTTTTAATAGACCATCTTTTTAGCCCCATTAAAGCCTCTTAACCAGTGACAGCATTATTAGTTGATCAAATTAAAATGCTTAGACAAAACTTTCATGAAGAACATGATTTCAAACCACTTTTTTTTTTTGACTTGTATAAAGAAAATCTAGTACCCAGTATTAGAAAATAATTTATGGAGTCAACATTACTCAGCATGTACAGTAAAATCTCTGTTATCTGGCATTCCTGGGGTAAGGGCATCGCCAGTTATGTAAAAATTCCAGCTATCTGAAATAACCTGGCAGGGATTTTCCAATAGTGCGGAGCTGGAGGTCGGGGAGGTGATCACACACAGATTGGCGGCAGCACAGGGTAGTGGGTGTCAGCAAACTGCCCCCTCTCCTCCCCCCCAGGGTCCGGTGTCTAGCCAGGTGGCCAGAAATTCCAGTTAGTAGGGTGTGCTGGTTAGTAAAATCCTGGATAACAGGGATTTTACTGCACTTGCATTTCCACCTGGATCTACACTGGTTTGCAGCTGGTCCTGTTAACTTGCACACGTTAAGCAGGGCTTGCTCTGCTTGAAACTTTTCTGGAGGCCTCCAGGAAAGAGTCAGATGATCGAGGAAGACCCTACAGTTGTTGAATATTTGGACAGATCTGCCAAAATTATTGTCAGAGGCAGCCCCGACTCAGTGGTTTTTAGGAGTGTTACTAGAGAGAGTCTCTACAGTATTGTCTCTGTTCTAACCATATTATGCCTTTGAGTATAATTTTCTTCCTGCAGGCTGAAGCAGACATACCATGCTTTTGTGGTTCCTGTTTTAGAGTGTTGTGTAGTATTTCACTGTAGTAACTTGGGGAAGTCTAATGTAGGGGTGGGCAGTTTCTTTGACTGGAGTGCTGCTTAATGAGTTTTGGTGAGTTGTGGATGGCTGCATGCAAAATCTTTCAGAAGATATCATGTTAACAAATTATAGATTTAAAAAAAAACAAATCATATGTTAAAAACCAAATGCCTATTATAAGACTTTAATTTTATTTCACAAAATAAAGTTTTGTCTTGATTTATGCTTTTTTGAATAGTATAAATAGAGGCAATTGCATAATAGCTCAAAATAAAGTTTTGTTCTTGTATATCATATCAGAGAGGGGTGGGGTAGGGTATGGGGGATTAGGTGTACATGTGTGTGGGAGGCACTGACGGCATGCTGGGTGCCAGGAGTAGCCCAACCAGAAAGCTATGCATGCTGGCTGGGGCCAGGGCCTGAGCAGGTGAGGGCTGGTCCCATGTGAAGCACTGATGTCTGGATACAGTAAATTGGTGGGCATCCTCCCAAGGGCCAGATCTAATCAATTGGAGGGCTGGATCTGGCCCCTGGGCCATATTTTGCCCACCCCTGGTCTAATGAGTTGTTGAAAAGGTTGTTAAAGCATCTTTGGAATTAAACCCAGATATCCATCTGTCTTCTTCTTGGTAGCGGTTTATAATTCATTTGACACGGGGTAAATTTACACAGCTGCTATATCCAATTACAGTGTTCTTCACAGTTATGAAAATGACAACGACATTTACATTGCTGTAACTGCAGCATAGTGTAGAGATACCCAACCAAGCTTGGTTAGCTCGGGTATTGCTAGAAATGTAACCTTAGTGGCATGTAGCTCAGCCTGGCCTGCAAAACCTATTGGGCAAGAGAGAGAAATACCTGGATGGCTCATCTTATTGCTGTATCTATACTGTTAGGAATATGTGACAGACTTGTCCAAACTGCATTGGGTGTATGCATATACTTTTCACTGCACTGACTGCAGGGCAGACAATACCACGCATCAAGATCCTGTATGATGAGGTTTATCTAGAAAATAATGTATATGTGATAGATCCAGCTTACCATACAGTGAATATATATATATATATATATATATATATATATATATATATATAATTTTCTAAATCTGTATGAACCTCACCTGCAACTGTTTCTGCAACTGGTGCTATGTAAACACTGAGCAGAGTTGGTCGTGCTATCCATTATTCTGGCTTCCTCCCATAGTTGTTCCATTTTCTATTAGCAGAAAATAATGGTATAGGACACAGATTCTGTCTGGACATATTGGATTGTTCTGCTACAGTTTGTTACAGCTATTTGAGAATTAAGAAAACAGTTCTGAAGCATTGTTTGCTTGAAGTTGAAAGGTAATACTTAATACAATCCTTCAAATACTGACTACTTAACTTAAACAATTCCCTGTGATGAGCAGATATGTTCTACACATTGCAGAAAGAAAAACTTGAAGCCAAGTCACTTGCTTAAGACCGTAAGCAGAATCAATACTACTGAAGAATTCATGGCTTCCAGTCCTTGTGCTCTAAGTGATCATTGATGAATGTAATATGCTCCAATTCTTTGCATCATTGTAAAAGCCTACAGAGGGGAACAGAAAGGGACACAAGATTTTACAAAGCTGAATGTGGGAACAGCAACAGGTAGTGCAGGTGTGGTTGCAGCCTCCTTGCCCCCTCACCCAGCCTGCTTGCCCCCTCACCAGGACAGGCAGACCACATTCAGGGGCTGTGGAAGCTGATGTTGGGGACTCTTAAGTCCCCAAAACACAAAGGATTCCACCTTCACCCCTTCCACACACCGTTTCTTTTCTCTTCCCTGCTCAGAAACATGTGCTCTCCCTTCTTCTTCCTTTTCTCTCTTCTCCCACTTGCTGCTGTTCCTGCTGTCTTAGGGGTGAGGGGAGCTCCAGAATTGCTGCAGACAGGTTGTGCAGGGGCCAGGCTCATCCCAGGACAGTGGAAACAGTGGCAGAAGGGAAGGTCCCCGCTCCCCATACTTCCTCCCAGGCTGACGGTGAACACCTTGTGGGGGGGAACATGCAGAAAGAGGAAACCTGCCCATCTGCAGCTGTCCCAGGCTGAACCCAGCCCCACCACAGCCTGGCTGGAACAGGATAGAAACTCCTCATGCCCTCAGAGCAGTAGGAACAGTGGCATTATTAGCAGTGGCAGCAGGTGAAGTACAGGGGGATGCAAAGCAGGGGAGATGATGTGTCTATTAGCAGGGAAGGGAGGGGGGAATTCTTACCTTCTTCAGGGGCTTAGTCCCTGTGTGCCACTTCTGGTGGGGGGACAATAAGTGGGTGAGGCTATACCACTGTACTCATTCTGAATCTTCTCCTGGAGTGGAGGGGGGGACATGGGACAGGAGAGTGGAGATTCAAGTTGAGGAGATAATGCTTATGTTCCTGTTTGTGCTTGTGCCCATGCACGCTCTCTCTCTCTCACACACACTTTGCTATGATCAATATTGCAGACACATAGATAGTTGGTTTGATTAGCCTCTGCCTTAAACTTCTGGTTAACTGGAAAGAAAGAAATTTCATCCTTTTGATTTTAACATTAGCCCAGCTATTCCTTGGACTCCTATCTTCTGACTAAAAGAGCTATCAGTGCCACTTTTTGTCTATTTTTGGAAGGAAACTTTATTCCATGAGGTGGTTAGCCTTGCCGAAAATCCTGTTGCAAACATGCCATACCTGGATATGGAGGGGCACGTAATCTAAAAACATGAGGCATTTATTTTATTTATCTCTTCTTAAGCTTCCTATATGTAGTAATTCTCCCTACACATGGGATAGAGAATGTTAAAAATATTTAAACTATCCCTTATCTGAATTCAATTGTGCTTTTTATGTTGACTAATGATAACATATGAGGACAGCTCAAAATACTTTGATGCTTCAGTGGCCTGTCTGTTTTTACTGACATGTTTTGCTACATGCTTTAATAGCCTTTTCAACTGTTGCTACACATGTGAAATTCCCTTTATCCTTGTTGGGATTTACATGTGTACAGGGAGAGAGAGACTGCTTCTTGGAATACACTGCGCAGCAACTTTGGTTAATACTGCAGTGCACTTCTTGTAATAGGTCCCTCTTGCAGGAAATACCTTTTGCAAGTGCATATTGGTTGTGGGGAAACCTCAGTGTTTACAGTTACTTTGAGCATGATCAAAGTCATTATATCCAACTAAGTGTAAACTCCCTGCTTCTTTTCATAGTTGTTCAGTTCTTAGGTATAAGTTCCAGACAGGCCACTGGCAATTACTTTAGGGTCAGATTGTGCTAATTTTTCTGTGTGTATATAAGTTGGATGGATAGGACACAAGGTGTTAATGTGTGTCCTTTTGTATAGCAGCAGGCTCCAAGCTTCTCTGCTGCTACTTCTAAGCATTCAAGATACCCCAAAAGGAACTGAAACCATGGCTGTGTCTCATCTCTGCCCTGTGTGCTTCCTTAGGCTGAAGAAGGGTATTTGTACCCAAAAGTTTGCAAAGAAGAATTTTTCTAACTATTTTAGTTGGTCTAATAAAAGATATTAGATTTACTCGAAGAACCTGCCTGTGTCCTTAGACCAACATGGCTACAGCTAGAGGGGTACCAATATATTGGTGGCATATCAAGTTGGTACCTGTAAAAGGAAAATTAACATTTTGGCAATTGGCTTCTTTTGGCTGGTGTAGCCAATAATGTCACCGATAAATGCTACATTCACGTGCACAGCCACAGCATTCATATGGCCAAGAATGCAGCCCAGCAGCTTGGAGAGCAGCATTTGGCTGGTAAGTCTGAGGGGGATGGAAGGGGCATAGGGGAGGGAAATGACATGGGGCAGGCAGATCAAGGCCCCCACAATGAAGGAGTCGGGTACGGGCAGGCACTGTCCAGACAAGGTGGTGAATGTGAACCCAGGGTGGGGCATAGGGCAGAGCTGTGGGCAGCTTTCCAGGGGGTGATTGGGGTGGGGAGGGGGGGTGACTCCTCACCTGTGTACACAACTCAGAGGGAGGTGTGGGGGGCATGTCCTCCCTCAGATTTGTGTGCAGGATGAGAGTGGGCTGCCCACTGCAGGCTTGGGGCCAGGGGCTATGTCAGCCTCTTCCTGACAGGAGGAGCTGTGCCGTGGTTGTACTCGGAGCAGGCGGGGCTTGGACAGGTGGTGGTAGTACTGAGAGAGGTGGCTACAGGGAATTTTGGAGTGGCTGTAGCTCATCCCATAGCCACTTCTCCCAGCACTGCCATTGCCTGCCCTGCCCCTGCCCAGCCTGAGCTCAGCCCTGGCCTACCCCTTCCCTCTTTCCCCCCACCCCACCCCAGGAAGAGGATGGCACAGCCCCTGGCCCTGAGACAGCAGTGGGAAGTCCACCCTCACCCAGCACACAAATCCAGGGGGGTACATGCCTCCCCTGTGGGTGTACGCAAGAGATGGGAGCCACCTCCCCCATGGCTCTTGGATGAGCTGTTCCCAACTCTGCCCTGCTCCCAGAGTCATTCACTGCCCTGGCTGGGCAGAGCCTGCTTTATGTCCTCCCTCACCATGAGGGCCTCAATCTGCCCCCACCATACCCCTTCCCCGCCAGACTTACCAGTGGGAAGCTGCACTCCTATAAATTGGCTGTCAGATCAGTATCAACCACTGGTTAATAATCAGCCATTAGTATCCAGCAAGAAAATATTTATCAGTGCACCCCTAGCTACAACTTATACCCCTGAAACATTTGGCTAGGCATTCATGTACTGCTGCATCCCTTCAGCTCTTCGTGGATCATTGATGAGAACTTTGAACATAAACTGTCTAAATCTAATACATCTTTTGAAATTTCTTGTAATTATTGTTTTCTATGATATTGGATGTCCAAATAAGCTATATTTGCTATATAATTATATTAGATAAATTTAGAGCAACTTCATTCTTAAATCTATAGAATGTGTTAGAAATTTCCAATTGAATTCCTAAGTTTTGATAAATTCTGAAGGTAAAACCCATATTCTGTAATAATGCACCATTAAGATCTAGTCACATTTTAGTTTGTTTTTACAGTATGCTAGTTTGTCTCATACATGCCAGTCCCCAGGTGTCTTCTCCAAGTTTTGCTGTAGGATATTGACGCTATTAAAGTCATTTGGTAATTGGTAAGCTTATCCCAGGGAAGCATTTGGTTTCAAGAGGACAAACTCCTGCTGAGCAGACTGAGATTGAATGTTCACAAGGGATGGCAACACCATCACCAAAAACTGCAGCTAAGCACAGAGATGTTAATAGAATCATAGAAAAGTAGGGTTGGAAGGGACCTCAGGAGATCATCTAGGCCAGCCCTCTATTCAAGGCAGAATCTTCCCCATCCAAACTATTCCATAGAAGTGTTTGTCTAACCTATTTCCAAAACTACACACTCAACCCTGTCACACACCTACAAGGCATATTTCCCCCAAACACCAAGAGCACCCCAACTTGCCACTAGAAAGCAGGGAGATAAGGGCTGACTGCATCCCAATGCTGCAAGCATTTAAAATGACATTGAGAAAGCCTAAGAGGGCCATTTCCCTGACTACAGAGAAAAGCAAAACTGTTTGCAGTCCATACCAATATAACCATGGGGTAAAATTCCTTCTTTTTCCAAAATGTGGTGATCAGTCTGACTTTGACTGGAAGGGCAAGACCTTCTAACCAGGAACATTGGCACAGCCCAGTCAAGATCCCTAGTCTTAGCTGCAGCCAACGCCAAGTACTTTTAGGGAAGGCAAAAAAAAAAAAAAAAAAATCCTGGTGCTACATTTGTAGCAACAGGCAGGAAAAAAATTCCATCCTGGTCCCATATGGCTACTACAAAGCCCTGGCAAGGAGAAAAAAAATCAAACACCATCCACTGTGCTCTGCAACCCAGGGACATCAAGCATAATGGTACACATATAACTGAATAGCCAGAACTTCCCTTTCTGCATCCCCTACGTAAATTCAGCTTGGGTGGTTCAATCTTATTCTTTCACAACTAAGGTAGTTGTGGAGCTCTGCTTCATTTTCGTGATGCTGAACATGGTCCTCTCCAATATTCATCTGCCTTGGGCTGAAGAGAGGTTTTTGTGATCTCCCAGTGATCTGCTGGCAAGGGGGTAACTCCTGGCATTCCAAGGGGGCAAGGGGGGCAAACTCCTGGCATTCCAAGGGGGCAAGGGGCAAACTCCTGGCATTCCAAGGGGGCAGGGGGGGCAAGGGGCAAACTCCTGGCATTCCAACTGTTGTTCGTTGCAGAGCATTCTAGGCGTAGCTACCACTCCTGAGCAATGCTTATCCAACCTCTTCTTGAAAACCTACAATGACTGTTATTTTACAACTTCCCTTGGCAGGTGACTCCACTGCCTTACTGTTCTTAGTGAAGAAGTTTTTCCTGGAACCAAATTTAAACCTACTTTGCTCCAAGTGACTGGTACATGTTCTGCTCTCTGCAATAATGGAAAAAGGTGTTCTTCTTTAAGGCAGGCCATCAGATATTTGAAGACTGTTATCATGTGCTGTCTTAATCACCTTTCCTGAACACTGAGCATACCTGTTTCTTTCAATCTTTTCTTATATGGCTTGCCTCCCAAGACTTGTGTTCATTGTTTGGAGCCTACCTCTGGACCCTTTCTAACTTCTCCACATCATTTTAAAAATATGGAGCCCAAAACAGCACAGGATGCTCTAAATGAAGCCTAATCTGAACTGAGTAAAATCACTTTATAACCTCTTGTGTCGTATACCTAATGCCCCTACTAATGCAGCCCAAAACACATGCGCATTTTTCGTAGCTGTTACGCTGCTAACTCATTGTGAGTGTGTCATTCATCAAGACGCCTAGATCCTTCTCTGTACTGCTGACATGCAGCCGGTTGTTAGCCATTTTGTATTTGTATTTTTAATTATTCTTTCCAAAGTGTAATACCTTGCATTTGTTAGCACTAAACTGCTTCCTGCTGGCTCTAGTTCAATTTTCCAAACTATTAAAATCCTTCTGAATTGTGTTTCTTTTCTTCAGTGTGTTTGAATTCATTTCCAGTTTCATGTCACTTGAAAATTTTCTCAGGAAGCTCTTTATTCCGTATAAGAAGGACGTGGCTTTTACTCTGTTTACCTAAGCCTAGGCTACAATTTGGGCTGCTTCTATTGAATCAGTTTTTAGCATTGAGGTAACGTTCTTACAAACTTTCCCTGGCAAAGATAAGGCTTCAGAGGCTTGAAATTCTTGGGACATTAAAAGAATTGTACATCACAAAAAAACCTCTCTGTATTTGTAATATTTTTTTTTGTGTTTAAAATACACACCCTTGAAGAAGCAAACAGGATTAACAGCAGCAAAACTGTAGCCTGCATTGGAAGTCAGTATGTTTCAGTAGTTTCCATTCTGAAGGGAAGATAAGAAACCTCATACCTATCTAGCTAAAGTTTCACAGCTGGGTAGGCAGAGCTTCATTGTACTTCACATCACTTTATAGGGGCTGAAGCTTATTTTTTTTTAATTTATCTGTAGTAGTGCAAATATCTCCATGAATTTCAAAATATATTTTACCTCGCTGGATAGAAACCATGATACTGTTACTCAAGTGTGAGTGCTTCTTTACCACAATAAATAACTTTCCTAAAGATCTTGTTCACTTTCCTTGTATTATGACATGTCTGTGAAATGAAGGACTACTATCTGTTAAAAACTGCTTTCTGACCTGGTAGAGGACAGGAGACCAAGTAGCCAACCAAATGAATTGACTAGGTAACTTAACAGAGTGGTGTGGTAGGACTGCTGTCTATCAGTGTTTCTCAACCTTTTAAGTAACAAATACCCCCTAACTTCTGAAAATTTTAGTATGTACCCCAGCACTCAATTTTCTAGGGGATTTTATATTTACATATTAATGTGTGCTATATGCTGGAAGAAGGGCTGTGTATATAAGGCTGTGATATGACAGATGTCTGATCTGGTGTGGATAGGGCTGCCAGTTTTTACTCTGGGGGTGCACAACGCGGGTATGTACCTGGGCTAGAGGTGATGTTGCCCAAAGCTAGGAAGGCTGAACCAAATTATTACTGGGGAATTTAAAGTGCTTCACGATGTACAGGGTACCAGATTTTTTGCCATAGTTTTGAGAGGAAAAGAGGGCAAGAGAAAAAGGAAAAGATGGTGAGAGAGAGAGAGAAAGAGTGTTGAGGTACCTGTGTACCCCCTGCCTGTGTCTCGCTTACCCCCAGGGGTACGTGTACCGCAGGTTGAGAAACTATGCGCTATATCAAGGGTGGGCAAAATGCCACCCAGGGGCCAGATGTGGCCTGCCAGGCCATTCTATCTGGGGGCCCCTAAAAAATTTAGAAAATTAATATTAATCTGCCCTGGGCTGCCTGTCATGCTGCCTTCAATGGCTTGCTGAAACTCAGTAAGCGGCCCTCTGCCCAAAATAATTGCCGGCCCCTGCTTTATTTTGAAGTTTGCGAGAGAGCATAATGAAGAGTTAGTATACGCCACATATCTGGTCCTAATAATCATTATATTAAGGGGTGGACATGGGGAAGAAACTACTTATAATTACTGGAACTTTTTAATTGGCAGAGCTATGCAAATTAGTCTCTTCCGAACAGTAACAGATATCATTTATTCATTATCATTTATAATATTAGCCATCGCTGCTGTTTACACACAGAAGCTCTTATGAAGAGTCATTTGTGAATGAACTCCATTACAACTTCTAGGTACTTCTTGAAGTCAGTCTGTCAGCCTTGTATATCCAGCACATAGTGTGATATCTCAGAGAGATGCTGGATTAGTTAATGAAAAGTGAATCAATTTGAGGCTATCCACCCTGGAGACTTTTAGCTACATCACAATGTTCAAAGCTTCTCCAGTGATGGCACTGTATCTCCCTTGTTCAGTACCAGAGCAAAGCTAAAAAATGACTACATAAGTAAATTGAGAGTGAATCTTTTTTTTCCCCCTCTGGGTACAAATTAAGTAGTATAAGGTTACCTATCCAGAATAATATAGAGCCTATAGTATTTTCAGTGTACTATTTGAGAGCTTTAACAAATAAAACAAATATAATACTACTCTGATCCTCAAAGAAGGCTTTTATAACTATTTTTTTTATGCATTACCATTTACAGAACAAGCCCCACTCCTACAAAGAGTAATTCCAAAGCATCAGATTATTTGTGCTTTATCTCTTTTCTATATTTCACCCACTTAGCAATTACACAGCATATTCCTTTTTGAAAATGGCACTTGATATCTATGAAATAGTTTAGGTAGAAAACAGCCACCTGGCCCAGCTGGTGCTCCTCACTTCTCACCTGCTGCTCCCAACCCCCGCCATGTGTGGGGCATAAGGGGCAGGTGCCTCCCCAGATTTATATGCCTACAGTGGACATGGCAAAGGCAGGAGTCACCTCCACAGCAGATGGGACTCAGCATGGGAGGGTGGAGTGGGGTGATGAGATCTGTTGCTGCTGTTACCACTACCACTGGAACCACCATGCCAGTCATGCTTCCAGAAATGCAAGAAGTAATGGGCAGGTGGAGGGCCACCCTCCCCTCACATCACAACGCAGGGGTCTTGGTGGCAGCAGCAATGAATCTCGACCTCCCACATCAGGTCCTGCCTGCTGGGTCATGGAGGCAACTCCTGCCTGTGCTAGTCCAGCAAGCCTGCATCCTCATGCCTGCTGTGGGTGGACAAATCTGGGGGGGCATGTTCCCCCCATGTTCCCCCAACACATTGACTGTGCCCCTCTACCCTTCCAACACATTGTTTATGCTCCTTCCCCCTGCTGCCTAGACTTATCTGTGGGGAGCTGTTCTCCCTGCTGTCTGGATGCCACATGCATGTGTGTATGTGCACATGTGCATGGCACTCCTCGAATGATTGCCATCCTCCAGTTTCCCCCAGCTCCAAGTAGCCCCTTGCAGGCTAGATCTCTGCCAACCTGCAAAGGGAAACCTGCAGTTTCCCTCTGTGATTTTCTTCTTTAAATGAGAAAATCCACTTTTTTTCTGCAGCAAACAAAACCCCCAGATCCCTATTTATTAATATGCATAGTGTTAACATATGGTGAAGCACAAGAAACATCTATTTTTTT
>JAGPOW010003316.1:173632656-173650466 GCA_030014935.1 Caiman crocodilus
CCTCGTGCTGAGGGGTGCTGGTCCCTTTATAACCTCCTTGACCAATCACAGGGCTTTCCAGCCAGATGGTTCCAGAAGGCAAGGCTGCTGGCCAGGCAGCCATGTCCCTCAGGAATCCACTGGTCGGTCAGGCCTTACTGATCATGCACTGCTCACTGGCACACGGTATGATACATGCACACAAAGTTTAACCTCCGCTACTGATTGACCCGGTGAACCTTAGTTGTGTCACTTAATACGACACTAATACAATGAACCTTGGTTATATCATTTAATATGATACGGATAATCTGGCAGGTGGTCATGTCTTCTAACCTGACAGGTTCTTCCAGTCACCAAATTAGTCATGCACACAAACACACACAGATTAATGTGACACACCTGACCCCGCTGGGTTGATCACCATGGACAGGCTGACACCTTCATATTTCAAGAATCAGTTCATCAGAGCAACAATAAACTGCAGTCAGACACAAGCACACAGGTGAACAGAATCCCTCTGAACCTGGCTGGGTGTCCAGCTGACACCTTCATGGTTCAGCATTCAGTTCATAAGGGCATGTCTGAGTCAAACTGGGTCAGTCAGCTGTACAAGCTGATCCCCTTATGTGTTTCAAACTCAGCACATCCCAATCTTTAGCCTCTTGATGTGCAGACCCCACAGTATTTTTGGGCTTCACAGGGATCTTTAGCTTAGGTAAAAGAAGTGTTGCTGCAGAGCACAGGAGGAAGGAGGAGCAGAGAAAGAAAAATATACCCAGTTACTACCAGTTTGACTATAAAAGTTATTTATTGCTAAGTATATGAAATATATAATGGTACTAGAAGTAATAGACATACAAAAGAAAAACAAACACAAACAATTACAGTGTTACCCTGGTTTCATTAAGCATTTGGGGAAACTTAGCTCAAGCTTAACTAAAACAGTTCAGGTTCAGAAATTTATGCCTAGAGAGAAAAGAGAGAGAGAGTGCTGGGATCTCACCAGTCCAAGGTACTCGGGTTGCAAAGCTGACAGGTAAAGTTCATAGCATAATTCTTGAAGAGAGATGATCTGTTCTTCCAGAGTCCCAAGAACAACAGGGGATGGTGTCAACACATACTGCTGCTTTTTTTACAAGTTTTTATACCCTCAGTTCAGCTTCTTCAAAGCATTTACAATAGTGTAAATCGTTGTCTTTTCTATTGACAAGGGGTTATCTGGTTTGGAACATCTCAAGAAACTGATTGATAATCAGGAAACACATAATGTTAGGAAGTAACCAGATACTTGGGAGCCAGCTTGACATTCTTATGGATAGCAGATATACTGATGAGAGATCTCATGATTTCTTCAGAAACAATAGATAGCTTGTAGCATCAGGGTTTTGGATTTTTACTTGTTGTGAGCAAGCCTCAGCTTAGCATGACTTTCCCAGATCTTACTATAGCCTTTTAAGAGACTTAAGGCAATTATTGGAGTGTTTATAACCTTTGAGCAGGAGGACTTTCACCAGTTGTCCTGGGAAAAGTATGGCAACACCTGTGGTCAGGACTCCAATGGACTGGATGCTGTCGTGAATCCTTGACCATTGTTCAAATGTTACCCATACCCCATCTGACTCGGTCTCTTGCCTCAGCATTCCCTAACCCGGCAACCGAGTTTTAGTCAATCAAGTTTAAATAAGCCTCCCATAGTGGGACCGGGGAATGTATAGCCTGAGATGCCTATTAAACTTAGAGGGGTGTGTGTGTGTTGGGGGTGGGGTGGGGCGGGAGTCCTTTGTAAATCCAGATTACAACTGGTCTGATAAATGCTGAGCTCAGTGTGTATAAATGTGGGTTAATTAGCATTTGGAGCACAGATTCCCCATCATTCAGTGCTCCCCTGCTTCTCTGATCCCAGAATTCAGTGCAGTCTCTGCTTCAGGTTTTCTGTTCTCCATCTCTCATGTAAATGAATGGTCATCTGGTTCCATCTCAGATTCAAATGAGACCTAGGGTATTTGTTTCACTCTTGTCACCCTTATCTGGAGGGTCTTAGGTGTGGCTCTCACTGCATCTTAATCAGTTTGTTTATGTAAGGAAGGGGGAGGGGGAGGTCTTTGCGAGTCAGACAGGCTGTGTCCTATGCCAGGGTTGCCCAAGAACACAGAGCTGAGATGTAACATCTTGTTCCTTTTATCTTGTATTTGTGGTAATACCCTGTTCCCCCTTGTATTTGGCATTCTTTCATACTCTGTGGTTTTCATGATTGCTGATGATCGGGGTGCTATTCCTCCAAAACAGTGCTCCTGGATCTGAAGTGGGCTGATGCTAGAACCTGCTGGTCACTGCTGCTGCTGCCACTTCTCCCATTTGCCCAGCTGCAGCATAGGCAAAGCTCCCTGCCACCCAGAATAGTATGGGCAAAGATTACTGTTGCTTGGCCACAGTGTGGGCAAAGCCTTCTGCTGCCAAATGTTCTCAAATCCTTCTGCTTCTGCAGGCCAGATCCAATAGGTCTGTAGGCCAGATCCTGCCTGTAGGTTGCTTACCTACTACTGAATTTCTATATGCTATTCTGACAGCATGAATGCATAATAAAAGAACTCCAGTGGACCACGTGAGAATTCCCTTGCTACTGGAGCAAAACAGACCCACCATAAGTACCCTTATGCACCAAAAGTACTGTGCATTCTTTGCAGGTCCAAATTTTGGCAGCAAAGCAGGGACCGGCTGTTAATGTTCAGTGCTACAGGAAGTTGTGGCTGTGGTGCAGTGCATATAGACAGCCAAAGGAAAGTTGATACAAACTGTAATGGATTGCTTTTCTATTTTTCCTTGCTTCAGGAACTGTTTTAATCCCAACTTGTATAGCTTCTTTTTAGAGCTCAGGTGGCACTCAAGCAGTTGGCAGCCCAGGTGGGGGTAGCATGGGAGGTAGTATCTGATGGGGGGAAAAAGACTGGTCCACTCAAGAGACCAAGCAGCAAGACAGTCCAGGCAGTGGTGGGAGGCACTGCAGCTTCCAGACACTCTGGGGCTGTGGCAGTCACTCAGCTTGGTGGGAGCAGCAAGCCAGCCCTGCCCCTAGCTCCTAGTCACAGAACTATAGAAAATGAGATTTGGAAAGGACCCCAGGAAGTCATTTAGTCCAACGCCATGCTCAAAGCAGGGTCCATCCCCAACAATATCATTCCAGCTGGGGCTTTGTTGAGCTGGGCCTTAAAAACCTCCAAGGATGGAGATTCCACCACCTCTCTAGGTAACCTGTTTCAGTGCTTCAACACTCTCCTAATGAGAGGGTTTTTTAAACCTCTCTTGCTGCAAATTGAGACCATTGCTCTTTGTTCTGTCGCCTGTCACCACTGAGAACAGTCTAACTCCATCCTTTTTAGAACCACCCGTTAGGTAGTTAAAACTGCTATCAAATCCCTGTTCAGTCTTCTCTTCTGCAAATTAAATCCAGTTCCTTCAGCCTCTCATACATCATGTGCCTCAGCCCCCTTACCATTTTTGTTGCTGTCCACTGGACTCTCTCCAACTTGTTCACATCTTTTCTATAGTGGGGGCCCAAAAATAGACACAGTACTCCAGATCTGGCCTTATCAGTGCAGAATAGAGCAGAATAATCACTTCCCTCCATCTTCTGACAATGCTCCTACTAATGCAGCCTAGTATGCTGTTAGCTGCCTTGGCAGCAAGGGCACACTGCTAACTCATATCTGTCTTATTGTCCACTGTAACCCCAGGTCCTTTTCTGCACAGCTGCTGCTTAGCCAGTTGGTCCCAAGCCTGTAGTGGTACATGGGATTGTTCCATCCTACCCCTGCTCACTAAGCCTGTTGTGGAAGTCAGCGGTGCGGGTGAAGGACAGTCAAAGATGGTTTTTAGTCTGAAGGTGTGACTGCTCCACTAAGCTGAATGACAATAAGATGAACATGTGTTTGACTTACAGCGTAAGGCGTAACAAGGTCCTAAGAAATATTGCTTTTAGTGTGGCAGTACAGGCTACAGAATTCAATCATTCTGATCACCAGGACTCATTGAAAAAATGGTGCCTTAATTTCTTCTGCTCCAATTTCTTTAATAGTAGCTGCATTTAGCTCTGGTTTGTTTTTTTTCAGTTTCATTAAGTTGGCTTCTTCAAGTTCTCCCTCTGCTGAGAAATTTTTAATGATCTTTCTTTTTCAAATGGTGGAACTATTTGTGGTCATGTTAAGTTTGCTAAGCTACGTGAATACTAATTTTACTTATGATGTCCCCAAAAGTCTCTAAGGTCCCTGCCTCCATCCTATCTCAGAGCTCTTGTTTCTTTTGATCAGGATGGTGTTTGAATGTGGCCAGACTTAAACCCTACTGGGGGCTGGCAAGCCTTTGTCTGGCACATGGAACCCATCTCCGCCTGTCTAAAGGGCAACCCAAAGAAATGAAGAGTACAGAGAACATAGTGAAAGGGTGGGTGATGGATTTCCTTTGGGCTCTAGGGTCTTATTTAGATTTATTTTAAAAGTAACATACCATTTGTACTTCCTGATCTAAGGATCCTTGAAGCTAATAAAATTATAGAAGTGGGCAGAATAATGGGTGTGCTCCAAAAACAAAATATCATTTTTACTGTTGTGGTGTTTTGCCAAAATGGGTTAGGCATTAATTTTATAAACCTTTTTTGTCTGTTAAGCTAACCAAAAATGAAGGAAAGAAAGGGTGGTCACAAAATCAGGCAACAAGTTGCTTTAGCTGGTAAGTGGCACATGATCTGCCCTGCCCTGTTGACAGGGTTTTGTTCCCAAAATAATAGAATTTACAAGTAAATATAATATTTTCATCACTTTCCTTAAGTGAGAGTTTTTTCAGGCCTCACTTGGGAGTAGAAACAAATAAAACCTCTTGGGTTTTGTTTTGTTTTTTATTTAAACTGATACTATATTTAAAAAAAAAATCTTATTTAGATAGCAGACAGTGCTCAACCTGCTAGAGATTTTCCAAGCACTTAGCCAGTTCTGGAGAGCTCGCAACCTGAAAAGACGTGATTAATTATACTGCTCTGTTTTGGGTTTTTTTTTTACTCTACTTGCACTGGAGTTGCAGTCCTACAGTCATTGTTCAGAGAAGTATCCCTCTTACACCGTGAAAGTAGCTTTTCTTGTAGGGCTAAGAGCTGTTTTATGAAAAAATAGGGCTGTAGGATAGCCACTCTGTATTGGTGATTGAGGATCTTTTCAGAATGACAGGGGACAATAGTCACTTGATGGAAGTGAAGCAAACCTTTTTGTAAAGGCTGAATCTGTATTAATACCTTCTCAACATCAACTGTATGTATTCTTATGACGGTCACATATGAATATACGTGTTGGAATAGATCAGCTGAGTTAGCAATCTTTTATTCAGTAAATTTACTTACTCGAAGTGGAAGGATACACTGATTGCAATGAGAAAACAAAGAAAATCCTGTCCAGTAACAAGTGATTATTATATTCAGCCTTTACAAAAAGGTTTGCTTCACTTTCATCAAGTAACTGTTGTTTCCAGTCATTTTCAAAGGATCTTTACTCACCAATACAGAGTGGCTGCTCTGCCTTTGGGTTAAACATGTTGTTGAACATCATGGCTAGGGACAGACATTACACATTGCACAACCCACTTAAGTGATCAGAAACTGGTTTATACCTGTAACAAAACAGATGTTCAGTGTGCATAAACTGGTTTGAAAATGACTGAAACTGGTCTAAGATAAACCTAGTTGAATGTAGTATCAGACTTAAACTGGTTTGAGCCAAATCAGTTATGCAGTGTCTGTCCCAACCCCTTCCTGGTTTAAGTTAAATCAGAATCCTCCAGCATCCCAGATGCTTTGCAGTGCTGGGCAGGGGTCTGCCATCTGCTCCAGCCCAGCAGGACTGGTTCCTCCCTCCCCTCTGCTCCCTGGCTGGAGCTCTGGCAGAGGCTGCAGATACAGGGCCTCTGCCTGGCTTTCTCTTTCTTTCTTTGTCCCACTACTCTCTGCTCAAGCAGGGATTCCCCCCTCCTCTCTGCCTTATACAGACACCTGTCAACATTAGCTATCATACCACATGCTGGCTGTGGTCCATGCTGTAGGAGACAGGACAAAGGCAGACAAGGTAGTGTTGGCTTAGAGCTCTTTGGAGCTAATCAACAGGTAGGTAATGTCCCTCTTTGGAAAAAGTTGTTTAAGAAGAGCTTGAACTAATGAGAAATTCTTTTGTTTTCCCAATGGACTGATAAATGCTTCCTGTGTAACTCCTTGCTGTGTAAGTAAATGCTATGTAAATCTCTGCTGGCTCCCTCGCTGACCAGTGAGGGGTGAAAGGGAGGGGGTCCTCCCTAATAAGAGCATCCTGCTGGGGCCTGGCCATGCCCCCCTTCATCTCACCACTGTGAAATGGAAGGGAGAGCTTCTCTAGCCCTCCCGGCTTCTAGCCTGAGCCACTTCAGGCATGGGCCTGCATTTTTTTCAGTCCAGACAGGATGTCTGTATGGTTACAAACTGATTTAGCCTAAGCAGGTTAGACTAACCTGCAATGATTTAATCAATTTAGGCTCAGGCTTATTGAATGTCTGCTTCTAGCCCATAAGAATCTAGGACTAAAAGGGACTACTTTCTCTTCTTACATAGTTGCAGTCACAGGAAGCCATGTAAGTCATTAAGTTTAAGAACATGCATTCCTCCCTTCTTCCTCACACACAAGGCACAAAATACCCTTTACTGACCTCCCCTACATGAGATGCTGACTGTGCAGTAACCCAATACTACTGCTTAGTAGCATCACATGGCAAAAACCATGACATGATGCTACTGTGCAGTAATATTAGGCTACTGCACAGTAGCATTACAAAAAGACATTAACTGTTACTACTGAGTAGTAACTCAGGTTACTGTGCAGTCATTTAGTTCTTGTTTCATACTTGTATAAACAAGTACTAAATGACTGCACAGTAACAACTGTGAAGTCAGCGCCTCATAGATGGAGCCAGTGTCCTATAACAAAAGACTGTAGGATTATTCTTTTATTTGGGATTCTGCATATTGCCACTTGCCAGAGACTGACTCTCCCCTCATAAAGATGCCAAGATCAGGGCTAGTGAGGGACTCAGAAAGTCTGAGTTCAACTTGTTCTGCTACAGATTTCCTGTATATCTTGTTTCTCTGCCTTAGTTTCATATCTGTAAAAATGACAATAATAGTGCTTCTTAACCAACTGGGATGCTGTGAAGCTAACTGCATTAAAAGACTATAGTAGTGAGGGTTTTATTAGTTCCTAAGACAGATAACCAAATCCCTTCTTGGATTTTATTACAGGAAAAGATTTCCTATATAGTATTTGTTTTCATAATTTAAGGAGGTGGGGTGTTCTGAGGTGGTTAGTTTTGTTTTGTTTTGCCAGTTGTTAATCTAATCTTTTAATAATGGGATAAGGAAAGATCATTACAATATGCCTGAAGGTTTGTTTGTTACAAAGATTTCATTCTGGTTTGCACACAGGACAAATCCATAGATGTATTTTAGTTAGGAAAAAAATAATATTATATTATCAAGTAATTGCACACAAGAAATTAGGCTTAATGTGGACATTTTGTGCAAACCCCCTGCTCTGAATCACAGAAGAAATATCATCTTAATTTATCTGGTATCTAATTCCACAAAATCCACTGTTTGAGGAAAGGGTATCTAAGGATCTATCTGGTACAAGGCAGTGCCATGCAAAATACCCCATGCTATCTCTGTGATCACTGGCTATAGAACTGGAAACAGCTGCTTTAGGTGAGCTCCGTCCCTGGGCTAAAAGAGGCCTGCTTCTCCAGAGAGCTAATTAGCTTGGGTTAATTTACCCTGTTAATGCAGCTTTATTGCTTCAGTTCTGAAGTTAGCATGCACAAAACTCAGTTGGATGTGTCTTCACGGTGCTGCCTTATGCTGCATTAACATACCTCAATTTATTGTGAAGGTGACATTTTAGAAGAACAGAGAACAATATTTACCTCACTAGAAGATGCATACTAACCCATTTTATCATTTGGAAGAGAGCAGTTATAAATAGAACAAGGGATATTGTTGGCACATACTTAGACAGAAAAACTTTAGCAGACATAAGGTATTGCAATCCAATTACACTGTGGTAGGTCTGGCCTGTTAGTGCCTCAGGCAAAAGTGCGTGGTGAAACTGAGACACTAAACTAATAAAATAGATGTCAATCCCTATTTAAAAATATCCAAATATGTTTTACATTGATCATGAAGAAAATTCTAGTGACTGAAATGTCTGCATTATATTATAACAGCAGTAATTTGCATTGTTATAATTGAGAATCTGCCAAAATTTGCGCTGCTCATGCAAGAGGATGCTCTGATTTAAATTTTCATAGGCGTACATGGCTGTAGGCTTCAACTACATTTTCTAGTTCCTTTCATATAGAATAGTACTATTTAAATACATAACATTTCAAAATGATCCCTATTTTGCCACTGAATAAGTCCAAGTAAGATAGTGGAGTCCCAACCATGTTGAGATCTTGTTGTTCTGCCCTGCTCCATATTAGATTATAAATTAATGAAATCCAAGTGTATGCATCAAAAAAAACCAAAATAAATATTAGTTGCTTGTAATTTCCCTCTTTTTGCATAGCTGAGAACCTAAACATGATTTGAACTTCAGTTAGGGCTACTGGTCTTTGAAGAATTGATCTGTCTTCATCATCCAGAAAAAAAAAATCATGTTGGATCTTGCTCTACCCTAGTTCAGTGGTATCTGTGTATTTGGTTTGGATGTCAAATCAGGCTGAGAAAAGGACTCAATTTAAGAGACCATCACTGGAAAAAATTCTGTGCATTAACAAGCTATCCTTTCCTTTGGAAGGGGAGCAGGTCAAAGTTGTAGTGTCCTGATGACACAGGGCCAAAAGCTATTGTTCTGCTTATGACTGAATAAAAGGAGAAGAAGAATGGCTGAGCACTGTGGTACGAGCTGAGAACTTGGTAGAACTGGGTTCAGGTTTCCTGCTATCCTTTAGACTACCTGCATGATTTTCATTATGGAAGATTAGTACCTGCATTTCTCCATTCCTATCTGTAAAATGTTGATATATTACTTTCTTTAGTCTTGTAAAACTGCTTTGAGGAAAGGTATTAAAACTTGGGAGGTGCTATAGCAATGATGACCATGTAAAAACCATAGATAGATCTGTTCAGGACTGGGCTTATCAGAGCACCAGTGTGAGGACCAAGCACATCTATTCAGTTCATTCTCTAACAGGCAGTATTCTTTACAGATTCCATCTCCAGATCTTCAACCGATATATTTATAAAATTGCATGTGTGAATTAAGTGTGTAAATTGAACGTGTGTCAAGTTACCTGGAGGCAGAAGTATACAAGCTTCCATTTTTTTTTTAATTTCAAAAAGGCTGACTTTTGAACTTTTTCCTGCAGGTGGCTTCTATTCCATACTCGGGTTAATACTTCCATATCCCAATATAGTAATTCTTTTTTTGGAGAAGCGTTACGTGCTGGCGATTAGTGTTGGGAATGTACAGCAGTGGCCTGGCAAGGAACAGCCAAGTTAAAACTCTCATGAACGTCTGCTTTCCTCAGTTCATAGTTTTAAAAGATACACCAGGGATTGGATCATGGTGTAACAGCAAATGTCGCCTCTGCCTTTGTATGTATCCTGAGCTGAAGTAAAAAACCTCATTGTAGCTAAAAATTTGACTCTTCAGCAGTGCTTCACTCTATTTCAGATGTTGATATTTGTTTTTGTGTGCTTACATAAATTACTAGATAAAACATTTTGTCCATTTATTAAAACATTGGTACAGACATTTTTACATGATGTTGTAGAATTAAAGTTTTGGGTTTTTTTTTAGATTCACAGTATCTGGATACCTGGTCCTTACCATGTTCTTACCATTTTACATAATGCAGTGGAGCAGGGCCAGACCAGGTATATAACAGTTGAAAATAAAATGGCTGATACCTCTATTTTCAAAGGCTGTTTTATGAAGCTAGCAAATTATAGCAGAGAGTAATGAAATTCAGATGCTCCAAGCCAAGTTTTCTTTCCTTCTAGTTGAACCTTAGGAACATATGAAACAGCCCAAATAACATATGAACTAGTCCAAATAAGCAGAAGCGTTTCAGTGCTTATACCTTGTCATGTCATTAATTTTGGTTTATTTAGTAATTGGTTTTAATGCACTGAAGGGTTCCTCTTTTTGTTCTTCAGTCTCATACAGTCCTTTGTATTACAGTGTTTATCATCCAAAATTGTATTCATTCTCTTGTGGGGCATAGTGATTGAACATTATATTGAACCAATATATCATTTATTCATTGAAGGTTTGAAAACAAGCTGAAGTAGTTATATGGGAGAAGAAAATTCATAGTTTTCTCTGAATCTCAACAGATAAATACTTCTTTAAAAAACATCATATCATTACTATAAAAGTATCATTTTGTAATAGAAAGCTATCACACTATTAAAAAGACATGTTAATTAAAATCTTTAAAATTCCCTAGATTTAAACTCTAAAATTTGTTTCTTGTTTCATCACATTTTACATTTGTAGTCTGTTCAATCTGATTGAAATATAGTAAAATCCCTGTTATCTGGCATTCTACTATGCAGAACACTCTACTAACTGGAATTTCTGTCTGTCCAGCTGGATGCGCAGGGGCGGGGGAGCTCACATGCAGTAGCTGCCACCCACCACCCTGTTGACTCGTCTGGTTTTCAGGCACCCCCAGACTTTCAACAATCCTATCTCTAGTTTTATGGTAGACTTCTGAGCAATCATACAACTTTTACCTCCTCTTCTCTCCTGCCTGTCTTTCCTGAACAGTTTATATCTGTCCATGACAGTGCTTCAGTCGTGTGAGCTATCTCACCAAGTCTCTGTTATGTCAATCCCATCATAGTTCCCTGACTGTGGAAGACCTTCCCATTCTTCGTCTGTGTATTTGTGTACAGGCACCTGAGGTAACTAGCCAATCGTTATATTTTCCCAGGAAGAATGAGAGTGCCTCTTCTGTTGCCCCCTCCTGCGTGTGCTTTCTCCATTTCAACCACTTCCCCACTTACCTCCAGGCTTCGGTCTACATCCCCTGGTGAACAGTGTAAAGCCCTCCTCACTAGGTTAGTCAGCCTGCCTGTGAAAATGCTTCTCTCTCTGTCAGATGGATCCCATCTCTTCCAAGCAATCCTTTTTCTTGGAACAGCATCCCATGGTCAAAGAAGCCAAAGCCCTGCCACTGACACCATTTGTGCAACCATGCATTGATTTTCAGGATGCATCCACTCTTGCCCAAGTCCTTCCCCTTGACCAGAAAGACTGAGGAGAACACTATCTGAGCTCACATCTCTTTCATTCTTGCATCCAGAGTGCTGTAGTCACTTTTGATCTGCTCACTGTCTCCCCTGGCAGTATCATGGGTGCCACATGGATGAGCAGCATGGGGTAGTAGTCAGAGGGCCAGATGAGCTTGGGTAATTCTTCCATGACATCTTGGATCCAGGCTCTGGGCCAGCAACACACCTGCTGAGACATCAGGTCAGGTTGGCAGATGGCTCCCTCCATCCCCCACTGAAGGGAGTCTCCAACCTCACCACTCATTGCTTCTTCTTGGTGGCAGTGGTCTTAATCCTCCCCACCTTGGGGAGGGGGCAAGGGGCATGTCCTGTCTTTTTCCACCAAGGATATGTGCTTCTTGCCTTCTGCTGCTAGGGCTCCATATCTGTTCTCCAGGCAAACTGCTGCAGATGAAGATTTCTTCTTGCTGCCAGAGGTCGCAAGCTTCCACCTTCATGGGAGTCCAGGTCCTCTCCCTTCTCTAATGCTGCTTTTGGCAGTCCTCCTCCACAGTCCTAGAGGTCTCCTCCAACACTGAATCAATAAAGTCCTCATGATGCGGATGCTTCAGAGCCTTGCCACCTCTTCCTGTAGCTCTCTTGCCTTCTCCCCGAGGGACAACTACCAGGAATCACTGCTCACATTACAGGCACTCTCCCACCTGGCTGTCACTGGAAGGAATCGTCAAGCCACTGTCTATAGCACCAGACCAGGTTCTGGGTGGAAGCCTCGACAGTGAGCTGTACTGCTTAGACAGCTGGACACCTCCCTGGTGTAGTGGCAGTGGCTCTAGCATTGAGACATCCTCTGACCATTTCTCTGGGTCTCTTAATTCACTGCCTCTCTCCTGCTTCACTTCTTCCAAGCACAGTTTCCTGAGCAAGCTCACCTGAAGGCTGGCCTTTTTACTGCTCCTTGGTCCTGAAAGTTTCCTTTTTCCTTGATGGTTGTCACCAAACTTTGAGGCTCCCCTTCAAAGGGGAGGGGCAGGGGGCGGCAAAATGCTTCTCTCTTTGCTGCCCCTGTTTACTGGCTTAAATTTGGCTGCAGGCCCTGGTCCCAAGTCCTGATCCCAACTTCTGCTGATAGCTTGGCAAGCCAGATAGAATACTTGTGGTCATTTGGCACCCCAGCTGTAAAAGATTTTAAGTGCTGAGCACACATATTCTAAGTTCATGGCCTCTTAAGGTTTTCTGCAGCTGGGAACTCAAAATGAAGGTGCCTAAAATTACTAGTCTTAGCTGCTGCTATTTATACTTCAGCATTTCTTACTGTTGTTTGTGATGTTATGTAGATCTTGACATTGAGATTTTCATAGGATTTGGGGCATGTAAATACCTTCTGAGGATCTTGGTTTTACTGGGTACCTAGTAATAATTACTACAAGCATGTGCATGGTGTGCTTGGCACACCTTAATGAAAATGCATCTTTTGTATTTCCTATGATCCAAATTAAAAACACACACGCATTTTGTTCTCTTTTACGGTGGACGATTTAGTGTGTACCTTGAAGTTTGCTTACATTTATTTATTTTCATGCCCTCATGTTGATCTCCTGGTACCTGTGACCAGTAAAAGCTGTTTTCTGCCAGATGCTTGCCTTTGGAATGTCCCAGCTTCATCAGCTTGCTGAAATTCTGGGTTTGATGAATTTATTGTCCCATTTATTTCCACAACCTTTTCTAGACTATGCATTCTTTCCTAAGGACAAGCTATCATTTGGCTCTTGGATTTTTAGAAAATTCTAGTGGTGACATAATTGGTTTCTTACTGACAGGATGTCAATTCTCAGTTGGCTAGCTCAGCAACAGATTAAAGACTAAAGTGGGTGGAAAAACAGCCATAATTAATTAAAATAGGTCATAATTATTTCTAATGTTACTGTTCTCTGAGGACATGGATAGTCACCCTTGAATATGCTGTATTAGCCTGAAAAAGACTAATTTCTTAAAAAGAGAAGCCAATATTAACCAGTTAGATATTGCTGTATATTTCTCTTATGAAAAGAAGGACCTAAAAACTTGGCTGTCCTGGCTTATTTATCATGATATACAGTAAATAGCTATAAATGCTGCCTGTGTTTATATCTCCACAATCCCCTGGATTTCTCCAAAATGGCATTGTAATTCGGGATGAAATTCTTTACCCATAAGGAGCCAGGCATCCCGCAGTATTGTGATGAACTGTGCCTGTAGAAAACTTTTCAATAAAGCATTTTCATGACTGTCTAAGCTTCTGATTAAAAGCCTTTTGCATGATCATATTAGCTTCCTGTCTCTGGGGGCTATAGAGAGAAGAAAATCTGATTCCTTCTAGAAAATTAAGCTCCTGCCTTCACCTTTAATATATCTTTCTATATCTGTGTCACTTTCTCTAATAAGTATTTGCTAAGAGTGCTTTTCTTTGGATATTTATAGCACTATTTATGTTTTTTTTTTTTTAGTATAGCTTGAGATATTTTTTTTTACATTTTTCAAATGTGTCATAACATGAGTTGATTATCCACACTCTGAAAGCTATTGATCATGTAAATTCCCTGAGTGAGTAATAATGTTGTTGAAAGGGAAGATTAAACACATGAAACGCAACAAAAAGAAAAAAAAATCTCAGCAGGAAGGTTTCTGTAATCTGTGTGAATTACTCATGAAATGTGAAAAGACAAAAAATGGAAATGAATACTAGCTAAATATATTTTTCCTTAAGTTCACTAATGTGTACAGCTGAGTTGCTTACATGATAGTTTGAGTGAAATGGCTTATGACTAAGAGAATCCAAAATTTTTGGTAGGGGCTTGCTTTCCATTTTCTTGCAGTCGTAGTGGCTTATAGTGTCTATAGGTGTAAGCAGTTTTTCATCACTTGTTTCTCAGCCATGTTTTAACCTTATCCTGACAACAAATGAAATTCAACAAAGATAAATGTAAGGTGTTGCACCCAGAAAAGAAAATTAACAGATGCACAAATACAGAAAGAATTTAGCAGCAGCATTGATGATTAAGAGCCCAGAGTTATGAGGGATCAAAGGTGAACATAAGTGAGCAATACGATGCTATAAAAAAGCCTAGTTTTATAGTGGCCTTGATGGAAGCACTAGACAGAGGCTAAGTACACAGTCAAAAAGCCCAAGGTAGAATCAATTCAATCTTTGCAGGTTTCTCTAAACTGCATAGAAAGAACGATAACAAACTGAACTGACACTCAGCTGGAGCCTGGTACTAGCAGTAGCTGGCAAGATATGCCAGGCAGCCCCGAGGCTTGTGCCAGGTGGCAGGACCTGATCTTTCTATGGAGCTGCTGCAGTGGGGCATAGAGAGGACCCCCCAGGGCCTGGCCCCTTACCTCCTCTGTGACGTCCTCTGTGACTCTTGTGTCTATTTGTTCCCCTGTCCTCTCTTTGCAGCAGTGACTCCTACTGGCTTGGCTGTGCAGAGATAGGGGGAGAGTCAGTCCTGCAGCTGGATAGACCAGGGCTGGGGGAATCTTGAGCTGGCCAGGGGAAAACCCCCGGAGGCTGTCGACCCCCACGTGGACAGACACTGGGCTCAGGGGCTAGCTGGGAGTGAGGACTCCTTTTTTTTCCCCTCTGAAGGTCAGTGACTTTTACACACCTGCCATGGGAGCAGGAGGGAGCAACCCTCACAGACCGGGGCTGGGGCTGGGACCCATTGTTCCTGCCCACCTCTGCCCCCCACAGCCCTTCAGGGCTGACAGGCACAGGCGGGAGCAGGCTGGGGAGCAGAGGCATCGCTGCTTCAGTACCGTCACAGCACCTGAAGCTAGTCCACCTGCCCTTCAAGGTTGGTAGCAGGGGGTCTCAATGTGTCCTGGGATGCTGGAGGACTGGGATATAACTTGGCTCAGGAAGGGATCTGGGACAGAAGTTCAATTTACTGGTTTAACCTATATCAATTGAGTCTGATACCACATCCATCCAGGTTTATTTTAAACTAGGTTTGGCCATTTTGAAACTGAATTTCTGAACTGTTACAGGTTTAATATGGTTCCTGTTCAGTCATACTGGTGTATGCGTAACTTCTGTCCCTAGCCAGTAATACTGTAGAGTTGCCAACTCTGACTGAAGCTATTGCAGGAGATTCCCCCTGCAGGATGGAGAGGCAGCCCTACCCCTGGCCCCATGTGTGGCACATCCTGATGATGCAGCACACTCCCCCAGATTGCTTTCAACAGTCACCAGGAGAGCGATTCTGATTCTGGTAGACTCCTGGCCTGTCTGGGAAGATTGGCAACCCTAGCCAGTAAGTGTCAATACCACTTTCTGTTGTTCTGGCTAGGCCTTGTTGAGACTATAGTATCCAGGTTGGGATAGTGCATTTTAAGAAGGTTGTAGAGAAGTTAGAAAGCATGTAGAGAGCCTGGAGAGGATCCAGAGGTGCCATATAAAGTGCCATATCAGAGCCATATAAAGAAAAAGAAGAACTAGATATATTTTGTTTGGGGAAAAAGGGAAGGAGGGCATGACAGCACTTTCAAATACTTTAAAAGATGCAAAAGCAAAAGTTAAGTTCTTCTTCCCTCCCATAGAAGACAGAACACAAACAATGAATTTGAAGCACAGTATTTAGTTTGACAGAAGGGTGAAAAGGGATTGGAAGAGTAAGGAATCTTGGAAGGGAAAATGCACTGTCAGACTTGAAACCGCAATATTTTATTATAATTATGATTCAGTTGCACAGAAATGTGTGAAATAGTGCACATCATAGCATCATGAATTGAGCCAGCACCTTATAAAGATAAGCTAGATCTCCCTGAACCAGAGGTGAAATTTATTTAAAATATCACTAATTGGGAAGGACAGGGAAGTAATTTTTAAATTGGCTAGCATTAAGCAATATACTTAGGATTCTAGAATACAAATATTTCTATTAAATCTACACTTAGAGCTGAACTATTGAACTTTCCTCTACATCTGCACTTCTGAATCTGTTTGTCAGACAGCTGTAAATATTTTAGGATCATCATAATAAAAATACAGAGCATTGCTCTTTCAAAATTATCTGCAGTTTGGCAGAGAATAAAATGGCTGTTTGATCATCAATGACAGAAAACTGCCTTTAAAAGTGAAATATTTTCTCCTAGCTCAAGTTCATGTGCAATATCTAGGAATATATATACTCCTTCAAATACTTTGGGTGTTTTCATGTAACTTAAGAATATATCTGAATCTACCTACCTATTACTGTTTATGAAATGTGTCTTCTCTGCCACTGTTCGGCTTCTGGTTCAGGAACTGCTATATACATTTTCTTTCTTTAGCAAAACACATAGCCTGTTTAGAGATTATTTAATTTGTTCTTCTATTTCTTTTAGGACTCATTGGTGTACCTTATGCTAAGCTCTTTTCTGTTGTGAATGTGCACTATGTATTATGTTCATGTTGCAACCAAGTACTACTGCCAGAAGCTCAGTTTTGAACTTCAGCTATCTGAGGTCCACCTAGAAAATTTTGAGGAATAAAATGTTATTTCATAAGTAAAACATGCATAAACATGGTCAGTACAATCTTTGTGAGATTTCATCCTAACCCAACCCAATACAGAAAAAAGAAAATAAGCATGTTTCACCATTTATACCATATGTTGTGCAACACTATAAACTTCTATTTTTTTCAGAAATCATGAACATAACTTTCAATTAGAGTCACTTCAGAGCTGTTTTTGTGCAGTGCAGTTTCTCTGTTTCCATAGTTATCTTCCTCTCCATAACTTCTGTTGTTCTGTTTTCTATGGGTTTGTGTCAGAACAGTTTCAGGGAACTGGCAAGCAATAAAACTGCATGATTCAGTTATGAAATACTAAGCCTCATCATTGTGACTTAAGCAAATGCTCGTAAAAGCCCTAATCAAATTTATAGGCAAAGGAATTGCCTCATATATATATATATATATAGAGAGAGAGAGAGAGAGAGAGAGTGTATATGTATGTAAAAAAACACATGGTTCAATGACTAGGATCAAGGACAACAGGAAGTCCTTTTTCAAAGATGTGGGGAGCAAAAAGAGAGCCCCGGGCAATGTCGGGCCCCTGAGGGACTTGTCGGGCAGCCTGGTGCTTGCAGCCGATGGGAAGGCAGAGATCTTCAATGAGTTCTTTGCCTCAGTCTTCCTGAGGGGGAACCGGGACTTCCCTCCCGGTGGAGGCCTGTATTCCCCCTTGGGAATCACTGCTAGGCCAAAGGTGAGGGTAGACCTGGTGGAAGGGCTTTTGGAAGGGCTGGATGTCTTTAAGTCAGCAGGTCTGGATGACCTACACCCAAGGGTGTTGAGGGAGCTGGCGGGGGTGATTGCTGGGCCCTTGGCTCGGTTGTACGAGCGCTCTTGGAGCTCTGGACAAGTGCCAGAGGACTGGAAGGTGGCCAGTGTGGCTCCCATCTTTAAGAAGGGGAGGAAGGAGGACCCAGAGAACTACAGGCCTGTCAGTCTCACCTCGGTTCTGGGGAAGATCTTTGAGAAAATTCTCAAGTTCCACAT
>JAGPOW010003316.1:173661081-173678959 GCA_030014935.1 Caiman crocodilus
TGCAGTAGACTGAAAAGATTCTAAACTTGCAGATGGACTGTGTGGATGTCAGCCTGATGCCACTTGGGATACACATATATGCCAACTGTATTCAGAGAATATTATTTTGGTTGCAAAGTCAAACACTCAGCATTTAGGAAATACCAAGATTGCTAGTTCGATCTAATTTCAACTGCTCTTGTGTGTGCAATACAATTTTTAATTACACAATCGCATGCCTTTTTTTTCCCCATGGTATCTGTGCCTCACAGGTGCATGGGATTGACCTGTGCTGGGAGTATCAGAAGTGTGTAGCAAAAGAGACAGCCACTGCTTCACTAGTTGCAGAGTCAGAAGGAATATTTCATGGCTAAGGTGGTTGAGTGCCATCTTGCAGAACTGGATTCTTTCTCTTCTGAGAGAGTTCCTCTGGGATGCTGTCCCTTAACCCAAGATTTTCAATGGGGTCACTAATTGTCTGTTCCTGATTTATTGGGTACTCAGTTTGAGACACTGCTTTCATTTGCAGAGATGCTTCATACTTCTGTTCACTTAGGCTGCAGCTTTGAGGTGGACTTCAAACATAAAGGACTATAGAAAGCTAATGACTTTGCAAAAGTAGGTCCTAAATGTCCTAAGTCAAGTCCCCACAAAAAAATTATTGTATTTTTCAGATCTTAATTTAACTAGAATTAAGATGTTGGCATTAGCCCTTTGATTCGTGCACAGTTAAGGACTGGCCTTCAAGAAAATGATATTTTTTTCTTAGATAGAGCAAAAGAGCTTCTACATCCAGATGCCTGTAGCTTCCACTTTATTGTCACAGAACGTGCCTATACCATGGCAGCAGGACAGGCTGTTGTTAAGTATACCCTCGTCTTCTGCTTCTGCTCAGGCAAAGCCTCTCCAAGGTGTCCATTTAGATCCACCCTTGAGACCTTGGTTTCCAGCATGCTTGAGAGAGCACTTGGGATCAATACCATACCTAGACTTCTGGTGGCCCTGGGTGAAGTTTCAGTATTGTCCACCCCCCTAGCCAGAGATAATGATAATAATAATCATTATTTTCACCATTTTTGGGCCCCCTTTCTATCCAGGCCCTGAGCAGCCACCCAGTTCGCCCATGCCTGTGTCCAACTCTACTTGGGATGCCCCTTGAGTGTCTTGCTGGTGCACTGGGGTGCCTACCATGTTTGAAGGATATAGAAGAGGGCAGAAAGGATGTTCTTAGGGGCTTTCCAACTAAGACATGCTGCCACCATGGTGTAGACATTACCCAGAATTCCTGTGTATTCTGCTTGCATAAAAATGATCCATCTTGTTATCAGTTATTGTTATTATCATCTTGTTATTATCAGTGTTGCACTATAAGACATAGAATAAGATAAGCACCTGGCTCAAAGACCATCAGTATAAGAATAAGATGAGAGATAACAGATGAATGCGGACAAATGGAGGAACACTGTGAAATAAATGGAATAAAATTAGTCATCAGAATAAGCAGTTCTCTCAGTGCACAAGTGACTGTTGTCTAGTTTTCATAGGCAGCTAGGGAGAATGTATGGAAGGACTGATAAAAGCATAAAGAATCAGATTTGCAAAGGTTTTGAAGTGTTCTGAACTTGAGGCAGTATGGGAAAAAACAAAGACATTTGTTTGAACATGACAACTAGGTGTTGATGGCTGGCATTAGTGGTTAGTCAGAAGGTATATAGAGTAGCAATGTTGAAGCAATCCTGAACAAGCTGTTACGATGCAACTGTTATATCTGCATGTTTCTATAATGATATAAGTGTAACAAAACCACTGCAACTTTATCCTGCTTAATTCAGAGTCAAAGATGTCACAACCCAAATTAAGTGAGTGTCCCTGACACAATGGACCGCCCCTCCAAATGATTGGCATTGTACTAAATTTGATGTGTTCTGCCTAATTACGTATTCCTACTTGGCAGTCTGTAATTGACTACTCTAAAGGTATAAAAGTTTGCGTTGTTTCCGCCCAAGTTGGAGAGCTCTGAACACATGGTAAGGTACAGAGGACCTCGCCATGCGGCAGAGAAAAGTTTGCGGACTGATCACCCACCAACATCTCCCTGTCTGTTCCCGATGTATCCCCTGTCCAGCATGCTGGTTGCATCTACAGGTTCATCTTGCTAGCTCGTTGCGTTACCTTCGTTCTGTAACTACTCAATCAACCTTATTGCCTGCATCACGGCCACCAGTGGCATAAGTAAAACTAAAGTAAAAGTTATTTTTGCAACCAATACTCTGTGTCCTGCCTCTCCATCCACCAGCCCACCTGGCATCTGCTTAGTTAACCACCGCTTCCCTTGGTCGGCTCTTACTGGTCAGCCGGTCGAGACAAAAGATAGGATGATTTAACTAACTTGCATTACTCAAAGATCATAAATAGGGACCTACGTAATTTACGGTTTTGCAGATTTCACAGGAACCGGGAAATTTGCAATTATAAAATCCATGAAATGAACAAAAAAAAAAAAGATAAAATGCTGTTTCCCCAGTGGAAGCCAGTAGGCCTTGCTGCCAGGAGGAGAAGGCGCTGGCTGGTGGGGTGGCACAAAGGGCAGCTGACAAGATGGTGGTTGCCCCCTCACCCTGTTTCCTCTTCCCAGCCAATCAATGCTGAGGGGTGGAATTGCTGTGAAATGCCCATGAAATTAGCTCTATGCTCCATGAGCAGACCATGAAAACCCTTTGTCTTGCTGCAATTTATGTATGTTCCTAATCCTGAAGATGCAACAGTTGCATACATAGGTTACATCCCATAAGTGAGAGAGAGGAGGAGAATAGCTTTCCCACTGAATGAGGAAGTCAGGTAAAGAGATCATCTACACAAGTTTCTTTTTTCTTCAAATTTGTGCTAATTTGTGGCCTAGCTATCTATGTGATCACCTGTTTGATTATCTGTTGTGCATATTTAGTTTAAGCAAAATGCATTTAGCGGGGGAAAAAAAGACAGGTTTTGTCCGCCGATACCAGAATTAATTTCTGGTCAAAATATACAGGAAAACTGATGTGTAGCAGTTTGATAATGGCAAATGCTGAGCTCTTTAAGGCTACCACTGAAATAGGCTGAAGGATACAGATTAAATGAGATTACCACTGTGACAGAGTGTGATGTTACAATTTCCCTTAGATTTCTGTTTTATGTGGTAGAGCATACATTTTCTCAGTTCCCCAAAACTGCTATATTTTCCTGTGAAATAACTGATAATATCTTATTTTTTAAGTGTCTGTAATACCTATAATATGTTTTACTTTGAATGGCTTTTTTAAATGATACAAAGAGGAGCAGCTCTACAAACTGTAGTCAGCCACCTTTCTTCGGTTAGTCTACACAATCTAACTGATTTGACAGCCAGTTAACGCTGATCACCTGGGTTGCTTTGTTTATGCCTAATTGAATATTTATAACCAGCACCATGTGTTTGGAGCTATTAGACTTCTCACCCTATGAGCTAACTAGCTACCTAGAAAGAAAATGCTTTAACTGTCAGCACTAAGGTAATATTTTGGTTTTTTAAATCCCAAAGCACTGAATGGAGTCCTGTCATTTGTGGTTTTGCTTAATGCCTAGTAATGAATGGTAAGGCAGATCTCACTTGCTGTATTACAATTAAGTTTTTGTGTTGTATGGATGCATACATGCTTGGTTTGGCGGAGTGCCCTAGTTGTCAAGCTAAAGTTAATGTGCTTTCCTGTTATGACAGATTCATACACACACAGGTGTAGGCTCACACACATAGCTGTAAATGCTTTAACTGCTCTTCGGGGTAGCAAGCATTCATAACTCTACTGTACTGAACAAGCTGTCAGCATCATTGATTTGCGCCCTTAGATGAATACCAGGCATGCCATTGTTTCTTCCGTGGCAGTGGGTGGTACTGCTGGAATTCCACTCCCTGTATGGCAATACATACAGTTGAGCCAGGTTTGGAGGGGAAGTAATCTAAACCAAGTATAAAGCCCAGCACAGTCTAAATTCCTTACCCCAGGGCAAAGTGAAAGCAAGGCCAAACTGTGGACATCCATGATCTATTCCTAGGACTAAGTAGAAGACTTAGTGCTCATGGTATTTTAATGATTTAGAAAAAGGTAAAATGGCCGCAGGGAATATACAGTCCACATCCTTGAACACCATGAGAATGGTCACTAAAATAAAATAAAAAATTTGCATGTTTGATTTTAGGGGATGTTTAAAATAATTAGGTGAAAGATAAAACATGAAGTTATTTTTATTCATCTCTGCCTTAGCAGTAAAGCAGGGCACCCATAATTATTGTACAGAATGAGATGCAGAGTTTTCAGCCTCCATCATTTGGGAGATTTCTTGCCCTAAGAGGTGAAATTAATTGATTAACACTAAGTGGCTATGCAGAATGCTCTTCTTTTTAAATTGTAGTTAAAATGTTAACACTGCTGGCTTGAAAGACAAAGTTTTAAGTCCAACACAATTCTTAAAGTAAATTCTTGTTTGTGTTGCTTGCATAGTTCCATCTAAACAGCTTTATTGGATTACATTTTTGACCCAGGCTCTTGATCTCCTAACCAAAAAGAAACCAGAAAGTGAATTATGCCTCTTTGAAGCTCATTAATTTCTTGGCCTCATGCTATTTTAGTCTAGCTGCACACAGTCCTTTTACTGCATATATTGTAACATTAGAATCTATCAATTGTATTATTATTTTGGAACCATAAAAATGCCTGAATAAATATACATTAGAAGGTGATCAATGAGTATAATACTAAGGGGTGGGGGTATATATGATTTTCATGTTTTCCATCAAACGTGTAAAAGTATGCTTAGGTTCCAGTTTATCAAAGCTCTTAAGCACATGCTGAACTTCAAAGGTTCTGCACTGTACATTTTTCAGACAACTTAACTTATGGATGTCAAAGTCAGTCACTCCTTGTTGTCTTTAATTTCACACATGTGGGGTAAAGAATACTTTCTAAATGGACAGATAAATATTCTCTGTGCATAAATGTCTTGTAATGCCAGACTAATTGAGTGTTGAAGAAGAACTTAAGAAAACAGCCCATTAAATTGGCTCTATATTCTGTTCCTAATTATGACTCATTTGAATTTCTTTGGCACTTCAAAGGAAAAACAACCTATATCCTCTAGATATTAAAAAAGAGTTACTTAAAAAACATATTTAAGGAAAACCCAGAATACTGATGAGAGTGGGAAGTTCTAGAAAGTCTGCAGCATATAGTTTTTATGGGAGAGAAGAATCTGTCTGATCTGTAAAAATTAATAATTGAACTACTTTCTAAATCTTTTTCGTGGTAACATTAAGCACTGTTTAAAAGTGAACTTTTATTGTATATCACATATGGAACATGCAGCACTGATAAAAAGGGGGAATGTATATATCTTATGTTTGGTGTTAATGCTGCTGTCTTAAGAAACTTTCCAAATAACACAGACTTCTCTATACAAGTCAGGAATGCACATCAGGACAACCCATCAAACTAACATCATTAGGCCATGATGGTTTCTGTAGCTAAAGTCCTATAAGGGATTGACGTGCCTAGCATCATATTTGCCTGCCATGATTCCCTCTAATGAATGACCAGATAGATGTCCATTTACAAGTGAAAGAAGTTCTCAGCATGATTTCAAAGCAGGGTTTTAATTTAAGTCTTGAATTCTGGAGCTGTAGCAAGACAAATTAACCCCCTTGGCTAGAAACCAAAGTTGCACATAAACTAGTTTAAGTTGTCAGAAATTGATTTAAACCTGTAACAGAACAGAAGTTCAGTGCATATAAACCAGCTTCAAAATGGCTGAAACTCGTTTAAGATAAACCTGGTTGAATATAATTGTGATGTCTGTAGGTATTATAGGGCTTGCTTGTGCTGCCCTGTGCTCTACAGGTGGGGACAGAGTTGGCCTTAGCCCTGGATCACCAGGTCTGCCGGGAAGTGGATCTTAGGTTTTTCTCACCTGTCATGACTTTGACCTATATTTTTCCTGGGAGTCCCATGGTAATCCTGCCTGGTCTTGATCCCTATGTCTTCGGTGGGGCTCCAAACCTCCCCTTTACCCCAGCCTAGCCTCTCCAGATGGTGTTTTATGATGTTCTTCCACAGCCAGGTTGCATTGTTGCCTGTTGTAACCTTTTCTGCACCCCAGGGTGTCCTAGTACCTCTTTTGGGTATACCCTTCCAGGGATGAGTCTTGGTCTGTGCTTAAACAAAATTTAAAAAAATAGCAAAAGAAATCACACACACACAAAAAGAAACCCTGGCTGCTTCTCAGCCTTCTTGCCAGGGTCTGGCAATGTCTCCCCCCCAAAATCCAATCCCTTAGTCCAGTTTCTGCTGTGTGCTAGCCTGCCCTGCACCCCTATGAATGTACACAGTCTTTCTGGGGTCTCCCCCTTGTGCAGGAAGTCTCTACCTATAACTGTAGATCTTCTGGTCCTCCTCCGGATCCTCTGCTGGGAAAACTCCAGTCCGGAGATTCTCTCTGGCCTTGTGGGTTCCCTCACTCTGGATCCTCAGTTGCAGCTCTGCTCCAGAGATTCCCACCAGCTGCTTGTTCGCAGGCCTCTGCTTGCTTCAGGGTCACTCCGGTAGCATTCCTTAGGCCCATTCTGCAATTTCTGCCTGCTGAGACACTCAGCCACTCCTCTCTCCCTGAGGCCTGCAGGGAACTGACCCCCCTCTGCTCCTTTCAGGGGCCAGAAATACCTTTTAGTGGCCTCCACCCCCAATCCTGAGTGAGACGTTGCTCCGGAAATTTGGTGGGTATTTTCCTTCATTTCCAGGCTACAGCTACAGCTACAGCCCTGCTGGTCCTCCAGGCTGTAAGTCCTGTCTCACTCCTTCACAATAATATCAGACTTAACTGATTTGGATCAAGTTGGTTTGTGAAACTTCTGTCCCAGACCTCTTTGTGGTTCAGAGTCCTCCAGCATCCCAGCATGCTTTCCAGTCCTGGGTTGGGCTGTGCTGTCTACTCCAGCAGAAAACAGTTAGTGGGGAGGCAGGGAGTGCACCAGTCCCCAGGCAAACCCCAGCTGGGATCTGGAGCTAGGGCCAGGGGGTTAAACCCACCTTTCCCTGAGTACAGACATGCCCTGCTGCTAAACTTACTGAAACTTACTGCTGACTGCAACTGTGAACTACAAATCCCAGAGGCACCCAGAAGCAGAAAGAGGAAGTGATAAGCAACTCCCAGGAGTCCTGCTGCTGTGATTGAGGACTGCTAATCCCAGAGACTTAAGGGGCAGCAGGAAGAGAAAGTGAACACACAGTCCATGCGGGCTATGTGCCCCCTGGCTTTTGGCCTGAGCCACTGCAAGCATGTGCCTGCATTTCCTGAATCAAAAGTAAATGCGTGTCCATTTTGTTTCTCAGTTTAATCTCTGCATGTTAGACTAATATTCAAAGAATGAATCGATTCAGCCTGGGGCTTTTTGTCTGTCTGTACTTAGCCTTCACCACTGCACTCTGGTAAGTTGCTACAGTGCTTCAATCAAATTGATAATTAAATGATCAGTAAGCATCAAATTGTCCTTGGTTGATTTTGAGATATTTTCTAATGGTAGCTAGTTAAATTAAGAGAGATTTAGATTGGATAAAGCTGAAAACTTAGTACTTGGACTTGTACCATTTGTGAGTCCTATTCCTTTCAGGAAAACAAGAATGTAGGCAGTTAAATGTTGTTAGTTATAGCAAGACTACTCTTAAAGTCTTTGCCAAGGCTTTGGGGAAGAAAATCCCCAAACCTTATATTTTTGCTCACTTTTCATCAGTTTTATTCTTTCTGAGTCTCTCAGTGCTGTCCTCAGGGAGTCTCTGGCTGTTGTTGCAGCTTGCATTTGCACCTTTAAGAACAAATTAACTGATGTGAACAGGAGGGTATACTCCTTCCTTTCCTTCCCAAATTTCCTTTTATGGAACCTCCACTCTGTAGAGCTTTGCAGCTTGCACATAAAATGCCAGTAAATGATCTAATACAATCTTTATGTTTTGTTTGTAATTGACGTACTCATTGAACTGTGTGTTCTTATAAACAAAAAAAGCCATTATCTGTGGGCAACTACCTGCATTAACAATGTAAACTTAGCCAAATTGATCGTTACATTCTTTTGCTGAGAATTAGGTTATAAAGAGTGGTTTTTTTTAAGGAAATCAGGTGGGATCCTTCTGTATTTATTTTATCTGTGGGGTCTCTAGGTACTACTTGCAAGCCAGTCAAGGCAATTACTCTAACATAATTACCATAGAGTATCTAATTTGTAGCATCCAGACAAGTCTTACTACAGTAGCATGGTGTATCTCTGTTTTGGTGCAGTAGAAAATAAAATGGGTACTGAATGCAAACCCTCAATAGAACAGTATAGTTCAAATAAACCGTTGCCTTAAATGAAATCTATAATGAAAAAAGTTCACTGAATCTGGCATGGTAGAGTTTGAAAGAGCCAAGAGTGTGATTTTAGGGCATCAACAACCAAATTTCAATGGTAAACATATGGATTCAAAGGTCATATTTTAAATGTAAATGTGACTGAATTGATTTTATTCATTCATAACAAAATTTTCAACCCTGGATGCCTAAAATGCCAGGGCTTAGTTCATCTGAAGTGAAAGGAACACAAATGACTTTATGTTAGCTTACTTCCCTTCCAGTTGCAAGAACAGCTGGAAACAGAGATGGGCCTCAGTACAAGTTGGAGCAACTCCAAGACCATTCTGTCAATCCACGTTTCTGGAATGTTCCATGGCTATTTTGACCTCACTTCCAGTCTGCCACAAAAATACCATCATAGTTTCATAGTACTTAGGGTCAGAAGAGACCTGAGCAGATCATCAAGTTGGACCCCCTGCCATGGGCATGAAATGCTGGGGTCAAACAACCCTGGCTAAATGATTATATAGCCTCCTTTTGAAGACCCCCCAGGGTAGGAGCGAGCACCACTTCCCTTGGAAGTCAGTTCCAGATCCTAGCCACCTTGTCTGTGAAGTACTGCCTCCTGATATCTAGCCTGAATCTACTCTTGGTCAACCTATGGCTGTTATTCCATATTACTCCCGGTAGTGCTTGGGGGAACAGGGACACTCCCATAGCCTGCTGGTTCCCCTTGGCCAGTTTGTAGACAGCCACCAGATCCCCTGTCAGCCTTCTCTTATGGAGGCTGAACAGGTTCATGTCCTGTAGCCTTCCTTTGTAGGGCCTGCCCTGCTGTCCCCTGATCATGCAGTTGGCCCTCCTCTAGATCCTCTTGATGCTGTCCACATCCCTCCTGAAATGTGGTTCCCGGAACTGAACACATTACTCCAAATGTGGCCTGGCCAGTGCCGCATAAAGGGGGAGAATCACCTCCTTAGACCTGCTTGTGATGTATCTGTGGATGCATGACAAGATACGGTTAGCCTTCCTGACTGCGTCCCAAATTAGTGGCCTACGTTCATTTTGGAATCAATAATGACACTAAGATCTTTTTCTGCCTTTATGATGACAAGAAGGGAGTTCCCCAGCCTATAGGTATGCTGCTGGTTCTTCCTCCCCAGGTGCAGTACCTTGCACTTGTCAGTATTGAATCTTATCCTGTTCTCATCTGCCTGCCCCTGTAACCTGTCTAGATCTAGTTGCAGCCTGTCCCTCTCATCCATCCTGCCCACTTCTCCCCACATCTTAGTGTCATCCATGAATTTGACCAAGGTGCTTTTCACCCCCTCATCCAAGTCACTGATGAAGATGTTGAACAGTGCAGGCCCAAGGACCGAGCCCTGGGGGACCCCACTGCCCACATCCCTCCCGAATGAAAAAGACCCATCCACCACCACTCTCTGGGTGCGGCCCTCAACCCAATTTGTGACCCATCTGACTGTGTAGGGATTGATGCCACAGGTGCCTAATTTCTTAATGAGAATGGGGTGAGAGACAGTTTCAAAGGCCGTCCTAAAGTCCAGAAAGACTACGTCCCCCACAACACCTGTATCCGAGGATTTTGTGACCTGGTCGTAGAAGGCCACCAGGTTGGTCTGACAGAACCTGCTTTGAATGAACCCATGTTGGTTGCCCCTAAGCATGATCTCCCCTGACGGTCTCCTGCAGATGTGCTCCTGGATAATTTTCTCAAAGAGCTTCCCCAGGACCAAGGTAAGACTAACAGGCCTGTAGTGTTCTGGATCCTCCTTCCTCCCTTTTTTGAAAATGGGGACCACATTGGCCCTTTTCTAGTCCTCCGGCACCTCGCCAGAGCACCATGAGTGCTCGTAAAGCTGTGCCAGGAGTTGCACAGTAACATCTGCTAGTTCCCTCAGTACTCTGGGGTTTAAATCATCAGGACCTGCTAGAACATGTCTAGACCCACCAGAAGTTCCCTGACTAGGTCCTCGCTGACCCTGGGCCTGGCTGAGTCTCCCCTGGGTCCGTCGGGGATCCCAGTGCAGGGGATACCCCGGTCCCTGCTCAAAAAGATGGAGGCAAAGAAATTGTTAAAGAGGTTAGCTTTGTCATCTGGTGTGACCACCAGATTTCCTAGCATATCCTGCAGAGCCCCTATGTTACCCAGTACCATCTTTTTACACTCTACGTATTTAAAAAAGGACTTCATGTTATCCTTGATCTGAGTCGCTAGTCCCAGTTCCATCTCCACCTTAGCCTTCCAAATAGTCCCCTTACAATCTCGGGCATTGGAGGTATAATCCTCCTTGGTGATGGCCCCTCCCTTCCATTGGGTATACTCCTTTTAGCTTTGAGACGTTCATGAATGCTTTTGGTGAGCCATGGGGGCTTTTGAGTACTCTTGCCCCCTTTGATCCATGTGGGGATTGTGACCCTTTGGACTAAGAGGATTGTATCCTTAAGAAATGACCAATCTTCCTCGACTCCCAACTCCCCTCCTCTCTCGAGTCAGTGCCTCCCAGACTAGTCTCCTTACCTCATTGAATTCCACCCTCCTGAAGTCTAGGGCTGTTGCCTTGCTGCAGGCCTTTGACACCCTGCGCTGGATGATGAATTCCAATAGGCGATGATCACTATCGCCCAGGTGGTCGAGAACCAACAGTCCACTCACCAGATCATTGCCTGTGGCCAGGATCAGGTCCAACAAGGCATTTCCCCTGGTGGGACTGTGCACCTCCTGGTTTAGATGGAGGTCCTGTAACTCGGCTAGGAACCTATGTGAGCAGTCAGACCTGGCTGACTGCTCTTCCCAGCAGATGTTTGGATAGTTTAGATCACCCATGATGACCACATCCTTTGACCTAACTGCCTCCACAACCTGACCTGAGAATTCCTGGTCCAGCTCTTACCCCTGGTTGGGAGACCTGTAGTAAACCCCTACCATTCAGTCCCTTTCCCCCAGACCCTCTTGTATATGGACCCAGAGCACTTCAGTCTGCCCCTCATCTGACCCAGTGCTGTTTGTTGAGGATGTGTATTGCTCTTTGATGGAGAGCGCCATACCCCCACCTTTCCTCCCTGTTCTATTCCTCCTGTACAGCCTATAGCCCTTGTTTTTTACCATCCAGTAGTGTGTTTGACCCCACCAAGTTTCAGTGGGTCCCACTATGTCCAGGTTAGTGTTAGCTAGCAGGAGGGCAAGTTCCTCCTGCTTGTTCCCCATACTACAAGCATCAGTGAAGAGGCATTTAAGGCCTCCTGAAGGTGCAGGCACCACCCTCCCAAATCCCAGGACTATCCTGGCTCCTATCTCTTACCTGGGTATTTCTTGTGCTCGTTGCCTTTCGTGGCAAGGCTGTTCTTGTGGGTGGCTCTTTGTTCGGTGTTTCATGGCTCCCTCCATCCTCAACTTCCCTTTCCCCCAACGAGCCTAGTTTAAAGTCTGCCAGAGGAGATCGGCCAACCTGAAAGAACACAACGCTTACCTTTGAGGGAGAGGCGGAGCCCATCCCACCCAAGCATGTCTCTTGTCCTGAAGTAAGGGTCGTGGTCCACAAAGCTGAAGCCCACCTTGAGACACCATTTCCAAAGCTGCAGGTTTACATCAATGCCATGATGGAGATGGGCAGGTTAGGAGGTGGTGACAGAGCTGAGTATGATAACACTATCTAGGGAGTCTCCCTTTGGCTAGGAATGCACCTGCAATGCATACAACCATTAGGAGAGGAGCTGTTATCTTATGCAATGTGGACATATATTGTGTCATTTTTGTGTGTGAAGTCCTGCAGGTGCTTCTCATCTCTTCCCTTTTTTTGCCTATTGTGAAAGGAAGTTGGAAGTGTGAAGAAAGAAAAGGGAGTTGCAAAAATGAATATTATTTTTGACAGCTACTTTATGATTTGAAAAAAAATAACAAAATAATGCAAATTTTAAACAATCTACTGTGGTTATTTTTGTCAAATACTTTGTTTGCCAAAAGTAACTATTAAGCAGAGACATACCTTAATATATAATGATTGATATAAATGATTGAGTCATCCTGTTTGAGTTAAAATGCCACTTTACAAAGGACTTTTGAGTCCGTCTTTCTGCCTTTTCCCAGATAGTTTGGTGCTACTTTTATCATAAATAGGGACTCATCTTTTAGCTTCTTCTCTTCAAAGGAATCGAAGTCAATGAATAGTCAATTGCATCAGTACTAATGCCACCGCTGGAATATATTTATTTTCTAACTTCTTAAGCATTTGCTTCTAGTGCTGAATGGACACAGATTACTGAACAATAGTAGGATAATATGGAGAAATTTTAAATCTCTCAAGGGATTAAAAATATTAGCTTTCTTTTGACTTTAAACCTGAATAGTTTTAGTGGGATATCTTTAACTCCTTTGATGTCTAAATATTGGACATTATAGCTGTTTCAAACATCATTAAAAAGAAGTGATGCCTTTAGTTCAAACATCAGTTTTTGGTAGAAATTTACTTTCTGGTATCCAGTCACACTTCAGGGCTCTTGTGAACCACCGGTTGATTCTGAAATTAAAAAGGTGAGTTCCCAGCTCCTGAGATTTATATCTGAGGCAAGCTCTGCATGATTCAGTTTGGTTTTTGGTTTTGCAATTAATACTTCTCACTGTGTAAATTAGGGTCTGATCCAAAACCCACAGGAGTCTTTCTCCTGACTTTAATGGGATTTGAATTAGGCACACAGAACCTTGAAAACACAATTACTTTGGCAACAAATTGTTTTTCTTTTTTCTATTTGGCCAAACATTGATATTATTCCACGTTATGTTCTGAACGAAGCTTCATCTACACAGCTTCAACACAGAGCACAGTGTCCAACCAGCCCAAAGCATCTCTGTGAAACAGCAACATCACAACTGCCAGAACAGTTTTGCAATCTGTGTTTCCAAAATGCTGCTCAAGAGAAAATGGGGAAAAAAAAACAAGTGAGCCCGTTTCTGAGTCTCCTTGAAAAATGGAGTCTGGAATCCTTCTCCATTCTCAAGAGGGAAACCTACCACATAACTGACATTTCAAGCTGCACCTCCACTCTGACATTATGCCAGCCTTCATTACCTACGAGTCCAGTTTTGATTCCACTACCCCTGTGTTTTTTCATCTGGAAGGAGCTCCCATACAATCAGTAAAACTGTTGAAATCTCTTATTAAATCTTGAAAATATCATTCTGCCTAGAGTATTTCTGCAGTGCATGTACTGTGATTGCTGCTTGTTATGTCAAACTTGAATGATTCAGTGTTACCTTACCTACCTTCTTTCCCCATCACTTGTTTCTTCATTTCTTGAGATGGCTCACCATATACAAAGAATTTAAGCTTGTTGTTGAAGGGACTTGTATGTTTGTACAGTACCTAGCAGACCAGAGACTTAGAATCGCATTGGGGCTTCTGGATGCTATCCAAATGCCTTTTAATTGTGACACTTCTGGGATAAGGGTGACACAGTAGTAGAAAGATCTTTTCATTTATGGTAACACTGAGTCATAGCAGACTTCCCCACTCAGAAGAAGATACACAGGGGACAGTCAGCTTACAGGCCCTGGATCTCCTCACACAACATAGCAGAAACCAGCAGAAGATGGTAATCTGTGGGAAATCCAGGAGGCTGTGTTACCTGTTCTTTTTCTGTACACTAATGGCACATTTTATATCTCTGGTGCTGGATTTGGGATGGTGGTCACCAGCAGCAAATGTCTGAAATAAATCCATTAAATCTTTAAAGACAGTAGGGAAGAAAAGAGGTTTGATTCACTTTTTATCCCAGTTTTACATGTCTGTGACTGGCTGCTTCAGATTTAGTGAGATCAGGATCAGACCATAGCTTAGTTGTGAAATAAGCAGGGGTAACTCTAATGAATAAGCAGCCATGGACCAGGTAGTGGCAGTTTCACCAGGATGTGGCAAGGGCAATAAATGGAAATGGTTTCCCTCCTGAAATGCATATATCTTTTGATGGTGCTGTGACATGGTGAGTACAGGTCATCACTATAATAAGCCTGTCCAGCGCCCAGCCATGGGTCTACAAGTCCCATGTAGTGGGACTTGTAGACCCCAGTAGACCCATGTAGTGGGACCCTTGTAGACCCCAGTGCAGAGCAGGCAGAAGATGTTAGAATTGGCTAGAGTTGGTAGAACAGTTGCAAAAGTAGATGAAGACTGCAGCAGAACAAGATCCCTAGTTTTCTTGGTCTCCTTGCCATTCAATTAATGTCCCATTCTATCACACGCCTTTTGGAAACATGTGCAGCAGCTTCTTCATGATAAAAGAAGTCACACACGGGCATCTTCTATCAAAACAGCTAATCCAACATCAACTACATTGGGCTGTCCGTGTCATCCAGATGTCCGACTCCCGAAGCAAGTTTTATTCTCCCAGCTCAGGCAAGGCATATGGTCAAGAGGAGGACAGAAGAAGCGCTTTAGGAATTTCCTCAAGGCCAACTTAAAAAAAATGAAACATTGATGTCAACTCATGGAGGCTATCACCAAGACCACCCCAAATGGAGGAAGTCTGCTACGGGGTTCTCAGTACTTTAAAACCTCAAAACAACAACAGGAGATGGAAAAGCAGGAGCAGCAGAAACAGCATGCCATGGACCAAATCAAGAATCCAGCTCCTTCCACCTCATGTGGAAATACATGTCTGAGCTGCAATTGAGTCTGTCAATCCCAATAGGCTTCCTCGGCCATCTTCAGACACATAGGTAAGATGTTCATAGAAGACAATCATTCTTGACTACTAAGGATTGCTGAAGAAGAGATGTATTGGGAAGTAGGAGGCAGTAATCATACTGGAGGCAAGGAAGCCAATAGGCATGTTAACTTTTCTGGGAAAAGCGTATTTGTCCTTATAATTTCAACCCTTCCCAACCATGAAAATGGGAAGGAAGAGAAACAAAATCAATAACAAGGAAGGACCAGATCCTGCTTGTATGGGAATCAGTAACTGTCAATGGAAATAGAAATCATGTTCTAGCAAGGGCTTACATTGACATGCACTCACTTTATATCTGGAAAGTTTTCTTTTCTTACCATCAGCACTTTCTTTCCAGAAGTATACAAAGTGCTGGAGACTGCCTATAATTATTGCTCTTCTGTGTAACGGTGGAGGAGAACTGGAGTAAAGGATATCAGAGTAGGAGACCCCTATCCTAATAACTAGATTAGGATTAATTTAATAGACATTTTCTTTTTTTTCATAGAACCCTGACTGGGAAACAAGCCTTATCAGTTTCTTTCCATAAGCTTTTCTTGGTTTTGCTTTTGTTTTTATTGATGCTGGTGTGGCAGTTAAAAACACTGTTATTATTTTTTAAGAAAATGAGCACATGCTATGGCTTCAGACCACATGCTGTGTGCAAGTGCAGAGAGAGAAACTGTACTTGTGACTATATATAGTCTAAATATTGAAAATTATTTTCCCATAAATCAATAGACATTTTAAACATCAATAGACATACTCTCCAGTGCCTTATTATGGGATTTACCCAAAGCCACAGAAGTCCTATTGCTTTCAACAGGCTTGGGAAGAGACCTAATTTAGAGTCACATGGCAAAGCCATAAGAATCTTTTTTTGTTCCCAGTGGCCTTCCTGAATGGACTCTTTGGTGGACTCCAGTTAAATAGCAAACTTTTTCTCTTAAGAAATCTTCTTTACCTAATATATAAGGACTAAGCTTTTATCAGTTTCCAAGGCCTCTGTGCCCTGACCTGTATAACCCAGCTGTACAGTTTTAGTGCAGTGCAGGTGACAGGCTCATTCATACTCAAAGTCCAAGAACTTGAGGCTGACCTAAGCCATATCTTGTAAAAACCTAGTCTTAGTATAAAGGTTTCAAGTGATGATGAATATACTACTTCCCTTTGTAGACCATTCCAGTGAGTGACACATCCCAGATTTAAGCATCTATCCTATTTCCAATGCAAATTTTGATTCCTCCATTTGACTTTACCTATTCAGACACTAACCTCTTAAGGCAAAACATTTCTACTCTACATTTTATAGAACGTAGAATAATAGGCCTCTGATCTGAGTTACCAGGGGCTACCATGATACTACTACTAATAACTTATGTTGCAAACATTTCTCCAATTATTATTGTTCGCACAGGAGGGCAAGACAATTCCCTGTCTTATCTGCTATATATTGTATTTGGAGAGTAATAATACTTAACTTTATCCTTCCACTAACCTTTAGATATTTATGGTAACTTCAAAAATGCATTGACAGTCTTTGCCTCTCATTCCTGTCATTTCTTAGAGAAAACAATCTATAGACTCCTGTGTAATCAACAGTGGCATTATAGTCTAGTAGAAAATCATTCTTTATCTAAACTCCTTCCCCACAACTGTATGCCTAGTTATTGAGTCCGTATCTTCTGGAACAAACATGATTTTTTAGATCCATCTTTCCCAGTCAGTCTCTCATGCTGAATAACTAGTTCCCATTTCTTTTCTTCTTTTTCAAATTTTGAAAATGCCAAGAATTTGTAGATCTGTTTTCATTGTTTATTTTCTTGCAGGACCAGAGTTGGCCTAACTTTTCAGCATCATCTTTTCATTATTCCTTTTAACGATGTGTTGTTTTGAAACTGGCTTGTCCAAAGTCATTCTTTTTTAGCTGAATTCTTTTGCCCTTGAATTTCTTGAAATGTTGTTTTTATGTGAAGACTGAACATTCTGTATCCAGGAAGTGTGGCGAGCTCAACACATATCTAATAACTCTAGAGACATTTAATGAGCTGGCATTTCTTTAAGGACTGCTGCTTAAATTTACTGTTCTTTTTGGGCATATGGAGATGTTTTCCAGATTAATCAAGGATAAAAAGAAAGAAGCAAGTCATTCAAGAATCTCCAGTTACCATACTTGTAGATGATTTTTATGTTTAAAAATGACCTCACGCACATACTTGACTAAATCAATAGCATTCAAGAAATAGTAAAAGTGCATTATTTTAAAAATCGCATTACAATAAGTATAAAAAAGTCTAATGTTTTAAACTAGGAGATTTTATACTACATGTATGAAACTGATTTCAGCAGTGAAGTTCTGAGTCTATCTAATGCAATTGGAACTTTTGTTCAAAAGAAGTCTTTAAAGAAAAGTCCTCCTCCCCTGCCCCCTCCCCTCCCCTCCCCCTCTCCTGAAATTATAATGCCTTTGCTTGGGATATAACTTGGTAAATGATCGAGTGTTTCCTTCAAGAACACAAAATAATGATCAGCCACGACATTTGACAATATCTTAAGCTCCATGTCCCAGCCTCTTGAATCAAAGTAGTTATGATTAAGTCAACTGAATAACATTACTTTACAGTAGCTAATGATTTGGCATTTTGTGTGAATCATGGGGAAACACCTAATTGTATCTGGGGAAATTTTTTTTTTATGTATCTAAAAGTTGCTTTTGATGAGAAGTAGACTTGCAAATATGTTTTTGGAATGTGGAACTTGGATTATTAGGTCAAACTGGGGAAAAATGTTG
>JAGPOW010003316.1:173679059-173719522 GCA_030014935.1 Caiman crocodilus
TTAAGTTTCCTGAAAAAAATGCAGTTTCAGGAGAAAAGAAATTATTCACAAATTGGGGTTGAATTCAGGGAATCTTTTCACCATAACAATGAAGGGGAGCATTGAAATCCGGAAAAAAGTGCACTTCCACGTATATGAAATTAGCATGAAATATCTTCTCTTGGGACAAAATGTTTTAGGTTGACCATTTTTCTTCCCCAGAAAGACCAGTGAACTAAAAATCTGTTGTTTACACTGCTTTATTCCAAACTCATTTTGCACATTTGGAAATTTTAATCATTGTCTGTAATACATATTAGTCTAACTGATCTGTAGACAAGCATATCCAAGAACTTTGTTACATGCTACCGTTATGAGATGCTAATGGCACTTAAAGTGTGAGTATCCACATGTTAAAGAGGGAAAACTGGTGCCAAATGCACTCTGAGAGTCTCAGATTTATGCCACTTTGGGCAAAGGTTTATTCAGTTGTGCTACCCACTTCATGTTATGGTAATATGAGTCTGCTCCACAGAGATAAAACAAGCCATTTGCAGTCCATCCATCTCAGGATGCACCACTCCCAGGCCCTCCACTCCTGTTCTGTGGATGAGCTTTCCACCCTCCTGAACTCTACTGCCTAGGGGGTGGTACTGGCCCCAAGCGAACACCCTCCTGGGTCAGGGGCTTGGCACACAGCCTCCCCTCAGTGGGCTAGTCTTTCACCTGAAACCAGGAAAAAATGGCAGGAAAATTCAATTAAGAGCAGTTACCCATGCTTAATTGAATTTTTCCCATGCTGCCTGGTTGCATTTCCCTCACCTCTTAGCTATCTCCTGACCAGGTGGCTTGGGTGAGACTGCGGCTTTACTCCCCAACTACCCACATTCCTGTCCTGGGTGGAAAGGCTGGGACTGCCCAGTAGTGCAAATCTTTGGGTGCTGATTTGATTCAGAGGAGACTCAGCCCGATTCAGTGGCCAAATCTCCAAATCTCAATTGAATTGGGAGACCAATAAAAAGGTTCGATTTGGAAAAAATTCAGAGAGCTTTAGAGATTTGGACAGTCCCCACTCACCACTTCAGGGAGCTGGACCCAGACTCTGCACTGATAAGTACGGGGTGGGGGGGCTGGGGAAAGGAACCATGTGGGGACCCCTACCTACTCTCCCAGCCACATCAATGGCCGCCCCACCTGGCCCCAGCATCCCAGTACTTTAAAAAAAACCAAACACTACATTCACTGGCTGCTGCAGTGGCTGTTGGGATCTCTGAGGGCTCATGGCAGAGCTCCCCACACAGTGTGGGGCAATGGGGGACAGTGGGGATTGCCCCTGCACCTAGCAGGAGCTGGTAAGTGCAGGACTTTTTTGGTTTGTTTTTTTAAGAGCTGGGATTCTGGGGCCAGGCAGGGCAGCCTTTGACAGGGCCGGGAGGGCAGGAAGGGATAGGGCCTGTTTGATTCAGCCAATTCAGTGGCAACCGAATCTCCAAATCAGATTCAGCCAAATTGATTTGGTACAGTGATTCTAATCACTGAATTGAATCGCCGTCCCCCGAATCAGCCAAATCTGAACCCAAAGTGCAAACTAGCCACTTCACATAGGCCTACTGCCCAGCATGGAGTTGCCAATCCAAGCTCAGCTGCATGCATCTCGCTCCAGGGACCCCAGGAGACCTTACACTTGTAGATGCCTCAGGCATGGGTCTGAGATATCTATAAGGGTCAGCCATAGTGTAGAGCTGCAGGGAGGGGTTTTAGCATAGCGGGAGCATGTTTCCCTGCTTTTCACATTTTCTAAGAGTGTGGAGCTGCAACTAAGGGATGGGGGAATCCTCCCCTTTCCACAGCTGCTAGGAGTGCTGAGACATTGTCACAGGAAGGGGGAAGGGTAGAGTGTGCTCCCCCCTTCCTGTAGCTGCAACCCCATAGTCTTAGCAGCCACAGAGAGAGGAAAGACGTGGAGCATCCTGCTCCTCTCCCTCTCCCCACAGTTTTGGCTCCATGGTTCTAGCATCTGTGGGGAGGAGGGGTATATACTATAAGTTTCCTCCTTTCCCATGATGCTGATTCTGTGCTCCTGGAAGGTGTAGGGAGAAAGGAAGCATGCTCCCACCATGCTAAACCCCGTTCTGGCAGCACTGCCATACAGCTCTCTCTCACACCCCAGCATGGGGAAATTTCAATTAACCTCAACAATTAACTCAAGTAACCACATTCAATTGAACTTGTCTCTGGCTTATACCTGGCTCTGAGCAAAAGGCACAGCTCTCTTCAGGGAAGGCTGGGGCCTGGGATTGAGTCTATTGGACCATGATCAGGTCTCCAGGGCTTGTTGAAGCTGGCTTACATGGGGCCTGGTGGCTCTGAGCTCATCACCTCCCTCCTACTCCACCCCAAGCCAGCACATAAACATGGGTGCCTCGGGAGGGAAGCCATGCCTCCTCCCAAGCTGCCTGCCTAAAGGGAGAGCACCCAGGGTGTGGGGAAAATGTGGTTGTTCCCTGTGCCTCAATTTCCCTGTCCCACGACGGCATGACTCCTGTTGACCTGATCTCAACACCTCTTCCCACCACCCAATCCTAATTCATTGGCACATGTCAAATTATTTGGTCTTTTTTTATTTCTTGGTCTTTTTTATTTCTTTGGTCTTGTATTTATTTTCTTTCACTTCAAGTAAAAATGCTTTACATGCACTTAAAGGATTTATTTTGGAATAAAGGGAGAACAGGGAGGCATACAAAGGGAAGCCATAGCCCCCATTTTACCCCCTGCTTCTCTATTTCCAACTCCCATGTTGCCAGTAGCACAGCCCCAGTCCTCCCACCCTCACCACCCAGAGCAGGGTTAGAGCCCAGATGTTCTAGCTTTTAACCACACCCTTATTCACCAGCCCTCTAGCATCAGGTTAGAGTTGTGCAGGTCAAAGATAGTATTAATCCTTATGTCCGACTATCAGAGTATGTTCTTACTTTAATGTTGCATAACATTTCATAGATTTCCTACGGCCTAAAGATAACACATAAAAACCCAGTTATTTAAAGCTTCTTCTACAGTTTTTTCCACTTTTTCTCCTCTTGTTTCAGATCAACTGGGCAGATCCTCAACTAGTATAATTACTAGAGCTGTGCAAAGCTTCAGTTGCTGATTTGATTTGGAAGAGATTTGGCCCAATTTGGTGGCCAAATCTCTGAATCTGAATCAAATCAGGAGATCCATTAATCTCTCTGAATCAAATCAGAAGCATCCAATTCAATTTGGAGAGATTTGATGATTTGGACTTAGACACAGCTTTATATATTTTTCTATGTACCGCAGGGTACCAGACTAGTGAACACTGAGATGGTGGGGCAGATGGAGTGTCCCACAGAAGTACGAGGGGGAGTCCCCAGCGCGCTCAGCAGCACACATGGAAGTGAACCAGAAGCACTTCTGATCCATTTCTGGGCATGCCATGGAGCGTATGGGGGACTCCCTCATGTTCCTGTGGGACACTCCATCTACCCCACCATCTCAGTGTCCATGAGCCACACCTGGTACCTGAAGGTATGTAGAAAAAGCATATAAAGCCATGTCTGTGTGTCTATAGCCAAATTGCTGGTTCTCAAAATCAGAACTGAATCTTCAGTTTTGGATTCGGCTGAATCGAATCGGGACAGTGATCCAAATCAACATATCAAATCACTGTCCCCCTAATTGGGCCAAATCTGAATCAAATATGGCCCACTTTACACACCCCTAATAATTACCTATAGGTTCCTTGAAATCAGCAAAGGCATGCTAATGTACACCAGCAGATTTCCCTACTTGATGGAAATTTTCTGGGAGAAAGCTTTCCCTATAAATGCCTTACCCATTTACTGCCATGTTTATACATCTTAGACAATTGAATTTAAGGGCATATTGATTTTATGTCCTAGACACTTTTTTTTATTATTATTCCTTTCTTATTACTTAAATGGTGTATTGGCAAAACAAATGCCCACTGACATGGGCTTACTGAAACATTTTATTTTTGTGTGTGAATCTTTTGATAAAACATTTCTCTGTATCCATTGATAGAACATATAGCTCTTTTATTTAAAGCTTTGCATGGGTATTTGTAAGTGAAACAGCCATACAGCCATCCTGAAACTTTCAGGGATGTAATTGAAGTGGCAGAGTTTGCAATGTCTTGGTTAAAATAAAAAAAAAAAATAGTGAAAAGCATGATTGCTACCACAGGTACAACAAATTGGGCAAAATGCACCTTCGATGTTGCTCAACTATAGCAGGTATGTTTCCAAAGGTTTTATTGGAATGTCAGAAATTCTTAGAGCATCTAAGGAACAGCAGTGAATTCCACCACAGCACTGCCATTTCAGCAACAAGGCACTAACCCAGTAGTTCTTAACCATGGCGCCTTGATCTGTAGGGTGCCACTCTATATTAGTACCTTTAGGTGTACAAGCATGATTCACAAAAAAACCCCAAATTTTAAATAGGAACCCATAGTGTTAAAAACATTCTGACTGGGTTTGGTTTTTCTGCATTCTTTGCAACAAAAGACTTGTTCTGTTATCTTTCTATAGTCAAAAACATGAGTGACAACGAAGGCAATTTTGTGAGGGGTGCCTCGAGTCTGAAAAGGTTGAGAATCACTGCACTAGGCATACGTGGGAGAGAAGGGAAGTTTGTCACTGCCAAATATTTATTGTGAAAGCTTTAGGAATGTTTGATAATATAATCATAGGTTTGCAACCTATTTATGGAACTAGAAATTGCAAGACAGTGTCATGTGCTCCTAAGAGGATGGAACTGTTTTGTCATCTCCTCCATTAAACATGTTATAGAAGGGGTCATATACACAGTCTCTTCCAGACCCATCTGCTTGAAGCAATTTATTACTTTGAGTGTTGTAAGACGTGTATGATCCTCAGCAGTGATCATACTACTCCACCCTTTTACAGCATTCATAATGGGCTCCCTTCTCATTGCTCTACACAAGCAATCTTTCTGGGGAGCCTTAAGTTAAGCAACAACTCTAGAGTTCTGCTCCAGCTCTTGTCCTCCTAGCAGAGAAGAACAAGGATGGGAGGGATCTAGAATTTAAGAGCAGACAGCAAGTTCCTTGGGCTGTTACCACCAAGTCTTGATCCTTTGTAGTAACATGGTTTCAATGATTAAATCAAGCAGGTTTTGGGGAAACAGTTGAGTGTGGAGTGCATCAGTCATCATAAGAGAGGTTTTATGATCTAGAATCATAGAAAATTAGGGTTGGACAGGACCTCAGGAGGTCATGTAGTCCAGCCCCCCTCAAAGAAGGACCATCCCTTAACTAGATCATCCCAGCCAAAGCTTTGTCTAGCAGGATTTTGAAAACCTGCAAGGAGCTGTGTAAATAAAATGATACTTATAATTGATTTTAGGAGCACACAATGCAGCTGTTATTTACCAGAGATGTCAGTTATTTAATTATAGTTTATACTAGAAGATACTGACGCTCATAGTTGCAAGATGTTTTTAATTACAGACTAAGCTATTAAAAAAAAAAACACACACAGAACCTCTCCCCCTAGGGAACCCAAAAAAAAAACCTGTTGCCATTTTGTTTTATTAAGTGAGCACTGTTCTAGAATGTCTGTTGTAAGGCTGGGTTGCAGTCTCTAAATCAAGGTAGGCTCACATTTTTGTTCTTTTGACAATTGCTGTTCCATGGCTTGCCCTGTTGACCAGTGAGGGATAGGGATCTTAAAGTAAACTTATCAGGAAAGACAAAAGCAAGTTAGATGTGCAAATGAAAGATGTTCTTCCAAATTTTGCTCAACAATTATGCAGAAAAAAATATGATTTTGATAACAAAGCTGTTGTAAATGCTATTTCTGGATGTGTGTATGTATGTGTGGGTGTGCTGCCAAGATGAATCGGAGGCTTTTCTTTCCCATGTCAAATACATAAACTTTAACATTATTTTCTTCTTTTCGGCAAGGGTTCAACCTGGCGATAATAAAATATCTTGTAGTTTTGTTTTCCTAGCTTTAAATGCAACAAAGGACCTTTCGTTTTTCCTCATATTTTATGCTGGAAACTAACCGAAGTATAGTTGTAGGCAGTATTATGGTGAATTTAGTTTTCTTTTCTCAGCATAATATCTTGTAACATCTGGCCCAAAGTTGCTGAGCCTAATAAAAATGGAATTTTAAAATATTATATTATTGTTATAAATAAAAATAAGCCAATACTAAATATATATACCTTTAGTGATGCCATCAAAACAGGGTCAAGCATTGGAATAAGTCTGGGTAGTAGAAAGCATATGACTCTAGTGTTCTGTGTTTAAAGTAACAGCTATGAAAAGGAGGTGATATCTGTTTGAATTTAACATCACTACCATTGCATGGAGGCTAATTAAGAAGTGAGAGCACTCTGTTCACTGTACCTTTTCCTCTCCTAATCTCTTACCACTTTAATCCCCTTATCAAGCTCCTCCAACTGATCTGCGGTATGTTATTAAAATTAAAAATATGGAACTGTGCTCATCTATATCACAAGAGTCTGAAACCCACTGTGTTAACTCCAATTATGTATTGGCTGTACAGGTGTAAAATGAAATGAAGCAGTAATGGTACAGACACGTTGATCTCACTCATATTCACTGCTAACCAGCCTGGAGGAAAGAAAATCATGACAGTGACTGTTTCCCTTATTTCAGTCAACTCTCACCTTTATAAATTAGGTCAGATTCATAGTGAAGGACATTTGGAGGTTCATTTTCTTAACTGTATAGAATCTTCTCTGGCACTATTTCACCATGGAAAAAGGCTTCTACCGATGCAGGAAAAGGTTGAGTTTGCTTAGATAGCTCTGCCTCTTTGAAAGCTATAACACAAGCAGGTGCTAATAGTGTCCTTTGGTAATATTTAATGTTTATTGAGTCCCTTATGTGTTCTAAAGTCTTCAAAAAAGAAATGTACTGCTTCATGAACCTCCTTACAGGCTCTAGAGAGAACATTGACCCATTCTTGGCATAGATTTATCATTGTAATAATTCTTTTTCTGTCAAATGTTCCACTGAATCCACAGTCAAAGGACAATTTTGAAGCTTGGTTTTACTTCCACTGTGATTACACTAGGGTCTCCTGTTTTAGGGTCATGAAAATGAGAGTTCATTTAAGGCTCATGGAAGTGAAGGATTATTTAATTACGTGTTGATTTGCCAATAATGCACTCAGCTCAGAAGAGAACATAAAGATAAGTATTGTCTATTCCCCAAAGAATCTTAGCAGATTTCAGTCCTAAATGCAGTTTTTCACACGCAGGTTCTCAATGGGTTTTCAGTTTCTTGTGTATTGTATTTTCTGTTCTAGCCCTGAGATCCTCTGCAACAGACGCAACAATATGTAAAAGCTAAATGGTGGGTTTGAGAACATGCACAACCAAAAACTACAGTTCTGTCCTTTTCACATTCTTCCAGTTATGCAAGGAGAATTTTATAAAGATGCTGAAAGGGGCAGTCATTTTTTCAGGAAAAGAGGAGTTTTGTGTACCTAATATTGTTTGGGAAGAGCACCAAGCTGACTTTCATTATATCCAGTCCCAGTTCACTTGATAGAGAGACTGATTGCCACTGGTTTGAAATCCATTATTAATTTTTTCTCAGAAAAGCAGTTAATGAAAACCTGGTAATAACTGTATCATGACTAACAACATAGGCTAGTATATTGACTAGATGCCAGGAAACCTATGCTCATTGTCTCTGCCACCTGCTTCTATGTGAGCTAGGGTGGGTACTTTTTGTGTTTCTTGTTCTCCTACCCTTTATCTATTTACAGTGTAAACAGGTATGGCTAAAATGATCCTTCACTATATTTTTTACTGAACCTCTCATAATAAAGTCTCAATCTTGATCATAGCATCCAAAGGTCATTGTAATGTAGTCAGTAATGTAATGTAGTCAGTAATGATGGAGCTGGTTGGCTCTAGTAAACAGAGAACAAGACATCAGTTGTGGGGCTGGAGAATTGAGGACAGTAACAGATCAGCCATTTTGATCTCATTTTTACCATTACTGTTGTCCTCACTGGGTCAATGTCTAATTCTGAAGAAATATTAAGTGAGGTTCCTCAGGAGTCTGTGCTGGGTCTGATATTGTTTAATATCTTTTTTAATCATTTGGAGAATGGGGCTAAGTTCACACTTAACAAATTTGCAGATAACTCTAAGTTGGGTAGAACTACAGACACACTGGAAAGTAGGGCTAGATATAAAATGACTTTGATAAGCTGGAGAAATGATCCCAAAAGCCATTAGATTTTGTAAGATGAAATTCAACAAGAACAAGTACAGAGAACAAGTCCTGCACTTGGGTTGGAAAAAATTCATGCGCATATACAGACTGGGGAAAGACTAGCTGAGATAGAGTACTGCAGAAAAGGATCTGGGGGTCACAGTGCACCTCAGTTGATTATGAACCAACAGTGTGTTCTTGTTTCAAAAAACGACCAAAAATATATTGGGCTTTATTAATAGGAAAGTCACTTTCCAATCAAGGGGAGAGATTCTCCCACTCTGTTCAGCTTTGCTGAAGCCTCACTTGGGCTAGGTATAGACAACCAAAAAGCTCGAGGCAAAATCAATCAAATCTATGCGGATTTCTCTAAGCTGTGTAGATTAGAACCGGAAACAAACAGAACACACATTCACTCTTCGGTTTGGGGGCTGGGGCACACAGATGCCTTCACTGGCCAAGGCCAGAAGGTGGGGGCTGCTTCTGCATGCCTCCAGTCCCTGCCTGAGATTGCCACGGGCAGCCAAGTGCAAGCAGGTACCATGCCTGGTTGGCTGTCAGGCACACACTGCAACCCCGTGCTCTCACTGTGGACCCTCTCCTGTGGCCAGCTTCCAGGAGAGCCTCAGAGCAAGTCACCATAACATGCCCTTCCCCTCATACCAGTTGGGCTGCTAGGCATGCCATGGTGACCCTCTCTAGGGCTCTCCTGGAAACCTAGGCCTGGTTGCAGAGGACGGTCCATATTGATTCCCGCAGGAGATTGGGAATGTGTGCCTGATAGCCAATTGGGGATGGCCTACCTCCATAAAAGGAAGAAATCAGTTTCCAAGTGGCCTAATCTTTCCTTCTCTAGAACATTTCTGTCCTTGTTGCCCACTGCAAGCCTCCTGAGATATCTAGCATCTTGCTGGCTACCGCTAGTGCTGAGCTCTGGCAAGACATGCCAGGCAACCCAGGAGTCTTGTGCTGCTCAGCAGGGACAGAAGAGCTCCGTGGAAGGAAGGATCAGGCTTCCCAGAGCTCAGCACCAGTGGCAGCTGAGGGGTCTGATCCTTCTTCTATGGACCACTCCTTTCCCCAAGCCTCCCAGGCTACCTGGCTTGTCTTGCTGGAGCTCAGCGCTCACAGCAGTTGGTAAGGTGTACTAGGCAGCCTGGAAGGCTTGCCCCAGAAAGCAAGGAAAGGAGCCCTCCATTGAAGGAAGCATTGCCTCCCTTGGCTACCATCTACAGAGTGCTCCTGTTTCTGCTGCCTGATACAAGCCTCCCTTCCTCCTCTCCCCTCCCCACCCCGCCCCGGCAGTCTATGTCTTTGCTGGCCCGGGTCTGTGACATCCCAGAGCAGCTGGGCACCCAGCTCATGCTAACATGTCTCCCAGCAAAAGAGAGCCTCAAAGGCCCCTGGGATGCTGGCAGACAATGACCTAAGTTGAGTTGGGAGGGGATCTGGTCAGAAGTTCAATAGACTGGTCTGACCTAAACCAATTAAATCTTGTACTACAGCCATCCAAGTCTATCTTAGACCAGGTTCTGCCATTTTTAAACCAGTCTATATGCACTGAAATCCTGTTCTGTTACAGGTTTAGACCGGTTTTTGGTCACTTACACCAGTTTATGTGTAATGTTTGTACCCGGCTTAGGACTACTGTGTCTAAGGTCCCCCCATCCCCAACTTCAAGAAGGGTGCAGACAAATTAGAAAGAGTCCAGTAGACAGCAGCACAAATGAGTACAAAACTGGGAAACAAAAGTGTTCTCTGCAGATGCAGGGGACAGAATGAGAAGTATTGGTCTTAAATTGCAGCAAGGCAAATCTAGGAAGTAACTTCCTCACTGAAAGTGTTTAAGAATTGGAACAGGATATCTAGAGAGGTTGTGGAACCTCCATTGCTGGCAGCCTTTGAAGAACAGGTGAGAGGGACGCTTGACTGGAACGTGTCAGAAATTTTCCTGCCTTGAGAAGGAGATTAGATAAAATAACTTCTTGAGGTCGTGTTCAACATTACTATTCTATGAGTCTGTGATTACCAAGGATTCTGGTGTTCTCTGATTTAAAAAAAATCCACAATTTTCAGTTTTAAAAAAGTAACCCCAAATCCACATTTTTCCATGAATAAAATGAAACACCAGTGTGTGTGTATGTGTGCATGTGTGTGTATATGTGTGTGTGTATACACAAACACACATATATATATACACACACATGCACACTATATATATAGAGAGAGAGAGAGTGGTGTTTCATTTAAATCACAGGAAAATGTGGATTTGGGGTTACTATTTTCTTAACTGAAAATGGGGGATTATTTTTAATCAGAGAAAACTAGGATCCCTGATGATTACACAGCTACAGCTATACATTTGCTTCTCAAGAAGTGTTAAAGGCCATCAAACAAAACTTTATTTTTAATATAAAGGTTTGTTTCACACAGCAGACAGTACTAAATCATTTATTAATTCCACAGTTAATAATTAAATTATGACAAACGTATTTCCTACATTGCCCCTTTTAGCTGCCCACCTGTTAGCAGTACCTATTTCATCCTCTTAAAGAATGGCATATCTATTAGTATTCTAGCATTTCAGCACTCCTATGTTTTGTCTTTGCTGCAGCCAAATAGTTGATCAGGGTTGGGGTTCATTCCTGCCTCTTAATCAAGAACACCTCCTGTTTGTTCAGTATGTTAAGTTTGAGCATGCAACTCTATTCATTCCCCATTCGGTCAATTTTGGTTGTTTGTTCAAAAGGTCCCCACATAGTCCAGAAGAATGTTTTGAATCAGTATCCTCATGGTAAACAGCCAAACAGCTGTTTTCCAGAAAGGACCCCAGGATGTAGAAATATGCTGGGATAAGTTGTGCCTTCAGAGCCAACAGTATTTCCAGCTTTACCCTTAGCTTTCAGTAACAGGGAAATGGCTGTGCCAGCTAGAGTTGTGCAAACTGAAACACAGCCTCATATACTTTGCTTGCATACACTGAAGCCTTCTTCCTGGAGACTGGCTCATATCTAACATCAGTGGGGTGAACAAGACCTGTGTTAGACCACATAGAACTTAGCTCTTAGGTGCAAGGCTGGGGAAATCTCTAGATGATTGTTTGGTACAAAAACACAATAATAAAAGTCAGCTGCAGCCAAGAATTTTATGAATGTGCCTGTGAACATTGTTAAATTGCCATATCTATCCACATGACAGCTCTGCAATGTTCTGATTCCAAACCTCCAGAGAAAACAGTGTTTGCTTACAGGAATGATATTCGGCACTTTTAAGATATAGACCTTAGTGTCTAACAAAGCAGACAAGCATTGTTTCCCAGATATTATAAATGAGGTAGCTGTGGCAAAGGAAGACTAAGGGTCAGATAAAAAAAAAGACTAAGGGTCAGACACCTCACACCCCCCAGTGGGACTGGGTTCCTTCCAAGATGCAGTGGCGGATGCTGCATTCTTTTTAAGCACAGCTGGGGGAAGTGATGGTGTGCTGACTTCTTTCACACAGTAGACTGTGGATTAGAGCTTTGCTTGCTTCAATTCCTTGTTGTGACTGAGGAGTTACAAATTCACATCTCTTGCCCCCCTGGAGAGTCTTCACCACAAGACTCCTCTCTTCTGTAGTGAGGACAATCTCCATGTGCTCTGTAGCTGTACTACCAAGCAGATAGGAATTTGAGATTCACTGAACCAGACCCAGAGCACAAGTCTCTATCTTAGTAATTATGACTCTAATCTGTGGGGGAGAACCTGGATCCTGGGCCCTTCTCTCAGGAATATCTTGTTTTGTTCTGGCTGGTAAGAAATATGGGTTTGAATCATCTTAGTAGAGGAATGAATTGAACTTCGTATTTTCTAGGTGATTTTCTAATCAAATGGGATCAATAAAAGAGGTCAAAAGTCCCTTCTATCAAGGGAGGGTTCTGGGTTCTGGACCCTGAGCTGTCAGAGGGTCATATTTAAGATGCAGCGATCAGTATTTACTCCCTAACTCTAAAGATCTCTTCTACCTACCCCAACCAAAAGTGTGCTGATTTTACTTGGCTCCCTGTTCAGTACGGCTGCGTGAAGCTTCGGTCGCTGATTTGATTCAGAGGAGATCCGGGCTGATTCGGCAGCTGAATCTCTGAATCTGAATTGAATCAGGAGACCCATTAATGTCTCCAAATCAAATTGGAAGCCTGCACAGCTTTATATGTTTTTTCTATATTATACCTCAAGGTACCAGGCAGCTCGTGAATGCCGAGATGGTGGGCAGATGGAGCATCCCACGGGAGAGCGGGAGGGGAGTCTCCAGTGCACTCACCAGCAGACCTGGAAGCAGACCAGAAGCACTTCCAGTCCACTTCTGAGTTCGCTGCGAAGGCCTCAGGGGACCACCCAACACTTCTGTGGGACGCTCCATCCGCCTCACCATCTCAGCATTCACAAGCCATGCCTGGTACCTCGAGGTATGTAGAAAAAACATTTAAAACTGTGTCTATGGCCAAACCACTGATTCTCCAAATCCAAATCGAATCTTCAGATTTGGATTCAGCTGAATCAAATTGGGACAATGATCTAAATCAATTAATCGAATTGCTGTCCCCTGAATCAGGCCGAATCCGAATTGATTTCAGCCCGCTTCGCACACTCCTACTGTCAGTGTGTTGGCTGATCTGGATCCCTTTCTTACTTGCCTTGCTCTCAATATAGGGTTCTGAACTTGATTTTGATTATCTGCTGCCTAAAGGCCTGGTGTTGCAACACCCAACTTTTATACACCTAAGTCCTTTTTGGATCTGGGTCCAACTGACCACCAGCCTAATGTGTCTCAGTGGCAGGTTTAAGAGGAGGAAACCAGAACTTCTGTGAGCCTGTTTAATATTGTTTTCCATTAATGGTATCCATTATAATATGAAGCTTTGGATAAGATCTGTAACTATTGTTGAATAGGGAGAAGAAGTTGGTCACGCATCACTAGAAGAGCATAGAAAGAGAGAAACATCTTGATCCCTCTCTGAAACAACACTTTTCTTCCACTAATGATCTAACTTATGACCTTACCTTTTGTAATCTTTTTGCCTTAACTGCTATTTAAACTTAAAAGCCATTTCCCTTTTGAACAAATTTCTTTTCCTTTTGATCAATATTATTCATGCTTTAAAGAAATTCCAAGTCTTATAGAGTCTCAGGAGTGCTTGAGTCTGAAGCAGTTCTTAATATGACATCTAAACACAACTGATGCTTTTAAGACCAGATATCCGAGGCAAAATATTCCTTGGGCTACAAAATCTTGTGAATTGATGAGAGTAGAGAGCAAAAAGGAAAAATTTTATCTTTGCACCACAGGAATAGGAGAGAAACTCCTGTGAATCCCACGTATATGAACCAACTGTTCTATGGCAGAATTTGAAGTGTAAATTGCAGCTCCCCAACTGTAAAACAGTATAGGACAACCTCTAATATCATTACTTGTGTGAAGCACCATTTTCATGAATAAGTGGCTTAACAACAGTGGGATCATACACGTGACAGACTACTCTTTGACATGCGAAAGGGGTTGAGAACCTGGGCCATTTTGTAGAAGGAATAGTTTATGAAGTCCTCAGCACTCTGCTTTTTTTTCTATGTGGGCTGCTGTTTCAGGTAAATAGTCATTGATTATTCCTCATATCTTGTTGCCACAAATAGTTTCTCACAGTTTTACAAGATTTGATGATTGAAGGAGTATTTTGCTTTCTCTCTCTGAAACTGATGCAAATGAGACAACTTACAGGAGTGTTACTCTACCATGAAAGATTACAGAGTCTAGCCACAGGCTACTTCTTTCATATTTGATTGTGAAATACCAAGTGCTGTGAGCACTGTTTGCTGTTGGTATTAGAATCCAGTAAAGTATTGCAATGCTATTGCCCATTAAAATACTGAGTATGCAAGGGTCTTGCACAAAATTAAAATAACAAAAGGCCTTATTTAGGTACTTGTGGGTTTTCTTTTTCTGTGTGTGCTTTTGCTTTAAAAGTGAGGTATTCAGGCTATTCCTTCTTGCATAGCAAAATCCCAAAGTGAAACAAAAGCAAGTAATAAAACTCACTGTGATAAGCAAACAAGCTTTAGAGTTCAAAACCTCCATAAAAATAAGCAGAGAGAGCTGTTCCCCCTCATTTGTCCAGGACAAATGACTTGAGTTTGAATGGGATACAACAAATCAATGTCCCCAGCCCATGTGTCATATAGTACAGCCAAAATTTATTCTTTTGAATTCAGATGAAGCTGCCCTTGATTTGTGTGAATGCTCTTCTTGGTACTATGTTAAAAGAGGATTTTCAAAACGCAGGCAGGAAGATGGCAACAATTTCTGTGTGAAAACAATATTATTAAATTAGAATAAAATGATGTTCATTATACTGAGAAGCATTATAACAGGCTGTCTCTGTGAATGATATGCCTAGCCTTTTTGATCAATTGTAGTTGCATATTCTCATAAGTTGTAGTTTCCAAGGTCCTGTTAAATAGTAGATTGGAATTTGTAATGCTAAGATTGGTGAAGCATCACTGCACAAAAATACATAGTTAATTAACCACTGGTGTTAGAAAATGGATTGTGGCTTTGTTTGAATTTTAGACTACATTTTCTCTCTGCTTTTTTGCTGCATTGGCTTTCAGGAATTTGTTTCTTTCAACAAGCAGTTGAGTTTTCATTGCTTCAGTATAACAAATTACAGTTTGAGCCAAATTCTCCTCTGATATATGCATACAATTCTCATGGAATTTAGTGGGAGTTGCCTGAGTGCATCTATGAATTGAATGTGGCCTAATATATGTACAGCAAGGTCTTTCAGTACTACCTTGGTTACCGCATATATAACACTTTGGGTCTTGGATAATACCTACAGTCTCTTTCATGTGAAGATCAGCAGTGGGTGACAGAGTGGAAAAACAGAAATTGAGCTGCCTATTTGAAGTCTGAAATGAAGTCTGATGAAAAGCCAACCAAAGTCAATGAATTAAACCGTGTGGGTTTAGAATCCAGTCCTTAGTTTCTAATAGGAAACATAAAGGCGGCATGAAAATTTCACACTATTATGTAGGTTCTGATCCAGTAAATTACCATATCAACTCAAATATAAGATGAGATTTCTTTTCCCCGCAATCAGCATAGAGAATAAAGTTCTTTGCTTTATATTTCCATACAAGAAAACCTTATTAAATATGTCATCTATCATTAAACTGTTGCCAAAGGCAGCATGTGCTAAGTAATGGAAACTTGCTATGAAGCTGATTAAATGCAGTCAACACTAAGCATGACTATAAAACACATGGCTCATATTGGATATATTCCCATACTGATGGGAACTGTGTGTGTGTGTGTGTGTGTGTGTGTGTGTGTGTGTGTGTGTGTGTGTGTGTGTGTGTGTGGTGTCCCTTACAAAAATGGACAGTTGCTGCCCTAGGAAAGAATGGTCACTGGCTCTGGAGGTACTGCAATAGCAGGCTAGAGCAAGCTCTGTCACTCTCCCTTGGTACCAGAAATGCTGACAGGAATCTTTTATACAAAACAACTGAAAGAAACCACATTAACATGACATTTGTTAGCCTTCCTTATAACAAAACCGTGTTCTTCTTACAATCTTCTTACACCATTAACCTTTCATGAACCACACCCAACCCAAGAAGAAGCAACTGTCACTCTGTCCCTTTTTGCTTTTGGAAATAACACTGCTATTCTTCTTTCCTCCATTTCTCCTCTGCCTTCTCCTTTCCCTCATCTGCATCTGGATCCACATAGGATTTCAATTAATAAATTGCTAACTTCACCAAACATTCTCTTTTGGTGAAAGCCAGTCCTTGACCAGTAGTAGGTTTCTCACCTTCCATACTGCTACTGTCACACAGAGTACTATGGTCTTCAGTCTGTGTGTCCAGTACATTGGGCATTACCCCATACAACACAATTGCATACGTTAAGACACAGTTCATCTTGATTACCTTCAAAAAATAACACATTCCCTCCCATTCCCCTTGCACAAAAGGGTAGACCCAAAATACATGTAGGGTAGATTTTTCAGACCCACATCCCAATCTTGGGCACACTGCCAATCTTACCAAGCCCCATTTATTCTGAATGCCAGTCACAGGAAGAATATTCTGTATCATCATCCATATGATATCCAAATGTTGTAGTTTTACTCTATTATCTGTCACTTCTTTCCATGCATTTGCCATCTGTCTCTCTGTCAGATCCCCAACTCTTGTTATTTTATCTTTCTTTCTCAACGTATTAGTCATCTTCTTGCAATCTTTCAAGCATTTTAACCCTACTCTCCCCAAGTTCATTTAACTTTCCAAAGTTCTCTGTCTTCATGGCCATGGCTTTTTCTACTTTTCCCTGTACGTGCCCTATCTTCTTCATAGAATCATAGGTGTTAGGGTCGGAAGGGACCTCGATAGATCATCGAGTCCGACCCCCTGCATAGGCAGGAAAGAGTGCTGGGTTTAGATGACCCCAGCCTATCTAACCTCCTCTTCTTAACACTCTTTCTGAGAGGTAAGCACAGAAACATTCTTTCTTTCCCATTCCCTCCAATATCTCTTTACAGAATATACTTATTTTATAAGTATACACAAAACTTTCTAAATCTGGCATTCACCAGCCTCTAATTCCCTGGCTTGGTATATTTCTGTTCTGGCTACTCTTTCTCTTTTACTTCTCTCCTGAAAAAATGCATATCTGCCTCTGTAACCTCCTTATCTGTTGTCATGACAGTGGATATACCATTTCTGTGAAAGATGAAAGATACTCGGCAAGACTGTCATTTTCACTGCAGCCATTTTTTTTACCTTTGAAAGATAAAATCCTACCACTTCACGATCCCAAGATCTGTCTCCCTGTTATCTCTAGGTTCTTCCATGCCTTTGTTCCTTTTCCTTCAACATCTATTGGGATTCCCAAGATCTTGATTGTACTCTCTACTACCCATACCCTGAACATCATCTTATTTCATTTTCCAAGATCTGGCTCTGTTGTTAATAAAATAACAATCCTTGACAGCTGTATCCCACTCCGTTCCATCCTTGTACTCACCTTCTCACCAGCCCATAAATCCTTTAAACCTTCCTGATTTATTATATTAATCAGTACTTTTGATGAGCTATCTAGCTCTCTCTCCCCATTTCTATCCCCCTCAATAATGCAATTGAAATCCTCCACCAGAATATGCTGCCTTCATCCACCTACATACCTCTCTAATAGCTTAAACAGAATGATCCTTCCTTCTCTTTCAGCTGCCATATATATATATATATATATATATATATATATATATATATATAAAAAAAAATCTCTAACATTTTCTTTTCAAACTTTAACACCATCTATTGCAGTCTCCCTTCCACAGTCACTTACACTTGCTACACTTCTGCTTCCTCAGTCTTGAGCAAAAACATGACTCCAGCTGCTTTGTTTGTGTTCGACTCCACCCATCCCATCCCTATCTCTTTACACAATTCTTTTAATCCTTCTCCCATGGGATTCCATATTCCTGCAAATATTATTATGTCTGCTTTACCCCACTCAATATTAGCATGATCTTATCTCACTTCTTCCTCAATAATACACTTCTGACATTTATAGATGCAATACACAAAGTCATTCTTGTCCATTTAAATACACATCTCTACTATGTAACAAGTCTTCTATGCTGCTGCTTGACGCTCTCAGCTCTAATCCTCCCCTTCTTCACATGCATAATCTTTGCCAGTTGTTTTATTGCTGTAACTTTTAATAAAGGTTACCCCTTCCCCCATTCCCCACCTGTCTGCTTCTCTCCTTCCCCTTTCCCTTGTCCATTAGACCCAGACCACATGAGCTCCAATGAGTTTTTTGTCAACCCGCCTCCCTTCCCCCTCTTTCTTTGTTCACCTTCTTTTTCCTAAGCTTCATAACATGATATTATGATATTCTTTTCCTAATTTTGCTCTCTTCTTCCTCCTGCTCCATCCTCACTCCTTCTTCTTCCTCTATTATTCTCTCTTCTTTCTCTTCTCTTTCCTCTGTCTTAAAAAATAAGTGGAACAAGTGACTTTCTTTTTTTTTTCCTTCTTCTGTTGCCAGCTGCACCACTTTGACTACTGGAATTTCACTCTATTCCTCCCCAGCTCTTCCTTTTTGTGGTGTCTCCTCCACTGTAATGAATTCTAACTTAACATCATCTTCATCCCTACTTTACCTTTCCTATCTCTGCTTTTCCTCTGTAGATCTAGCTTTATTTGAGAGTGACTGAAGGCATTGGTGCTATAAGTGTTACTCTTCACTGCAAAGAACACAGTTCAGTATTTCTTGGTGCTGCACCACCCTGTGCCCTTTCCCTTTACAGCTGTAGCCATGTTCTTGTGGCCAAGTGTCCTTTCTCCTCACACTTGTTACAGAGTTTAGGTTGCCTGAAACACATCGTAAACCCTCAGTGTGGCCGTACTTGGATTACTGGCAGTAAGTGCATTATCCCACCAGAACTCCTTTCATCTGCCCTCATTACCACCTGACCTCTCCACAGTCCTGTCCATATACCATATGTATCATATATCTTCTCAACATACATAATTTTTTTTCATAATTCTCCAACCATTTATCTTCCCCATCTAAAGCATGTCCATGTACATTTGAATGATTAGTTTTTTCACTTGTCTTTTCTTCCACAATAAAATTTACCCCTTAAGTTCTTCTCTCTCATCTACTGCTGCATACGTCTTCCAAAAATCCTCATAACCTTCCTGGCTCCAATACAAAATTTCCCAAGACTTCCAGTTTGGAAAGGTGGCCAGGCTATTAAGATATTGTGCTTTAATATCCAAAACTTCAAACTATTTTTTCTATAAATTCATATCTATTCATCATTTCTGTTCTCTTTCCCCTGTTCCTACTTGTCTTATTCTCAGACACTGATTACCTACCTTTCCGTCTCTCGCTTCTGAGCTTCTAGCACCAATCCAGGTAGTATACCACGCCTCCGCCCAGCCACTACATTTGATCTTAGCCAAAGGCAGCTAAGAAGCTATGTTGCTAATGGGAACCTACCACAATAATAGAGAAGTACAGCTCATCTGAGTAAGATACGTGATGGTGCCAATTCTGCCAGTCCCCATCAGCACCAACTCTTTTTCAAGATATGGTAAGCCACTATATTGGATGCATGTCAACTTCCTCTTCACTTTCACAGCTGAGCTGTGCCTTTCTTCCCCATGTCTAATGATTCCTGTTGCTTCACCACCCTTAAATGTTTAGCAAACATCACCAAACAGAGCTGCAGACAGTTCATCTTGAATCCCTCTGTCATCCCCTTTCAGCCTGTCATATATGATTAGTGTGCCCCACCCTTCATGAGGTGAAGGTGGACCAGTTTGTCCTGTGCCTCATTTGCATATAAATTTTTGGAGCATCCCAGGATTAATGACAAGAACACCTGATTCCAGTCATGAGCGGGAGGCTATTTAGCACTTTGCTCTATTGTGGGGGTGGTATTTGGATTACACACACTTACTAAGCAGTGCTGAGATGTAGGGTAACCATGACTAGAAATGCTGTTGTCTCTGCTGAGGCCCAGCCCAATAAAGTATATGATAAATCCATGAGCCTTTTGGCTTTAGACTAATATCATGCAGTTTGTACCTGTGTAATGGAACCACTAGCATAGCAGCAGGACCCCAGGATCAGCAGAGTAGAGACCCCTGGGAGTAACCAGGAAGCAACCTTAATATCACATGCGGGACAAGTGACTGTTTGAAAGATCGTTACAAAGCATCCAAGTACATGGACCAGTGACAGGGGCCAAGCTCAACATGAGCAATAGCACCTGCCTAGTACTGGGTGAACTCAGGGACCTGTCACTTCTGGGGGTCTCTGTCCCCTGTGAGGGGGTGAAGATCCTCAGGGTGGAGTTTGACCAGAACTGACCAGACAGAGGGCATGGAAAAAGTCAGACAAGGCCAAACAGAGATTGAGACTATGGCAATCATACTGGCTATATAAGTGGCAGGGTATGTGTCACTCATGAAGTCATCCACAGAATCCAAAGATGGCGGCGTGGTAAGGACCACAGTGTACAAAGCAAAATGGTTCAGAGGCAGAGGAGTGCCAAATGTCTTGCTGTTCCTGGGCCAAGTACATGAGCTAGATCTGCAAACTGGCAACAGGGACAGAATCCCAAGCAGCCTGCTTTGTAAAGTATTTTGCAGAGCAACTACTGTGACAGTGGCAGGTGTACAAGACCACTGGACCATGGACCAAGCCCATGGACCTTGGAGTTTTCGTGGTTCTACAAGGTTCTGCAACTCTTCTGGGGCAAATACAAACTACAGAAATTGGCCCCAACAATCCTGATGAACAACCACAAGATTCAGGATGTGGTAGGGGCAAGGGAGATCATGTCATTCATGGACATACTACCTAGTGATAGCTGCCTGGTGGTGTGGGAGCAAATCTTCCACAAGGACATGCAGAAGAAGCACAGGGACTTGAACTCACAGATCCCTGTGAGTTCCTCACTGGGCATGGAGAAACAGTGAGGAGCGGAGAGGCCCATCAAACTGCCCCAGTACTGATGGTAGAAGGCAGAAATGCCCGTACTGCTGGTGGGAGGTGGAAATAATTGACCACCTCCTCTGAGACTGCTCATATGCCAGAAAGGTGTGGAAGAGAGTACACATACCCCTTCTGGTAGTAACAGGGTTCATAACCCTGACCAGAGAGGCAGTTCTGTATGAGCACTTAACTAAGCAGCAAGGGACCCCAAAAGCTTGCTTCAATCAATTCATCTCTATGGCAGGTAAGGTGATGGCGATGGGCACATGGGTGTGCAGATGTGCAGTGTGGTTCCTGTAACAGGAATAAGACTAGTGTAAACTGTAAATGTGTTTTGGACAGTCAAGTGAACCAAGGTAGTCACATTAACAAGTTGGTGGAGATATAGTTCTCTCTCTCTCTCTCTCTCTCTCTCTCGTGTATTCTTGGATATGCTTACATCAAATGACTCTTTCCTGAGTTTAATGGTACAGTATGTCATGCTGACCATTTATGTAGCCTGATCAACAGTGTGATTTTGTTGTTGTTGTTGCTGTTTCAAACATGGGTATGAATTCTTCTGTCCTTAATATAATAAATGTACCTTTGTTTTAATTTAGAAGTTAACTTTTTGGTTTGGCTCATAGTGCAGCATTTTAACTTACCATATTTACTCAAATCCAAGACAAGGTTTTCACCTCCATTTAATGTAGTGGGGGGGCTCATTTTGAATTTGATTACAGGTAGGGGACAACACGTGTCTACTGTGGCTCCAGCTCCAGCCCTGACCCAGGGTCAGAGTTGAAGCTACAGCAGCTGCCTGTCCCCTAAGACAAGTTCCAAGTGTTGTAGAGTTAATTTCTATTTTCATTGATTTCTTTTGCCACTAACTTTCATGGGAGCAAGATTATGCTCCTGCTGTGTGCCATTTTTATTAAAAAGGAAAGAGATGACTGAGAGTAGCAGCCCATATGCATTTTCCTCATTAAAGTACACAAATGTCATGTTGTGATCATTGGCTATGATTCATTTTATTGTTTATATTTACTATGAAGTAACCACATAACATTTTTAACAAGGCAAAATGATCTTGCAATTTTATAACCCTTCCCAAGAAGCTGTGACCAACTATGAGATGTTATTTTGATCACAAAGTCTGTCATCCTTCCCTTTGATTTACACACAGTTTTATGTATAATAAATACAATTCCAGCCTCTTAGGAGATGGGATGGGAAGAATTACAAAAATAAACTAATGAACAAGTTTTCATAAATACAGTTTGGTTGGTATGTCTTATAGCCTGGATTCAGAAATGTTCTTTACTTACATCTCTGTGGACTCAGCTATTTGGATCAAGCTAATGTTCAACCCAGGGAACTGAAAAGTTGTTATTTTCCAGAAAAAAGTTATCTCATCTCTTCAGAAACTGGTAACTACTAACCTATGTGTTTTTTTCGAACAGAGTAGTGGTGGGGAAGGAGATGGATCTAGAAAACAGCCGCATAAGATCTTAACATCCAGGTAGCTTTATAGAAGTGAAATATATTTTGTCCTCTTGCCTATGGGCTTAGACAAGATCCTCTACTGAACTGTTCATATTGCAGTAGTTGACATTTTTGGTGCTCTCTGTCTCTATAGATATCCAAACATCACTTTTAATGAATAAATTCACTCACTCACTTTGGCAGTGATAATAACAGAACAAAGAACGTCTTCCTTTGGTAGGATCAGCGTGATTTGAAATTGCTTTAGTAAGGATCCTGAGAACAAAATGTATGGATACAATGGATAAAAAAAATTGAAAATCTTTGTATTTTCAAATCTCACTGTTGGAGCAAACTGCAGTTGAAAGACCAAGTTCAGGCTAGAAAGGAGAAACAGTAAATTAAGGAAAACATTGTCAACAGTTAGCAGCACCTGCAAACTGAGTCAAAATTTAAAAAGCTCATCTTTTAAAGGCTCTGCTTAGACTTACAGCATATTCAGTCCCCAGCAGTCTGCACCGAAAATAGTGGGATGCTAAGCACTTTTGAAAATCTGTCCGCTTTATTTTCGTGCTCAAATGGAAGCTGAGCTGCTTTGGACACTGTATCATCATGCACACTGACACTTTTTAAATCAGGGTTTGGAGGAGAAAGAAAGAAAAAGTTACTGAACTTCTTTGTTAATTAAAAGAAAAGGCAGTTCATTTCAGTGTCCTATCCCCTGGCTTTCAAACTCTTTAAAGATTTTCTTCATCCTTATGGCTTTATTGTATTAATTGTGAAATGCCACGTTTTTAAAATGAGTATGTTTGAGCCTTTTTCACTGCCCACTCCTTTTGCTCTGGATATTTCTCTCAGCCCTTCCTGTGATATGTTTAGTAGATAGTTGCCACGTTGTCTCCTTCTTTCTGTCAGGATAGGGCAAATATCTACCCCTTTCAATGGGCTTCATAATTTTCATTTCCTATATTGATTGGTATTCAAGTTCTAAAATAGTGTGACTTGTACACACCACCTCACCAGTTTTGTTAATGACCATTAGCCTAAGGGACAAACCTTCAGATGCTGCATTTAGATTTGATAAGTACCTGGAAGTCCTAAAGTCTATTTAAGCCACTTCCTTCTGTAAAACTATAGTGAAAGTCCTATGAGAGAACACCAGTGCTTCTGTATATAGTGCTGGCTGTACCGATTAAACAGGGTAGCATATGGACCACATCTCCCCAAGATGCTGACTGCGCAATAGTCTAAGTCTAGGGGATAGGCAGGAAAAGATGGAGATTGGGGGGAGAAGAGTTAGTTCAATTAGTTCAAAGTTCAAAAAGTTTTCATTTTAATTTTGAGTGAGCCTATTTGGTTGTTTTTCTTATTTTGTCCCCTGTGTGTGATGGCCAGGGATCCTGGTTTTCTCTGATTAAAAAAATCCTCACTTTTCAGATTTAAAAAAGTAAGCCAAAATCTCCATTTTTCCGTGATTAAAGTGAAACACCACTATATATATATCTATATATTAATGGTCTTTCATTTCAATCATGGAAAAATGTGGATTTGGGGTTACTTTTTTAAATTTAAAAATTGGGATTTTTTTTTAATCAGAGAAAACTAGCGTCCCTTGTGATGGCAGACCTAATGTTTAGAACCAACTATGTTATTTTTGTACAAAAGAAAGGAAATGCCCTTCATATTTTAGCATTCTTTATCACTTTATTTCATTGTATTCAGAAACGTTCTTTTCTTGTCCACTCCCCTTATGGCTCTGAAACTCTCTTTTATATGCTATCAGTTATTCTACAATTACTATATTTGCCACCATAGATGCGTAAGCCACAATTTCTGCTTTTCTGATTTTGTTGATAGGTCCAACTCATTTTCTACATTTGATCTGAATGTTGGAGAGTTGCATCAGGTGTTGCAGTTCAGTGCTGACCTACTCAACCTTAGTTGAGTTACTAGTAGAATATCCCAGATGGTCCAACTCGGACTTCAAGTTCAATGCATAGAATGCAAAAAAGCCTCTTTTTATGGAGTCAGGAAATGTTAGTAATGTATCTTCCTCTCAGGATTTTTGTTTCCAACATATTGTAAAGTCCTATTAAAATATGTTGTCCCTGATACCTATCACAGCAATTGAGGACTCTGAGATGAAGCTGTGTAACAATTAGCTAGAAAAAGGGTGTGTTTCAATCAGAATTATGGACAGTGCCTGGTTGACAGGTAATGTGATCTGTTAATGAGTGAATTACAGCTCTTCATTGGAGTCAATGCTTTCCTAGAAAGACGTGTAAATACACTCAAGCATAGGTGTGAATTCTACTGTCCTTAATGTAGTAGAATTATCTTTGGTTTAATTTAGCAGTTACCTTTGGTTTGGTTCATAGTCCAAAATTTTGACTCACCATATTTACTCGAATCAAAGACAAGGTTTTCCCCTGCATTTAATATGGGGGGAGGAGGGGTGCTCATCTTGGATTTGAGTTCAAGTGGGGGGGGCAGGGGGAGGCAAACGTTTTCTGTGGCTCTAGCTTTGGCCCTGAACCAGGGTCAAAGGTGAAGCTACAGCAAGCCGCCTGTCTCCTGAGTACCTGGTTCCTGCTGCTACCTTTGCCCCCCTGTCACCACTGCCTTTATTTCCCCATCCTGCCCTCCATCACTTAGCCTCCACAGCCCTGGCACTAAGGCTGCAGCTCTCACAGCCACAAGCACTGCTGCTGGGCCAGGAGCTAAAGCAAGTACATGCTTGGTGTCTCAGACCAGAATTGAGCCAATCCAAATCCATGGAGGAGAAGCAGGATGGTGGGACGGGTCAGGTGTCTAGGACTAGATGTGGGGGGAGGCAAACGGGCGTAAATGGTGATGGGAGCAGGTTCCAGGGAGTGCAGGCATTTGGGAGCAGGTGGAAGCAGGGGCAAATGGCAAGGGTCAGGCAGCAAGGGCATCAAATAGTATGGGGAGGGCAGATGGCAGGGGAGAGAAGCAGGGGGCAGGCCACTTGGTTACCTCCAGCTTTTGCTCCCCCTTGCCCTCCCCCTCTCCCCACTACCAGTTCCCTGTTGCTGTTTGCTCCACTGCAGTGATGGGAGCAACAAATTTAAGACAACACTCTAATAGTTTCTATTCATTGAGAGTTACAACAAATGGGGGGGGTCATCTTAATTCCTAAATTTTCTTATATTTCAGTAAATATGGTATTTCATTTTGAAAACTTTCTACTAATATTTTGATTTTATCCCTTTTACTGGCCATTTGGACTCAGTCTCATGAAACGTTATGGCCCTCTGACTGCCAAATCATCCCCAATTCTTCTGATTCTGAAGCTCCTCAACATTTCATAGATGTTTTCTACAGGGTTGCTTAGTCATATCTTTTCCTTTCACATCTGGATGAAACAGAACTTTCAAAACTTTTTTCAGAAATATTATATGAGGGAAAACTCCAGCTCTAACCTTCTCAATAACATTTTTGTTTAAACAATTCTGTTTTCTCCAAAAAATAAGGATTATTTAAAATACCATTTTTTCAATTAAAAATTAGACAAAAAATTCTTCACCAGATCTTGTACTCAGTCTGAGAAGATCTGAGGCTGTATTTACTTGGAAAATATGGGTTGTGGCATGTGAGCCAAGAACACTTAACCGTGAAGAAAGACGCTATATGAAAATGATGAGTGAATCATTATTTCAGACTTTGCCTTATGAGTTTTAAACTGTTCCGCTTTTTGAATTATTCAGTAAATAGAGGGGTAGATAATAAAGGGGTAGGATGGACTTCCATTCTACATGCTTGTAGACATTGGCAACTGTGAGCCACTAAAAAACAACCTGAAAAGTAGAGTTGCTTAGTTTGTACTGTTTAATTCCTGTTTTTCCTTTAGCATGTATACATTTGTCTTTTACAAGAGCTCTAAAGGTTTCGTCAAACATTAAACTGCATTTTAAAAATAAAAATAAACCATTTTGGTTACCATGCCTGAGGGGGCAGGCCTGAGAGGGGCCTTATATAGTTGCATACAAATGCAAAATGCATGTAACAGAGCCAGATAAATAGAGATGATTACTGGATGATACCTAGCCATATAGTAAGATGGGTTGTATTAGATCCATTGTAGAGGGGAGTACTTACGGACTAGGCATGCCATACTGCACTGCACTGCTTCCCCGAATGGTCCACAGGAAGTATGGACAAGCTTTTTGAGTTTTCACCTACACTTACATTACTTTTAGTGGGAAGTTGCAGTGAGCAAAGTAATTATTACTTGGCAGGATTCTGGTCTTATGTATAAACATATAGGAGTGGAGTAACTCCATTAACATTAATGGCCAAATGAAGATTTCTACCAGTATGAGGCCACTGACAGACACTTACTAAAAGGTGTAATGGGATCTGATGGCAGGATGCATGATTTTGGGATCAGGAATTAGATCCCAACCACACCTTATTTGCCAATGCAGGGGGATCCCAGGATCAGGGTCAAGGATCTACCTTCCAATCCCAAGGTCCCTATGCACTGGTGTTGTCAGCAAATTGCAGGTGCAGTCCAGCTGCATATTCACTTTTTAAATGTCCCAGCCTGATGGGATTGAAAAGATGCTCCCCAATCCTGAGGTACCCTTGCAGGGACCTGTAAAATGAGGTATGCAGATATGGTTTTATTACTTATCATGGACACTAGGATCAGGCTACGGCAACCTGACCCCAGAGTTCCTGTGCTCCAGGCACCAATCCTGTTTTTCCATTGTTCTGGGACTTTTGAAGTGTGCATGTGCAGCTGGGTTTCTGACACCCCCCGGTGTATGGGGACCTTAGGATTGAGGAGAAATACCAGGATCCCCAAGCACTGGTGATGTCAGGCTCACTGTGCTCCCCACACCTGCCTCCATGTGGGACCCAGGGTCCAGGAACAAGTTTTACCGCCAACCCAACTCTAGGTTGCTGGATCCTGACACACAAAGCTGAATATTGGAATCTGTCAAGCACTGCTGGCCCCAAGCTGATACACATTCAGTTTAAAGCGCCCTACAAATGAACCACCAAGTTGTCACATAATTCATGTGGAAAAACTTTGTGGCTCATATTGTATTATTACGCCATAAAATGACTTGAACCTGTGGCTGGGTTATTATTTAAGGCGCAGTTAACAGGTTACTTGCATCTTAATGTAATATGTCATGGGTCTAAGTACATCAGAATATAATCAACCGTCATGCTTCTGGAGGCAGTGTTTAAACCTAACACAGGCATACACCCTTGCTATTAGAACTGCTCTCTTTTACAGGGGTTTCCCACCATAACTTTTAATCTGTGGGTGGAGCCTCCAAAAGTTGGGAATCAGAGTTTGGTCTGCCATTTTCTCCTTTTGGTCTCATCTAACTGCTTCCATGTGTTAGATGCTATTTTAGGCTTAAATCTTGCTTTCTAGCAAAATGATGAGAGATGCATAAAATAAATAATACATGTCATATAATGTATCCATATTTATATTTATCATAAAATGGAGACAATGTAGGGCAGGTTATTTCTGTTTCTGTTCTATGAAGCAAACAAAGGACAGGGTTGGGGGGTTTTTTAAGTCATTGGGGGGAAAACAACACTGTATTTTCTTGTTTGAATCAATAACTTACTTAGATTCTGCTCTTTAAAGACTTCGAATGCAAATACTTTTTGCTTTGTTATAAACTGTTATTCTTTTTTTGCCTTCCTGTAACTGGAACAACATACTAATTTCTACAAGTTGTGACTACTAACAGAGAGCAATCACCTCACAGACTTGTACCGGAAAGAAGAGACCATCAGCGTCGCCAGAAACGGCTGCATCCACAGTCCCCGCTTCCCGAGTAGCTACCCCAGGAACCTGCTACTGACATGGAGGCTCCATTCACCAGAGAACACAAGGATACATCTGGCCTTTGACAATCAGTTTGGACTGGAGGAGCCTGAAAATGATATCTGCAGGTGAGCAAGAAGCTTTCCAGAAAACTTAAGATTTCCTACCAGTTTAGAAATCAGCAGAATGCTGTATGCATTGACACCTGGTTGCCTGTGGCCATGGACACTTTTTCCTGCTAGCAGAGCAGTGCCTATTCTGTGAGTACCAGAAAGTTTCTGCCACCACAGGGCAGCCACCAAAATGTGTGTGTAGATACCGATGTACTTTCTACGGATAGCTGCAGCTTCTTTGGTGCCTCCTAGAGGTACCACGTGCCCCCTGCCAGCACAACTACTCTATTAGAGATACACGAATGGTAAGAGCCACCCAAAGCTGTGCAGATGAGGACACGTGGTGGTGGCTTCGCTGGGGCAGTGCCTGTCTGTCAGCAGAAGGTTTGTAATGTAGAAATGCCCATTTGTAGTGTTTTGGAAGGGTCCCTTTAGGCACCTCTGTCAAGAAGGCTTGCCCAACACAACAAACACACTTCTAAAGAAATGTGCCTTCCATGGACCCAGCTGCCTCATTGCGTTACATTTTAAGTGCAAAACACTCAAGTATCTTATTTTCCTGGCTATGCGGCCAAATAATAACTGAATTGAGGTCTTCCTCAGTTAATTAACAGTGGATGTTGCCTGCTGTGAAAAAATTTTCTTTCACTTTTTCAGTAAGGCATTCCTTTTTGGAGGACAGGTAAGAATTAAGGTTTGGGAGAATGGTATGTTCTTGAAGTTGTGTGACTGATAGTCTATCCAATTATGACTTGTACCTAGGAATATTTTTCCTAGATGCTTTAAACATAGATCCCAAACCAGCAGTGTACTATGGCTGCTTCTTCCACTCTGTTGACCAAAGCAACCAAACTTATGGGAGGTTAAACCAATTTTGTGACTGCTTTGCATTTCCAGAGCGCACAGATTAATTGGCTCGTAATAAATAAAGTAATATAAAATCCCTGGTTATTATTCATATGCAGGTTTTGTGTGAGAGAGAGGCCCAAAGCCTATGTGTATTTTCCATATCTTCAAATGCTAGATTTTTGCATTGATATTTAAAAAGCTAAAGCATCCGCTTCCAGTGCTCTGCCAGATTGTTATTAATTATGGTTATATCTTTCCAAAAATCACACCCAGCCCCTGTTTATCTTAACATCTATTAGTTTGCCTTTCTAGACTTTGTTTGGCAAGTCTGTGAGGCTTTGTCATTATTATTTTTAATGCTCTGCATTACCATTGAACAGAGAATACCATTCCAGCAGGTTTGTTTTCCATTTAATAATAAAAGAATGCAGACTCAAACTGGCCTTCCCTCTCTGAATGTTTATTATCTTGGCAGCTTTTCTTTTCTCTGCTGCTGTTGGTCTGAGAGCAATAGCAGTGTAAGTAATGACAGTTACCTTCTAGTACCAGAGGGGCGATGCCAGAATATAGCGTCTACTGCACACAGAAGCAGCCTGTTCATATTTATATTGAGAATAAACTATGGCTGACCTTAAATCATTTCAACCTTGAAACACAGGGCTAATTTACTGTGGAAAAACATGAAATATTCTATTTTAAAGGGCCATTAAAGGTGATGACATGGTGAGAGGAAGTCAAGTCATTATTGACAGACTGGATTTTGACCATGGCTACAGACAATATGCTGGCTCTCAAAAGCTGCTAATTTATGATGTGGAGAAGAAAAGGCCTTCCAAAATCTATAGTGTCTATAAAAGCTGGAAAAATATCACATATTTTGCAGAAATAGAGAATTGCTCTCAGTTATTGGAAGACTTTTATTTGCATGTCATTATTTCCAGGATGAGGACATTCTCATGGGGAACGCGTGTAATGATTTTCAGACTTGTTAGAAACATTATTATAAGTTATAGGGGTTTTTTTACCACTTTAGAGGAACTTTTTAAAAAAGCAGGTCTTTTCCTTGACTTTACTCTGTTGCTCTTTCAGGCTCCACTTCAGCAAAGGGAGTGCATCTACACCAGACACTATGTCACCATAACAACGTGCAATAGTGAGCCTGTATTGGCAGGCACAATCATGATGCGGCACCTATATCGCCATAGTGAAGCGCTCCTTTGCTATAGTACGTTGCTACAGCGACATAGCAGCTAAAAATAACTGCGCTGCTGGCACAGCATAGTAACAGCTGTTACTACACCATCATTTAGTACTTCCTAAAGATAGTACTAAATGACAGCACAGTAACAACAGCATCATAGGGGCATGTGGAGATATGCCTAGGATGTTAAAACTTAATTATGTGCCTAAAGTTTAGCATGTACATAAATGCCTTGCTGAATGCACTGCTGAATAAGACCCCCATGCCTCTGTTCCTTTCTTACTGCTTTTGTCCTCACTCTTCCCACCAGGAATTTCCTGACATGTTCGTTCACTTTTTCATTAATATTAATAATTGTAATCTGCATAATTATGAGCATTAAATTGATTTAAATTCATTTCGGCTGTGAGATGAAAATGTGAATTTTTAGCTTAACTATTTCAGAACAGAGAAAAAATATCTGAAGCTTTAAAAATATTTCTGCATTTGTTACTGGCACCTCTGCAATCATTCAAGGAGGGTTTTGAAAAGCACTGAAATTATCCAGATAGTATGAATTTTTGGTTGCTCAGAAATGCATACGAATTCCCTTATCTCACAGGTTTCCCGAACCATTTCCAACTATCAGCTCTCACAATTTCTTATGTACCCTGTATTTTTATGATCAAACTTTCAATAAAAGATTGGATGCAGTCTATAGGCTACTTACCCAGGGCCTCATGAACTGCAGCTTGGAAATTCAGAGATGTATCCAGCTTCCAGGATCCTTGTGTAAAAGCTGTTCTTACTGTAAGCAGACCTGGTTTCAGTAAAGTTACCAGATTGAACCAGTTTATTCTAGCAGTGAATTTAGCCTCCTCACCCAGCAGGTATAGGTCTATCATTCCTATAATTTTCACCAAAATGTAGGATGTCAATTATGGGATCTTGTTGCAACTTGCCAACATATTCTGATAAAATGAATTTTAAATGAAAAGTTAGAAAGGGCAGACAATTGGGATTCACACACATGCAAAAGGGAAGAAATGAAGATTGTGGAATTCAAAACCAAGAGGAGACAGAAAATGTTAATTGAGTAGAAGTCACTAGGTAGGCTCTTGAACACCTTCAACATCCTTTTGAGCAGAGGTCAGAATGAGGCTAGTGAAAATGCCCGTAACTCGTTTATCTAAAACTAAGTTTTCTAGTAACAGGAAAAACATTGGTAGCAGAGTTTGGACAGATTTAGTGATGCAGTTACTGTGGATTTCTTGTTTTCTATGCTGTATAATTTTAGACTGGTGAATATAAATGCTGTAATGCTAATGCTTTCTAGCTGCATCGCATTTACATTTTTCTCATATGGTTCCTTGGCAGCAAGAGCAAACCAAATACGTTATTTACAGTACATTTCAGACACCAGTAGCTAGGTAGAGAAGGATGTCTTTGATCCAGAAGTCTCAAAGAACAGAGAAGCCCCTTGATAACACGATTCTAATAAGAATCAATTTGCAATGGTTAATCTCTGTTCTGAGGGAAAACATGTTTTGATAACAAAAGTCCTTCATAACTAAAAAAAAAATCTGAGATTTTAGAGCTTAACAGTTCAGGGAAGCTTTCTTCTCCATCCACTTGTCATTTTCCTCTGTTCTGGACTTCTGTCTGCTTTGGCAACAGCTTTCTTCCACAGGTGGGAATATATAGGTCCTGAGCAAGAACCTCAGTGAGGTCAACAGGATAACTCCCATTGACTCTAATTTCTTTCCTATCGTGTATCTTACAGCAAGACTGTGGAAAACTCAAACTATAAATGCTACTGACACATGAAGATATAAGCAGATGTTGTTTTGCTATGAGAACCTCTGCTACCATAGTGTGGGTTTTTGTCCCCATCTTGTGGTTAGCTCATATATAACTGCTGGAGTACGAGCTACTGCCTTGACCTAATTCTGCGTATACTTAAAATTAACATCGGTCCATTCCTCAAGCATTAGAGTATCACATCTATAGGTCATTTACTTGCAATGTGAAACATAGTTAGAATGGTAATCTATAATGGCAGAGCATATTTTCTGTTATACGCCAAAAGCAAGAAAAAAACCTCCTACATATCTAAGGTTCTTAGAATATGACAGGCATTGTGACCATTTATGACTTATAATTTAATACTGTGCATATGTTTGACTTAATTTCTTTAGCAAAGTTCTGTTTTGTTGTAGAAGCTTTATATAAGGATAATGTGTTAAACTATCAAACTGATTTCTAGGTATGACTTTGTGGAAGTAGAAGATCTATCTGAAACCAGTACAGTTATACGAGGACGATGGTGTGGACACAAAGAAGTTCCTCCAAGAATAACTTCAAAAACAAACCAAATAAAGATAACCTTCAAATCTGATGACTATTTTGTGGCTAAACCAGGATTCAAGAGTTGTTATTCCCTTGTGGTAAGTAACTTAACTATTCAGTGGAGAAAAGAAAGACTGTAGTCTAAAAGAACAGCAAAGCTGAAGGACTGAATAGGATGCACTAACCTACCCTTGTGGTAGGGAGATGCCATGATCTAAATGATGGTGATGGTCCAAGTGGTTTTACTGTACCTGGAAGGTGAGATCCCCTTCTTCCCAACCATGAGTGACCTGGTGTAGCTGAGGGTAGAAACCTGTCCATTGCACTGCAAACAGTCTACTATAGCCTCTCAATGGGAGGATCTCAGCTATACATTTTATGGCTACGGAGGATTGCTCCCAGGCTTTCCATCTAGCTTGCACCTTCAGCCTTTTGGCTAGGGGCAAGCAAAACTAGGGGGCATCTGAACCCCAAAGCATCCAGGATTGGGCTTGCAAGTAGGATGCCTGCCATGGATTTGGGAGTGTCTGAAACCCAGGACTGATGAGTCTAAGAGGTAGGATACTTCCTGGTGGTAGCACCACGTAGACCTGAATGACTGAGCTCTGGTTCATCAATGGATTTTGGAACTTATTTGGCTAATTTGTCCTGACACATGAAATTAAAACAAATAAATAAATAAGGGGGTGGGGTGGTACTGCATAATGTGGCCTTTTGGTACTTATACAAATCAAGTATAGTTATGTGTTCCTTGCATTCTAGGCAGACTGACCCTGTAAGTCTCCCTAGATGTGGGGATCTCAGCTGCTCAATTTTGTGGCAATGGAAGATTTCCTTTTGTACTTTCAAAGTTTTGGGAAAGCAGAGAGCAAAGAGCTATCTAATCCCCCGATTTATTTTTCCTGCTGTAGCAATGGAAAGGGAACATATTCAAAGCAACCTCAAATAATTAGACTCTATACCTCAAAAATTATAACAAATTTATAAATTTTCCATTTAGAGAATCTAATTATTGAGGGTCATCTTACAATCACAGACATCTTCTATTTAAGTACAAATGGTAATATAAACTAGACACAAAGCCAGCATAAGATTTACACTACTATGTTTCAAAACTGCTAACAAGTTCTGCACCAAGTTTGCTATTTGTGTGTGTTGATAACCACTTGCAGCCAATAGCAGCTACTGTTTAAATTCCATTTTTAGTCTTGTCAAAGAAAAATACGTAAGAGCTATGATTTGAAGATGCGTGGTAAGACGCAATAAAATACAGAATGAAGGGACACAATGTGCCAGAGTTCAGACTGTAGTTCTAAAATCTGTGGGTTTTGGTAGTGCCCTTTTTGTCACATTCCACTTGCAAGAGACAAGCTTTCTGGATTTTTGTAGGCGGCATGAATGCTCATTTGTATAAACAGATTTGATACAAACATATATTCCAGATATTGTCCTGAAGAATATTATAATCATTTTGGTGCAGTGTAGCTTAGAAGTGATGAATTTTGCCGTCAGTCACGGAACGGTAGGTAGTAATTTATTACACTGTCATCATTTTATTTTCATATCCATCACAGTTCATTTTTTTTATTTAATTCCATGATACTTAACCAGAGTAAGAAAGCCTGTATATAATAAAGTTACAGTCATAGTAGGGGAAATCCAACACTGATGCTATTTCACTTCAACTTAATGGCTTGAAGTGAATGTGAGCTATTGTACTGAGGATGTATCCACACATGCGCTTTAAGGCACAGTAGCCTGTTTTACTGCTTATTAAAGCACCACAGAAAAAACATGCTATTATGCTAATGCACAGTAAAATAGGCTACTTTGCATTAAGTAAATACTGTGCACATTAGTTACTGCACATTAAGGCAGCCTAATGTGCATTTGTTTAGTACCTTAGGTTGGAGGTACTAAATTTAATGTGCATCAGGAAAAGGACCTTCATGCACATGTAGATGCACCCACAGAGGCCATTCTATGGTAGTGTAGCCTAGTGTGGGTAAATAGGCACCAGCCCAGGGCACCAACTTAGTAAAGGCACCAGAATGTTGCCCCCATGCCGAAGAAGTCTGCAGAAGCAGCCCCATGGTGTTGATATTGCAGCAGCAGCTGGGTTGCATGGAGACTACACTGCTTCTATGCCAGCAACAACAGAGGAATGGAAATCACACTGTAGCAGCAGCTACCAGGTACTTACCTGGGTACTTGCCTAGAGCAGGTAAGAGTCCCATTACCTTCACTTCCCTCTGGTATTGACTGGTAGGCCTGTGTCAAGAGGCTAGTATTAGCTTTGGATTGTGATTCAGCCAATTCGGGAGACAGTGATTCGATTTGGTGATTCAAATCACTGTCCTGAATTGATTCAGCTAAATCTGATTCAGAGATTTGGTTCCAGCTGAATCTCCAAATAACCCAAACCAGGCCCGTTTCCTGCCCAATCTCCTAGCCCAACAATAGCTGCCCCGCCTGCCTCAGCTCCCAGGACTTTGAAAAAAAAAGCCCGAACTCACGGAGTGCTGCCGGATGTGTGGGGGGCAATCGAAGCTGCTCCCCACTGCCCCACACTGGGGGGGAGCTACATGATTCCCCCAACCCTTCTCCACTGTCCAGCTCCCCCATGGCTGCCCCCCCTGCCAGCTCCAGACCCTTAAGGAAAAAAAAAAGAAAAACCCAGACTCACCGTTCCTACCCAGTGAGGGGCAATTCCTGCTGAACCCCGCTGCTCCATGCCACATGGGGGGCTCTTCCACGAGCCCCCTGAGGCCACTGCAGGAGTGGTGAGTCCCAGGGTTTGTCTTAATTTTTTTTTCTTAAAGCGCCAGAACAGGGGCAGGCAGGGCAACTGTGGGGGGGCTGGGGGAGTGAGGAGGGGCTGGGGGGGCTCATGGCAGAGTACCCCATGCAGGGTGGGGCAGTGGGGAGCAGCAGGGATCACCCCCTGGCCCAGCAGCACCTGGTGAGTAGGGGCATTTTTTTAGAGCACTGGGAGCTGAGGTAGGCGAGGCAGTCATGGCGGGGGCTGGGGGAGCAGGTGGAGGTCAGGGGGGCTGTAGGGGCAGTCAGAGAATGGGGCCTGGCAGGGGTCCCTCCATAGTTCCCTTCCCACTCATCCAGCCCCTCCTCCCCCCCCCCGGCCCCCTACTTACCAGCTCTGAGTCTGACTGCAGCTCCCTGCTGCAGCCACTGGGGACTGTCTGTATCATCAAAGCTCTCCAAATCTTGTCCAAAGATTTGGAGAGCTTCGAATCAATTTGGACCTTTTAATTGGTCCCCTGATTCAATTCGGATTCAGAGATTCAGCCACCGAATCAGGCCAAATCTCCGAATCAAATCACCACCCAAAGCTTTGTACAGCCCTATTGACCAGTGCTTCTCCCACTCTCCTTCAGAGTTTGTTAGGACGGAAACTCTGCTTGTTATGCCTCTGCCATTCTATGTGTATTGTGGGAGGCAAAATGAAAAGACAAATCTAAGGCTACAGATTTAAAGCCAAATTCTGTTTCCTTGGATTAGAATCAGTGAAGTAAGGCACTACTCTATGCGAATAAGGTCAACAAAATCTAAAACTTAATTTGCAGGTAATCTCAAAAGACAAAAATTTACGTTGCAGTCTGTGAAGCCACAGTGCATCAAAATGAATCAATAAAGCAAGCTTTTTACATTGTTTTTATTTGAGTAGTCACAGAAACCTTGTTACAATTAACCAGCTTTAGTTAGAGGCCATATTCAAGTAGAATGACACTCAGGCTTTGAGAAAATGAAATTTATTTGTCAAAGCTGAGGGTATTCAGTGCTACAGTGCTCAAAGTGGTACTTCTCTAAAAACAAGACTGTCAAAAATTGATTGGAAAATGTTCTCTCATAGATTTGTTACAATATGAGGCAAACATGCTCTTCAGACAAAGTGGATTTTTTTCTTTAGAACAGAAATCTATGGGTGTCTCACAGCATTCATGAGATGAAGATGAAATTTCCTTAATTTATGCTCACAGTGCAGATTGCCCAATCTAAAATCCATAGGATTAATATTCAACTTTTATTTGACAGTCTTCACTATCTTTCAGGACTGAGTATACATAGTGTATGTATTGCACACCACTGACCCCTGAAGGTTGAATTCAATGTGTATTTTCAGACAGTAGGCAAAGAAACATTAATGAACCATGCAAAAACATATGGTACTTTGTATTAAAGGAAAGAAAATAAGTGTAAATTGCTTTGCTCTGTGGCTGTTTCTAGCGTATGGGTATTTGAGAGACTTTTCTGAGAAACATTGCTAGAAACAAATGCACATAATTCATTTAAATGTTTTTATTTTTGTTCCATTTATATTTTATTTTAAAGTTTGTAATAGAGTGGTTGCAGGTTCATCTATTGTGTGTTAACCCCACCATTTTAGAGACAATAAAAGACAGCAAAATAGGATTTCCTGAATTTAGTGATTAAAACAGTATTTTGGGGCATAATGGAGGAATGAGTGGGTGAAATTCTGGTTGTTATGCAAAAGGTCAGACTACATGATTACAAAGGTACCTTCAAGCCTCACAGTCCATGGTGTTAGTTAAATTCACTTTGGTTGGTGCAGATAAGATTGTTAGTTCAGCCTCCTGCATGAGGCAGAGATTAAGGCTTTGCAATGCATCTTAAAAAATGCTTGAACAAACTTCTTTATCACTACTAGCATGTTTCAAATTTAGTCTTCTTAACTTCCAATTTATATAAGATAAAAATATCCATAAATAGGAACTAGCTTTTCCAGAGAGCATGAAACTGATTTGCATACACAACACTTGTATTTTCCCCTGTAAAATGAGTCATCACACGCAAACAATTAGACATGCAAATGGATGTTGAATGCTCAAACCCTGCCACTATAGCTCTGGTATTTATCAGCTCAACCTAGGCATCCACACTGGAAAATTTCTCCCTTTATTTTTTTTCTAAAATCTCCTTTTCCTTCAAGCTTCATGGGTCTAGAGCACAAAAAATGCCTCCCAGGACCATGAAGATGCATAAGCTCCATTGACCCTGAAGATATGTTTGCAGTATCTCCTTGTTATGTTAATAGGATCCAAGAGTTGTAAGGAACCTCAACGGTCATCCTGTTTTTTCCATCCTTCTGTGCTTATTTCTAAGAGGCATTTTAGCTTTTTCTTAAAATAATGAATACTAACCAAGGCCATGCATAGCACTAGGTAATCAATTACCTTTATCTCCCAAGCTATATAATTTCTTAGTAGGGATCTAGTATTTCACATTAAAAATATAAGGCCAAACATTCTGCTGGTGTAATCTAGTGGTACATGCCTCTGGCTTCAAAGGGGATTCTTCCATTGAAGGACCTGGTAGTATAAGAGTGATGTTGTAGCCATCATGGTCCAGAAATTATGCATGAGGCAAGGGTTTCTTATGGTGATATCTTTTATTGGACCAACTGCATAGTTAGGATAGAGTCAAACAAGCTTTTGAATGTAAGATATTCTTCATCAGGTCTGACCAGAACAAGCCAGTGACAGATGATCAGATCTGGTGATGAATATCCTGCATTCAAAATCTTGTCTAACTCTATCCCAACTATGCAGTTGGTCCAATAAAAGATATCACCCTACAGAACTGTTGCCTCTCACATTGAAGGACTTGACACATACTGAGATCAGGAAGTGTTAGGAATTCAGTCTAAGGTGCATATCAAAGGCCCATTGGGCAACCATAGAATTGGCTGGTATAAAGTATTCAGCTGCTCTTAGAAGCTCATCTCAGGGTCTGATGATCAGATTGCCTCAGAACATCTCTACACAAGTCTTAGCTGTTCCTCTCTACAGAGCAGAGCTTTAAGTGAAGAAAAATCTGAAGAAAAGTATTTGCTGTCTGCAGCACACACACAAGGTCAGGGCCTGCTGGACAAAATTAAAAAAACTGCTAGATTGATGAATTGCCCTTATGGGGAACTAAATATCATTATAATCAGACTTAATTAGGAGCTAACATGGAGGTACAGACAAGTGTTTAGAGTTCCAGAACAACGTAGTAGAGATACTTAATTCATTTGAAGTGCAGCCCTCAATGCAGAAGTCAAAAGGCAATGTGCACAGTGTAACACTAGCAGTTATTTACCAATGATGGGGCTTGAACTGCCCTATTTATCATGTACCATGATTTGGTATAGGAAGTTAAATTCAGACATTTTTGCATAAGAAAGTTAGTTGTATTCTTGTGAGTAGTTTCATACACTGAAGTGAGACTACTTGAGTGTGGAAATGAGCATTGGCTGAATCAGATCCTAAATTTTATAAAATATCACCATAATGTGCAAAAGAACATTATTAATCAAGAAGTAGTTTAAGATCATACTCCAACAAATTTAAAACATTCATGCTTTACTTTAAAACCCCAAAATCTGTGTCTTGTTTTGATTTAATGGCACAGCTAGAAAACATTCCATTCCATTTGATAATTAAAACTGTTATTTTAGGCTTATTTTATGAGAAGCATATAATGTTCTATACTGACATTAATGAATTGTTATTGCATAAGCTAATTGTCCTCTTAAATTTAAATGAAATGCATATTTGGGAACTTTGATTTAAAACATTGCTAGAAACAAACATTCCAAGTAACATAGATAAAATATAACAGAAAGAAATATTAATAGAGTTTGACATTGAAAAATTATATTGTATATGTTAGTTTTCTTATTTTCTTTTTTATATAATATTTTTCAAGAACTGGAAACTTCAAGAGGCTTAGCATCATTTTTTATTTTTCTGGATATTATTGCATACCAAATTTGAGGCAGGGCACTTTTAAACTTGAGTGTAACTCCACTGAAGTCAGTGGAATCCCAGCAGCATAAAAATGATGCTAATTAGGGCTGTGCAAAATTTCACTGGGTGTTTCATTTCAAAGCTGTTTCAATGCATTTCGAGCTCAAAACAGTGGCCAACCAACCAGTGGCAGCCCCCTATTTTTGGTGGGTTGGGCCCATGGCCTTTTTAATTCAAATAGATTGAGCTCAAAACAGTAAATTTCAAATGAAACAAAAGCCTTCAAAACAGCTTTGAAATGAAACAAGGGCACTTGAAACGTTTCACATTTCGAAGCCGGGCTTACTTGGCTTCAGCAGCAGCAGCCTCCTGTCTTCCAGCGCAGATTTGGGAGCTGTACCCCTACTTGGAGGATCTGGCACATCCCCCAGCCCTCCTGAGGGTGCAGGCAAGCCCCCGGATCTGTGTGCTGGATGACAGCATACTGTTGCTGCCAGCTGGGGCCAGCAGCAGCACCAATCTTCCCAGTGCTGGGTGCGGGCTGCACTCAGCACCAGTCCCAGCCAGCAGCAGTAGCCTCCTGCAGCCTCCTGTGATCCAGCAGGCAGATCAGGGGCCCGCCACCCCAGAAGGAGTCTATCCTGTAGAACTGACAAACACTACACAAAAATTCCAGGGCTTTATGTGATGAAGCTCTTATTTACTTAAGATTCCAGCAGATACCATTATCTGTTTTTACCCAGAGCTTGTCATTCTCATAAAATTAGCAACGAAAGGTTCATCTTTCTAGGAGGGGACAAATGGAATTTTTCCTAATTAGATAAGTCTTGTCCAAAGTCTTTAGCATTCCATCTCCATATATAAGCAAGCAAAGGATTATCTGTGATCATTTGGCTTGAGAATCATTTGCATCCTAAAAAAGTCAGTAAAAACTATACTAAAAACAGGCCTATATACTGTTTCCTTTCAAAAGCAGCCCTAAATTCAATACCACTTGTTTCAAGCTCATGTAGCTAGGCTCAGATAGTGATTCTGTTTCGCTTGCAGCATTGCATAGCTCTCCCATTATTTCACTGGTGAGAGTATCTGCACCCTCAGATGTGTATGGAGAGCATTAGTG
>JAGPOW010003316.1:173728577-173768222 GCA_030014935.1 Caiman crocodilus
TCAAAAAAAGTAACTATGTTTGCCTGGTCTGATAATCCCTGAAGTTTAGTATGTGCACAAAGTAAACAAAATATACAAGAATATAGAAATGTGTTTTGTTTCCATCTATTTTTCCCCCTAAAAATTCCTAGCGCTGATACCCATAAGAATAATAGGTAAAAAAAAAAGTTAGAAGTCTGACTTCTAGTTTTTTTAATGTCAACAATAATGGCACTGCTTGGAAACATAACTGGTACTGAAAACCCAGTCTAAAAATGTTCTTCCATATCTATTAAGGCAAATTACACAAGTCACAAATCCACATAAGCTGTATTCTTCATTGCTTACAATATTTTTTTTATCCCGCCAGTAAACTAAAAAGCTCACAGAAGATGGGCCTTGTACTAAGAGCTTGTGGATTCATGTTCTTTTCATTTTTGTCATATTGAAAAGTTTATATAGTGATTTTTTTGCTGTCCTTTAAGAGCATAGTACCTTCCAGAAAATGCAGGAGGATGAACAAATTGTTTTGTTTTGCATTATCCCTATAAAACATGACACATGCTTCTTCTGCATGTTTACTGCAGAATGAAATGGAGTCCTCTGGGAGTAAGCTGAAAAACTAATGGAACCTTCAAAAGAAATCAATGGGCTGGGATTACTGTTGGATCAGCTAATGTCCCTTACCAGAATCTTTTTACCTTGTGTCCTAGAATTAGAGCTAAATCTGTTTAGCTTCAGTTAGAGCATTTTTCCCCTCTTGTGTTTGCCCAGATCTCAGCTGAACAATTGAATGAGCATGTTGGAGAACTTAGCAAATCATCCTAATAAAGATACAGAAAACTTGGAATATGCAGAATCAATTAATTTTATTTTCTACTAAATACAGAATATGTTTAAATCTCCTGCTAAAAAAGTCTCTCTTTTTCTTGTTCCACTTACAAAATGAGTTCAGGAACAAAACATATACAGTTTCCTAGATTTTTCATTCTCTATTTTTTATCCCCCTGCCCTAATAACAGGATCACTCTGTATTCACCCTTTGGAATCATTCATACAAAGGGGAAGCACCTGAAACAAACAGCTTAGCAATACACGCTATCACTGTTTTCTATTAAATCTGAAGGACTCTTCTGCCCACTTGGGCACTGCAGAACTAGTGAAATGTCAGCTTTTTTCAATTTTGCTCAAGGTAGGTTCTCCTGTTACCAAGAAAGCTACTTCTAGAAACTGTCAGTCAGCATGACAGAAGTTCACCAGAGTCCTCTCACGGGCATTTGGTTCTGCATTGAGAATGACATTCAGATTCCTAGGGTCAATATTTTCATGCTAAATCACTGACTCAGGCTGATTCAAATTCTTCCTTTCCCTTACTACCATTTGGACACACATTTGAACTCCAGCAACATAACTTATTCAACCCAGCATTCCTGAAGGAATGGACAGTGAAGTGTCCAGTTCAGAATTCTGAATAAACTGATGCCTGACATGGCAAGCCTGTAGCAAAGACATAAGGACTAGGGACAGACATTTAAAAAGCCTGAGGCTGAATTCATTCAATCTTTACAGGTTAGCCTAACCTGGCTAAGCTAAGCCAGTTTGTAACCACACAGACATCTCCTCTGAACTGGAAAAATGCAAGCACATGCCTGCAGTGGCTCAAAATAGAAGATGGAGGTTGGGGGGGGGGGGCTCTAGAGCAGCCCTTCCCTTCACAGTGCTGAGCTGGGGGCAGGGACATGATCAGGCCCTGGCAGGATGCTCTGATTAGGGAGAGGGGTACCCCCCAACCCTGACCAGGCCAGCAAGGAATTGATAGCACAGTGTTTATCACTCCTAACTCAGTGTTTATCACCCCATTAATAAAACAACACAGGGACATTACCAGCTACCTGTTGATTCTGCCTTTGTCCTGCCTGCCACAGCATGGACCATAGCCAGCATGTAGCCTGGTAACTAATGCTGTGTGTCTGTGTAAAGCAGAGGGGATGGTGGAATCCCTGCTTAAGGGGGTAAGGGGGGGAGCATTGTACAAGCCAGGCAGATACCTGCAGTCTCTGCTGGAGCTGCAGCCAGGGAGCAGAGGGGAGGGGGCAGTCCTGATGTGGAGCACAGAGCCCCACTGAGCCCAGAGAGCATGCTGAGATAATGCTGGGATGCAGGGGGGGGTCTAATGTAACTTAAAAAAGCAAGGTATCCGGGGCAGACATTTCATAAACTGATTTAACCCAAATCAGTTAAGTCTGATTACTGCATTCAACCAGGTTTATCTCAAACTAGTTTCATCCATTTTCAAACTGTTTTATGTGCATTGAACATCTGTTCTGTTACAGGTTTAAACCAGTTTCTGACCACTTAAACTGATCTATATATAATGTCTTTCCCTAGCCTTAATGCAGCTACAGAATTGGAAGTAGAACTACTATGACTTGGGAATATCCAATATCTTTATATAAGAAATGGAAGAGAGAACAATCTAGGGACCTGCAGGGCCATGAGTCTAACCTGAAAAATACACATGGTTCCAAAATAGAAGTTGAAGAAAATAATAGTTAAAAGAGACACATAACTGGTTTTCTAGTCAAAGGAAATGCCATAGATCTAATCTTTCTGCATTTCAGTAAGCATTAGATATAGTTCAACACAGAAAACTGTTATTTATTCTGAAAAGGGCTGATTAATAGTGAAATGGGAAAGTGATTAAAAAATTAGAGACAGTGAATTATGCTGAATGGGGAAGTATTAGCTGAGATAAAAGTTACTAATGGAAGTCAGTTTTGTGACCTCCAAAATAAAATTTTTAGTTGTGATCTTGGTGCAAATAGTAGGAGTCTGCTAATACAAGTTGAGCAGCAATTTAAGTATGGAAGGAGATCAATCAGAATGTCATACTGGAATTACGGGACCATGTGAACTGGAATAATAAAAAGGGAACAAAAAGTAATATGTACAGTCATGCATAACAAGCTCATCATGGGAGTCATGGGAGCTCATCAGCTGGAAACAACTGAGCGGGAGAAAGATCTTGGTATGTTAGAGAAATATTAACATGATTGTACAAGGTGTTAATGAGATAGAAATGCTACGTACAATTTTGGTGACCCATGTTCAAGAAAGTTGAAGCCAAACAAGCACTTGTGTTGTGAAGGGCTTCTAGGATGGTCAGGGGAATGGAAAGCCTCTGGTACAAGACTGGAAGAAATTGCCTTGTTAACTTAGCAAAATGAAGTCTGAAGGGGGATATAGTTGTTCCACTCCAGGTTGGGAATGGAGCCGTTTATGCTTAAAGGCAATACAAACAAGAAGAACAAATGGGTAATATTGGGCATAAGTATAAATTTAAAGATTCTTAACTGGCAGAGGAATGAAGTTTTGGAACAGCCTTTCAGCAGCAAATGAAAGGGCGGGGGCAATCCCTCTGTTTTAAGATAGACTGTGTTGAGCGTATTACTTAGGCCTGTGCAAAGCGGAAGGTATTCACTTTGGATTTGGTAATTCAGAGGGGCAGTGATTTGATTTAGTGATTTGAATCACTGTCCTGATTCAATTCAGCCAAATCCAAACAGGTTTGGTGCCAAATCTTATTTGGCCATGGACTATACAGGCAGGCAGTGCCAGCGGGAACAGCTGGAGGAGCAGCTGGATGAGCCCCAACCAGGGTGAGGCAGGCATTGCTGTCAGCCTCGGAAGAAACCGCAGGGGCTGGGGGGACATTGTCAGGAAGCTGGGGGAATGATTGGGAGCTGAGGGATCAAACTGGGACCTGGAAGATGAAACTCAGAGCTGGGGGGAATGTTTTGTGGGCTGGGGGAAGGAATGGGGTCTTCCCCTCAGCTCCCAATCATTCCCCCACCTCCCCGATCATTCCCCCAGCTTTTGTGGCTTTTTGTGGGACTGCCCGCCTTGCCCCGGCAGCGGTGGGGGGGCAGCTGAGAGCCAGATGAGTCATGACTTGAGCCAGCAGCCCCAGGAGTAGCCGCGAGCTCGGGGAAATAACTGGGGGGCTATGGTTTGATTGGGAGCTGGGGGATTGAACTGGAGACTGGGGAATCAAACAAGGAGTTGGGGAATCAAACTGAGAACTGTGGGGAAGCCCCTGCTCATTCCCCCACCCCCTGATCATTTCCCCAGCTTCCCGATCATTCCCCCTAGTTCCCCGATCATTCCCCACAGTTCCTGTGGTTTCTCCTGGGACTGCCAGCACTTCCTGCCTTGCCCTGGCTGGGGAGCAGCCAGGAGAGCAATTAGACAAGCCACAACTTCTCCCAGGGCTACCAGCTGAAGCCAGAGCTCATCTGGCTGCTCCCCCAGTTGCTCCCATCGGCACTGCCTGTGCCTGCCTTTACAGTCTATGGCCGAATCTCCAAGTCTCTCAGAGGCTTATGATTCAATTCGGAGAGATTAATGGTTCTCCTGATTCATTTTGGATTCAGAGATTTGTCCGCCAAATTGGATCAAAACTCTTCCGAATCAAATGGCTACTGAAGCTTCTCACAGCCCTAGTATTAAGGGATTAGGTTACATGGCTGCCTGCAGTATCAGGGGATTGAACTCAATAACCCAGCTGATCCGTTTCCCATTTACAGTCCTGTATATCCATTGTAATGTGCAGCCCATTTAAAAATTGCAGTGAAATTATTGCTGAATACTTATATTCAGTGCACTTGGTTTCGATTTTGTTTACTAAATTCAAATTTAGCATACACCATAGTGGCTGATAATACTAAACCAGTCCTTATCTACCAGAGTATAAGCATAGATGTATTTTATAAACTGAAAAATAAAGGTAATGCGCACTTTGTAATGTAGAGCATGCTAATAAAGACTCTTGTGTCCTCTGTCATTGCTACGCCCATCAGATATAGAAGTTCACAGGCAGTTTAATGTCAGTTAGCATCAGGTTTTTCAAAGGCACAGCTATTGCCTTAGACATGGAAAATATTATCTAACTGTTTAGATAGTAAATGTCAGCAAGCTGTGCATTGGGCAGTTTTATAATATGCCCCATCTATGCTTTCTTCCAGTATTTGGAAAAGGATAGAGAGGAATATTGATCAAACAAACCTATTAGAATGATTTTTTTTTCCTTCAGTGTTTAAACATTTTTAGTTTTTGTAGATAAACACATTAAGCTGAATTTCACCTACATGATAATTATAGCTTCTAACTTTGGTGTCTAAAACTTGTTGTTCTGTTACAACAGGTGACTGTCAGAGCAGATCCAGCCTGATTCTGTACATCATTTCATAACGAACTGACATTAACAAAGTCATAACCAATGCTAGGATTAAAGCTTCTGATATGGAGCGGCAGCAGGGCTTCAGGAACTCAATGTATGCCTTTCTTTTTTAAAAGGGCAAGAGCTCTAATACCAGGTCTGGGGTTAGATGCTCCATGATGCTTGTCAGACATGTTGTTATATTGACTTCATAGTAGTGATAAGTACTTACTTGTGTAGAGGAGGGCTTTGAAAGGGCTTAAATGGCATAACTTTGTAGGGCTGCACTGGCAAATTGAAAGATAAATGAGACCCTCTCTCCAGGATTTTTGAACCATCTCATAAAACTTTATATTAATAAAATATATACCTTGTAATAACTAGAAACCATAGTCAAGTTGCTCCTTAGTCCTCTTTAAATACATTGACCTCCTTTAGTATTTTTTCATTGCAAGGTATGGTTTCTATACCACAAATGCTATTTGTAGCACTTCTAATGAACTCTCCCCAACTCTCCCCAATCTTTGGATGTTGATTTTTGTTGTTGCATCATCACCAGAGTTGGCCAAAGTAGTGGTCTTACCAGTACTGTATGCAACCTCTCTGTTCCTGCTGTGTATCCCGTTTTATGAAAACAGATATCCTTTGACTCTCGAGAAGCAGCAATTAAATACCAAACTGACTGGAAAGTGAAGTCACCTTATGTGATGGGTCATAGCCATAATAAGTGAGAAAGTTTATGTACAGCTTGTAGTTTCCCTCGCTCTCACACTTTTGTTTATCTTTAAAAACAAAATTGCCGCATGTTGCTATACTACCAAAAAAATCATCATGAAACAGCACAATTGCAGAAATCTGAGCATTTATCACATTTGTTCTTCAATGAAGTCATAGCTTTTCTAATGCCGCTTGCTTAACCTAACACTATTTTTCTTGTACAACATTTTTTAAATTAATTTTGTTTAAAATACCTGTCACACTATAATATGTGAGAATTGCAGGTTCAATTTCCTCTAAGTAGATTGCCACTAAAGCCTATTACAGAGAAAAAACAAAACAAAATAAATAAAAAGCCACAAACAAAACTAACAAAAAAACCCTGCCAAAACCCAACTCCTCAGTTTACTACAATTTGTTTCTGAAATATTAATGTTTATTATGGGGGAAAAAGGACTCTGACAACACTCAGAGGCCTAGTTATTTATGGTAGCTCTTACATAATCTAAATGCCTGTCTGTGAACAGGATTTTACCTGCCCTCAACAACCCCTGACTTTGAATGCAAGAGACACATGAAGCATAGTTCAAATTTACCTCTTTAATTTATTTACCTTAAATATGAGCAGAATTTAAACAGTTGCTTTTCCTTGAAGTTTGCCTTTACTAAAATTTTCCCTGCCTGGACCCCTTCTATCTTAGTACATCGTCCTTTATCTCCTTGTATCCTCATACTTCAGTTTGTTTTTTTTTATATAAGAAGCAGGCTTGGTTTGGGGGTTTTTGTTGTTGTGTTTTTTTGGTAATATCTTTAAGAGGTCAGACAAGCTTTCAGGCATAAAGTTTGTCTGACATTTCTCCCAACTATATGGCTGGTCCAATAAAAGGCATTACTAAACCAATCCTGGCTGTTGCATATTCTCCGGACTCTCATAGCTACAGCAATCTAATTTATTTTATATCCCCATGCTGGAATGTATTGGATAGGTTTGATCTGATCTCTAGTTTGAGTCAGCTCAAAATCAGCTCTGCCTCTCAGTACAAACATTTGACATCAGGATAATTTAGGCTTGATCTCTGCAGGCTTTTAGTATGCAGAGATACTACCTCTCTTGTTCCACCTGTCTGGAACAAGCCTGAAGCATTTACCATTGCGGTATATTAATAGCAATTCAGTTATTAGTGTACTGCTAAATAGATTGAGCTCAACTTTTCTCTATTTCTCAATATTCCTGACTCTCTTCCCCTTATATTTTCCTGTCCCCCCACATTTTCTCCGCTTTCTTCTCTTCCATTCTGTCTAAGAAAATAGGAACAAGTCTGAGTTGTTTCTTTTGCTTTCCTCTCGTTCCCTGCTTAGAATGGCAATCTCTCTTCTAGGAAAGGATCTTATAAAAGTAGCTTTTATGCTTAGCAATATCAAATTGATCGGATCTCCTGTTTTCTTGTCCTCACTCCCAGATTCCTGCACCTGGGGCATTATTCTGGGTTTTATTAACTATATCAGATATGTGCAATGTAGTTGTCTTGGTAGGTAGTCTTTGCCTGAGCCTGGCTCATTTCCTGTTAGGGATCCTGGATTAGGGGTAGATGCTCAAATCCAGTAAAAAGCAAATTCAGAGCTTTATGTTTTTGAGCTTTTGTTAAAAACTAAATGTTTGTATATGATGCTTTTTCCTGAGGCATTTTCTCCCAGGCCCAGGTATAATGAGTAGCATACATCTAGCACAGAGGTGACAAAGGGGTAAACCATAATGGTTACACATTTGAGAAGATGGGATAAAGCCAGAAAAGGTGAAATGATTTTTTTTTCAGTATCAAAATATATTTAGAATCAGACAGAGTTCCAGCCTGGCCTATGGGATCTGTGTATCTTGATGATTGGTGGCTAAGAGCATGTTTCTCAGGTTAGAGTAGATCCTTGTTTCTGTTATCATAACCATTGCCTTCCTTAGATAGTTTTAGGGACAGCTGCTATTCATCCTTCTGCTTGCTTCTTCCAGACAATGAGACAACCTCATGATGGCAGAAGCTGCACTGGTAGAGGAATGTTATGCTAATAATGCTTTGCAAGTATTCACATACCCTTTGAAAAGGAGACATCATATTATTGTGTCTCACTGAAATCTACACATGCAGGTGGTTGGTGAGGTAAAGAACGCTCCCTTCATGATTTGCTGGGACCTAGCTGAAATATGAGATGCAGCACATAATAAATTCTTTAGGAGTCCATGAAAGTCCTGTAGGGCTGATGTATTCTCTCTAAGGCAATACCTACTTGCAGTATAACAATATTGAGATATATTGACCCACAGGTGAGGAACAGGATTTGTAATATTGGGTGCATCTACACATGCACTTAACTGTGCAGTAGTCTCACTTGCTGTGATGTAAAGTGTCAATCTACATGTACATCACTACTAGATCGCAGCAAACTAATTTTCACTGCCACCATGGATAGTGTCTTACAGCGCTAATTAACTGCCCCTTAGCGCACATGTAACTGCTGACCTAGGTGTACATGTGCCCAGCCAGCGAAGGCACCAGGGTCCAGATCCCTGCCTTCCACTTAGCCACAGGGCTCTGCAGGGGCACTTTTGTGCCTGAGCCAGCCCCAACACCACTCCCAGAAACTGCGGCTGACCTCCTGGGCCCCTGCCAGCCTGGAGCTGCTCCATCCCAGCTCAAACTGCTGGGGTCCTGAAGTTTCAGGTTTTTCAAGTTTTCAGCTAGAAATTCAGCTATATATTTTTAGTTTTAAAATTAAATGTATAAATAATGAATATAAAAGTACCCAGAAGGCTCGTGCTCATGCACAAAGTCTTACCAAAATAAAGCACTGTGGTCAGGTACGCCTGTTAATGAGTAAGTGTCTCCTTTTCCTTTCAAAATAGATCTTGCTCTCAATTTTTCATGTGGCTGTTAGAAACAACCAAGGCAAAAGAGAAACAGATTTAAAAATTAACCCCCCAAAAAACCCTTTTTAGATATCATTCCTTTAAATAGCTCTGAGCAGATAATAATCAACTCAAAATGTGTGGGGGTTAAAAACTCTTTAGAGGCTGGGAGCTGCAGTTGCTTTAAGTGAAGGTGAAAGAAAGCCACATAACCATGAATAGTTAACATTGTGTTTTAATAGCTGAAGTGCAATCACCAAGACAAAATGTAAAGTCATCATCAGTGAGCTCTAAGAGGCAGGTGGTGTACCTAGTCATTTCAGTGATTGTGGAATATTGGCCTGGCATCAGCTATCTCAGAAGAATCACAGACTGAAGAAACAGTTTCCATAATGTTAGACAGACAGCATAGGAGAGCAAAGATATTTCAAACACAAGGCCATTTCACATCTGCAATCTTCTCTGAGCAATGAAAAAGGCAGCAGGGTCCTGTATTAGATTAATGCTTCAAAACTCAATGCCACGTTTCCTAAGGCAATGAGGAAGGCAATCCAATGATGGAGTGGAGTTGGTCGTGAAGTTTTTTAAGTGACTGAGGTTATCAGGGATTCTGAATTTATTCCAGTTTAATAGCAAAGTTAACTGGAATGAATCAACTAATCTGCAATTAATCTAGCAAAGTTAGTCCTTACTTCTTGAACTCTTCTAGAGTTTACAAATTTGTATGCTGTTTATAGTTAATTATAGATGCAAATATATTCTGTCCTGTGGGTTATTTGTAAAACTACTTGAATTATTCACTCTTATCTGTGTAATTTAATTGGTCATCTATATGTCACTGCATACTGTGTGTTCCATGGCTGAATAATCTAAACTTCATGAAATAGAAGGGCACCTTAAAATCCCCGGGGCTTTGCCCCTTTCAGGGAAAGGAGCACTTCAGTGAAGGAGAAAGAGAGTGTTAAACAATAAATAAACAATAATAACAATAAATAAATAAGGAAGAACTTCTTTACTGTCCAAGCCCCCAGGCACCTACTCTGGACTCCTTTAAGAGACATTTGGATGTTTATCTTGCTGGGATCCTTTGATCCCAGCTGATTTCCTGCCCCTGGGGCAAGGGGCTGGACTTGATGATCTCCTGAAGCCCCTTCCAGCCCTAATGTCTATGAATTCTGGAAATTTTAAGACACATCAGATGCCTTTTTCTCCTTTAGCAATATGAAGACTTATTATATTGGCTATATTGTTATATTGGCTACATGGACTGTTTGAAAGTAGTTAGGTTTCTTCCTGACTGAGGGAGAGAAAAAGCTGTCACAGATTTATTGATGATCTGGCATACTTTACGTTCAATTTTCTGTTGTCACATTCAGAAATAAGTGTGTGTGTGCATGCATGCTTGCATGCATGCATGTGTGTGTGTGCGTGCTCCTGCTTGGAACTGAAGTCAGTAGAGCAAAGCAGATTTAATTTGGCCAAAGATCTGGCAGCCAGTTTGTATCTTTTACTCATAGCCAGCACACACATATCTGTAGCAGATGCATAGTTGGTGTAAATTGGTGTAGCTGAGGTTTCACCTACCCCTTTATTTCAAATGGCATTTATTTGGTAGTTCTATTATGAGGATTGAAAATTTAGCTATCTGTGTCCAATTCCCAATTCCCTCAAAACAGCTGGCATATGCAGGTTGCACTGCAATAGGAAGATATAAACAATTCATTCTAGCATACATGTATGAGTATGAGAGACAGAGAGCGAGAGAGAGAGCCATTATATTTGGTGCGGCTTTCCTTTCATCATTTTTTGATGCTTTCAGTTGGAGTAAGTACACTTTTAAGTGGAAATGGGCAAAACTGTAATGGAACTAAATAATACTTGTCTACTGTTGTATTTATCTTCAACTGGCTTGTCAACCAATTAAGAAATTATTACCTATTACTGTAGTGACATCCAACCTATAAACAATCTCTACTGATAGGTGTCTAGTTTTTTTTATAACAAGATTTCTAATTTAAAATTGTGGTTGCCATAATGTTTGAGAAAAATGTTGTTATTTAGTATTCATTGTACATCTAAATGTCTCAAATGGGTTGAACCCTTTTCTGCTAGGACTCACCCAGTCTGAACAAACCTATAATAAATAGCAGACACGGCCCTAAAAAACTTGCAAATGCCTTTCTTAAATGGAATGAAAAAATGTCCCTACAGTCAAATGGTGATATCATGTATAAGGGGGTAGGAAAAATAAGCAGCAGAAAGCTTTTATTTGGAAGAGGTTTTAAAAGGGCAAAGGACCAAAGCCACAGAGGAATTGTTTAGGGCCTGTTGTTGTTTTTGGACATTACTATGACGGTGATTTTTCCTGTGGGTTTTTCCCATTTAGGATGATTTCCAGCCCGCAGCCTCAGAAACCAACTGGGAATCTGTCACAAGCTCTGTCTCAGTAAGTAGCTTGTTACTGTTTTGTCCAAGAAAAGATAGGCAGTATGGCTTAAGCCCAGCTCAGTACAGAAATGAGTACAGACTGTTTTAAGTTCTGAGTTATGGAATTTCTACATCGGAGTAAATTTTGTGATAATTAGCTTTAAAAAACAGCTGTTAGGAGAACAGATTAACCTTTCAACAGTCAATACATAACCTTTTGGGGTTTTTTTTAACATCTAGTGATGAAATATCCTGGTTTAAATCTCTATTTTGGGCAATTAAATCTGACTTTAAAAAACAGATTCTATTAAAAATCTTATCCCTCATTCATATTATCTAATTTTTATCAAATAGGAAATCAACCCAACATTTCTTAAGCAAAATGTAGATTTTGTGTCCACAGTGTGCGGGAGGAAAATACCAGGAGCAGACTTGGTAGTGGGGCAGTCCCTCTGCGATGCCGTATTGGCTGTCCAACGCCCCACCCACAGTACTGATTCTCTTGGCAGCCTCTCTTACATACAGCATAGGAAGAGGGCTGTGACTGAAGTAAAAGTGGCAGGGGAGATGAAAGCTCAGAAGAATGCTTATCTTCCATGATGAAGTGCTTTAAGATCCTGGGAGTAGTTGCTCTGTGAATCTTAATTCTGAATATCAGTATTATCAAGGCCTAGCTCTACCAGACATTACATGAAAAGGATATCACATATATTTGGAAAATGACAACTTGTTTCATTCTATCGCAGAGTTTAAAATAAATGAATGCATTTTTATCTGATGCCATATTTTTACACAAAATATTGTAAATTGTCATTAGAAAATGTAAGGTGAGTTTCCTCAGAGGGCTGTGAGACTGTGATCAAATTACACTGAAAATGGCATTTTAGTAATTGCTCTCACCACAAAAAGGGGTTAACATTGATTACATCATTGATAATCTATGCCTTTTTTCCATATTGGAATCTTTTTTAGTTGGGGGTTTTCCCCTGTACATTGTATAGCCCTTAGGCCACTTGCCATTGGTCCCTCCAAATATTATATCTATTACCTGGTTAATTTAGACTGCCTACATATGTAAATTAACTATGGTGTCTTAAAAAGGTCCAGCCAGCTCTAAAGTTATTGCTGGAATGCAGTGTTATGTATGTGAAATAACGTTGTAGTTGATTTCTTTCCAGCTTTCTAATTTGTATGTGTAGTCTGTGCCCTCATGGCTGAGAGATTGCAGCTGCTGTGGGGTGCCCTTCCTGCTGACAGATTACAGCAGCTGCAGTCTCCCTGCCCCGGAGTACCTGGTGTACCCCTACAGCTGGAACATTGCATCAGCTATGGTCTCCCAGTTGCAGAGGTGTGTGGGGCACGCCTGTGGCTGAGAGTCCTTTCAGCCGAGGGGCTCCCTGCCACAGGAACTTGCTTCTTGCTGGTGCAAAAGGATTGGGCTCCCCCTGCACCAACCATAAGGTGTGATACATTCTGATCCATGTTCCCACAGTCATGCCTCCTGTTATGCGCGTTGCATGGCAGAGGTGTGAATCTGGGCATTGCGCATTAGATCCCATCATGCCTTTACTTACACTAGGAGAGGGGCCCACAGGGCTTCAGAATCATTTATGTGTTTATCCTCCCAACAGCTCTGTGAGGTAGGAAAGTGCACTTTCCATTTTATTAATAGGAAGTCAAGGATTCATGAAGCATCTCTTTGAGCCACTCTAATGCCCTAGCTAAAAAAACATCTTTCCTTCCTCTAACCCCAAGTGTAACAGCATTAGGTAGTAAGCATTGTTTACCTCATTTTACAGCTCGAGAACCTGAACCAGAGAGGCTGAGTAACTTGCCCAAGACTACAGAAAGAGTCAGTAGTAGGGACAGGTTTACAGCAGTTTACAGCTGAGGAATTCTTAATTCTTCAGCAAAGTAGATCCTCAACTTCTGTAAAGGGGCTTTAGTGAGCATGGCTGAATGGTAGACCTCTGTCACATCAGTCACTGGCCAAGCAATGTGCTGCTCCACTCCATAATGATCAAGAGCTCCAAAATCCCTATCAAACCCACAAATAGGCATGGCAAGGAGATCTGTGACCCTTGCTCCTTATGGAAAGGAAATTTTGGGGTAAGCAAGTATGTGTGTTCCTATTCCCAGGCTTGAACTCAAACCACTTAACCACATCTCAGGTTTTTGCCCAAGATGCTTAAGAAGAAGCTGCCACTAACTACCTTTTGCCAGATATGCCAGAGCCCACAAAAAAAAAATCCTCAGGATGGGTTCTTGCACCCAGAAGAACAATAGATCCAGTCTTTACCTTTTGTTGTGCAGTATATAATCTAATCAAATGATATTTAAACTTCCCACTGAATTACAATCACATCCCCAGTACCATAGGAAGACTCTAACAGATTTAATAGAATAGTAGTGAGTTGTATTCGGTACCAAAGTAGCTAATGCTTTGGCACGGATAAGAAAAGTGTTGCCAGCCGTCCTATAAAGGTCACAAAATATTGAATTGTTTTTAAGTCACCAACAAGAAGCATGTTACTTGGTAGTTGTTAGCGTCTCATATTTTACTATTCATCAGTCTTTGGATGCAGTCACAGAAACCAGATTACAGAGGGGGCTCAATCTTTTTCTAAAGCTAACATTTAGCTCTTGGCAGGAGAAAAGAGAGGCAGTTGAGTTGGCAGCTTTAAACCAGCTCTTGGGTCTGTCCATGATGCAGCTGCCAATAGGTTATCTGAACTGCTGTAATAATTCCTCTGATAATTCTTGCCTATCACTCTGAGAATGTTAAGCTTGCTTCTGTATGCGAACTAGATGTGCAAATTTCTCTTTCAGAAATCTCATGTAGGTGCTTTCATACAAAAGGTATGAAAACTTCCCCAGCTTTTTTTAAGTTTGAAATGTCCTACAAAGTCACAACAAGGGTCTCTATATGTGTTTTGATGTATTTTAATTAGGAAGCATCAAAGCAGACTCAATTAATCTACATTCTAATTAAAACTCTAGCATCCCTGCTGTGCCACGTGTATACGTCCCAGTGGGTTTAAAAATGGTCACTGGGGCGCTTTAACTAAAGCTCATCAAGTGAGCTTTAGTTAAAGTGTCCTGCAGCCATTTTTAAATATGGAGGGGCTTATTACACATGACGCTGAAGTGTTTTAATTATACGAGCTCTTTGGGAGCCAATCTAATTAAAATCCACCTCTGCCCCATCCCCGAGCACATGTATAGGATGCCAGTCTGATATTCCAGTTGCCCATAGAATATACTAAAATGCATGGCATAATACATAAAAAAACAGTATGATCATCAGCTTGGTCACATACATGTGGCACTGTAGATTTAACCTCCTGGCCTTTCTATATCAAACTCTGGTGCCTACCGCTTAACCTAAAGGAGATAGTCCATTAATTCCATGGTTGAGAGGGCTTCTATCTACTTTTGAGGGGGCTTCTTCTACTTTTCCTATCTACTTTTCAGGACAGCCTGTAGAAAACAACATGATTGCATGTGTTTGAGTTGCCCTAGTAGAGGGTATCACAACAAGGGGCAGCCTCTTTACAATGTTGGTATTTACTCAGCATTCTTGCATTTTTCTCCTATTTGCCTACCCTTTGTACTATAGTTTTTCCAGTGGTGGCTTGGGATTATAAATTAGTTGCTACCCATTTGTTTTCTGATTTATAGGTACCCTGTGATATTTTATTGCATTTTGATTTTTTTTATATAAAATATACTGTAAGTAATCACAGATATATCATGACTGTGACCAGCACATTGAATTTCTTATAGCATTGTTTTAAACAGCACACTTTATTCACTTCACTTACAGAGAATTTTTTTGTTCTTATAGGGCTCCCATCACTTTGACAGTTGTTATGCCCAGATTCTTAGAAGTCAGTTGAGGTTCTTTGTTGCGTGGTTTTTCTTTTAGTGGATCATGAATTTCTAGGCTCTTCTGCATTCTGCTGTATTTAGCATGTGATTGTAGAAAAGTTGCAATTGCAGAAAGGTGGCCTCTGAAACTTATTTTGGATGCAGTCTCTATGGGAAGGCTTAATAAATTCTAAGCTACTTTCACTGATATTTGATATTGGTGAGTGTGTGTGTATGTCTGTCTGTCTATGTATATGAAATAAGCTACACCTACACTGGCATTTGAAAATAAGAACATATTATTGAGGTCTATCTGTGTACATACATGTACAGAAAATGTACATGTACTTTGTACACGTGTACAAAGGTGAACCTCAGAAATATGCGCCCATTTTCAACTGCCAGCGTAGTTGTGATAGTTAGAAAACTGCAGTTCTTCTTGATTGCTTGCCAACACGGTACTGTGATGTTTGTTAATTTTTTTTCTCTCTGGGACCTGATAATCTGGATAGCTCATACTTACACCTATACAAGTAGTTATATTAAAGTTTCTAAATCTAGCAAGTTTTATTTAAGGGACTGAATATTTAAAAGGAGTGAATTTACAGTAAAGTTAGTGCTCCAGTCATGAAAGGCTCCAGTCCCGCAAACAAGTGAGAAGGTTTATTTACATGAGTGGTTCCACTGATTCCAATGGGACTGCTCACCTAACTACAGTTAATTACACAAATTAACAGTGTGTAAGGCCTTGCAGGTTCAGACCAAAATTAGCCTTCTAGTGAGGACTTTGATTATCTGACATTAAGCTATGTGACTATGTCTCTATCACTTCAGATCCAGGATTTGAGGAGAAAATGATGGGTTTTTTCCTCCCCGCGTTTTTCTATTTATGATCTTTTTATTTAAAAATAATACTCTAAACTCCTGTACTACCTTGTCTGAAAATAAGTACTGTGAAATATGCTGGTTTTTTGTAGAAGCAAGACCATTAAAACTTATGAAGAGTGGGAGGTAGCTCTTATGAAAGTGGGAGGTGGCACTTAAGAAAGTAACATATCTGTAGTGAATATTTCTTGAGAATTTTTCACACTGAACTGAGAAAAGGTGAGAACTGAGGAGAAGTGGAATAGTAAAATGTTGAATATTTGTGAACTGAAGTGAAGGTTACAGAAAAAGTAAACAGTTTGCTTGAATAAAACTGAAGTTAGCAACTATAAATGCACAGTCTTGCATGTCAAATTTTCCCTTAGATGTGAACTGACTCTGGTTGAAACCAGACCAGTACAAGCTGTGTGCCTCAAAAACTGCTGCTTAGATCTAAATGCATAGTAATATCTTTGTTTTTATTTTGTTAGTCACTACGACGTTTGACAAAAGTGGTAATCCCCTCACGATATTGCACTTTTTTTGATTGGTTAGAATTTGCACTACAATTTTCTAATGTACTTCAGCAATTTTTCTCAAGTTCATTGGCCTTCAAGTTTATTGGCCTTCTAAAGTAGAGTTGTTTCTTAATATCAGAGACCAAAAATTTGAAGTGTTTGCTGAGGCCTTGTAAAATTAAATTCAAAGGGCCTGAGGAGAGAATGGATGGTCCACTAGTCAGACTGCTAGCTTGGGAGACCAGAATTCAGTACCTCGAATTCCTTTTTGGTGATGGCTTTTGGCTCTGTATATCACAATTTCCAACCTGTAAAAAAAGAGTGCATGGGTACATGATGCATCACATAAAGAGTCTCAGGATGATAACAAAAGGATTCCAGTGCATTCAGTTATTGCAGTAATGACTGCCATATTAAATACCTAAGATAGCAATGTATGGATATTTCAATGAAATTTTTGCCTTCATGCATACTGAAAGAAGTTGCTCATGTTGTGCCAGGGAGAAAAATAGAAACTTAACTCTGCCTTTTCCCCAGCCTGCATGGTTTCTTGGAATGGCTAACTGCTTCTAGTAGCATCAGTGCCACCTAACCTTGTATTTAGAAGGGAACAGAGCCTTGCTGCTTCACCACAGACAGGGTAAAAATAGATGCCCTCCTTGTGCCACCATAAAAATGTTTGTGGTAGCACATATTGTGAGCAAACAATGCCCTAGCCCTTGCACTCACTCCAAGGGCCAAAAATGGTGGTATGATCAAAAGTAGTCACAGTTTGTGATGCTTTAAATGAGAGGGCGTATGTTTGCTTATTAGGTGTAATGGGGAATCCTACAGCGCACATATCTCACTGCTGTGCCTTAAGTTAGGGCACACATCTGCAAGTAGCACCTTTCCTCATATGGAGATTCCCATACCACACTTGTAGACAAGTGCTTTGAATTAGGAAGCAGCACCTTGGCCCACCATCCTGCATGATTGGGCCTCTGAATCCTGGGAGCGGCAGGGACCCAACCCTTTGGGACAGTTGTCCCAGTGACGCTATAGATGCCACTGAAGTGGATCAGCAGTGCTAAGGCCTGTCCCAGCACACAACTGATCCCACTCCAAAATCAACATCTGTTTCTAGCTGCAGTTGCACAACCAATATTAAAACTTTAAAAGGTGGCCAAAAATGATGTGTAAATACCAGGGGGAAAGTCTCCATTGCATGAGTGAATCAGCTATTGAGAAAAGTTTCTCTAGTAACTACTGTCAGTTGTATTGAGTTATGCCATAATTTTTCAAAGTACATTGAGCTGTATGTCACTCTTAGGGGGTATCCTATCCCTCTCCATCAGTGACTGACCCTACCCTCACTGTGGAAGCTCTAGACCAGACCGTTGCTGCGTTTGACACTGTGGAAGAGCTACTCAAACACTTTAATCCAGATTCATGGCAAGAAGATCTTGAAAATCTGTACACGGATGCTGGACATCACTCTCGTGGCAGGAGCTACCATGACAGAAAGTCCAAAGGTAGGGAAAACCATGGTATGAATATTTGTATTAAGACCAGTTTTTTCCTTTAAATTTCTTACCAGTGATCCTTATTTGATTATCAAGTCCGGATTTTTATATCCTCACTTAAGTTGGAGTCAATGGAATGAATCGCAGTTGTAATAGATTGTAACTTGCTCTGAGAATGAGAGAGTTTGAACCTTAAATATTTTCAGTATGTGTGATTAAGATGTCACCCAGGTCACCAAGTTGGCTCCTGCCCATAAGTATGATTAATTCACAAATGAAGACACAGGCACTTGAAATTATATATGTACAGGGCAGATGGTTTTCAGTTTTCTACTAAAGTATTATTTTGTGTGTAAGGCATGGGGCTTCTAATTACCTGTACTATCATCCTCCTTTAAATATCCTGCTTTAAGACTGTTCTATCCTGTTTACGACTATTGACTGGGGAAAAAATGTTTTTATCACATTGTGCTTAGGGAAGCATCTGGTACAAACACCTGTATATGCAGCTGTTTTTTTAGGATGTGAGCATCTCACTGATTTTCATTATGTTGATGGGGAACATTAGTATAGTTCAGCATTTTAATTGCAATTGAACACAGCATGTATTTCTGGATTATGTTTCTTGTTTCCTTCCCTTACTCTAAATTGTCTGCTAAATGTAAAGTTGGTGATACAGACTAATAGTGATGGGGAACATTGATCAAAAAGGGTCAGTCATGCCACAGTTGTATCCATTGAAATGGTACTTCATGATGGAAAAGATATGAGTCGCTATCATAATTCTTTTGAGCAAACATCACTATAATTTCCAGTAGCCTATGTGTAATACAATTTAGTTTGAATTGTAAATGTTATTAATAATAGCCTATATTACAATTTCAATATAGATGCATTCATATATAATTTCACAGATATCTTTTCTAAAATAATCTGCAAATTACAGACCTGATTCTGCAAAACCATCATTTTTTAAACTTCCACTGACTTTAACTGTTCTTTTGTGCAAAGAAAGACCTGGGTTTTATCTGTTAAGTACTTTAGAACCAGTACTAGAAATGCTGTTTGTAGATGACCTCCACGAGAGAAGCCCTTTCAGGACAGTCCTGTTCCCTTTGTTTGCCTAGAGGCTAATTTTCCTTCCATAGGCACTGTAAGTGTGACTATAACCCATTCAGTCTATACCTGAAATTACCCATGCAGCTACTGCACCTACTCAGTAGGCTGCATACTGGCTGGGCAAATACATGGCTAAGAAAAAAACAGGTCGATGGGACCTCCAATATTTGAGCCTCAGTTACTGAATAGTTAGGGCACCTACTCAAAAAATGGAAAGCCTGGATACTTGCTCCCCCACCCCAAATGCACCTAGAAAGATTTTAATCCTGTGCTGCTCCAAATTACCAGCACAGGGCACACTGTAGCATCCACATTACACGTTATGAATGATCCAGGGCTTCTCCAGCATTCGTTTTGAAGCACAGCTACTGAACCTTGCATTTAATAATCATTGAATAAAGTGAATGGAGAGGAGTGAGGAAGTTTTTGTCCCACTATGATCAAGCATCCAAACCTGGGCCTTTTTAAGAGTTGCATCAGCCTCAGTAAGGCATGCACCCTCTTACTTGTTCTCTTCCTCCTGACTCATTTCTCTGACTTTTGTCTCCCCAGGGACCAGGCTCAGAAGGAGGGTTGGAGAAGGTCTGGGTAGCACCTAGCCTCTGGTATGGCAGTTAGAGAACTACTCTAAACAACTGAAAATGTGTAGGTTCAAGTCCTCTCTGTGATAGGGGGACCTAAAAACTGCATCTCCTTTTTCCTGAATACTCTAATCACTCTGCTATTGCATCTAAAAAAGTGAGGCTCATTCTTGTCCTTCTCGTCCTAAGGCTTTTGCCAGCGTGAAATGTGTGTGTGTGTGTGTGTGTGTGTGTATATATATATATATATATATATGTTGGGTTTGCATATAGCTGAATGTTTGTCCATCCAGTAGACAGACTAATGAGCATATATGCAGTAGCTATGTGAATGCTAATGTATCCATACTATATGATAAAAGACTTGCCAAAAGCACCACTTACACAGCTGAAAAACTGTCATTTAGGCACATCAGAAGTAATAGAATTTGAGGCCTTGTCCTATTTCAGGTCAAATTACACTTGTAATTCTACATTTTTAAAGCGAATGGTTGTTGTGATTGTCTCATACCTTAGAGCTCCACTTTTGAAGGGTACTGATTTTTAGAAAGCACTTCATAAACAGCCTCTGAAAATCAGGCTCTTTTAAGGTATTCCATCTGAGTACCTAAAAAATACAGCCAACCAAAGCCTTCCAATTTTTTGGAAAACTAAAGCCACATTTCTTCCATTTAGATTGAATTTGGCATCTGATATAATCTGATCTCATTTGGAATGTATGGAATATAATCAGCTATATGTCTACCATTCCCAGACTGGATTCAGATCTGACGAAAATGTATACAAAAGGCATGAAGGGTCTGATTTGTCTTTAATATAGTCTGACAAGAAACCTTGATCTTTTACTAAGTCTTCTATCCAGACTGAATTCAACACTCAAATCAAATCAGAGCCAGTATAAATGTATTGTATCTGAAACAAAGTATGCTATGTTTTATCCAGCCCAATCAAATTGACTCCAGGTCCTTATCTGATCTTCCTGGTTGCCTGCAGGAAACCTACATTCATTACAATTTCTCCATTGAGTACACAGGGAATTCTACTTTTCTCCTGGCAAAATGCTATGAAGAAGGAATGAGTGTGCCAGTTTTTGTTTTAATTCACTTTTTTTCATGCTGACAATGAAAAAACATAAAAGCATCCATGGACACCTTTGTTCCAAGCAAAGCACAGACTATCTGATTGTTGTTGGCAAATCTGACCAGCAATGCCCTGCCCAAATCAGACCCCCAAAAATTCAATCCAAAATTATTTTCCTTGGTTATAAACTAGTGATAACAAGAAATATTCATAATTTTAATATGACAGGAGTTTTACATGTTAAAATGTGAGTACAGAAGTTTCATACAGAAATAAAATCATTTAAAAATAGAATCATTTACAGAATACAAAAATAAAATCATTTAAGGTAGCAATGCACTGGGATCTTTGAATATGGGCTGTATGAAATCCAGGACTTGTTTATAGGCACTGGAGTAATCTTATAGCTGAATGAGCAATAGATTATATCATTGTTTATATCAGATTGGTATCTTTCTTTACTTCCAGTTTGGTTTTGTACTTTATTCTTGGCTAGAACAGTCCCAAAGGCAGATTAGCACAACTTGATGTAATCACTGGGTAATTCTCAGCATTTTCAGAACATGTCACATAAATGATATATGTGAATTACTAATGACTTCACTGTTATCTGATTCCCTGCTCATACAAAACACTCCTTGAAAATTGGGTTTAATAAGCAGTGTTTCTAGATAATCAACTGCAATAGCAGAACAATTCCATAAATGTCCCATAAACTATAATATTTTTAAACTTGACAGTCTATGAAGAATGAAGCTAAGGATCAGAATAGAAGTGATAAAAGAGTATAGTATTTCAGAACTTTCTGACATTTCTACAATGTTTGAAAAAGTTCTAAATCTATGTATTTGATCTCTCTATAACACTGGTATAACTCCATTGACTTGGATATGGTTAGTCTTTATTTGCAATAGGGCTGTCCAACTTCTAAGCTTCTGGAGGCCACACCAGCAGGGGGCTGCATACCACATGGGATGTACAAGGTGTAGTGTGTGGACACTTCCTCCTCCCCTACCACAACTGTGCCACACACTTATGCAGGTTCCACTCCCCACCCTGCACCACATGGGTGCACCACATGGGTGTAATCCCTCCATACATAGCTCTGATTTCTCCACCTACCCTGGGCATAGCCCCTGATTCACCCTTAACTCCCTAAACTGCCACATTGGGGTTGGAGCAAGGGCAGGAAGTGGCAGGTGGAAGAGGTAGGGGGAGTCTGGAGACTCCAGCTGCTACTGCAGCCAAAGCAATGAGGCAGCAGTGACCAGGTGAGACACTGGGGGCCTCACGTTAGCCCCTCATGGGTTACCAGTTGGACAACCCTGATTTACAGTATTTAAGTTAGGTATATATATTAATATACTAATATTATATATATATATATATGTATATATATTAATATACTAATAATGCCATCATGCCTGTTTGAAATTTGTTTCTATGAATGTGCCCTGAAGGTTGCATTTTGCTATTCATATGGAAGCTTATTATGAAATAAACATTTGTGTTTTCAAAATCTTTAAATGATGGACTTGGTAAAAATCCTTCCTCCATAAAGAAATATGACAAGCAAATGATTGAAATAACCCTTGATTTTAGATGTATTCAGTTAGATTTGGTATTTAAATCTATATTTTAGAATTAGGAACGCTAAATGTGTTCTTCCTTAGCATTAAGAAGAGAGGGTCATACAATTTTCATTACGTCTTTGGAACAATAATTCCTCTTGCAATTTCCTTAGTAGCTTACACTTGACTTAAATGTCATAATAATGTGGCTATTCTAATTGTAACAGTTTCTTCAATAGGTATTATAAGTAGTTTATTATTTAATACATTTTTTACTACTAGTTAATACAATAATTAATATAAAAAGAGAGCAAGCACCCTCTGCAATTACTTTTAGACAAATTTTTGTCAATCTTTATACTTCATTTAACTTTTTCACAAAGTTTGAGTGTATCTTTTTAAAAATCCCTAACTCTCAAGAATATATATCAAAATTGCTTTAGAAGTTAAAAAAATAAGACAATTTTTCAGAGCAAAGTTATTGATTTGAAATGGGCATTATGTTAAGGTTCTGGCAAAAAAGAAGGCTTAAAATATGTTTTGAAATAGAAGCAGAATGAAAGGTCTGAGGGAGATAAGTAAAGAAAAGGGTCGACTTCAAAAAAGAAAATCCATTTCATAAATATTCTCAGTAAACAGGAACACACATGGATGCATTCTGGCACTGATAGAAACTACACAGACTTATGACCCTACACTTTCTCTCTTTACTTATTGTATGTTTAGCAAATAGTATGCAAAAAGCCTTTGGCTATCAGAAGAAATGAATCAGGTAGGATGTTCTTGAAATAACATCTGTCTATGGTGACAGCTTTACAAGTTAAATAAATAAACATTTGCTTACACTGCCAGATTGCTCTGGAGGAGGAGTAGAAAGATGAGTAGCAAAACACTGACCACATGTCTCGATGGAATATTTCCAATTTCCAAAGGAAACAGGCAAACAAATTCCTAAATCTTCCGAGTTCACCATATACTTAACCATAGCTCCTAATTACTTAAAAACAACTAGGAAGTACCTAAATAAATTTTGAAGTTAAGAATCTCATTTCTTAGACATTTGCAAACAGCAGCCAATAAATTACTGCAAACATCCATGTGCTCTTCCTTGAAAAGTTCTGGGATAATTGCCAGCAAGCTGCAGTGCATCCGAGACTGAATACAACATCGGAAATGCAAAATGCCTGTTCGTGTCAAATATATATGCTGTGAGTTCATTAAATGCCCTCTCAAATAACTGTTAAATGCATGTATATCCTATAGCATGTCCTTAAAAAACACAAAAACTTAAAATCCATCATCAGAAAGCACTTTATCTGCATTGTGTAAGTTGTCCAACATCATTTCACAACATACATCAGACCCACTGACTAGCCACACTCTTGCCCACTGTGATGAATTGGATTTTCCTTTTTGCTGTATGTGCAGTTATTGAGGGGCACTCAAAACATGCTCCATTGCAACAGAAAGCTTTTGTTGTAAACCTTTTTAAAGACTGGTGAAACTTACACTCATTTTTATCACTAGCATAAGCTGGTTCAATTCTATCGATTTCAATGAAGTTGTACCGATTTACAACTGATAGTTTGGGCCTGTTTCGCTACTCCCCCTACAATTGGTGAGCTGGTTTATAATAGGTACATACATTCTGAACCTTGTTTCATAGAGACAGTTTTAATCCCACTGATATTTCTGGCCTTTTGCTCTTCCTAAATAGGAGTTGCTGTATTGGAATTTAATGTGGGAGTTCTGATTCAAGTGTAAATCCAAGTGTTAGTATCCTTTCTTTTACCTGTCACCAAGAAAGACTTGGATAACTCTTGAAATTATCAAATACATTTCAGCTACATTGAATGTAGCATAATTAAAAATGTAACAGAAAATGTGATTATCATTAGACATATTTATTGAAAACATATAGTATGAGCCCAATTCTCAACAGATATAAAGCAGAATAACTTAACTGCTGAAGTTTATTCATGATGGATACATGGAGTCATGCCTATTTATGCCACTGGAGGATTTGTCTGGCATAAATGTAGGGCTGACTCAAAGATTCACATTCAGCCACAAAGCCACCTCATACCCCAGCAGTGCCTAGCATATCCTTGATATACAATTTTATGCTAAAGGAATCTGGATTTTTGGAAGTGTATTAATCTACTACTGGACTTAGCTTTCTGAGAAATCCTATCGTGTAAAGGAGGAAATGATTACTGCTACAAAAGAGTTCTAAATCAAAATGACAGCACAGTCTTTGTTATGAGCTGTATGTCCTACCTGGAGAGAGCATAGTCAGACTGGAATCAAACTGGAGACTTATGCATATATATCTCTCTACCCCTTTTACCCCCCAACTCTGGATTTTTATCTTTCAGCCTTTGCTAGTGTATCCACTATTTTGAACCTCTAATGAGAGTTGGCATCTCCACTGTACACAATATCACTTGGACTTGTCAGTGGTTTACCCAGTAGTGAACTAGGACAAGGCAAGCAGGACACCTGTCCAGGCTATAAGAAGCCCTGCCCTCCTCAGCCCCCCCACCCCCTCTCCTATATACACTATGAATCTTTATCACAGCCCTGCATTGCCCCTGCCAAGCAGTAGGAGCCAAGCAGCACAGTGCTGCACCTAACACTGCATCTAGAGGACAAATGGGGCAGGCAGAATGGTTCTTCCCCCTTCCTGCTTCTGGGAGCCTTTGCCAGAATAAGCATAGCTCTGTTTCCAATATGAACATATTGGAGGAGGTGGAAGGAAGGGTGGTAAATGGGGCACCAAGATCTTCTCCCGGGAATCCTGGTCATGGGGCTCCTGCCAGAGCTGCCACTGCAGCTGCTCTGGACAGATAAGATGTCCCTTTCCATCACCCTTGCCTTCTCCCCCGGCCCTCAGTCTACCATGGTCAGCATACCCACTCCACCACCCCTCCCAGCCAGTCTGGCTGGGGTGTTCCAGGAGCTCACTGCGCTACTGAGTTTACTACCTATAAGTGTGCAAGTGCACTTGCACATATCTCTATTGAGCTATCTGAAAGTGGACAAGTGTTAGAATTTTATCAAAACAAACCTGAGTTTATATCCCAACAATACGCTGAAGGAGACTTATTCCTCACAGAGCAGATAAAAAGTTAGAGACAGGATAATGTGGTTTGCTTCCTCATCTGCAAATTGAAGATAACTGTACTGCCTTTCCTTGTTTGGATTGTGAGATGTTAAGGTAATACTGTAATCTGGACAATAATGGTATCTAACAGTGTGTTAAAATAGGGCAAAACAAGATCACATTCGGATCTGAAAATAGAGCATGACTTTCCAAATGAGAGGCAGCATTAGCCTGAGCTCTCAAGAGAACCTCCCCAAGCAGCACAGCATTAATTGTAAGCAGCGTGTGAATCTTATTGAAATCAATGTTTTAAGTTAATCAAATAGATGCTGTCCTAAGCAAGGATGGACTTGAGCGTGGGCATAAAGTCAGGGTTTAGTATACAGCTTACTGCTCTGGTTTTGTGTTTTTGGTTTTGTTTGTTTTGTTTTTTTGTTTTTTACCATCTTCCTTGAAATTGCCAGAAATTGAATCTCTTATCTAGAAATTGTGTAATGATACTTGGAAGATATTTGCATCCACCTAAAGAAGCTTTTTAGTTCTAGTTTTAAATTAAGGACCCATGTGGTTTCAATCCTTTGATAAGTAAAGCAACAGGATTTCACACCAGTCACACCAAAGCTCAGTTACTTTTTAGTCACAGTAGTGAAACGATGCGTGAAACTGACTGTACTGTAAAATCCCATTGTTATACGGATGAGGAAATGAACTGGCTCCATAGAGTAAGGCAATCTGGAGACATATCTGCGCTTTCTGCAGAGAATGTTCTTCAGATAAATTGTGCTTTTTTGTTAAGGATTTACAAATGGTGTTTTAAAGCCAATTAAACTCTTGGAGCAGTTCTCAAGTGTCTGTATGATGCTATCAGAATCAGGTATATTCTTTTACAAATGTGTGTTGCCTCCTTGGTTTGTCTGATCAAGCAAAGGAAATCTGTGGGGCAGCATCAAAAATTAACTTCAGTACTTATCTCTAGGGACACTTGTCTATGTAATCAGCATTTACCCACTAAAAATGCTCCTGGTTTAATTTTCCTTACTCTAGTTTATGATGACTCAGACGTGATTTACCACACATTGACTTATTATGCTATAACTAGTAGAATGTGCTATGGGGGCACGTCAGAACAATTTTACCCTCCTGCCCTTTTGATATTTTGGTTGGTTTATTTTCTTGGAGTGTGCCAGGTTGCTTTTGGTGGGAGGGAGGGGACTTGTTGGCGGTTTTGCTTGAGAGAGATGCATTTGCGGGGGAGGCTGAGTTCAATAAGCAGTGCTGCCCATCTCCCCTGCAAAGCTTCATGCTTTCTTCTGGGCGCTTCTTGCTTGTTGCACTAGGTGCTGCTGGGTGGGGAGGGAAATGTTTTCATGCAAAGGTCCACAAGAGTGATCCTGCCTACCTCCCCCTCACAAGTCTAGATTGGCACTGGGGGTCTGTACCACAGGCCTCCCAAAGGGGCTGCCCCCTATCCAAGCTGGATCCCGAAGTAGTTCTGCCCCCTGCTTTTTATGCACCGTGGTTGCACTGGTCGCTATGTGTGGGGCACACTTAGGGCTACACAAAGGTACACAAAGGGTCTGGCTGCCTCCCCCATCCCCTGCCACCTCCCTGTGTGTTGGCATCTGGGTATCATGTATCCAGGCTAAAGCCTGAATCGAAACATTGCTACAGGAATATTTATGCAAAACAGAAAAAATCCTGTGGCTCTTGTAGTTTGTGTCCTCATATCAAAAAGCAGGATTTTTTCCAAAGCTGAGAACCAGCATGGAGGTGGCCTGAGGTTATTATTATCGAAGTTGATTCGGATTCCTTGGGTATCCTGTGCCCAGGACAGCTTTCCCCGAAGTGGGGTGGGGTGGAGGCTGCGATCACTCTACTTCAACTCCCTGTCCCCGCCCTGCCCCCCAACCCTGTGATCACCACACAGTGGCCAGCATGAACTAAGACCCCCACACCTGCACGGCAGGGGCATAGTGTGGGTTGAGGTGAAGAAAGAAACAGCCCAAGCTCAATGAGAGGAATTTTCTCATCACTTAGTCTATTTGCATGTCAGTCTTTTAACTGCTGCATTGGCAAATTATCATCGCCTGCAGTCAAAACCCCCCAGCCTACAACCAGATCCCTTCAATACTTGTTCCCCTTCCTGTCCTCTATCCCCCCCACCAAACTTGCCCTTCTTCTCTGGTACTCCTGTTCCTTCTAAGCCTATTTTTGTCCCCAGCAGCATGTCCCTGTCCTCCTTTGACCACCGTCTGCTTGCCATTCCTCTGCCTAACAGTCATACTGCTGCCCCTTTCTGGGAGTGCAGGGTGTGTGGGTCAGGAGTGAGGGGCATCAGCTGGGCTGAAGGGGCAGGGGGCTGCAGGTGGGGAGTGAGGGGCACCAGCTGGGTGGCAGGCTGCAAGTTAACTAGGAAGAGAGGCACTGGCAGGGCTGGTGGGACAGTGGGCTTCAGGTTTGGAGTCAGGGACACTGGCAGGGCTGGGAGGGGCAGGGGTTACCACCTACGCCACCCACCAGCCCCCACACACTCGAGCCACAACCCCTAGGTCACTGCAGGGAGGGGAGGGTCACTCACTCTTGGAGAAGCTTGGGTCCTGCGATGCACCCAGCTCTGGGTTGTAATGGCCAATTATAACAGTGCGGGCCATGCTAAACTGGTATATGTGGCCTTTACACCCAGCCTTGGGATGCATCTCAGCACTCCCATATACTGTTAAATGGAAGTGTTAAACCCCAAAGTTGGGTGCATCTCTGCCCTCCCCAGGCACTGTTATATGTGACTGTTACACCCCAGATCTAGGGCAACCCCAGCAAGAGTGAGGGAAGTGAGGGGCACTGGCAGGGCTGGTGGGTAGTGGCTTGGCTGTAAAGCATGATCATGTTTTCTGTGTTATTGTTGTATATTGTGCATCCTGTAGGACTGGAAAGGACCATTTCCCATCCCCCCTCAGACCATTACCTTAAGATTCCTCAACAGAACCTGTAAAACCAGTTGAGTGACTCTGGCCAATCCTGGAGTGCCAACCCTATTTACGTTTTCACTGACAGCCTGCCACACCTTTAGCTTCTTTCTTTTCTTGGAGTCGCAGAACAGCAGGGACTCCCCATGCCTGAAGAAGGGTAACTGCACCTGAAAGCTTGCCAAGAACTTTTTTCCAACTACTCAGTTGGTCTAATAAAATACATCACATCTATTCAAAGAACCTTTCCTGCATTGTCCTTAGACAACATGGCTACAACCAAAAACCCAGATCCCCTTGGGTCAGTAACCATACTTTTTGACTGAACAATTTTCTTTTTCTTTTTTTTTTATTTTTCATAGCCAGGCATGGTTTCATCATGTTATGCCATAGAGTCCAAGGACCCTAGGTCTGCTTTATGAGCAGAGACTTGAAATCTGACAGTGCATTCTCCTATCAGTATTTCACAGTAACCCTATTTGCATATCAATTCTGGTTCCCCTGCAGCTCAGATTACAGTTCTCATCAGTCTGTGCCTTGAGGCAGGCCTCCAAACCTGGCTTTCCAGGAGTTTGAACAGACACCACTTCTATAAACCATATAGTTTCCCCTTCTAGAAGCAGAATTCTGTGATGTGACTGATCTAGGGTCAACAATATTATTGTTTTCTTTTCGCTTACCCCATTAGAAATAGAAGAAGCTATGCCCTAGCAAGCAGACAAATCCACATTCCTGCATTACCTTCCAGTATGCCAAGGCCTATTCCCAGAGCTACTTGACCCGTACCACACATGCACCCAATGCTATACGTTAGGGTTCTCTCCCAGAACTGGCAAAAGCCTGCTTAGCTGTAAGCCATGCTCTTTATTTGCTTTGTTCATCAGTCAGCCACCCCCCACATTTGTCAGGTCCCAGGAACATTTCAATTGCAAAATACTCTGCCAGCCCCCCTCTGTCTGGGCCTGCAGCTGTGGGGGACCCCCTGCTTACAGTGAGTGGCCTGCTCTCACCATCCACTATTTTGGGGCACCCCAGGCCACATGCTAAGGTTTGCTCCCTGAATTTCAAACCGCCTGCCTCTACTGAAGGTCAAGAAACATCTGCACCACACAACCCCTCCCCCACCCACTGCCCCTGGGGGTGTGGGGCAGGGACCCTTGGCTGGCAGTGACTGGCCTTCTCACCATCCACTGTTTTGGGGTGGCCAACACCAAGGCTACAGGCTATGGTTCATGAGGCTGCAATTTGTTCTTTTATTTCCCAGGTCCTTATTCCTGGTTCCCAGTTCCTATTTCACAGTTAATCTATACCCAATAAAAGCTTCTTATTAATGAATGACACATTCTAAAGAGAGAGAATTTCATTAGCTATGCATATTTACCAAACAATATGTATATTAATATCCTGCATCCACCATGCCTGTGTACCACCAGGGACTCTCCTGGACACCTCTGACCAGAGTCTTGCACAGCCCAAAAAGCGTGGCCTGATTGACAACTCCATGCACACTATGATAAGTATATGGGCTCGAATAAGGAATTTCTTATTAGAGGTGGAGATGGGAGACTGGGATTAGAGATGGAAATCCTTCTTAGGCCCCCACACACCATGACTTTCTGCCATTAGGGGACTCTCCCATACATCTCTGACTAGAGTCTTGCCTGGCTCAAAGTGCTGTTTGTTTGTGCCGTGCTGCCAACTCACAGCCCCCCATGCATACTATACTAATTATATGGGCTTGAATAAGGAACTGATTTTTGGGCTAGGTGTCCAGGAGAGTCCCCAGTACCAGAGGCATGGCATGGGGTGTCCCTAGTTCTGAGGTGTGATGGCCACATATAACAGTGTATGGGGAGGGCTGAGATACACCCCAGAACTGGGTGCAATGGCCACATATAACATTTCATCACAGCCCTCCCCATACACTGTTACATGTGGCCATTACACTCCAGAGAGCTGGGTGTACCTGGATCAGTCCTAGGTCAGCACGGCTGTGTCCAGAGAGATGAGGAGACAGTACCATGGTCAGTGTCAGGTGGAGCTGTCCTGGCAATGAGGGAACTGCCTGGGTGACCAGTGGGGTCACTCTAAAACCAGTACCCCAGCAAGGCTGACAGATGAGGTGTGAAACGCCTGGTGTGCACCCCCAGTGGAAAGCCCGATAGGCTGCATGGTGCCAAAGGGTGCAGGGACAGTGCTGGAATGGGCAGCTTCCCTGTCACCTAGCAATGTTGGCGACTCCATTAATCCCCAAAGTCTGTAAGCACCTAGGCAAATCTCCAAAGGCAAAAGTGCCTAACTCAAATAGAATCCCATTTTGGGGCTTTAAAAATAGGTGTTGCCAAAAATGGGGGTGTGGGGGGAAGGCAAGGAAGACCAGAGAAAGACAGGCTTTGCAATGGTTTGGTGGCCAGCCAGGGCAGCGTGCACCTCAAACTTGCTGTCTATGCCACTGGACTATTGTCCCAAAACCCCCTGACCAGAGTCCTGCTGGGCCCAAAGCGTGGTTTGTGCATGCCATGCTGCCAACTGACAGCTTCCCCCCACCCAATGCCCCCTGCACTAAGTATATCAGCTTGAATAAGGAACCACTTTTGGGTTGGGATTATGGCTGGGCTGGAAATCTTTCTTGGTCCACCCTACACCATACCTCTGTGGCACTGGAGGACTCTCCTGGATTTATCTGACCAGAGACTTGCCTGGCCCAAAGCTCGATTTCTTCATGTGAGGCTGCCAGCTGACAGCCTCCCCATGCCCACTGTACTAAGTATAGGGACCTGAATAAGGAACTTGCTTTTGAGCTGAGATTAGATTGAAATCCTTTTTGAGCCATCTGACACCATTCCTATGTGCCACTGAGGGACTCTCCTGGACACCCCCGGCTAGGGTCTTGCCCATCTGAAAGTGTGGTTTGTGCATGCCAGACTGCCAACTGACAGTCGCCCTATGCCCACTGTACTAAGTACATGGGCTCAAATCAGGAATTTATTTTGGGCTGGGATTAAAGGTGAAAATTTTTCTTGGGCCACCCCACACCATGTCTCTGTGATTTTTCTAGTTTTCAGATTTTCCTGGAACTGGGCTGGTTTTGGGGCTGGGATTACAGCTGGAAATTCTTCTTGGTCCAACCCATGTGGTCAGGGGTGTCCAAGAGAGTCCCCCAGTGCCACAGAGGCATGGCATGGGGTAGCGCTAGTTCTGGGGTGTAATAGCCACATATAACAGTGCATGGGAATAGCAGATATGTGTGTAACAGCTACCTAGGTCTGGGGTGTAACAGCTGCATATAACAGTATATGGGGAGGGCTGAGACACCCCAGGTCTGGGTGCTAATCTGTATTTCTGCTGCTCCTGGGACAGCTGTCAGCAAGCCCATAGCTGGGAGGTAAGTCCCTGACCAGCAGGGGCCTGTCCCGGAGCCATACCACTCCTGGGGCAGCTGCTGGTAAACCCCTAGCTGGGCAGGGAATTCAGCTTGTGGGACAGCTGGTGGTGAGCCGCCGGCTGAGCAGGGAAACACAAAGCCAGGTACCACACAGTGCTCGGACGGTCTGGGACAGAGTGACCCTGTTCTAGTGCTGATTGGTTCCTGGGGGGAATCAGAAGCTGAGCAGCACAAGGACCAGGAACAGAGGACTCCCTAGTCCCCTGTGGCTCACTGCTGGTATGGCTGACTGGGAGCAAATTTGCTCCTGGTCAGCATCTACATGAGCAGTATAGTACCTAATAAGCAGGTAATCAACCTGTATTTACAGGTAGTAAAAAGCCACACGTTTGCCTAATTTCCTGCAGAGTATCTGCTGCACATGGTTACGTTGTGATATATTACTGCACAGTAGACTAATCTAATGCATAGGAAAGCATCACCATCTACATGTGAGCAGCAAGTACTGCATGGTATTATTAGTCTAATGTGCTGCTTTCTAGAACCTGTATATATAGGTACTAGAGAATGGGACATTAACTAATGCGCTTTTCTGAATATGTAGACTCTGACTGGAAGCAAACTGCTCCTGGTCAGGCTAGGCAGCAGATGGTCACAGGGGCCAGGGAGAGTTGTCTCAGCTCAGTAGGACTCTTCCTGTGAGCCACATAGAGATCAGGACCCATCAGCAGCTGCGCAGCAGCGGAAACAGCTCTCCCTGCCCCAGAAAGACCAGGATGGGGCTGGAGCTTTCCCTGCTGCGGGGCAGAGCAGGACAAGAGCAGCCGTGGACTGGATTGCTCCTGTTGGGCTCAAATAGCTCCTGATGGGGGCACATGCACTGAGGAGTGCTTTAATGAAGCTGAATTTTTTGCACAGAAAATTCAGGCATATTATTGCACATGGAGGCATCTAAACAAGATATTTACTGCACAGTAGACTAGTTACCTAGGCAGTAAACATTGAACATCTATATGTGCACCCCTGTCAGGCTGAAGTAAATTAATTAACTCCACAGAACAATAGTACTTGTAAATACAAATACTAGTACTGTACTGCTGCAAAGCTTTTACTCTGCAGCAGCACACGTGTAGATACTTCCCGAGCTGGCTGGGGCATGAGGATGCTTCAGTTCAGGGGCTGCCTGCTGGTTAGCCCCATGCTGAAGCACCTTTGTGCTTCAGTCAGCCCCTCTGTACCACATTGAGCTGGGGGGAGCAGCCCTGGGCTGTCAGTCTGGCCCTCCAGACCCCCAGCCAGTCAGGGGGCCTGACCCTTCAATGTGCTGTGGACCCAGGTAAACATAAAGACACAGCACCTGGGAGTAATCAGCTCCAGCGCAATAAGCCCCAGAATTTAATCATGTGCATTAACTGAACATGTAGATGCAGCCAGATTGTCCATTTAAATATGAACTGTGCTACCAGTTTAAGGCCTCTCTCAACAAAGCCCTGGGAAGCCCTGGGGCTGGTCCTACTTTGAGCAAGAGGTTGGACTAGATGACCTCCTGAGGTCCCTTCCAACCCTCATTCTCTATGATTCCATGATACTATGGGGCAATATTCAGGAGTTCATAGCATTTATGACTCTAAGTAAAAACTATAGGATCTCTAGGTTCTCAGCAGTCCCCCCAAATCAGGATTGTTATGTCTCAAATGTAGATCCTGAGAGCGTTTCCATGCTTACTTTGGAATAGCTATCATTTTTCCTGGGTAGGTAATGATGGTGGGGGAAAAGGACATAATTAAGAACCTAAAGCTTGAGCGTATTGCCATAAGTATAAGTGAAAAAAACACACACATCACATCAGTCTAAAAAAACCAAAACTCCTCTGCAGCCTCCCCCCACACCTGCCCATCAACACAGCACCCTTTCTTTTTATGGCCCTGACTTAGAAAAAGCCTGAAAAAAGAGACCCCATAAAGAAAACTGGTGTAAATCAAATGTTGAAGATCACCAAATCCAGGCTAGCGCACATAGTACATGCCAGAGCCACAAACTGTTCACAAAGGAGTGCTTTGCCATTTAAATCTGGCAATTTAAGCACTGTGGCTAATTGCAGTTGCTACAGTGTGACTCATATACACGTGCTGTCTGCATGAAACTGCTTAGTAAGTGGGCATGCTCAGTCTGCATCAGTCACAACATCCAGATAATATAAAGCATGCATGGGCAAAATATGGCCCATGGGCCTGAGTGCCAGCTGATTAAATCCAGCCCACAGGCAGGCACCCACTAATTAATTGTATGCGGCCCCACCCACAGGTGGGCCTGCTGCGCTCTGCCTAGGGCTGAGTCCTGCCCAGGGCAGCGTGTGCTGCACTCCCAGCCTCCTCCACCAGCAAGTAAAGCTTCTGAGCAGAGCTACTGCCGCCGCTGCCGCTGCCACCCAGGGAACTGCTGGGCTTGCCTATCCTCCAGCAACTCCTTCTCCTGTCCCTGCTGCAGCGGTTCAGGCAGCAGATAAAGAGGGGAAGCTGCAACGTTGAGGGGAATGGGATGGGCTTTGCCTGTAACTTACTCTGGTCCTTTCATGCTGAGTGAGGGAGCATGTGTGGATGGAGGGGAAGGGAGGTATATGAAGGAGCTGTGCTGCTCACAAAGCCGTGATGGTCAGGCAGGGACAGACAGGAGAGGAGGAAACAGCAGCAGGAGCAGCATGCACTTGGTGCAGCCCTGCCAGGCTGACACATGAGAGAAAAGCAACAGCAGCAGGAGCCAGCATAGGCTCGGCTGCAGTCCTGCTAGGCAGGTGCGGGACACAGATTAAAAGAGCTGATGATACCAGGCTCGGTTCCCTGTCCCCTTTCTAGGTGCTTCTGTTGCTGCAGGCCAGCAGCAGCTGCTTTCTTGCCCTTTGCAGCATGCTGCAAGCCAGGCAGGCAGTGCCAATCCCTTTCCCCCTGACCCCACCCACAGAGTGGCTTTGCTGAGCCCCATTGCAAGGAGCAGGTGGGGGGAATTCCCCCCCCACATCCCCCATCCCCCCACACACTCTCACACAATCTACCCTATCTCCATACCTGCACACACACCCAACACTGTCTCACACACCCCAGCATATACATGCCACACACATACACTCACACCCTGACCCCCACCATACCCACACCCCATATACACACACCCTCACACGCCCCACCATACCCACAAACACACCCCACACCTCAACCACACATCTCTCCCCATGCCCTACACATCCCACATGCATGCATTTGCCCACACCCCACGTACACCTCCCCACACATGCACCCATACCTCCTCACACACCATGCCTCACCCCCTCATCAAACTCACACACACATCCAACAATCCCACACTCCCCACACAAATCTACATATACACCCCAAACACACACCCACACATACACAGCAGTCCCACACAACCCACACCTCAACCACACCTACCCCACACACATCCCACACCCACATTCACTCTCCTTCTATACCCCCACACACCAGCCTTGCACCATACTGACACCCCTCACCCATCCCTTCACACATAATATACAAGCAAACTCCCACCCTTAAAAGGAGTACTTCCTGAACAAGGGGAGAGACTCACAGTGGCAAAGGTCAGGGGTTAGGGGGCAGAATGACAACTGGTGGGGCGGGGCACCTGTCAAGGGGTGAAGATACCCTTGCAGCCCTTGTTGCCTCACTAAAACTCATTAAGTAACCCTCCAGTTGAAATAATTGCCTGCCCTGGTATAAAGGTACAGTTCCATATAGTATGCATTACACTAACTCACTGTGCATATGAGAACAGCTATACACTGGAAGAGAACTGCTGTACACCCTTTATGAAGGGAAAGTGATACATTCCATATGAGCTCCATGCAGAGATGGATATCAGATGCATTCACCCTGTTAGAGAAGAAGTTGTTGGTGATCTCTTCATCAGCAAGCCTGCTATGGAGAAAAACTTGTCACAAGTAGCCCTGTGTCCTGTAATCTATTAGTAAAATCCTTGTGATTCAAGACCAAAAGACTTGGGTATTACACGATAACTTAAACTATAGTTATATACCATTTGCAAATGATTCCATAATATCTTAGGATAACATTAAATAATCCAGGAAAGACTGTTTCCTCCTGCGCATAGTATTATTTCCTTAGCATTATGGAAATAATTTAATATACACTGGGCGCATCTACACATGCAATCACATGTGCTTGCAGCAGCTGAAATAGAAACAGTATAAATTTGAGCCGGGGCTTTTTGCCTCAGTGCACGTGCCTGGACACGTACTTTGGTGTAGGAAAAATTGTGCCACTTGCAGCAAAATTACCCTGCCTAGCTCCTCCTGGATCTGCAGCCAGGGAGCGCTAGAGCCAAGGGCCAGCAACTGTGCTGTCCCCAGCAGTATAAAAAGCTACCCTGTTCTAGCCCCAGCAGTACAAAAAGCTGCCCTGGCAAGTATCTCAGGCCTACTCACTCTCAGGAGCTTCTGTGGCCTGACCAATTGGTACCTGGGGACACTACCCCTTGTGCCAGCTGGACTGCTGAAGCAGCCCTGAGAGATCCCTGCACACTTTACCCACTGCAGCAGTCTGGCAGTGGGGGCTGCTACCTGGCTGTGACTTGCTGCACACCTGCCAGGCTCAGATGGGAACTGCAGAACAAGTAGAGGCTTTCACAGCATTTGGTGAAGTGAGCTCAAGTTAATGAAAGCTTATAATCTCCATATACATATTTAGATAACATATAAGGTGCATAACCACCCTGCCTTAGGTAATTTTTCCAGAACACAATGGAATGTTATTCCAGAGACACGTTGCAGCTTTTTCCCCGTTTGACTAGATATCAGTATAGCACCCTTTCTGGGTGTTTTTGTAGAAGACCAAGCTTCTAGTTGCCCCAGGGCATGATCCAGGATGGTGCCCTGCCCCCCTTTTTTTCCCCATATTTTTGTTTTTAACTGGTTTAATTTTGCCCCCATGCCGCAAATTTGCAGTGCAAAAAACATTGTTTCATTCCTGCATGTGCCTCTTGCAGCATCTCAAAGAAGTCTGAGATGCTGCAAGACATATGTTCATACTCGTGTGGATGCGCCTATTAGGGTTAGCATGGGCAGTCACTGTGCAAGTTTTTACTTGCACCTTTTCATTGCAGCTGTTTCTCATCTATCCTGTTCCCTGCCCCAGCCACTTACCACTTATTTTAAGCTCTAGTTCTGGCCCTGGGCCAGCTTAGCTCAGAGCTGCCACCACAGCTTGTGGCTAAACTGGGGCCACCACAGCTGCTGACTGCAGTGGTTCAGGCAGCAGCTAAGGAGGGGAAGCTGCAATGTTGAGGGGAGTGGGATGGGCTCTGCCTTCAACTTACTCTGGTCCTTTCATGCTGAGTGAGGGAGCATGTGTGGATGGAGAGGAAGGGAGGTACATGAAGGAGCTGGGCTGCTCACAAAGCCGTGATGGTCAGGCCGGGACAGACAGGAGAGGAGGAAACAGCACAGGCTCAGCTGCAGTCCCGCTGGGCAGGTGTGGGACACAGATTAAAAGAGCTGATGATACCAGGCTCGGCTCCCTGCCCCCTCTCTAGGGGCTCTTGGAGCCAGACCCACCCAGAAAGTAAGTGGTAGAGAGGACCATGAGTTGTGGGAGGATGGCAGCAAGGAGCCCATGGCAAGGAGACGGGAAACAGGTCACAGGGGAGGCAGGCACCAGGGAGAGAGATTAGGTGGGCAGGCACAGGCACATGATGGGTTGAAGCAAGGGTGGGAAGGGCAGGGGGTCATGTTGTGGGAAACTGGGAGCAAGGGATAAAGGGAAACACTGAAGAGGAGCAAGAGAAAGGCAGGAAAGGTGGCAGGGGGTAGGAATGAGTACAGGACAGAAGGGGATAGGCAGCAGAGAAGTGGGATAAGTGGCAGGCAAGGCAGGCACTGGTGGGGCAAATAGCAAGGGGGACAGGGAGCAGATGGGAGAAGGCAAAAGCACAGGAGCAAGGGGCAGGGTTGCAAGGGGAAGGGGTTTGGCCCCTCGGCCCCCTACTGCTGCTTTCCCTACCACAGTTGTGGGGGAGACGAGTTTCATAAAATCATAGAAAAAACAAGATAGGCTGAAAAATTATAGCAAATTTATAATTTTCTATTGATAGACTCTAATTATAGGGTGGTCACCTTAAATTTGAAGTCCTTTTAGATTCAGGTAAACATGGTAATATTTTGCAAAGTAATCTTTGCTTTATCTTTAAGCAAAGATGTCTTTGAAATTTCCTGATGGGAATTATGGAGGGAAAACAAAAAGCCTCTTCTATGTGAAAAGAAGAATTAGCCTGGGGGAAAAGGAATGAAAGGGAGTGGCTTTGAAGAATGACAACGTAGTACAAAATATCATCTGTTAAAACAAAAAAGTCAATATTCTCTATTCTTCAAAGTCCTAGCTAAGGACAATTGGGGTATATTTTTCTCTCGGTGCATGAGTGTACTAGAAACTCCCATTGATTTTGTGTTTATATCAAGAGGGAGATATATACCTTCTTTGTAGCAATACTAGTTCTCTTGAGAAAACAGATGAGATTTAATCATGAGATGTATCAGAATTGCTACAACATGTCCAAAATTCTGATTTATCTGCTAGATTTCCACCAATCATAGCAACATATTGTATAACAAGTGGAGTTTAGATGAGTGTGGTAAATTATGCTTCTATAATTCAAACACCCACCTTTGCATATATATTTGGAATATATAAATATTTTAAAGCCACACATGTAAAGGTGCATGTTTAAAAAATACACTTTTCCCTGCAAAATTGTATAAATCAATGGTAATGCATAATTTACTTTTTTGACATTTATTAGTATATAGATTGACGCCTGAAATTACAGATGGTATAAACTGGTATCGTTCTACTGACTACAGTGGATGTTTACACGCAATTAAAGTAAAATGCATGCATAAGTGTTTTCAAGATTTGAATTTTGAGTTCACTAGTACATAGCCTTCTGTTGTTGTTGCTTAGTTCTATGTCTTTATATGTTAATTTAACTATTAGCTCCTATCACTTGCTGAATCTTGCTTATCAGTTGAAACTTTTTGATTTGAATTATTTTTTCCAAACATAATGAATACGATCAGTATTACTTTCCCATTTCTCAATGCTTCCTTTCTCTATAATTCAGTGTTTTTTTAAAATCAAAGTAAATCTTTTGAACCATCTTTTATCAATTAAGAATGTACTTCTCAAGAATCTTAATTTAAATTTGCTAATGATTGCCATTTCAATATGAAGAGCATTCTCTTATGGGACACAAACTGAGCTGCAAACTACAGATTGCATTAGACAGTTCCCTACATCTGTAGAAACACATTTTTAACTTCTCAGTAATGAATCCAACACAAAATCTGAAAACACCCAAAAGAGAATAACTTCCAAAGAATAAAAATAGGGAGGGGGAGGCAGGTAAGAGGAGGGCGTTATGTCCTTATTGTAAAAAAATTGTAAAAATGGCTCTCAGGGAATTTTTTACTTTTTGTGAATTTTAAAAAGTAAAACTAGAAACAACATTTGATCTCAGAATGCCAATGATAATCTATAATTCTTGTTTATTTTTTCATGGGTAACTTATCTTAGTGAAGAAGTGTACAAGGACATTTCAACCAAGTCATGGTATTAGACAATCATTATACATTTTAGATTTATTACTTGCTTTTATTTGGTGGCATTTACAAGGACTAATTGAAATTGTAGACATGTTAGTGTTAAATGGTATGCAAACATGATGAGGTGAGAGACAAGACAAGCCAAAGGGTGTTCATGGTCACACAGGAGCAAAGAACTCAATTTCTAACTTGCAGTTT
>JAGPOW010003316.1:173774199-173787886 GCA_030014935.1 Caiman crocodilus
CACGCATCTGAAATACTGTACTCTAAATATCTAATCAGATCTCAAGTAGCTTACTCACTCTCATCATCCAGAGGTAGTTGGAGTTTCCTCTGGAGGCAGATTACTCTTAGGACACACAGAGAGGGCTCGTTCAGGTTCGCTTGGATGTCCGCATGGCTAATGGCCACCGGCTAATGGCTATCTTCTTCTTCCTCCGGGCCTTTTATCCCCTCTCCAACCTCAGCAGCCCGGTCCAATCAAAGCTGCCAAAACTGGTCACAAGCCAACCCATTTCCCAAGGATCCCTGGTTACCTGGGCTGCGCGCAAGGCCAGGGCCGGGTCTTTTCCCCTGCCCAGGTGACCAGAGCATCCGCCTCCCAGGCCCAGGCCTTTGTCATGCAGACACGGAGATCCCCGCCCTGAGGCCCCCAGCCTCTCAGGCTGGCACAGAGAGAGAGGTTTCTGGAGAGGGGCACCGACAGTGGCGTTTCTGCCACAGGGCCGACACAAGCCACAGCATCAGAGGCTCCAACACAGTGTCAGCAGAGCTGGTGGCCAAGGAGCTGTGCCTGAGGCTGCCACCAATGCCATGTCCACCAGGGCCCAAATGCCCAATATTTTGCAGTAGGCCACGACTCAGACCATGTCCCTCAACTTCTGGTAACCCACTGGTAGCCCAACAGGCTGGATAGAGTGGCTCTGCAAACCAGATCTGGCACCCCTGTCATAAAACACTGAGATGAACATGATCTGATAAAAACAACCCCAGATGTGTATAAATATTTATATAGCACTACAAATTTGCATGTGGCTTAGGAGAACTTTAAAAGATTTGTGGCTTCCTTCAAAGAGTTTAAAATTGACCAAGATGAGGTCTTTCGTGGATTAGAAACTGATTGAGAGAGAAAGCAGAGTAAATGGAATAAACAGACAGTTTCAACATGCAATGTGGCTCCAAGCTTTCATATCAGGTGTTATTTCTTCTTATCAATATGCAAGAAAGTGAATAACAGAGGCAAAATATGGACAGCTCGCTAAAAACATCAGCTCAGTGCTAAACAGCCATTAAAAAGGCAAACAAAATGTTAGGAATTAGTAAAAAAGGGAATTGTAAAGGAAATAGAAAGTGTCATTCTACTCCTCTGTAAATCCATCATGTATCCACACCTTGAATATTGTGCCTAGTTTTGGTCTCAGCACCTCAAAAAGGATATGGTAGAACTAGAGAAGAACAATAAGGATGATTAGTGGTATGGAGGGAGGCCTAGGCCTATTCAGTTTAGAAGAAATGCTTGAGGGGGAACATGATAAAGGTTTACAAAATACTAAATAATGAAGAGAAGGTAAATAGGGATTTATTATTTACTATCTTTCACAATACAAGAACTAGGGTTCATAAAACCAAATTAATAAATAATAAGTTTAAAACTAACAAAACAAAGTTCTTTTTCACACAACGTGTAATTCAGATTTTGCCACAAGATGTTGTGGAACCTGACAGTTTAACCAGATTCAAGAAGGAACTGGACAAACGTTTGGAGGAAAGGTACATCGCTAGTTAGGGGTACAACATCTGAATCAGAACTTCCTAGACCGTAAATCCTGGAGGCTTCAAGTGGGAAAGGAACAGTGAGAAAAAACCTGGTCATATCCTGTTGTCTCCCTTTCAGCATCCACTCTTTGCCGCTGTATGACACTGGATACTGGGCAAAAGGGATCTATGGTCTCACCCAGTAAATGACCATTATTATGTTCTTGTATTAGCATTAGCACTCTTGTCTCCCTTTAGCTGCTTTACTCATCGTCACTGCTGTGGCCTCAGCTCTTCAGCTACCAGACCCACTGATGCCGTATGCTGGAGTTGCTGCCACCATGTTCCCCATGTCCCATACCTGAACTAGAGCTGCCAGTGTGGCATGGGACACATTATGGTGGCAGCAGTTCCAACTCTGGCATTGGGCATGCATTAGGATCCGAAGTTGCACTATACGCCCCAGGCTGGATTCAGCCTGCAAAGAGCCCCACAATCGGGATCATGCCTGAGGTGCAAGGTAAGATGAGTTTGACAGAACTGTTTTATAGCCCTATTACAGATTTCTTTCAATTAACTGGCTCACTATTAAGATAAAGTTTTGTGGTCAGAACAGTAAGTCAAACAGGACTAGAGATGTCTGTGAGGAATTTTCAAGAGACCTAATGTGATGAAATGTAATGTTAATAAGTATGAGACATTGCACGTTAGAAGGAACAATCTGAAACAGCAACAGTGCAGGAAAGAAAACATCTGAATACCAAATTCAGACCTAAAGTTTGTCCTTAAGCACAGCTTAAAATCAGAGCGGAACTGGGCCTCTTCATAGCACTGTGGACAAGTCAAGGAAAATAACATATTTATTTGAATCTAAAATGACCTTGAATTTAAGATCACCCCCAATAATTAAATTCTATATATGAAAAAATTATAACTTTGTTATTATTTTCAGGTATGGAATCTAATTATTGGAGGTTTGTCATTAATTCATCCCCACCTCCCTGCTACAGCACATAGAAATTTGTTGTATGTGACAGTAAGTGGGGGAAAGGGCAGAAGGGGGGCAGAAGCTACTGAGGGTAAGTGGAGAAAGAGCAGGAGGCTGCTGTAGATCTGACTTTGGACTCAACCCAGACTCAGAGCCACTTCAGAGCCACAGAAGCCACCACCTCCTTCCCCCACCCCCACCCTTCACCTCCCCAACTCTCTCTACTTCACAGAGGAGGATCTTGTTAATTTGAAATGCAAGGGACCAAAAAACACTGACTCTGAACTAAACATACCCATGATGATTTGCTTATATGCAAATTACTATGGGCGCGTACAGTCTTATTTCATTCAAATGCATTTTACCTTTTTGGAAACTACTGCAAGTTTCAGCAGAATTACTCCACTTTTGAACACACTTTTAAACAGCAGTTTTATAGCCACTTAAACGTAGTACAAACTATATATAATATTAGCAGTCAACAGAGTTTCAAGCCATGGTAATCCCACAGCTCAGCACTGCTCGGTTAGTGTGTGTATTCCACAAACCTGCCCCCGCAAGGATCCATGTGCCGATTAGCCCCGTACTCACAAATGGAACTGGGTGTTTTTTGCACAAGTCCTGGGACCCTCCTGGGAAATTCATATGCAGGCAAGATGTGGTGCCACCTAGTCCAGCTGCACCACATGGAAGATGGGTCCATACCTGGACACCACATCACACCACACCACATCGTTGCATACAATGAGCTGAAAGAGCTGGCAACAGGGCCTCTCATTTACATAGATATTTGGTATATGTTTGTCAATCATTTAAGGGTGGTGAAGGAACAGAAATCATTGGAAATGGGGGTAATGGTGCTGCTCAGCTGTGAGAGTGGAGAGAAAGTCAAAATATAGTCAACTTAGTTGTTCACCATGAGTTGAAAAAGAGTCGGTATTGAGGGAGACTGAGCTTATCTGGCATTGTATCTTATTCAGATGGGCTAATCTATCCTTGTGGTAGGTTCCCATCAGCAGGATAGCTTCTCAGCCATTTCTTGGCTATGATCAAGTGTAGTGGCTGGGTAGAAGTCTGGTTTTACTGCTTTGATTGTTACTAGGAGTGCTGGGGGGATAGGGGTAGGGTGCTGGGATGGCAAAGGAGTTCCCAGAACCTGGAGCAGTATTGGTTGTGATTTTGCAGAAGAGAGTGGCAGTCATGGAAGAGAAAAGAGAGGTAATTTGCAGAGCAGAAGCAAAGATTGAGAGTCTGATGGAAAAAAAGGTAAAGATAGGTAAGAATGGACAAAAGAAAGTAGGAAAGAAAGGTGTGCTGGGATGGGTGGTTTTGGAGGAGGCTTTATTGAAGAAAGCTATGAGGGAAGCATCCAGTCAGCTGGAGGAACAGGAGGAGAGGAGGTCAGGAAGGAGAAATGAAGAATGAAACAATGATTAAGGGGAAGACTAGCTAGTGGGAGGAATAAGCCAGACCTGCAAAGAGAAAAAAAATGGGAGGAAACAGGATCAGCAGGTAATATATGCCTTAGAATAAGAGCAATAGTAGCAGGGGAAGGAGAACAGTGAAGTTAGATAATGAATAGATATAAAATTATAGAAAAAATATTGTTTGAAGTTTTGGATCTTAAAGTGGAACATTTAAATAGCCTGGTCATAGGTGAGAGAGAAGAACTTAAGATGATACATGTTATTGCAGGAGAAAAGACAATAGGACAATAATTATTCAAATGCACATGGACATGTTTGAGATGGAGGACATAATGAAATGGTTGGAGAATTATGTACAAAAAGTTATGTATGTTGAGAAGATGCATGATAAATACAGTACATGCAACACAGAGGAGAAGATCTTTCTGATGAGAGCACCTTGGGTGGAGAAGGGGGAAGAATGGTGTAAGTTTTGGTGAAACTGAGGGAACGAAGGAAGGAACTGAAAACAATTAGAACTGGAGAAGGAATCCAGATAAAAGAAAGTGCAAAGGTATTGGATGTGGGAGTGGAGTTTTATAAAGAATTGTGCAAGAGAAGAGGAGTGAATAGAAGAAAAATGAAGGTGTTCCCTGAGGGGATAAAGAAAGGAATGGAAGATTGAAAGAAACAAATAGCAGAGGAGAAGTTAAGTATGAGAGAGGAAAAAAACTGCTTAAAAGTTTGCAAGAGTGAGAAAGTATCAGGAAGAGCTGGACTTCTGGCGGAATTCTATAAAATATTTTGGCAATGGCTGGGGACAGACGTAATAGAGACAAAGAATCACAAAATCATAGAAAATTCAGGTTGGAAGGGGCCTCAGGAGGTCATCTAGTCCAAACCCCTGCTCCAAGCAGGACCAGCCCCAGTTCGATCATTCCAGGCAGGGTTTTGTCAAAGGAACCTTACAAACCTCCAAGAATGGAGATTCTACCACTTTTCTAGGTAACCTGTTCCAGTGTTTTACCACCTTCCTAGTGAGAAAGTTTTTCCTAGTATCCAGCCTAAGCCTCCCTTGCTGCAACATGAGACCATTGCTCCTTGTTCTATCATCTGCCACCACTGAGAACAGTCTAGCTCAGGGGCGAGCAATTATTTTGGGTGAAGGGCCACTTAAGGAGGTTTGGTTAGCTGTCAAGGGCCGCATGGATTGCCTCATCCCTTGACAGGTGCCCAGCCCCCTGGCCACCATCTTGGGACCAGAAGTCCCATCCCTAACCCCTGACCATTGCCATCAGAAGTCCCACCCCTTGTCACCTGGAAGTACTCCTTTTGGGCAGGGGGAGTTGAACCAGGAAAAAACAAATCATACAGTAAAAGTCAAACACCTACTATAACATATTTTACTTTTATTTAGAAATATTTTTGTCTTGATTTGTGTTTATATACTGTATATAGAGGTGATTGCATAATAACTTAAAAATATATTCTTAGTCTTTTATATTATGTGGGAAGGGCGTGGGGGGCATGGGGGAGTCTGTGAAGGGGTGTGGCTGTGTATGGAGGAGCATAGGGTATGTTGGGGGGTTGTGTGGGTCTGAAACATGCTGTCCTCTCCTGAAGTCAATGCAGGCAACACTGGGGGGGTATCTGTTTGTGTCTATGTGTGTGGCTTGTGGGGGTAAGGGAGGGTGGGAGGAGTTTGGGAGCCCCCTGCCCCTCCCCACACACACACACTCCATTCATGGTGCAGCAGCAGGTGGGGGCTGTGGTGTCTGCCTCTGGCCAGTGCTGTACATCGCAGCTAGAAGCACAGTCCTGCTCAGCTGTTTGATTCCCCAGCACTCCCCACACTTGCAGGGCATGGGAGGGAAGACCCAGGCACCCCAGGCACTGCTTTAACCACTCCAGACAACTCCCTGCTGTGTCCTGTGAGTCCAGGGATCACCAGGGAAACAAATGGTCCAGCAGGAGCTGCACTTCTCCCAGCGCTGGTCAGAGCCAGATACCAGCACTGAGCACAGCCCCCTCCCCACCCCTCTTGCTGCTGCTCCCTGCTGCCTGCCAGGCCTGTGCACCATGGCACTGGAATATGGGAAGGGTCCCCATACCCCCTACCCTCCCTCACACCCAGAGCCTGCCCAGCTGAGCTTCACTTTGGTGCTGCTGGCTTGGGTGAGGGCTCCATGCTCCTGCCCAGCTGCAGCCCCGCCCCTGCCCCAACTTCCCTACCTGCTGTCCAGAAGGAGTGGGATGCCGGGGAAGCCTGCAGCAGCAGCTGCACCCCGTGCTAGCAGAGCTGGCCCTTCCACCCATGAGGATGGGAGCAAGGCATAACAGGATATGTTTGGGGGAGGGGGGAAGGCACCTCACTCCCACCCAGGTAGGCAGACGAGCTGAGTGCGGGGTACAACTCGGGGGGAGGGGTACCATGGGCCAGATGAAAGTGCCTGGCTGGCTGAATGCAGCCCTCAGGCCATATTTTGCATACCCCTGGTCTAGGGCAATCCTCTTTGGAACCACTTCCCACATAGTTCCCCAGACCCCTAACCACTTCTGTTGCCCTCTGATGAACTGTCTCCAACTTGTCCACATCCTTTCTGTAGTGGTGAGCCCAAAACTGGACACAGTACTCCAGATGTGGCCTCACCAGTGCTGAATAGAGAGTATGAATCACTTCCTTTTATCTACTGGCAGAGCTTTTACTAATGCAGCCCAGTATGCTGTTAGCTTTCTTGGCAACAAGGGCACACTGCTGGCTTATATTCATGTTACTGCCCACTGTAACTGCCAGGTCCTTTTCTGCAGAGCTGCTGCCCAGCCAGTCATCCCCCAGCCTGTACCAGTGCATGGGATTGTTCCATCCTAAGTGCAGAACTGTTCATGTGTCATTGTTGAACCTCATGAAGTTTTTTTTGTAACCAAACCCTCCAATTTGCCCAGGTCACTCTGAATCCTAACGCTACCCTCCAGCATATTTACTACTTCTCCCAGATTGGTGTCATCCACAAATTTGCTGAGTGTGCACTCCATCCCATCTTCCAGATTACTAATAACAATATTGAACAAAACCAGCCCAAAGACTGACCCCTGGGGTACTCCACTTGATACCAGCTGCCAGCTAGACCTTGAGCCATTGATCACTGCCCAATGAGCCTGACAATCCTTTCATTAATACTTTCATCCTAATTATTTAATCTATCTACACCCTACTGGGGAAATTGAGACTTGTGTTCAACTTAGTGTAATTGATGTGCCAAAGGGACCGACAGAAGTTGTAAAATGAAGTCATAAATATGAAATTCCTAACAAAGTAAACCAGTTATTAAGAACTCAAGGTCTCCTTTATTCTTGCTGTTTAACTTTGCCTAATTAGCCTCTTATACCTAAACTTTTGGATTGCTCTAACTATATCCATTTTTTTCTTATATGTGAAAATTCTCTATATATCTCCTCACATTCCATATAGAAACTGTTTTGGGAAATAATGCAGGGAGTTGTTTAGGTCATATGGTTGCCCTTGCCATTCCATGTGCCTGTAAAGGATACTACATCACCACTCAGGGAACACTATATTTAGGAAAGGCAATTTTTTTAGCATCAACTTTCTTTTTTTCTATCCTGCAGTCACTGACTCCCACTCATCTAATGAGTTGCATGCACACAACCAAAAGGATTATTGCCTGTGCTTACCTGCTTTGTATGCTCTCTGCTACCTGCACTGAGAAAGAAGTCTGTTAGAAGATTCAGAGTAATCTTTCCTGTTATAATTCTCCTTTCTGTTCCCATGACAACGTTATCTTAACACTCCCTAGTAATGTATTAAGCAATGAGACTAATAGCTAATCATCACAGGTGGTCTTCCCTAAACTGAGACTGCTTCTTTGTTTTTCTCTAAAGTGTGAAGTTCTTTGTCTGTTGAAAGAAATGAACTATATGGCAATGGGAATATGAAAATGCAATATGGTTCGTTCCCCTTCTTCTCTAAAGCTCTGTAAAATATTGAATTATATCTAAAGGTTTCTTAGGCATCTGAAACTTTGGACTGGTTTGCCAAACATAAGTAAAAACAAAACCATCAAGAATATTTGGAGTTAATATGGCCATGATTTGAACTAACCTCACCTTTTTATTATATTAAAACAAAACCTTAAAAAAAACCCCACCACATGTTTATAGGCTTGGCAGTGCTACGCTCAGTAGTACTAAGGCTGAAAGATAGTTGGGAGTCATGATTGACCATAAGATGAACATCAGCCATCAATGCAATGTCGCAGCTGGTAAAGCAAACCAAACCGAACTCTGGCTTGTATCTGTAGATGCTTCTCAACTGCATCCAATTCAGTACGGCCTCCACAATTCAGGAAGGATGTGGAGAAGCTCGAGAGAGTCCAGAGGAGAGCCATGTGCATGATCAGAGGGCAAGAGAATAGACCTTACGAAGAGAGGCTGAGAGGCATGGGACTCTTCAGTCTGGAAAAGCTCAGGCTCGGGGGGACCTGGTGGCTGTCTATAAGTATATCAGGGGTGTGCATCAGGATCTGGGGAACATCTGTTCAGCAAAGCACCCCAAGGGATAACAAGGACCAACAGTCACAAACCCTCCAAGACCATTTTAGGCTGGACATAAGGAAAAACTTCTTTACTGTCCAAGCCCCCAAGGCCTGGAATAGGCTTCCTCCAGAGGTGGTTCAAACCCTGCAAAACAAACCATATAAACTTCACATTGTATGTATTAGTATCTTTTTAAAGTGACTGTCGGCCATGGTCTTCGGTAAGTGACTCCTTTAAAAACACCATTGAGCTCCATACAAAGAGTAAACAAAGCGATATGCTTTAATGAAAATGAATACAGCATCCTTTAATCAAATGCCTATGTCTGCTTTTATCTAACTTGCTATTGTGTATTTAAAAGGAAGCTCAGTTGCCACTGCACCAATTGCTTGTTGTTCTGGAAAGAGATAGGTATTCTAAAATTGAAGATGACATAGGGTCAGCCCATTGAGGTTAAAAAAAAATCCACTTAATGATCTCATTTCAATTCTTTATTCTGCTAAGACTGAGTCTTTACCATCCACCCATCATGTTCTTACCTCAGAAAAACAAGAAATCAGTTTCCCCAACTCATTGCTGTAACTGATGAGATGTGAAATGAGTTTCCATAAAAGATGAGCACCCTTAAGGCGGTAACCAGAATTTGTCACAGTATATAAACCTTCTCCACAAACACTGTGCTACACAGCACAGCTGAAAGGCATTTCAGGAAAAAGGAAACCATTGATGCCAATTACACTTTTTTTACCTATGTTTTCACCTGTCTGGCACGTCTGACCTGTTGCATTTCTCATGGTGTATCACCATATTGATAGGGATTCCCTTTTCTCATTTCCTGTTGTCACAGTTGTGGAGCCATCTCCATTTAAGTTTTGTGATAGTCAGTGCATGTCTCTGGGGCGCACAGATTCTGTTTATCTGAGGTAGAGTAGAGATGGGGCCAGCCACAAGACTCAGATTATCGATAGTATAATTTATTTTATGCCGGTAACCTCAGAATGCTTATTGCTGTACTGGATGATGTCTGGAATGATAGAATAAAGAAGTCTGAAGTACCTTTAATAGCTAATAAAATGTCATTGTGGCTGATATTTTTATCAGTAGTGTTGCGGAACATGTAAGCTTTGAGGAGGCACTTGAAAGAGCAAGGAGTAATGGCCTGACATTGCAGGAAGGGTCTCCTGGGAGCAAGCAGCATGGACTGTGGGAAATCCTAGGAGAAATGGACAAAAAAGATATATAGGTCAGTAGAGCAACATAACTGTTGCAGTAAGGGTGGAGGTCTTTACATCAGGATTCAGAATAAGAGCAAATGTGATTAAATTAGTGAGTAAGAAATATAAACAAAGTGTGTATGGACAGGTGGGGATTGGTTAACTTATCAAGAAGACTTAGAGGAGGAAGTTCCAGTAATCAGGACAGATGATAATGAAAAGCCTGACAAGAGATTTACTGTGTGAAAATGTTTTGCATGGAGAAGCAAAAGGATTTATATGCAGTTGGAGTATAAGTGCAAGCAAGTAGGATGAGTAAAAGATGACTCCTAGGTTACAGGATTGAGTGACAGGCAGAAGAGCAATATGTTCAGCAGTGATAAAGAATAGGAAAAGATAAAAGTTCATTTTTGACCATAATACAATTTAAGTTGGTGGCAAAATATCCAACAAGGTGAAATCAGTGACCAAGAGTATGATGCAAGATTAGACTGAGTAGGATAATTCTGAAGTGGAGATCTGTATGTTCTGTGATAGTGGAAGCCATGTTAGTGGGTGTGATCTCCCAGAGTAAAGGATTGAAAAGCAAAAGAAAGCACTAGAATTAAACAATTATAAAGAAATTAAAAGTGTTTATCAGCTGGAAACTCATTTTTCTTTCTTGCACTATTTGTTGTGTTTCCTTTAACCCTTTTGGATGTATTAGAACAGAAGTCTGCTTCTGTGGACTGGGACATATTAACTGGCTATTGGGTCATATGATGAAATGTATGTCTCAAGCCACTCCTAGATTTTTCAAATCAGAAGGAACTACTGTGGTTATTGAATGTGATCTCTCAAAAGCATAAGATATAGAATTTTACCGGATGATCCATGAACTGATGGAACTGCTCTTTCCTACCACACACACACCTAATACTTTGTACTTGACTGCCAAGTGCATCATCAATAGTAGTATAAAAAACAAGCTGTAATGCAAATAGGACTCAAATAGTGCCTTATACGCGAAGTGCTTGAGTCCTGTCTATTCTATAGCTACCACCAGTCTTACCACAAATTGAATTGCACAGGTGACAAATTAAGTGCTTTTGGAGATTTTAAGGCCAGATGGGTTATTAGAGTATCTTGTATGATCTCCATTAAATGTTCACTCTATACTGAGCCCATGAATTTTAGCTATGGCATAGCTCCCCCAAAAGCACCCGATCTCGCTTTGAAGCCCATCAAGAGATGAAAAATGCCATTTTTCCCTTGGAAGTTTGTTCAAGTGGTTCAAGTGGACTGTTAAAAAAACCTGTCATATCTTTCTAATTTGAATTTGACAAGTTTCAGTTTCATATTGATCTTGGTTCTTGTTATTCCTTTGTCTTCTAGACTAGAATCAAACAGAACCCTGTATATGTTCCCCATGACAATCCTTATACACTGCAGACAAGTCACTGCTTACTCTCCTTTTTGGTAAGCTGGACAGACTAAGTTATTTGTCTCTCGCTGTACTTTATCCATTTCCCCATATCCTCTTTTCTAGTCCCTTCTCTTCAGTTTTCCAACATCCTTTTTTAAATGTGGGTGTTGGAGCTAGACACAGGACACATCTAAATGAAATGTTTACTGTGGAGCTGACTAATTAGCTCCACAGTAAAATCTCAGCATTTACATGTGTGTCCCTATTAGGGCACAGGAAATAAACGCTGCCATAGAATAGTACTATACTATGGCCAGAGGCAACTGGTAAGGGAGGCACGGGGGGCATGTACCCCCCGGCAGGGCCGTTCCTGCTGCCAGCAGCTTATGCGGGTGCTCGATGTGCCCCCCCTGACAGGGCCATCCATGCTGTCAACACCGCCAGTGGCATCTGCAAGTGCTTGCCAGCTCTGCCCCTGCTGCCAGTGCCACAGACAGTGTCTGCAGGTGCCCTCCCAGACTCAGGAGGCACCAATCGCCCATGCCTATGCAGTGTTATTTAGTGCACCACAACTCATATACGATACTGACAGGGAAGGTTGGGACATGAGGGTGCTTCAGTGAGGGAACTGCCTGGAGGTTAGACACTGGACCACCCTTATGCCCCAAACAGCCCCTCCCCAGCACATTGAGCCAGGTCAAAGCAGCCTTGGGCTGGCAAGCAGATCCCTGGAGCCCCCTGCCAACCAGGAGTACTCTACCCTGACTCAGCATGCTGCAGTCCCTGGGCGCACATGCAAACATGGCACCTGGGAACAATAAACTCTGGTGCAAACTGCACTGGAGTGTATTGCATTACACTAATAGTACATGTAGATGCACCCACAGTATTCCATGTTAATCTCATCAGTGCTGTATAAAGCATTGAACTCCCCTCCCTGCTTCTGCTTTGGTTATACATCCAAGGATTGCAATAGCCTTTTCTGACATTTGGAGCTCATGTTTAGAGCTTCTTACAGCACCTTAATGCAGCTCACAGGGTAAATGCATTTGCAGCCTGCCCTGGTGGGCAGCACCCTGAACAGCCCCTTAAAGCCCATGGCAGCATAGCTGGGCAGTCCAGTGCTGGCTGAGGGAGGGGGAGCCTCTGGTCTCCTGGACATGATCAGCCCAGCCCCGGCTCTGACCTTCTCCCCATGTTCCTGCCTCCCCAGCATCAGTCAAGAGTGGGCCAGAGTCAAGCCCATGGGGCCCTGCACTGCCACCAGGTGCTGCCAAGAAGTGGTTGGTGCTGTGCTCCAAGGTGCAGACACTAGAGCTGGAGCAGTGGTTCCAGCAGCATCAGTACGTGTTGGTGTGCCAACCAAAAACTACATGCGGGGACACAATACCTGCCTCTGCCTCTGCTGGAGCAGCACAGCGTGGTACAGTCCCTCTGCTGCACAATGCAGGGATCATATGAAGCCACCACTTTATCCTGGCCTGCAAACATGCATGTCAGAGCTTAGGTTGTTTTGTTTTCTATGTGCCTCAGCACACAGTCATCAGTCAGCATACCAGCAGGTACCACTGCCACCGGAACCACCACTCCAGCTCCAGCACCTGCACCATGAATCACAGCACCCGCTGCTTGTTCTTGGCAGCACCCATCAGCAATGTAGGGTCCCACAGGTTCAGCTCCAGCCCACTCAGTCGACATACACAGCATTGAGGCAACTACATATCCCTTAAGATGACTTAACTGTTTGCCCCTAGGTTTCACGCTGGCTTTATGCAAGTATCAAATTTAGGCAGAATTAGTCTAAAATTGCCATTTGTCAAGTGAATTAAGGGTGAACACATGAAGACTCACACCCTTAACGCACCTTAAAAATAACTAAAGTGCCTTTGAATCGGCACATGTAGATGCACCCACTGGGTGCATCCACACGAATGTGCATATGCTTCTTGCTCCACCTCAAACCACTTTGAGGTGGGGCAACAGGCATGTGTGGGAACAAAAAAAGTTCCCCACACTGCAGGTTTCCAGCGTGGGGAGAAAATTAGACCCCTGGATATTTAGGGGTCTAAAAAAAATCAACTTTTAAAAAAGTGGTGCAGCAGCATCTCTATGGTTGGCCATGTAGCCAGCCAGGCCACATGTTCCAGCACCAGGGCTCCAGTGCTGGTGCATAAGCGGTCATGGGGGCTGGATGAGGAGGGATTTTTTCCTGGGATTTATTTCTGGTTTGTTTGTTTTTTTTAAGTGATGGTTGTGGGAGTAGCCTTGGGGGCCTGGGGGTGCAAGTTGGGGGGGGAGCAGGTTGGGTAGGGCAGCCATTGCAGGGACAGCAGCAACTGGTAGGAGATGGGGCCAGGTGGGGCAGCAATTGGGGGGCTGGGGTGGGGCATGTGGGCCTTGCAAGGGAAGTGGTAGCCCCTGTGGGGGCCATTTGGCCCCCATTGGGGGCCTGTACCCCTTCTGTGGGGGTTGAACCCCCTGTTGGGGGGATGAACCCCTTGTGTGGGGGTTGAACCCCCTTTTGGAAGGTATACCCCTTCTGTGCATGCTGAACTCCCTGTTGGGGGCCTGCACCCCTTGTGTGGGGGTTGAACCCCTTGTTGGGGGGG
>JAGPOW010003316.1:173787986-173802343 GCA_030014935.1 Caiman crocodilus
GGGGGGGCATACCCCTTGTGAGAGGGCCAAATCCCCTGTTGGGGGGCCAGACCCTTTGTGTGGGGGCCATCGCCCTGTAGGAGTGCAGCAAAACATGTATTCATGAATTTATGAAACATGTATTTTGAGTTCACTTTATTATTATAAGAGACTTGCTTTTACACTGTAGATATATTAATACAACATTGTCCAGCTGATCACTGTCTTTTTCTTGCTTTCTGTCTTTATAGTGGTCTTTTGTTATACGTGTGGAAGAACATGGATTTGGAGGCATTTTACAGAGTGACTTTGGGATTTTTTTTTTTATCAAGTATTTTTCAGTTTTCCAATAGGGAACACTAGACTTCCTGCTAGGGAGGCCAGTGGCAGGACCCTGCCTGCTCAGAGCTGGCACCTTGGACCCAGCTGGCTGTGGCTGACCTCCTGGACAAATGGAGCCAGGAAGACATGCTTTGACAGTTCAAAGCAAGCCACTATACCCGGAACATCTTCCGGGCGATAGCTGCCCAGATGGCCGGGCAGGTGCATACATGGCAGTAGTGCCACACAAAGGCCAACCTGCAACTGTAGTCTACTGGCAGCTGGCCCAGAGGGCAGATGCCTCTACTGACTGTGCAGTTCCCACCTGGGTCTGGCAGGTGCACAGCAGGTCACAGCCAGGCAGCAGCCCCCACTGCCAGACTGCTGCAGTGTGTAGAGGGTGCAGGGAACTCTCAGGGATGCTGCAGACGTTCAGCTGGCACAAGGGGAAGTGTCCCCAGGTAGCAATGGCTGGGCCCAAAAAGCTACTGAGAGCTAGTAGCCCTGAGCTACTTGCCAGGGCGGCTATTTATACTGCTGGGGCCAGGACAGGGCATCGATAGTATAATTTTACTACTCAAGCTTTTTATACTTTTGGGGACAGCACAAGTGCTGGCTCTGGGCTCTAGCTGTCACTGGCTGAAGATCTGGGAGGAGCCAGGCAGAGTTATTGTGCCCCAAGTGGCAAAGTTTGCTCCAGCACAAAGTGCATGTCTGAGTACACGCACTGAGGCAAAAAGCCCCCCCTCAGATTTGCATCACTGCTATTTGAGCTGCTGCAAGTGCTTGCATGTGTGGACACACCCACTGTGACCCTAATCCTCTCTTTGTTTTGGATATTTGACTCATTCAATAGTCATAGCTTGAGAAGCTAGTGTTTAGATGGTCTCTTGTCCCTTCCAAACGATTCTTTTCTTTGGTTTATTATACATTTACTCTTTACTCTCAAATATATGTGGTGTATGCAAACTCCATAGACTACACATAAAAAAAAGACCGTTCCAGAGAAAAATAGGGGACAATTCTCATTTTTTGTTTTCTTCAACCTGGTGAAAAAATTACACAATTGCCACAGACACCTGACCTTTATATCTCTAAAATGCTTGAATATGTCTACAAAGAAAAATACTTTATAGCAAGTTAGCGTGCTTCTACATAATCATTTGCATGAAAAATGGTACAAGGCCATAATAGTGTTTTTTATACTTTCAATAAACACAAAATCCAGCCCAGTGGTTAAGTCTTCCATCTCATTCTGTTTTATTAGCGTAATGGTTTTATTGCCATAATTAAGTCACTATTTCATATGTGACAAAGATGTTATGACTGTTGTAATGTATTTTTTGAGAGACAATAATCTGAAAAGCTGGGCCTCCTTGCTTTGCTTAGTGCAGTTGGATATTGATTGCTGGGCATGAAAACCATGAATTTACTCATTTTTTTGCTAAACAAAAAAGAACCCATGAAGAATATCCTTGAGCATTTTTATGTACCTATTGTGTTACAATAAGTATACTATTGATGTTATCAGAAAAAAGATGCACTTAAAGGCTAGCATCATTTCTTTGAATTAATTTAATTAATTTAGTAGTGCATCGCTTTTGAAGAAGTGACCAGATAATAAATAAAAAGCAGCGTTATTTCCAACATGAAAAGACTTTCTTTCATCTGCTGTGGCCACTAGAAATGGCCTGACTGCCTTATTCTTTTCAGTCCCCTTGTATTTACCTTAACCTAAGACTATTAGACAGAAGCTAGACTGAAAACTTTGAACATCAGTTCTGTGATCAGCTATTAAAGCATTCCAATTTTCACAGTGTTCAAACACAGCTTTCCTGTCTTGTCTGGGAAAGTGTCTGCCAATTCATTTTTCTACTCTTATCAGCAAAGCACATATACAGTGTTCATGTTTCTTAGTATAAAACACAGGGAAAATCCCCAAGCTGTCAGGAGGTCTGTTAGCTTAAATACTGCCCCCATATCTGCTCTCATCTCACTGCACACACTTTCATTTGCTGTAAATGAAAAGGCAAATCTACCTAACCATGATCTTGAAAGTGCCAGTCGTTTGAAATTGTCAGATTTTGATGAAAGCATTCTTTAAATAGAATTTTTTTATTGTGGGTTCAGCTTTGGCAGCTGTACTTGATTTTTAAAGTATGTTTAAAAAAATAAGTGTCTTTGAAGATGCTATTTTCAGCTCCAAAATAATCTTCACAGACCTGTTGGATTCAGCTCTTTAATGTTTTAGCTGGCAACGTGGCCCGGCAAGGTGTCCTTGTGTCCTTTGTGATTTATTATTTGCACTGAGGCAGTCAGTGTTTGAAAATAATTCAGACTTGGCAAATGTTGTTGTTTTCTCTAAAAATTGGCAAGTCTTCCTGTCTTTTGCAGAAGAGTAATTATCTAAATCTCATCTAAGCACAATCATTCTCTTACAGTATTACATGATTTTACACCTCTGGAAGCAGAAGCTTCACCGTTAACATGGCAAAAAGCTAGGAGGATTTTTGTATTGCTATGTTGTTTGATCAGTGTTATTACATTCCATGAACTTCCTACCCTTCAAGCCTCACAGTCAAAAAGGATTGGTCTTATAGTTAAAGCATATGAGCTGGGAGATGTTCCACTGTGTTTTTGGTTCTGCTACAGACTTCATGGATAGTCTTTGGCAAACCATTTAAGACCTATTTTTTCAGTGCTGTTGGATTCATTTTGAGTTGTACATGTTCAATTCTACTCAGTTCAGCACCCATGTTCTTTCTCTCTCTGACATTAGCTCAACTAGATTTACAAAATACTTTGAGATCCAAAAATGGAAGGTGATCTGTAAGACTAAGTACCACTTTTGCAACAGCCTAATCTAGTGAATAGGAGCCTGGGCAAAAAGTCTGGTGTTTAGGTTGCTGATCTTAGATTTGGGTGAGTCAAGTTCCATTTTCTGCTCTACTACAGACTTCTTTTATGACTTTGGGCAAGTCATTTAATCTCTTTGTACCTCAGTTCAGTAGCATAACAAGGGTCGGGAGAGTGGGACATGATCCCCAGGCCTCAGCAGAGAGGAATCTCCAGAATCGAGGCCCCTTGGGAGTATGTAGTTTACACACCACTATGTCTTCTGTGACAGCAGTGGCACATGGGGTAGGGATAGAGGTCAGGACTGGTGACAGGAGCATGAGAATCTGGCTGTGGGAAGCCAGGGTAAGAGTCAGCATTTGCCAAAGTGTCCTGGTATTCGGAACAGACACTGCTGTCAGAATTAACATAGCAGCCACAACTGTAGGGACGCTCGTTACCCCTCTCCCCTTTCCTTTGCCACTGTAGCCACCAAATTTAACACTGTTGATTGCCACCAGCAATGACAATGGTGGCACTCGGGGCAGTGTTGTGAGTGGCAGCCGTGGCTGTAATAGCGGGGCATTAAAGGATCCCTATCCAGCAGCTGCTACCTTAACCATCTTGGTGTTGGTTTCACTGACATTTTGCACTATAGTGACTATTCCCTGTAGCAGGATGGTATCAGCAAATGCTGGCCCAGGGCAAAACCTTACCAGTTATGCCTCTGCCTCAAATCCCCATCCGTAAGCTGGTGTGTTGTGAAGGTAACTGATTTGGAGAAGCTCATATAATATAGCAATGGGGTTCACAAGTATTGTAAATAGGCAGCTCTGTCACTGATCTGCATGACCTTGAATAAGTAGTTTTTCCCCTTCTACCTCAAATTCCTCTTCTATAAAATGGAGATAATGGTTCTTGCCTTTATTTGCAAAGTATTTTGAGATCATGGATGAAAATGCTATACAATTCTTGTGCTCTTATTACAAGTTTTTCAGCAAATTCCTTTAGTGTATTAATTACTTGTAATTGATACCTGGGTCTCAAGACAGAAATTTGGAATAACTACTGTGAATATAAAAGTCTGTGTGTACAGAAACACAATAGGATAGCCTTTTCTCTCCATCCCTTCCTGCCACTGTCCAAATCTTTCAGTATAGAACAACCTAATGAGAAAACTTGGTATATTTTTCCCCTCAACCTGGTCCACGGGGTTTATAGGGAGAGGTAAAACTCAAAGATAAGGACCAGAGCTCAGGATCTGAAATTAATGAGGCTCTATCAGATCCCATCTAGCCATTTTAAAGGGCAGTCCCTCTGGGGTCACCATACATGGCCAGCCTGTGATATTCTAATTATTTGTTGCCCACTTGCAGGAACATAGTGCATGAAGCAAATATTTGGAAGCAGCATTAGTTTGCTGTCCATAGATCTTTACTATTACATTTCTAAAGTTGGGGGAAGCATACTGTTCAGTATCTCTCCTTCTCTGGGTATGTCTCAGTTTCCCACATGGATATTTTTGCAGTGGGGACAAAGCTAATTAGGTGAATGTGGAGAGCAGGGGCTGGAAGAGAAAACCTTTCGTGCTGCCATTTTTATTGTCTGTGTAGCCCCCTCACACAAGATTTCACTCCCCGTAATGCATAGCATGAGACAGCATTTAAGTCAAAGAAATCAGTTCAGGACAACAGTGGGATTTTCAAAGGAAGTCATAGCAGTTGGATGCCTAAATTCCAGTGAAACTAAGTGGCCAGCTCCCTCTGATCTCCCTTAGACGCCTCATCCTACACGTATTACTGTTAGCATTTTTAGTGAGTTCAACCACATAGAACATAGTAGAAGCTCTAACCTGTTTACAAAGAAATACGTGTATTCATTTAGAGCAGGGGTAACCAGCCTGTAGCCTGCAAGCCACAACTGGCACAGGCAGCCTCTCTGCATGGCACCCAGCAGACTGGGGAGGGAACAGGCAGCACGGCATCAGATAGGGCAGAGAGCAGGAAGCAGGCAAGGGAAGGAGACTGGAGTGGCACTTGTGGAGCTTATGGAACTAATTTGTGGCATGCCTGCCGAAAAGGTTGGCCCCTACTGATTTAGAACATGGACATTAACTCCTCCAATACGTGTCGTTTGCAAAACAAACCCTTAGACAAGCACAGAATGGTAAAGACAGACCAAAAGAAACATAGTTGATAATTAGCGCGCAAAGGAAGACTATGGCCATGGTTAAGTAATTACACAAGATAAAGATAGTGTTATAGAAATAATCTAATCTGTCATAGCTCCAGGACAAACGATGCAGTGGAGTCTCACTGAGTGGAACGAAAAAGCTGAAATTACAAAATGAAAAAAAAATCTCCAAGTTAACAGAAAATAAAATCTGTTCCCCAAGATAGCAATAAAGACCTGATAAGACTGTGCATTGTAAAAACAGTTTATCTAAAGATTATTTTTCAGCCTGTGCGTGCTCTGAAGCAAGTTTGACCTCCCAGGTGAGGACAATACAAGTCCCCATGCAATAGCAGAGCTATACTAACCTTCAATTTCATTTTGGCTTTGGCAAGTGCTGTATCTCCCAAAGTTTGGATTGGTATTATTTTACTTGTAGTTCAGCAGTATCCAGAGGCCCAATCAGAATACAGGCCCCATTCTTTTAGGTCAGCTACACATATTTAGTAATAAGTGATTGGTGCCCTAGAGAGTTTAAAGTCTAGTGTAGAGTTGCATAACAAAGCATCAGAGAGATGCAGGAGAGGACAGCAATAATGAGATTGCCTGCTAACATGGGCTAGCAGTGTGCAAAACATTGATGATTCCAAATAAATTGAATCCACTGTATTGGATATAAATATGGTGGTGAAAGTGAAGGGAGAGGGGACAGAGAGAACGATGAGGAACATGGCATGAGAAGCAAGGAAAAGAAGGCAATGAGTCAGAGAAACGTTTGAACTGGAGAGGGAAGGAAAGAGCAGAGAGACGGGCGTGGAAAACATGTGAAGGGAGCATGACAGCAGAGGATAAGTAGAAGAGAGAGTGCAGCGTTAATAGCAGAAAATAAATTACCTTAGTTCAGCTAATGCAGCTTTCTAACACCAAATATATTCAGGGGCTCTGAAGGCACTTCTCTCCCATGTAGCTACTTGCTGCTGCTGCTTTCTAGGGCTGGATCCAGTTTCTGCTTTAGCTGCACCAACCCACCTAAATGTCAGAATGAACAAATGCAAGTAGGGGAAGGTGCTTGAGGTCTGGTGCCATCCAGCAAAACATATTTTGCTGACATCTCCCGGCCATAGGAGGTTCTGTATGTATGTTCTCCAAAAGAAATACCTACTTCATTCTAAACCACTGAGATAATTTTCTAAAAGATACATTTACTTTTGTCTTCAGGTGCTGAAATTCATCCCTGAGTTAAGCCATGTCAGGAGGAAGGGGAGAACCAGGAACAGCATGGCCCTAGTGGATATTCAACTGGACCATCATGAGCGCTGTGATTGCATCTGCAGCTCAAGACCTCCACGATAAAAACAGACCAAAGCATATTACTTGCAGTTTAAAGGTTGTTTAATTTTGAGGTTGGTCTCAAATGACTTTCTCTAACTGATAATTTGAATTTTGCTACTAGCCTACATTGCAATTGGCAAAAATTATTCTGTGTTTCAGCATAGCTATGTTGATTAGTGCCACGGCAGCTAAACAGGTATATCATTGTTTCTGTGTCATCATCTGATAACATCTACATCTAGCAGTAGATTCTGAGGTTTGAAAGTTTCAAACTTGAATAAGGGGGTAAGCAACACAATTCCAATTGAAATTAATTAAAGTTGTGCAGCTAAATCCCATACCTGGAGATAAAAATCTTCACTGAGATAATCTTATATCTGTGTTTGCATCTTCTAAACTTACACATACATGCAAGTACCTAAACCTATATAATGGTTAATTCACTTCAATCCATCCCCTAAGTAGAATTTCTCTTGGTCCTTTTTCAGTATGTTTATAGATAACAAGGAAAATATAGAATAAAATACAACTACAGTGAAGTCAAGTCTTGCAGTCTATACTCCAGCAAAACATTTATCATAATCATATAACACTTTGCCTGAGGACCTGGTCCTGAGTGCTATCAAGCCCACTGAAGTCCTGCCACTTGGTTAAAGATGTTTGGTTAAAGATGCAGGGTCTCCATGAAGAAAGATATGATTCTTGTATATGTTCTTCTTCACTGTGTTTCAAGGATTGTGTTTTTTTCTAAGTAGACAGTCAAAATGGACATTATTCTGTTGAAAATACTGATGTTTCTTGCATGTGTATTCAAACTGGAAACAAAACTGGGTTCTAGCTTTAGAGAACAGATCAAATATCAATATCGATTTGATTTGGGTTTGTTTTTTTTATAAGGAATACTATAACTGTCACCATATACAGTAATCTTAATTGTCCGACTTCAGTAGCATATATTGCCATGATTAAAATATTGGCACTGATTTTCTTTTGGATTGGATTTTGTTCAGACATATTAGCTCATTAATTGACATCTGTATCTTGAAAAATGTTCAGCATTAATTATTATTCACAAAAAAATTATACCACCTTTTAATTAAATATGCACCTTAAAAGCCATAGAATAGCTCCTATGCCTATCAAAACATTATGGAAGTGCTCTAACTAAAATAAAGGATTTTTTTTTTCCAAACTAGCTTTAAAAATTGTGAGATACTGCTCTGAAAGTGGTCCAGTGGAGAATATAGGCAATTATAAATCTGGAAGTGAATTGAACTTGTGATTGTGAACGTTACAGACAAAATGGAGTGGAACATTTAATGGCCAAGAATCTATAGTTTTATTTAATAGTAGACTCAAGCGGCATGGTTCATTTCTGTGTGTGCTGCCTCTGTGCTTTTGTTTCTCAGAAAGAAGTGACTTTACAATAGCATTTCAAAATCAGCTAAATAGCACAATATATTATATATTGAGAATATTAGAACCACTGGGTCTTGGTTATCACCAGAACAATTATAAAAAGTGCTTTCATGCTTTTTATATTACTTTCTTTATCAAGTCAAATCTGTTACCTGTTTTTGTAACTTTATCAAATCTATCCTGGAATATACCACATAAGATATTGTGAGTGTTACTTTTTGTACTTTATTTGAACATTTGTGATTCTAAATATAGTGTTTGGGTTAGGGTTTGGTTTTTTGTTGTTGCTGGCGGTGGGCTTATTTTTGCTGTTTAAGCGTTTACATATTTCTTTTCCCCTCCCTCCCTGGCTCCCTGATGTCTATTTAAAAAATCTCTGAGATGGGAAGCTGAGATGGGAAGTGATTCATCATTTTTTCAAAGCAATTCACTTTAAAGAGCAGCTCTGAAACCAAAGATTGCCAGCTCCATTACTTAATTCAGTTTTATTAAAAGAAGACTACATTCTTTTCCTATCTCAGGTGTAATTATAAGACTGATCAATCACCCCCTAATTCTAGGCTAATTTGAGGGTGGAGAGGGGGAACCTACTTCTGAAACCACTACAGTGCAGGCAGCAAGCTCTTCCTGACTGAAATGCCAAGCTATGGTCGACTAAGCACCATGGTTTAGTTAGTTTAAGTAAATTGGTATTATGGGAAGTTTGGTTTCATGTTACTTTCTGCTTTGCCTAGTTCATTGATTCTCATCCCTTTGAGGCAATTTACCCTGGCTTACCAGACTGAGCTCTCAGTTATGCCTGACATCTCAAATTCAATTTTGTACGCTCTTCAAAACTTCAGTGTTAATAGTGGAAAGTTAGAAACACACTATTGAATTAAACACAGAAAATGATAGTGTACCAGGGCCCAGCACAGAACATCATCAAACAGGAAAAAATGTCGTGCAAGAGGCCCCAAGAAGTCAGTGGGACTTCTCATTTGCTTGAAGTTGGAAATGGTTAGATACTTCCTGAACTGGTCACAAAAACTAACTTTTCTCTCGTGGTTCCCTAAGCACTAATGGGAACGAATGGCCTACTTATTACGAGTTGTCACGATTTGCTATGGAGATGTTGCCTTTTATGCCAAAAATGTTAAGAAGGATAATATCTATCATGACTGAACATAAAATTTCGAGTAAGCCATGCTGCAAACTGCATAACCCATAATAGGTGAAATAGCTTTACCGTCCTTTTTTATTTATTATCAGAAATTACAAACAGGCATTTTCCCTGTACCATTATTTTCCTTTTTTCTTTGTAGGTTTGAAATAGCTTCTGTGCTGTTTATATATTATTTTTAAGTTAAAATCAACTGTCTTTAAAAAAAGTTAAATTAGTCTGCTTCATTTTTGTTGAAGTAATTGGAAGCCCACAGTATAAATATAACTTTCAAAGGCAAAAGAAATAGTTCCATCATTTCAAAGCAGCTCACTACCTTTTATTTAGTGTATTCTTCTAGGATAGCAACTCATTTCTCAAGTGCAATTTTTTTTTATATATATACACACATATATATTATTATTTTGGTTATAGCAGTTAAAAGCAGCTTTTATGGACAGTATTTTCTATTGTATGCAGTACGTAATGTGTCTTACCTTGATGAAAAATAAACATTGCTTTTGAAATAAGTGATACAAGTGATTCTGAGTGATTGTTACATGTACTATAATCTGCACATCAGACATCACTTCTGCAAGGTCACACCATCCATTGAGCATTTAGGAGCGGCGCCCACTGGAAGTACTGGGAGTCATTGTGCATCGGGGAAGGGTCAAGGTGTTCTGTTGGAATGATATTCCAGCACGTTCCCATTAGGGTGAGTGGGCTGCAAAGCCAGTGCCCCACAGAGTACACTAGTTCTGTCCCCACTTTCAGCTGTTGTGCCTACCTAGGAAGGACAAGGCAAAAAATGTTTTTACATTTTTCCCCATTCCGACTGCACAAGCCTAAATTGCCCTCGATACATTTCAAACAACTAATCACACAATGGTGAATTACTGAAAATATCAAGATAAATATCAATCTTGCCAGCTACAGACTACAGGCAGCCCCCACTTAGTGCTCCTAATTGGCTCTGGAAAAACCGAGCACTAAGTGAAAGAGCATTAAGTGGAACCCATTTCCTCATAGGAATAAAGATAATTGGTTCCGCACCACCCACCCACCCAGACCCCATGCTCCTGCAGCCCCACCCTGGGCCCTGCCAGCCCAGGCCCTGCACTCCTGCCAGCCCTTGCTGGGCCACTCCCAGCAGGGCATCACATGGGCTCTGCCAGGGAAGGCATCAGTTCCTCCCAGTCTCACTGTTCCCCCACTGCAATGGCCCCTGCCAGCCCATACCCGCTGGCCACCAGTGCACCGTTGCACAGCCCCAGCAGCCCCATCCATGGGGCCTGAGTCAGGGCTCTGGCACGGGGTAAGCAGTGGGGTCACCAAGCGGGGGGATCCCTCCAGGGCACCCGGCACAGGGACAAGCTACCACCACCAGATTGCTGCAGGCTCAGGGGCAGGGGAGCTCTGTGAGCTCAGCTTGCCCCGCTGGCCCAGGCCCTGCACTCATGCCCCCAGCATCTGCCTCTTCCCTCTGCTGCCACTGCTCCTCCCCACCCAATAGCCACTCTAGCACCACATGCCAGAGTGGACCCTGGGCTCCTGCCACCTCTTCCTGGGCTCTTATCACCTCCCTCACTGCCGCTCCTTTTCCCCACACCTGCACTGAGCATTACAGCAAAATACACTCAGCACTGTGCAAAACTAGGTAGGTATTTTAAGTGAGTGTTATAACGAAACATGGTTTTGCTTACTGCAGTTAAGTGAGGGTTGCTTGCATGTGCTAGTTAGTACTATATATACTCTACTACAGACCAAACACCGAGAACTGCATTTAGTTCACACTCAAACTTTATTTAAGCAAACTACAACTGAAGGCAAATACTGAGGCGTAGGTTCAAAAAAGGGACATAGCCAAGCACCTGGGCCATACAGGAAAATCCAGGAACAAATTCCAATGCTTGGGGGGTTGGGGTATGCCCATACTGAGCCAGGCCTTTCGTGAATACACCACATCCTGAATAAGGCAGACTTGGTGCACCTCTGGAGATGCATCCTATTTCGCCCCAAACTTGGAAATCTGCTAGGAATGTACCCGTGCTCACTGCTCTTGCCTGTACCTTGTCTAATTGTACTGTCCTTTGGAGATGCAGAATTACACACTGTATTTGATATATAAGTGTACCATGGATTTTTATAATGGCAGGATGATCTCTGTTTTGTTTTCTTTTCCATTCTTAATGATGCCCAATATTTTATTGTCTCTTTTGGTTATCACTACACACTGACCTGATGTTTCTACAGAACAATATACAATGACTCCAAGGTCTCTTTCCTGAGTGATGCATTACCTTTTACTTGTCTACACTGAGGTTTGTCTGCCACTTTGCCCACTCACTTTTCTTGATGAAAACTTTCTGCAGTTCCTTTCCATCAGCTTGGGACTTGACTACACAGAATAATCTGGTCTCATCTGCAACCTTGGAGATTTCATTTTGCACCCCAATTTCCAGATCATTGAAAATGTTGAATAAAATTGGGCCCAGCACAGGTTCCTGCAGGACTGACCCCACTTTTGACCTTTCATTCTGAAAAATGACCATTTAGTCCTACCCTTTGCTTCCTACCTTTTAACTACCTGTCAGTCCATGAAAGCACCTTCTCTCCAAATCTCAGGGCAACACAGTTTTGTTTCTTTTAAATAAAAGCCTTTAATGAGAGATTTTATCAAAAGCTTTTGGAAGCCCAAATATATCAACTGGATCCCCCTTGTCTATGTATTTGTTAATGCCCTCAGAGACCTCTAGCAGATTGATGAGGCAAGACTTCCCTTTACAAAGCCATAATGAATACTCACCTGAAGGTCTTTTTTGTCCTTGTGAATGCTGATTTTGTTCTTTATTATAGATTCTATCAGCTTGCCACGACCAGAAAGGAAACTTGGAATGTAGTTCTCAGGATCACCTCTGGAGCCCTTTCAGAAGATGGGTGTTATGTTGGCATCTTGCCAGTTCTCTGGCAAAGAGACTGCTTGTAACAATAGGTTTTCCATTGTAAAAGCCAATGCACAGAATGCCTTTATCTCTTCTGCTATGACCTTATCACCCTTGAGTATACCTTTTACCTTTTGGTCATCTAATGGTCCCACTAATTCTCTTGCTGGCTTCCTGCTGGTGACGATGTTCTGGATTATCTCTCTTGAATGCTTGAGAGCAGCCACTGGTGATGTGACTGCAGCAGTCTCACCAGCATATTTCTAGGTTTGTAGTATGTATGCAGGAAGAGCTCAGGGAAAGCCTGGCTGGAACACATTGACCACAATGTAGACACACACTTAAATGCTTTAAAAGGGCAGGTAAAGAAAACCCCACAAGCTACATGTGGAACCAGAGGCATTAGACCTTGCTCCAGACCCAGATGTCAGCCATGCCCCTCTCCCCCACAAACAATACAGAACATACCGTCACTGGATCAAATAACATGGATTATAATATCCAAGGTTCATGTGTCTGGACCTCTACCAATGTCATATACACCATCACATACATAACAATCCCCCCCTGCTGTCTACATTTCACAGATAAGTTAATCCCTACATGAAATAGCAAACTGATGTTAGTACCAGAAAAACCAACAAGACTGTGGCAAAACACTTTAAGCACCCTGGACATTTCATCACTGACCTCAGTCTGGCTGTTCTCAGGCAACAAAAAAAAATAAAAATTAACTTGAATAGGAAAGTGCAGAACAAGAAATCATCCAGATAGGATTGTATTAAATATGGTCTAAATCAAGACTAAGGATTCTTATCCCATTACCTTGATCAGCTTTTTAAGGCCTATGTCCTGCAATAAGTTAATGCTTGTTTTTTCTCTCTCCTAGCCACCTGGCTTTTCTCAGCAGTGCCTGTTCTTTCCTGCTGCCCCCTTCCCACCCCCGCTTCCCTACCCTTTGCATTATAATCACTGGTTTTTATTTAGCAGCCCTGATCCCTGCAATCTCTTCATACCATCAGATGAAGGAAGACCGACCTCTGCTTATGAAAATGTATGTTACACATCTCTGATTTAGTTAGGGTGAAGTTGCATAGACTATACTAAATCTGTGGAATGTTAAGTGGTTTGAAAGTTAGAACATGCTATGAGTAGTCGCATATTAAGGCTTACTATCATTTTTCGCCTGCACTGCTCTAATTTGCCACCAGAAGGCTGATGAACAAGGGTGTGGCTAGTAGCCAAGATGCATCTATTTCTGTTCTAGGTGGTAGAGGGAACCAGAAGCAGTGCATTCTGGGATAATGGATGACTGCAAATTGCTCATTTTATCTCTGAGGAGCAGGCTGAAGTTACCCTAATCCAAGCTATGCAGCACAGCCTAGATTTAGCTATCACCTGAAGTGGCATAACTTTGAGACACTCACAGGGCACTTAGTATGAGTTAATGAGCTTTAATTCATGTTAAATGTGTGGACACTCACATTCCAAGTGCCCTTAGTATGGTCTAAGTATAATGTGTAACTTCACCCTAGTCTATAAAGGTGCAAATCTACCCCATCTTCAGATTAACATGGCTAACTACTTCTCACTGCTTACAGCTTCATGATGAAGTTGATTGTGTGGTTTTAGGATTAGGCTAGACAAGGACCTGTATGGGATAGTATGGATATGGATGGCCCCGTCTCAGAGCGGCCTGAGCTAGATGACTGCTGGATGTCTCTTCCAGCGCTGCTTTCATAGATTCATAGATCTTAAGGGGCCAGAAAGGACCTCGCAAGATCATCAGGTCCAGCCCCCCTGCACTAGACAGGAAAGACAACTGAAGTCACATGATCCCAGCAAGTCTCCTCTTGAAGATTTCCAGGATAGGCGATTGCACCACCTCTGGAAGGAGTTTATGCCACAGTCTGGACACCCTAACTGTGAAGAAGTTTTTCCTAGTGTTAAGCCTGAAACAGTTTTCCAGAAGTTTCATAGTATCATAGTATCTAGGGTCACAAGGGGCCTAGAGCAGGCCATCTAGTCTGACCCCCCGCCAATGGCAGAAACGAGTGCCAGGGTCACAGAACCCCAGCCAAGTACCTATCCAATCTATTCTTGAAGGTGCCCGTGGTAGGAGCAAGAACAACTTCCCTAGGAAGCTGGTTCCACATCCTAGCCACCCTAACTGTGAAGTAGTGTTTCCTAATGTCCAACCTAAACCTGCTCTC
>JAGPOW010003316.1:173809421-173821599 GCA_030014935.1 Caiman crocodilus
GCCCTAGGTCCAGGGGGAACTTGCTGCCACCGACGAGTCGCTCTTTGGGGTCTGGGTCAGGGGGGCTCCTCAGTATGTTTCTGGCCCTGCAGAGAACAGCAATACATATCAATTTCATGCTCCGCCTCCCGGATGCATTGAGGCAAATGGATTTCTAAAGTTCCTTCAGTGGACAATTTAGGTTGCAACAGCCCACAGGTGGTGCATGCTTAAACTGTCTCAGAGACACTAGCAGCACTTCGAGAAAGCCACTTGTGGGAGACAGCTGAATGCCAAAGGACCATGGTTTTTCACTAGCAGCTCTCAGAAGATGTTTGGAGCTCCTACAGAATTGCACAAGAACGCTTGCTTGGCTGGCCACCATAATGTAAGTTCACATATGCATATACCCCTGCTGAATCTGAGAAGCTCTGAAAACTCTGTCCATGGTACCACAGGAGACAGGGAGACTGGAGGGAATGTGGCACCACATCCTAGCACATCATGCACATAGTAAGTTAAATCAGCTATTGAGGCTCACAGCAGTACCTTGTGACCATTCACCTTATAGTGAAGGCAGAGGTGAGATGCTGATGGAAGGGTGGGGAGAGGAACAGCTACTGCACACACAGCACTATAGTACAGTTATCCCTCTTCCCCCAGGTACAGCTTGAGGGAAGGCTCCAGCTAATGTACATTCTGGCATATTCCCTCCAACTGATTCCAGAACACATCCAAGATGCCCACTTCTAGATGGCCAATGGACAACCATGGATCTATCCCACAGAGCTTTTCAAGATGCTTGTGGACACTCATCTCCTCATAGAGTGGAAAGCTAAGGTCACTTTTCACGGTGGGAGAAACACAATTACCCTCCCATTGGAACGGGTCCTAGTCCTCTAAGATCTGCTGGGTGCCAGTGAATGTTGGAGACAGGTTGTAGCTATCATCTGTTATCCACCAGTCAGGTTAGACCTGTGCAGGCGATGAACCTTCACCAAGCTAACCTTCCCTTCATACTCCAGTTCCCAGTGCCTCTTCCCAACACACCTCTACCTGGAAAACTTCAGGACACTTCCCTAACCCTTCAGGAAAGACTCTCAAAAAATCCAGTTTCTGAAGGACACACTAGAAGTGGGAAACCACAGCAATGGAGGGGACCTATCAGAGGAGGACCTGCTATACCTTTGCCTCATACAGGGCAGGGCAGGGCAGGGCAGGCTGCCACAACTCAGCCACTATGAAGGTGGTTTCTGTTGAGAGGGGAAAGATTGGAAGACTGGACCCTAGGAAAATGCAGAAAAAGATTGGATAAGTGTAAGTTGACAAGCCTAAAAACACAAGCAAGGCAGATCTACAGCTCTGCAGTTAATCATAGGTAGCAGCCCTTTATCCACAGCATGTAGTGAAACAGCCAAGAACTCTCTATTGCAGTCTGTAGCCAGCTTCAAATCCAGGCAGCAGCCACAGGTTGCTCTATTGCTACCCACTTTCTGGATTAAGTCAGAAAGTGGGTAGCAATAGATACTCAGCACTGCATCTGATTCTCCTCTTAGATACTCAGCATTGCATCTGATTTTACTGGACTGCAGCTGGGCAAGCCATACGGTGGATTATCTAGATGTGCCATGATACCACTCTGATCACATGCAGTGACTGGTCAGCCAATCTAAGAGACAGCATAAGGACCTGACAAGTGATGACTGTGGAAGCAGCCAAAAGAAGATGGAGTTCCATGCACCTGATAATCACCTCCCAATAAAAGCTCCCCAGACTCTATTCCATGCCCTACTGGAGTCGCATTTTTGCATACAACTAGAGATACCTCTCTTCTTGTCACTCCTGTGGTCTATTCCTGGTCTGGCACAGAGAAGACATGTTCCTGCAGTTTCCCTGACAAGCAGTCACACTCCACAAGGGTGTTGTGGTCCACCCCTTTCTTGGGTGTTCTTCCATGTGCTAGGCCATAGAGGGTGCTTGTACATGTTATGGGAGCTAGTCCATGCGATGGGGGTTAACTCACCATTTCAAATAGGGGCTTCTGTCACTGTTACGGCGAGTGGCCCAATCCTTTTTTTTTGTTGTTTTTTTGCAGAGCCTGCCTGCATCTTACACAGCTGGGGGACAAGCTGCCAGAAGGTTGAGCAGCCCCTGAGCTGTGTGGGGGGCCCTAGTCCTTCCCTGCACAATGGCAGCACCTCTCAGCGCCACCTGGGTGGCTGGATGCTGCCCGGCTTGGGCTCAGGCAAGAGTTGGATTGGGCTGGGTGCTGCCTCCAAGCTAAAGCAGCACCCTCCCACTAGCTGCCCACCTGGGTGGCTCCGGGGGGGCACTGCCACTGTGGAGGAAAGGCTTGGGGTACCCCTGAAGCTCAGGGCCCACCAGCAGCCTGCCACTTGGCTGTGGGAGAAACAGACAGGCTCCACCAAAAAAAAGAATTGGGCCCCTCACTTTTGCCTTTACCCCAACTCTCTTGCAGCAGGAGGGAGTTGGGGGGCAAGATATCAAAAGGCTGAAATGTTTCAAATAGCTACATTGCAAACTAAACTATGTGATGTAGCTTAGTTTGCAACATACAAAACTCATTTAAATCATAAAAAAACCCCGCACGTATACTGTGCGATGCAATTAAACCACAAAAACAGGCAATTTTCATTACATGTACAAACACCCAAAGTTTTCAATGACCTGCAGCTCCTGAGAGGTGAAATTTGGGTGGCACAGAGAGGCTTCATGGTGCCTGTGTCCCGGCCTCTATTACTGGCAAATTTAGAACCATAGAAAGTTAGGGTTGGAAGGGACCTCAGGAGGTCATCTAGTCCAACACCCTGCTCAAAGCAGAACCATCCCAACTTGGTCATTCCAGCCAGGGCTTTGTCTAGCCAGGTCTTGAAAACCTCCAAGGACAGAGATTCCACCACCTCTCTAGGTAATCTGTTTCAGTGCTTTACTACCCTCTTAGTAAGAAAATTCTTCCTAATATCAAACCTAAACTTCCCTTGCTGCAGCTTGAAACCATTGTTCCTTGTTCTGTCATCTTCCATCACTGAGAACGGTCTAGCTCTTGGGCCCCACTCAGTCTCCTCTTCTGTAAACAAAATAAGACCAGTTTCCTCAGCCTCTCCTCAGAAGTTATGTGCCCCAGGCCCCTACCATTTTTGTTGCCCTTTGCTGGGCTCTCTCCAATTTGTCCACATCCTTTCTGTAGTGGAGAGCCCAAAACTGAACACAGGACTCCAGATGTAGCCTCACCAGTGCTGAACAGAGAGGAACAATCACTTCCCTTGACCTACTGGCAACACACCCACCAATGTGGCCCAGTATGCAGTTAGCCTTCTTTGCAACAAAGGCACATTGCTGGCTCATATTCAGCTTATTGTCCACTATAACCCCCAGGTCCTTTTATGTAAAGCTGCTACCCAGCCAGTCAGCTCCCAGCCTATACTGGTACATAGGATTGTTCCATCCTAAGTGCAGGACTTTGCACTTGTCCCTGTTGAACCTCATAAAAAAAATTTTGGCCCAATCCTCCAATTTGTTTAGGTTACTCTAAATCCTACTCTCCAGCATATCTACCACTCCACCAAGCCTAACCCTTCAGGAAAGACTCTCAAAAAATCCAGTTTCTGAAGGACACACTAGAAGTGGGAAACCATAGCAATGGAGGGGACCTATCAGAGGAGGACCTGCTATACCTTTGCCTCATACAGGGCAGGGCAGGGCAGGGATAAGTGTAAGTTGACAAAGCCTTGGCACATCTTGGTGTCATCTGCAGATTTGCTGAGTGTGCACTCTATGCCATCTTCCAGGTCATTGATGAAGACATTGAACAAAATCTCCCCCAGGACTGACCCCTGAGACACTCCACTTGATACTAGCTGCCAACTAGACAGTGAGCCCTTGATTACTACTCTCTGAGGCCAATGTTCCAGCCAATTTTCTATCCACCTTACAGTCCATTCATGCAGCCCAACTCGATACTTGACAGCTGTAGTCTGGCTCAGAATTATGACCTAGTAGCAGGAGTCAGGATATGGCCTGATGGAATTACATTAATGCAAGAGAAAGGGGACTCTGGCCTGCTGTGCACAGGAGAGGCTGTCAAAAAGGTAGATCAGCAGTCTTTAGTATGTCCACTCACCAGCTGGATGGGTTGAGAGAAGTGACAGATGAGAAGTGTGATTTCAGGAGAAATTTGACAGTGGAGAGAGTCAGCCAGTGGCTGAAGAAATCTAAATATTGTATATGTATGGACTTCCTTACTTATCTGAAGGAAAAACTTTGACGTTTGCTACTAACAGTCCGCAAAGCTTTCTTTCCCTCTGTAAACACTTCCTGTTACAGTTTGAGTCATGTGTGCCAACACGTCTTTCCTATATGAAATAACACTTCAATGATGCCTGCCACTAGAAGCCTTTCCAAATAGTACAGTACAGTCTGGCCTATGGGAAGGGAGTGTCAGTTAGGTGGAGCACCATGTAGGGAAGTCTTCTCTCTCTTGCCCAGTACTTGTTTTGCAGTTTTTTTCCAGTGACTCAGTAATGAAAAATATACAAACGTTGTAAGGAAAGGCTCATTATTCCAACCAAGTTAGTATCCACCTCCCCCCAACCCAAGATACAGAGTAAAGCTCCTTTTGGCTGTTCTCCTTCTGTCCCCAGGATGTTTTCTCTTGGCTATCTAGCAGCCTGCCTTCAACAAGATAGTGTTTTTAGATTTGCCTGGCTTATCATCTGTTCTTTCCTGGTTGTCTAAGTAGCCACTTTGGGATCAACTACATGGCATTTCAGATATTTACATGCCCATAGAAACAGTAGTGAAACAATATGTGGGTGAGTAGAACAGGAGCTCTGGGTGCTCCCTAAGGAAGGATACCGTAATGGAGCTCAGGGGTTGTCTCACCCTCCCATTCCCCCATCCTCCCATTTCTTCACAGCTCCCACCTTCCCTGCAGCAGCTTCACCAGAGAAGGGCAGACAAATAGTGATGTCCCTCAGAGTAGGAGGAGAGGCCAAAGGGTTGCTGCTACTGGGGGAGAAGTCACCTCCCTTTTTTCCTGCTGAAAAACAGTGCTTTTGCCACCAGCATGCATGCCAGCAGCAAAAAAGGGGTAACATCCACTTCAGCAGCAACAAACCTCCAGCCACTGCTGCTCTGCCCTTCGCACTGCTGGAATTGGAGTCAGAGCAGGAAAGGTGCAAGGAATGGCAGGGGTGGGAGACAGACCCAGTCTTGGCCAGTTGCATCTCAGCAGAGGAACTGTATTCCTGGATGTATGGCGCTGAGAGCATACACAGCTACCTATGCACACAGACCAGGCACACTTACTGGCAGTGAGAGAAGTCAACCCCCATCCTTTTTTACCTGTAGTTGAGTGGCTAACCACACACTTTGGAAGCCAGAGGAATTGGGTTATAGGCCCTCCCCTTACCCAAAAGGAGGTTTGATCCTGGCTCTCTAACTTTCAAACATAGCACTCCACCCACCACACCTCAAGGCACCTGTTATCCAGGGTCTTTTCTAGCACTCTTTTAAAGTTAAACCACTAATGCAGGCACTAGAAAAACCGGACGGAGGGTAGCACAGAGATTAAGCTTCTGGTGCAGTGGGAGCAAGGCCTCATGTGAAAATGGAGATCCCCCTCCCTTCCAAGTCAGCAGCTGTCTTATTGAGCCACAGTTCCACCTGGCTGCACATATCTCTGACATACTTCCCTCACATGGCTGCCTAGGAGGCCAGTTTCAAAAGAAGCACTGGCTAAGGGATTGCATAATATCTGATTTATGATGTTGTGGCTAGAATGCTATTCCTGGGAGTCAGAGAAACCCCAGCTGAAACACTCGCTGGATACCGAGAGGCCTAGGACCCAAGTCACTTTAATTAAAGTGCCTGCAGCGTCATGTGTATTTAGTGGCCCCGCACTTCAAAATGCCAGTGGGGGGTTATAACAAGTATCTGCTCTGGGCCGATCTAAACATGGCCTGCACACGTGTTCCTGGGGCAACCACCTGCCTTCTGACCTGCCATGCCTTGCTGTTAATTGATTAATTTATGCTAATTAGCAGGAGGCATGGCTGCCCTTGTACCGCCCCGCTGCCAGGGGGCACTATCTGCGGCTCCATTTATTCCCCTACACCACAGCCCATGCCTCGATGATGGAATAGACGTTATTTCTTAGCCTTATTACAATCTGGCCCCTTTTTGTCCTCTCTGGGCCTTCCTTCCTTTGATATGCACCCTCTCCAGCGCTAGGGCTCTCCCTGGCTCTACCTCACTATGTGCCCTCTTCTCTGGGGCTTCTCAGTAATGCTGCCTCCTTCTCTGGGGCTCACCACACCCGCACTGGGCCTTCTCAGTAATGCTGCTCTTTCTCCAGGCCTTCTCATGTACTGCCCACTTTCCTGGGGCTCACTGCAATGCTGCCCCCTTCTCAACAATGCCCCTTTCTCTGGGGCTCCTCAGTAATGCTGCCCCCCTTCTCCACACCCGCACTGGGGCTTCTTAGCAACTGTCTCCTTTTCCCGCCTCCTCCACAATGCTGCCCATTCTCGGGGCCTTCTCAACTGCCCCTCTCTGGGGCTGGGGTCTGTGCACCCCGAATGCTGCGCCCTCACTGCATAAACTGGTTTGACCCAAATCAGTTAAGTCTAATACTACATTCAACAAAGTTTATATCAAACCAGTTTCAGCCATTTTCAAACTGGTTTATATGCAAAAAATATCTGTTCTGTTACAGGTTTAAACTAGTTTCTGATCACTTAGTCTGGTTTATGTGTAATGTCTGTCCTTAGCCTATATATGTACATGGTTAAGTTGAATTGAAATGGACCATAAATGTTTGTAGGCATCACTGTGGCAGTAGTGAATCACTTATGATGACATGCAATAGGGACAGAGTTAGTCCCACAGGGCAAAAATACAACCCCGGCATGATGCAGGTATCAAATTTACATTCAAGTCAGCAAAAGTCACCATATTTACTGAAGTTTGGATGTGCATGTGTAGACACACCCCCGTACACGAGCCTGAGCAGCTCAGCACCTCTCTCTCACATAGAACCAACCAAGATCTACTCAACAGACCAGTAATTTATTCACCTAAGGCTTCTGAGAGCCAAGTTTGTTTCTCAGTTTTAAAAAGAGGTTCTCCTGCTAAGGGCCTGGTAAGATACAGCCTCTACATTTAGATTTTAAACATTGGAAAAGACTCTGGAACAGACCCTTAAGTATATTCCCTAAAATATGGGCAGTACCTTTGAGAATACTTAATGCCAAGTGGACCCAACCTATGCTACTCTGTTATATTACAGAAATGACATTCATGATAACCTTTACATCAAAACGCCAAGACTCAGATTCTGCTGTTCATTTCTTTCAAAAGGTCAAGCAGGGATCTGTATGCCCTGAGGAAAAAATTGCTATCAATAGTTAGGAAGATGTCGTTTCAGTGCTCATTAAACCACAACCAGGCAAAATGCTGCAATTTTCCCAATTTAAATACCTCTGAACACCAATTACAGTTTTGGTTATTAAATCAAGATAAAACGTGTGGATTTGTGCAACAGATTTATTGTTTTTCAATCTAAATGAAGACACTTGGGTCCAATTTAAAGCCATGACAAGGAAAGGTAAGCAAATTAGCTTCATTGAGATATGCAGCTAGCACGTACCTGAAATCTGTGGAACTGAAAACTCAGACTAAGTAAGCAATTTTATTAATTGAAGTAGAACTGAAGTATCCCTTAGTAAGCCTTTTTTCATAAAGCTAATGTGAGAAGCAAGTGCAAACCAGCCCCTTCATTTGATATCAGTAACATATGGTACTGGTTCTGTGTTAATGCCAAATACCTCTTGTTTTAATTTCAGATATGAGTGCATTTGTCTGATATATGTTTCAGCAATGGATATCATAGAATCTTTTACCTTATACTTTGACTTTCACTCCAGTGACTGCAGAGAATGGAGCCCAAAGAGCAGTTCCTGTATAGAACATGGTTAATTTGCATGTGTAGATTTCCTGATAAAAATGAGATAGTGATCCAGAGCAGCTTACATACATATTGCAAGAGGTTCATTCCTGGATTTTATTATTTTGGTAAATGTGTGCTGCAACTGTCTGTTTTTGGCTTGTGAAATATAGCATTGTCTTTTTACACAGGACTGTTTCAACTCTTCACTAACAGCTATGAACTGGCAAAATGAAAATCAACCTATGCACTTAATTTGTGATGCATCAGCTAAGAACAAAACTACAGCTCCTATCAGCCTTTTTGCTGACTTGAGACCCTGTAGGATGAACAGAATATACTTCAGCTCTAGCCAGTGGACATAGTGTGAAAAAAACTATTAACAACCTAAAACAACCTAATTTGCTTAGTATGACAAAAGGAGGGTACAGGGAATGATTTCTCCATGTAAATATATCAGGTTTTGCCCAAAAGGAAAAAAAAAAAAACTACTTAAGCTGAAGAGCAATGATGACACAAATATCAATGGCTACAAACTGGCACAAATACATTTGGACTGGAAATTAAAACAAAGTTTCTAGCCATCAGAGTAGGAAGGTTCTGAAACAGCTTTCTAGTTACCAGCAAAAAAACCCCCAAACCCCCAAACTATTTTTGTGAAAAGGATAATAGGGCATGGCTATTTGTGATAGCATGGGACAGGACTTGAATTAAGAGGTCTCTTCCAGCCCTGCTCTTAACCTTTCTCTCACGGAAAGCATGAGATGCATGAAGAGACAGGAACAGCACAGCTAAACTTCTGAGAAACCATCTGACAAACTGGAAACTGTGCAAAGGAGCAGGGTGCAGAAGGCAGTGAGAATTTACATGAGGAACAGGCTGTGATCAACAGACATCATGACCATATTGAGTCTGTGCTAAAGGGGAAGTAGTAGAGACTGGTAACACCCTCTCCATCAGGAAGGCTGATGAAAGAGTCTTGAAAGAAACTCTTGGGAATATAGAGGCAGCAGCTGGTTGAGGCTTTTATGGAAAAAGCAGCCTTTATATTACCAGACATCAGAGTAGTTTGGGGGATGCACGGAGGCATAGAAATTGAAGGAATGTGAGCACTTGTGTCCCTACTTTATCACACTTAGGAAAATATACTGCACTACTAGATGAGGGTACCAAATGCCCTGAAGGAAAATATGTAGTAGAAACCAAACAACAACTGTGCACCAGAAGGAAAGCACACCGAAAACATATCAAAGACAAGAATATCCAACTACCTGTGGGGGCACATTTCTCACAAGACAGCCACTCCCTCTCTGATTTCTCAGTTTTAATCCTCAAAGGGAACTTACAAAACACCTTTCATAGACAAGCCTATGAAATTCACTTCGTAAATCTACTGGATAAAAAAAAAAAAAAAATCACAGATTCAGTATAGACATTAGAACTGTGCGAAACAGAACTGTTTTGTTTTGACTTCTGTTTTGCCATTTCCAGGGGACAGGGTTTCATTTTGAGTTTTGTTTAATTTTGAAAACACTATTCCATTTTGTTTTATTGGAAACTATTTCAGTGTTTTGATACTGTTTCAACTTTTCACCCTTAGACTATAATGGAGAAGCACAAAACTGCCTATAACTTTGTCATTTCTTGCCTGATTCAGATGAACCTTATAGGAATAGTAGCACCTTCTGAGGTCATGAAGCCTGTCAAGTTTCAAGGGCATAGGTGGAGTAGTTTCTGGGAAAATGCACCTCAAATTCTTGAAAGCAAAACTTGTGTCATGTTGTGTGTTAAGGCACCGTGGGGTGAAAATTGCAGAGATGGTGAAAACTCAGCCCCTGCTGAGGCCATAAAGCTTGCCAAGTTTCACAGAAATAGGCACAGGGGTTTCTGGCACTTCAAACTGTTTGGAGCAAAACTTGTGTCACTTGTAAGTGTGAAAGCACAGAGAAAGCTCAGTTCAAACAGTGCTTTTTCTGAAGCTGTTTTTCCTGTCCCTCTCCCAGGATAAATAAGATTGGAAGGGACCTCAGGGAAGGATCAGTCACATGTCAGTAGCAGAGCAGTCCTTTCCCCCTCTTCCCCCTCCCTCTCCTTAGTTTCTCTTTTGCTGCAGGCAAGCCCAGCTTCGAAACTCAAAACGTTTCAAAATGTTTTGACTACCTTGGTTTTGTTTTAAAACTTTCGAAGCCTTTTGTTTCAATTTCACTGTCTCAAGCTCAAAATGAATCGAAACCGCTGTAATAGACATTGGATTTATGACACATTACATCCTGCCTGATATCTGATTCACCAGGTATCTGCCAGACCTGACCTTTTACACTTTTCTTCCCCCACCCACTCCTTTTCTCCCCTCCCCTCCTTTTCTGCCCTTTGTCTTCCTAATTTATAGCTATTTCCTTTTTCACAGACAGCCTCTTTTCTACCTTGAATGACTATTACTGTACAGTCTCCTTGACTCACCTTTTGCTTTTTTAACCCTTGCCTTTCCCTCTCTGCCTTCCCTACTTTACCTTTTGTCTCCCTAATTTCTACCTATTTACATTCTCACTGACATCCTGTCACACTTTCAGCTTCTCTCATTCCTTGGAGTCTCAGAACAACAGAAACTCCCTATGCCTGAAGAAGGGTGACTGCACCCAAAAGCTCAAGAAGAATTTTTTCCAACTACTCGGTCTAATAAAAGGCATCACATTTACTCAAAGAACCTTCCTTGCTGACAGGAAACATTTACACATCTAGCCTTCACACAGTCAAACTGTTCCACACCTTCATTATTCCCTCATAAATATCAAACCTCATTTAATCTGCACAGTGCTAAGTGTACTCTCTCTCTCTAGAATAATAGGCATCTGTGTGACTCACGAGACAACAGATTTGCACCAAGTGAGGCATCAGCTGGCTGAACATACATGAGTGTGTCTGCAGAGCCCAATTCTTCAAAACAGACCCTTCTGTACTTGTCACATGTGAAGTTTATATCTAAAAGTCCTAAACATAGTTCCTAAGGGTTTCTTTTTTCGCTGCATTTTGGGTTTTTCTTTCCTTAAAAGCCTCCATTCTACACCTAATAAACTGTTTGCAAGTGTTTCAGTTCTCAGTAATCTTTTCCCAGTTGTTTCACTCAGTTTTCATTGCCTTCATATCTCTCTGGAAAACCTTTTTGAAATGAAGAGAAGGATACCTATGTGATCTTATTCCTGTAAAGAGTTCTCCATACAAGATATCCTTGGGTATGTGGCCATTGTCCATGCTCCCTGTATGATCATGATCAAACCATCCAAGTTGACACTGACTGAGAAGAGACTGGCATGTCTCAAGACCTCAGCATTGATAACATTGTCCCACCAGGACATTTTTAGAATGTGGCAAAGGCAACATAAGTAGAAGATGTTGAGGCTTTTCTTAAGCAGATTATGTGGTCCAGTATTCACTGCCAAACAAAAGGGTGTTGATGACACAAGCATGATATATTTTGGCTTTGTTCTCAACAATCAGTCCCCAGACTAGGATACTAGTCCTGGTTAAGCAAGGCCCTTTAGCTCAGCTTCTTCCTGAACAATAACATTATGATCGTTATTGTTGTTACTCTGATTATTACTGTTATCAGAATCATTTTTCTCCAAATATTCTTAAGCTATCTCTAAAAACACTGTGACATTTTTAGGATTTTTAAATCTCTGGGGTACTGACAGAAAAATGAAGAAAAAAATGACCTACAATTGGCTCTTTTCCTCTCCATGAGGAATTTCATTGAAAGCTTTGAAAGCCAAAAGTGCATTTGAAATGCACTCAAGTTTATCTGTAGAATTCCCTTTGAATTGTCCATTTCTCTCCATACTGCCACCCCCTGCAAAGAAAACAGGCAGTATCTGAGTATCTTCAGATCTAGGGAAAGCCAACCAATCTCAAGGAATCAATGAAGGATCAAAGTAAAAAGTTCTGAGCTTTTGTTTTATTACTCACCCCAACAGCAGTTAAACTGTGAGAAGAAATTTCATATATTTCATAGACATTAGGGCTGGAACAGACCTCGGAAGATCATTGAGTCCAGCCCCTGCCCAAAGGGCAGGAAGTCAGCTGGGGTCATAGGATCCCAGCAAGATAAGCATCCAGTTTGGGCTTGAAGGTGTTCAATGTAGGCACTTGAACCACCTCTGGTGGCAGGCTGTTCCAGACCTTGGGGGCTCGGACAGTAAAGAAATTCTTCCTTATGTCCAGCCTGAAACGGTCTTG
>JAGPOW010003316.1:173821699-173832162 GCA_030014935.1 Caiman crocodilus
TGGCAGGCTGTTCCAGACCTTGGGGGCTCGGACAGTAAAGAAATTCTTCCTTATGTCCAGCCTGAAACGGTCTTGTAGTAGTTTATGACCATTCAACCTAGTTGTCATCCCTTGGGGTGCTCTGGTGAACAAACGTTCCCCAGATACTGGTGGTCATCCCTGATAAACTTATAGGTGGCCATCAGATCACCCCTGAGCCTGAGCTTTTCCAGGCTAAAGAGCCCCAGGGCTCTTGTGAGGCACTTGTGTAGGTACTTTAAAGTGCCTACACAGGATCATTTAATCTGCTCATCAATATCATGTGGGAAGGTTGTAGGCACAATGGTTCAGAAAATATGCATCATTTCCATCTGATTGGACAAAATCCTATGTTCAGTGGGCCAGTTATTAGGCAGATATATGGGGAAGAGAGAACAGAATCGTCAAAGCAGCTACAGAGTCATTCATGTCACTTACACATCTGATCTTAGTGAGGAAAGCCTAGAGCTATGGAGAGGCAGATGAAGTACCAAGGATGCATATGACCTACTGCTTTTGTAAAAATACCTACACCATTCACTTGGCTTCAAGGACTGTGGATCCAGGTGAGTGCAGACATGCTGTACGTGGTGCCACAGACCTGTCTGCAGCATCATGGACCACACATGTTGATGTTCCCTGCATTGCTATGTTCCCTGCATAGCATGGGGGGGGGGCAGAGCCTGACTGGCTGAAGACATGCTCCAGCTGCTGGCCAGGTTTTCTGGAAGGCCCCCAGGGGCCCTGGCAAGGCTACTGGGGCAGCACAATTACTGGCCCCAGCATCCCCTACCCCAACTGGGGTAACCTGCCTGCACCACAGTGGGTATGGCACAGGCGTTCCCCAAAGAACGCACACTTTGTGCCACTGCTACTTGTCCCTGAGGAAACAAACATCCACACTTGTCTGGATATAGCCAAGGAATTGATTCTTCAACTTATTATTGTTTGTTATTTAATTTTTATTTAGGGGTCCCAACTGAGATTGCAACCCTACTCCAAATACCTTACAACCTGAACAGACAAGACAGAGCTAGACTGAGGCAAACACAAGGTGACAGGCAGTGCCTTGCTCAAGCTCACGTACAGGAGCTGTGGCAGAACCAGTTCTAGAACCCAAGTCTCCTGTGTTCAGTTTTGTCTGAGGATTGCTTCTGTCCCCAGTTTCTAATACAGTATTTTAATATAGTATATTTTCAAAAAATTTGAACCAAAGCATTTTGATACTTTATTTACATGAATCAGAAGGAAAATGAATTGGTCTACTTTTGTACCTAGTACAATAAATTCCAGTGTAGCCATTATACTGCACTTCAAGGAAACCAAATCCTCCATTAAAAATGCTCATTGCTATGCACCAGTTCTGAGCCTATAAATTGGTCAGTTTGCCAAGTATTTTGAATATCCATCACTATATACTGCAGCCTAGTAAATCTGGAAATAAGTAGGGTTCATGGCATATTAAAACCAGTCCTCTCCACTGTCAATTAGAAAATAATACTCTCTGTTCACTTCCCTGCCTGTGCTGAATGCCAGGATACAATATAACAAAAGATGGGAACATAGTTGAAAACAAACTTCCTGCATCATAATTCTAAACTGTTAAGGTGGTCATGGTTACAGAGTTCCTAAGCAATGATCTGTCTGAAATATATGCCAATTGGTAGAAGGAAGAATATATTCCCAGAAAGAATCATTATACAAGGAAGAAAAAAGGCAAATGTAAAGAACACCAAGAAGTGTCTGGATTTTCTTTAGAACATAAGTAAATGGAGGGAAGCATGTGGAAGAAACTATAGAACTCTTTTCTTTGGAAAAAGTAGCAGACAGATTTATCACCCTTGTACACTACTAGTGCTTTTCAGCTATGCGGCATCATATGTCAGCTCATTCAAGAACTGGATCATTAGGATGATTTATAGTATCTACAGATTAGTCTGCACACAAATCCAAGTTCCAAGTCTGGGCTCAGATTGACATTCACAAATACAATCAATCACACTACTGGGCTGACTCACAATACCAAAAACTTTAAATTGTTCTGATCCAAATTTCAAACCATAAAATTCAGGCATTTTCAAAATCAGGCTTTTATCTTAGCTCCATCTTGAGTTGTTTCTCTTGATACAAAGATGACAACAACTGTTTCCTCAAATTAATCTGCTTTGCTTCAAATCAACAAAATCCTAATGAAGGTTTTATATTTGAGTCTTGAAAACAAGAATGGCATGTAAGCAAAATGTCAGACCAAACTGTCCCCTCTTATTCTTTACAGATACTTCTGCAGAATTCAGAACACACTCTATCAGAGCCCTGGCTTTCAGTATGTATTAAGACATTAGTTAACAGAAATTGATACTAAGCTACTATGAGCTGGGAAATTGTCCGGGATATAAGCATGCAAAAAAGAACACTAAGCGTGTACTCACTCTCTCAAGTTCTCTTTAAAATGTAAATTAAGCCAGAAAAATAATGAAAATTACAAAGCAAGGGTGTGATTTTTCCCCCCAGTATTTGTATTCTATAGATGTTTCCCCACAGGAATGAAGATTGAGACAAACTGGAACCATTTTTCTGCAAACAGCCACAGAATCTCAAATAAATTCAATTCCACCCAGTGTGTCCTGAAGGTGATTTGCAATCTCTGATCATACCTATTGTCAGTGTAGTGACCTTGCTCAGTAAAACTGCACTGGATTTGACTACAGCTCACTCACATGGAACAGATACCACTAAAAACTTCCAAAAAAAAGAGGGAGGTAAGAAATAGCAGGAAAAGATTGGAAATATTGTAGCCATGTTAAAAGGAAATTAGACTCATTTGATGTTACAAAACCATGTTAATTACAATTGTTGAGGGTAGGTTCAGAAAATTTGAAATAACTACATGTTTTTGAGTCTGGGACTGGAAGCCATCACAGGGACTAGAATATCCAATTCCTATTCAAAAGCCTAGGAATCAACTCAATTTTTAAAATCACTCTGAATTTTGCATTTTTCACGTGCACCTAACAGGAAGATCTATTCAGTTCCTGGGCCACACTGGGATTCAATGAGATATCCTTAATGTTAAAGAAATTGTTCAACTAGAGTGTAAAGGTAAGAATATATGCTTGGAGATGACCCACTGTGAAACTAACCCTGAGGGGAACTACATGTAGAATAAAGCTGTGATAATTAACTCTCCATGCTAATTTGTTGACCTCAGTAGCATCACACAGGAGGGAATTTGACCCTATTAGTGTAGGTATGATCCAATTAGTCTGCTATAAGCTATGCTTTTCCCTTTGCAAAATCTTCTCTCATTGAACTAGGAAGTACACCTAGACTGCAAAGCGACAAATACTAGAATCCTTGTTGGAAACCACAGGTACAATAGTCACTATAAATGACTTATTTCTAATGTGTACTTCTCTGTATCAGTCTGACAGTGATATGGAAAAACATTCTTTGATGTAGTGACCCTTTGCCTCCTTCAGGGTTTGTGGTTTTGTTGTTGTGACACAGTAGGTTTATAAGTTTGTGTTCAGGCAGTAATTGAACACTACCTGCAAAAGGAACAACTTCCAGGTAGGTTATTACTGCCATTAATAAAATGTGGTTGCTAAAATCTAAAATGGTTGGCATTTAACTTCTTGATTCTTAAAATATTTTTAAAGATTTGCTATAATTTAAGCATAGTAAGTGAGGTAAAGAACATTTCCTGTACAATTATTTAGTAAAGGAAACTACACAAGTTGAAAAGTTGTTTTTAAAGACCTATTCATCCTTGAATAAGAATCAATTACAGTAAAATCCCTGTTATCCAGCATGAGTGGGGAATGGCAGGGGATGCCAGTAACCTAAAAGTAATCTTTACCTGAGGAATAGGGTTTCTGGCCAGACTCTGAGCAGCAGGAGGGGAAGGGGGGCAGTGATGGCTGCTATGTGCAAAGCGGTGACAGCACAGGGTGGTGGGTGGCAGCAGCAATGACTGCATGCAAGCTCCCCCCCACCCCACCCCCACCAAGCAGGAGGCAAAATGGCATGGCGCAGTACTGTATGCATCCTGCCACTTTCTGAGCAGCATGGCACCAATTATGGTTAATAAGATATTGGTGAAATACTGGATAACAAAGATTTTACTGTATTTCTTTTGGGGGGTTTTATTGCATAGAAAAGGTATGAAGCCCTTCTGACATGGGACTGAGAACACTGCCAAATTAAGAAAACAGATAATTGTGAGGACCTAGAATTTGAACTACAAGAACTAGAGAATTTGTAACAGCCTCAAACTGTGCAAGAAGGTAAAGGAACTCCTGAGAAGACAGCAACTGGGATAGCATGAACTATATTAGTTCCTGATATGACTTTGGGGAATTCAAAATAATCTGAACTGCATGTGTATCAAAATGGGGAGGTGATGTCTCAAGTACAAGCACAGCACTTAAATGTGTGCTTAACTTTAATCTCTCCAAAATGTATACATTTTAATAAGTCAATGTGCTAGAGGCAAGGTCTTTTATTAAAACCAACTAGACAGTTGGAAAAAAATATTTATTTGCAAGCTTTCAGGCACACAAGCCCTTCCTCAGGCACAGGCGAAAGCAAAAATTGAACATTTTTTCCCACACAGAAATGAAAAATCATATTGTACAGAAGAGCAAGAGGGTGTCATAATTTCTCTTGGTTGGAAAAGTTCATTTTATACAAATTAGGCTTGGATAAAAGTTAGAGCAATCTGTTTACCTCAAAGGTATCTGATAGCAAGCAAGATGTTGAATTAGGCTTCTTTCTTGTTATAATGTTTCATTGGTGATGGAAAGGTTCTCTGGGGCAAGGGTTTTCTATTGTATTGAAGCTGCTGTGCAAGTATGCAAATTTGGCTTGAAACAAAAAGCTGGAGAAGGGGTGTCAGTTTCCAGGTCTCAAAGTGTTAAATTTTGCTTCCTTCTTGTAAAATGATGAAGTTTTCATTTCAAAATTACAAAAATTTAAATCATAAAATGGCCTTGAGCATCACTGAATTAGGACCTAACTCTGAATCAGATTCACCATAGTCAGAGGTAAACTCTTTGGCTAGGGACAGAAATTACACAAAAACTAGTATAAGTGATCAGAAACTGGTTCATAGCAGAAATTCAATGCACATAAACTGCTTTCAAAATGGCCAAAACCAGCTTCAGATGAACATGGATGGATGCAATATCAGACTTAAGTGACGTAGGTTAAATTGGTTTATTGAACTTCTGTCCCCTCCAGATGCAACTTAACTTGCATCCTAAGATGTTTTGAACCTCCCCCCACATACCCCTGCCTCCCCTCAGAGTGGGTGGGCTAGCCTTGGCCTAAGCTGCGTGCTCTAGCCAAGCAGGAAGGTGTGCTCTAGTACTGCCCCCCGCCACCCAGCTCCTGCACCAGGCCTGAAGCAGAATGTGGTTGCATTTCTACAATCAAAAGTGAATTCCTGTTCACTTGCTTATTGGTTCAATCTACCTGGTTTAAACTAATCTATGAAGATTAAATTGATTCAGTCTTGGGCTTTGTACTTGTCTGTACATAGCATTCATCACAAACTCAGTCACTTTAGTTTATCATTTTGCATTTCAACTCTTTTCCAGTTCTTTAGACCCAAGAATATACTGCAGCTTTCCTAATGGAATGGTATATGGCTCACCACTAGAAAATATAACAGCCTGAACAGGCATTGTGGCAAAATTGCAGAATTGCAAAAGATGCATTTTTTGCCAAAGATACAGTTAGGGTGGCCAAAGATACAATTAAGGTGGCCAAAATCTGGAACCAACTTCCCAGGAAAGTGGTCCTTGCCCCTACCTTGGGTAAATTCAAGAGAAAGTTGGACAATCACCTGTCTGAGGTCTTGTGAACCCAGCATTCATTCCTGCCTGTGGCAGGGGGTCAGGCTAGATGATCTGTTCGGGTCCCTCCTGACCCTAGCTACTATGAAACTATGAAACATTTGAGAATTCCTGCAGTAATCCAAGAAGTGCCAACAAGGTTTCAGAGGAAGGGGAAATAATATTTTAAAAGTAAGTTGAAACTTACTTCTGGGATGAATGCTTTACGTAGCCTGATTAGAGAGAACACTGAGACACACAAAAATCTGGGCTTAACGCAGTTTTCATTATAGCTTTGCAGATCTCGCTATAGCTGAGCACTATCTGCCATAAAGAACGACAGACAGGTGGGTCATTATTACCATTAATAAACCGTAAATTATTATTTCTTTCTTGTTTTGTTCTGTACCCTCAAATGTGTGGGTATTTAAATATGTAATTAAATGTTACCTGCCACCCCCGCCATGCTGTTTTCTAAATAGTGCCAATTTCTCAGCAAATTTCACTTGAGTAATGAAGTGCTACAGTCAGCAAGTGATTCTTAATAATCTGCAGCCATGAGAAATATATTATGAATTTTATAGAATCTTTAAACAGGGTACAAGAATTAACCATTTTATTGACTGCAAAAAGTATACATTCATTTTTTATGTTGATGACAGGCCCAGGAACAGCTTGCTGGAGAAAAAAAATACCCTCTGAGCAGCCCAGAACATGGAGATTTAAAGAACCTACAAAACTTTACCACTCACAAGAGGGCTGTTTTTATAACCAACAAAACTGTGATTTCATTAAAGAGTTTTATCATATGCAACATTACATAAACTGCCTCCTTCTTGCTACACAAATTCCCACTGAGATCAATTGGGCAGGTGTCCAATTCCCAGCATAGGGATTTGGTCCAATAAACAGAACATGTAATAATGGAAAAGAGTGATATTTCAAAGAAATTGTGATTTCCATTGAATCTCATGTGCTCTGCACTACTCATGAAGATCCCTTGTTCTTTTCTCAGGTCCAAAATCCTTTTCCTTCTCCAAAAAGAGGCTTAGAGAACTCTATAAGCAGCTTTGGTCATACTCTGCTGAGAAGAATGTCTCGATCACAACCACAGATAATCCAAGCCAAGTTATTGATGGGTTTCAAAGAGTCCCATCTCCGCTTGTCGGGCCAAAGTCATTAGGGTATAAGCTATTCAATAAAATGAGAGGAAAGCTTCTGTTAAGAATCCCTGAAAATACCATAGCAGGAAAAAACACTGTAATTAATGAATACAGCCAAAACTATTGCTGAGTCATTTTTATGCACTGACAACCACATTACTCATCCTACACAATATACTTTGTGTAATATACAACATGTATTAAGCTAAATCCCATTAAAATTGGGGATGCAAACTTTTATCAAGTGAAATAGAATTCTGAGAAATGAAAATATTATGTAGAGACACTAATGGTAAAACTACAGTTTGCCGGTTGTTCAGTCTGAACCACAAAACTATACACTATCAGCCACAGCATGTATTTAAAAACATCATCTATTATGTCCTAATAGCTTGCTCAGATGCTATTTATGTGAAATGACCTCGGTAGATTCCTTAGTAAACTTTTTCATGTTTATGGGTATCTGCTCATTTTACCAGGCTGTTTAGTTTTTCAGCTTTGAAGCAGGCTCCAGGGATACACAACAGGGGGAAGGCCACATGTGATTGTCATTGGCTAAACCTACATTTTGCAATGTTAATTATAAGCTCATGTTGCCCAGCAGAACACCCAAACATCAGGAATTGGTATAACTGAGGCTGTACGTACAGCTTTCAATATTAAGTGATAATGATTATGTTCACTATAAATGTTGTTATTTGTGAGGTCTGGTGCAATTAGTCATGGAGGTGCTGATCATTCAGGTGCCTTAGCCAGGAGGACAATGTATTTGATTGGGTTTAGACACCTAGAATACCTGTACAGGCAATGGGGAAATGCAAGTGCTTTGCTAAAGGGGTTTGGAGCCTAGATGCTCTAAACGCTGAGTGAGGAAAGGCAGATTCCTCCGAAGGATGATTCCAAAAGCCCAGAGGGGCTTAAAGAGAGTTTTATGCAGCCATGACTGTTAATATCACCCAGGTCTCTTTCCCAGTAGTCAGGAGTACCTATGAAATTAAGTTGCATCTGGCCCTCAATTTCCTCAAGGCTAGGAAAAAAGTCAGAGACATAGCTGAGCTGGAAGTCCAGAAGTTCCTGGCTTAGAGTTCCAGGCTCAAAAGTCAGGTGTAAAGTTCAAAAGTCAGGTTTGCTGCAGGGTGGAGGCTGGCTGGGGCCCAGGATGGCTCAGTGTAGGGCAAGCCGGCAGGCTAGTGGGGCTGCCTTTGCCTCTCTTTGTGTGCTGTGGAGCCCCTGCGCTGAGGCACCCGGCACCCCAGCCAGCTGCTCCATGGCTGGCTGGGGAGCAGTGTGCCTCAGCATGGGGGCTCTGCAGTGGAGCCCCCATACTAAGGCACATGGAAACGAGAGCAACCAGCCCAGGGTTGCCTGCTCGCCCATCTCAAGGCACAACTGCACCCCGGCCTGCTAGGGAACTGCTGGCTGGAGCTCTATATGCCTCAGTGCAGGGGCTCCACTGCCACTTTGGTATGCCTTGTGCCACTTTTTTCAGGGTTTTTTATGCTATTGGAAAATTTCAATAGCAAATTTTGCTCTGGCACTGCAATTTAGCAGCACTGCACATGGAGTAACTTGCAAAACATGCAGTTTGTGGTGCTGCAAAATAGTTTGCAGCACTACAAACTGCACATGCTTACACATCTGGACCCAGTCCTATGGACTTCAGTGGCAGTTAGATCAGGTCCTAAGAAGTAATTTTGGGGGCTTCAGTCACATGACCAACAGACCCACAAGCTCTGCAGCCTCTGATTTGCATTTGCAGAACAAATAATCCACAAAATAAGAAACAACAGACACCAAGAAAACACCATAGAACTGTAGCCCAGAGTTGGGAAGTGCCTAGACTGATAAAAGCCCCTGCATAGTGCATACCCAGCCAAGCTGGCCTCCCTTTTAAAGCCAGCAGGCTGCTTTTAAGTGGGTTACACCTCGATGCACACAATGACACTTTTTAGTGTTGCTTTTGCAGAGCCAGAGGTAAGATCAGAGGTATTTCAGGTTCACCCTTTCTCATTCTTTCAAAATGTATAATGCGATGTTGGAGAGACAGGGAGGGTGAATGGTATTGGGAATAGCTAATAGCCCCTGATGTTAGAAGGAAACTGGGCTTGTGGAGGATGTTAGGGAACTAGGGAGGGGACTGAGCAAGAGCCAAGGGAGGGTGTTGGAGGGAAGGGGAACAGCCACAGCCCCTTCATGGGAGTGAGAATTTTGGCCTGGGAGAGACCTCTAAGAGAGGGACAGGGAAGAGGTTTAATTAATATTGGATTGTGTCTCATAGTTTCATGGTTTCATAGTAACTAGGGTCAGAAGGGGCCTAGAGCAGGCTATCTAGTCTGACCCCCTGCCAATGGCAGGAAACAAGTGCTGGGGTCACAGGACCCCAGGTCTCTGCCCAATCAGTGTTCAGAAATGGTAGGCTCAGGCCATCCTCCCCTCCAAACACCCATTCCCTGCATGGATTTGTGCAGACTGTCAACCGTAAAGGCCTTGTAGAACCCACCAGGAGTTGGAGGAAGGTCATGAGTTCTGGAATGGCAACTTTGCCTATTGATGTCACACTAGGCAGGGGGTTTATATCAAGAAGGGGATAGCATGCACTCAGAGGCACAAAGGATGGCAGTTTCCCCCTTTTTTTTCTGTATTGATTCTCCTCCTCTGCCCCTGTTTGAGTTATAGCCAGTGGAAACCCTGGTCTGGTTAATGGTAAATCAGTGCCTAATAAAACAGCAGTCATCTTCAGTCTCATCCAAGATGCAGACCTTGAATGCATCACTGACACCTGTCTAAAAAAGGCCTATAGATCAGTGTTTTCCCAGATCATTCCAGTTGAAAACTCAGTGTAGCATGGGCCTAAGTTTGGAGGATGGGGTGGGGGAGGGATGGAGGGAGGGGTCAGAGAGACAGTGTCTTCAAGGAAGACCTGGCCCATTGCCAAACTTGTCCATCATGGAGCCTATCCCCCTTATGGTCAAGGCTGGAGATAGTTTAGGAATGCTGCTAGTTTACCAACTGTGATATAGCCTGACCTCAGATTTGATCAAATGCACCTTTGAGAGATAATCCCAGAGTGCTAGAGCACTTTTGCTCAGGAAACTTCAGAATTACACTTGCTCTCATAGCAAGGCTTAACTACTGGTCCTTTTCTGAACACTTCCATTCTTCTACAGAATTCTTGGAGATGTAATATTATTTACCTTATCCAACCATCTAGGTTTTAATCCTGCTAAATGTGAATAGTCTTTGTTCCACCTGAAATCTCACTAGCCACCTTTGGATGGCTATCTATATAAGGATACAGAAATTCATACATATCAAACACCCATATACACATGTGGTAGGCCAGCAGAGGGTGCATTGAGCCACCCACCTCACTACACCTGACCACCTTCCAGGCTTTGAGTGCCTCCCTGGGGGCAATTCACATCCGGCCAACCCCTTCCCTGGA
>JAGPOW010003316.1:173832262-173885521 GCA_030014935.1 Caiman crocodilus
ACACCCACTAGCCTGGGCATAAAACTGTGAGACAGAGATGTGCTTGATGGGATCCAGGGATGGGCTTGATTCTGACACTGTGCCCCCTGGGAAATACAGGCCTAGTAGCTCTCAAGGGTACTTGACTCACTTCAAGAACTTAGGATGCTTCCCTCAGTTCGAAGCACAAGTAGTAGTCTCCTATAGTCAGCCGAACCAACGGGAGCCCAAGGCATAATCTAGACCCACTCCCAATAAGTCTCCCATGCTAGGTATTAAAGGAGAACTTTATTGGTTACAAGGGTTAGGGTTGGACTAGAGTACATAGTTGAGCAGTATCAAAGAAATCCCATAGAGCAAACAGGGTGGCTGGAGTAGCCTTTGATCATGCATCTGAGTTACTGCAAGCTATATATCTAGTGAGATCTCAGGTAGATTACTCACAAGTATCATCCAGAGGCAGGCGGAGATTGCCTCTGGAGACACGCAGTTCCTTGATCATGTGTTTTGAGAAAGAGAGCAAGTTTCAGATGGTCCAGTTCCTCTCTCTCTCTCTTGGAGTTTTCCTCATGGCTGCTGCCCCCTGCTCCTGGGCAGTCTTTAACTTATATAGCCCTTCTGACCTCATTTACCTGGTCCAATGGAGGCCAGCACCTGTTGGCTGTCAGCCAACCAATTTGAAATGCATCACTGGTTACTGGGCAGACTGGCAGTCTCTAGCTCACCAGGGAGCCCAAGCCCCTCACCCAGATATTCCAATCACATAAGCAGAGGGAGCAGGTTTCCCCTCTCCCTCAGAAATATGTCCAGCTCAGGTTACCTAGAGAGATGGGGTAAGGTGTGTACCCTCTGCAGGGCCCACCCTAGCCAAATTGTCACAGAGCAGAGTTTTTGGAGAGAAACAGAGGTGGCTTTCTGCCACACACATACCAATAATATTAGATATAACTTATCTTTAGCTGTTCATAGGCACAAACACATTGTATTAGTAAACCTAATTCAGAGAAATGTGCATGACATTCTATGAACACCTCAATATATTATTAGTTTGTGACACTGACCATCCAACTACACAGCTGATTTCCTGATGTGTAGTTTGATCTGGCTTTAAACGTGATGTTGAGGGTACCCAGATTTATTGTCTTGTAGAGACTTCAACATCCATGTTAAGGTTGGCTCTTCAAGGATGAAGTGGCACTTCACGGCCTTCCCAAAGTAAATGGACCAACCCATGAAGTAAGGCATATGTAGAGATAAATGTAGATACAAGGACTCTGTCTACCCAGTTATCAGGAATGTCATCAAGAAACCACCATCATGTCCAGACCAACAGCTCCTAGAGGCAGGTGAGATGCTAGGAGAGGGGTGGGGGGGCTATAACCACCCCAAAATTCACCTTAGGCCCCCCATAGCCACCTCTCCCACTGCCTCTCTGTTCAAGCCCCCTGCCTCCCCCCTGGGCTGTCACCATCCACCTCATGCAGCTGACCCCACCCTGCTCCAGCCTGCAACCCACAGAGGCCTGGTGCTCTTGGCCTGGCCTGGCCTGGCCCATGTGGCTCATGTTCAGCCTTTGTCTGCACAGCCCTCCCAATTTTCTGTCTAGCCACCTAAAGGGAAGAGGCTGGCATTGCCCCTGTATAGAGGCTCAGACCTCTGTCCTCCGTTGCCCCTGTTGGAGTTGAGGACTGGCTGGGATGATCTGCCCCCAGAGACTCAACAAGTCAGTGGTATTCCAAAACTCTCTAGAGGACATTCCCACTGACCTTGGTGGCTACTTTGTTGATGACCTGGCTGATCTGTGGAATAACACGCTGAACTTACCCACAGACATGGTTATATCCAGATGTCTGCTCCCATCTGCTCCCAGGTGTCTCAGTGACAAGAGGAAGATCAGGGAAAGTGTGGGTCCCTTAATGAATGGGGGAGGCAACACAGTGATGGAGGATGCAGAAAAGGCTGAAGTACTCAATGCTATTTTCACCTCAATCTCTCAATCTTCACAGGCAAGGTCAGCTCCCAGCCTACTGCACCTGGCAGCACAGTTTGGAGAGAGGGCAAACAGCCAACAGTAGTGAACGAAAGGGTTAGGGACTGTTTAGAAAAGCTGGACAAATAAAAGTCCATGGGACCAAATGGGATGCACCTAAGGGTGCTGAGGGGGTTAGTTGATGTGAGTGCAGAGCCACTGGCCATCATCTTGGAAAACTCATGATGATCCGAAGAGGTTCTGAATGATTGGAAAAGAGCAAACATAATGCCCATATTTAAGAAAGTGAAACAGGAGGATCCAGGAAACTACAGACCAGTCAGCCTCACCTCAGTCCTTGGAAAAATCATGGAGCAGATCGTCAAGAAATCCATCTCAAAATACTTGGAGGAGAAGGTAAATAGAAACAGTCAGCATGGATTTACCAAGGCAAACCATGCCTGGCCAACCCGACTGCCCTCTATGGCTGGCTCTGTGGATGTGGGGAGACCGGTGGATGTGGTATATCTTGATTTTAGCAAGGATTATGATTAGGACTCCTACAACATTCTCACAAGGTGGATGAGTGGACTGTAAGATGGATAGAAAACTGGCTGGAGCACTGAGCTCAGAGGGTAGTAATCAATGACTCAACATCTAATTGACAGCCTGTATCAAGTATAGTGTCCCATGGGTCATACCTGGGGCCAGTTTTGTTCAGTATCTTCATCAACAACCTGGAAGATGGTATAGAGGGTGTACTCAGAAAATCTGTAGATGACACCAAGCTGGGGGGAGTAGTAGATATGGTGGAGTGTAGGGCTAGGATTCAGAGTGACCTGGACAATTGGAGAACTGGGCCAAAGGGAATCTCATGAAGTTCAACAAGGACAAGTGCAAAGTCCTGCACTTAGGACAGAACAATCCCATGCACCACTACAGGCTCGGGGGCTGACTGGCTGGGCAGAAGTTCTGCAGAAAAGGACCTGGGGGTTACAGTGAACAATAAGCTGACTATGGGCCAGCAGTGTGCCTTTGTTGCCAAGAAGACTAACAGCATACTGGACTGCATTGGTAGGAGTGTTTCCAGCAGGTCAAGGTAAGTGATTATTCCCCTCTATTCAGCACTGGTGAGGCCACATCTGGAGAATGTATTTAGTTTTGGGCCCCCACTACAGAAAGGATGTGGACAATGAAAATGGTGAGGGGGGTGGGGCACTTGAGTTTTGAGGAGAGGCTGAGGGAACTGGGTTTATTTAATCTAGAGAAGAGAGACTGAGGTGGGATTTAATAGCAGCCTTCACTATCTGAAGCGGGGTTCAAAAGAGGATGGAGCTACACTGTTCTCAGTTGTGGCAGATTACAGAATGAGGAGCAATGGTCTCAAAAGTAGTAGCAAGGGAAGTTTAGGTTACATATCAGGAAGAATTTTTTCCCTAGGAGGGTAGTAAAACACGGGGACAGGTTACCCAGAGAGGTGGTGGAATCTCCGTCCTTGGAGATTTTTAAGACCTGGCTAGACAAAGCTTTGGCTGGGATGACCTAGTTGGGGCTGGTCCTGCTTTGAGCAGGGGGTTGGACTAGATGACCTCCTCAAGTCACTTCCATCCCTAATTTTCTATGATTCTACAATATTTTTGTAGCAGCACAAATCCCTCTGGGAGCTGGGGCAGCTTAAATGGGAGGGTAGATAGAATGCAGATGGCTCTTAACCTGTGCTAAAGCTGACTGATTGTGCCACAGTTTGTTCTTAAAGTACTATGTCATGGCAGCAGCTTTTCTTCTTCACTGCCACTGCATCTGAAAAGTATCACTGACTGGATCTGTTCCAGGTGGTGATTGGTAGGTCTATGCGAAGCGGCTAGTATTTGCTTTGGATTCAAATTCTCTGATTTGAGGGACAGTGATTTGATTTGGTGATTCAAATTGATTCGGCCTAATCTGGTTCAGAGATTCGGCTGCTGCTGAATCAGCTGAGTCTCTGAATCACACAGACCCCATATCCCGCCCGCTCCCAATGGCTGCCCTGCCCACCCAAGCTCCCAGCTCTTTGAAAAAAAAGCCCCAACTCAGCAGCTGCTGCCTCCACTGCCCCATGCTGCATGGTGGGCTCTGTCATGAGTTCTCTGACTCCTGCCCACTCCCCTAGCCCTCCCTTGACTGCTCCACCAGCTCCCTGTCCTTAAAAAACCCCAAACAATTAAACCCCAGACTCATGGGCTGCTGCCCCTCAGTGCCCCGTGCTCCATGGCGAGGCTCTGCCACAAGCCCCAGAAGCCTTAAGGCTGCTGCAGCATCCGCCGAGTGTGGGTTTTTGTGGGGGTTTTTTAAAGGGCTGGACATGGGATAGGCAGGGCAGCCATGGGGGGACTGTGACAGTGGGGGATGGGGAAGGGAGCTCATGGCAGAGTCCACCATGTGGCATGGGGCAGTGGAGGGCAGCAGGGGTTGTGTCCCCATTAGACAGCAGCCGGTGAATGGGTGCTTTTTTTTTTTTTTTAAAGGGCTGGGAGCTGGGGTGGGCAGGGGATGGGACCTGGTGGGGGTCCTCCCATGGTCCCCTGCTACTCCTCCAGCCTTCCCTCCTCTGCCCACTACTTACCAGCTTGGAGTCTAGCTCCATCTCCCTGCTGCAGCAGGCAGGGTCTGCCCAAATCACTGAAGATCTCTGAATCTTTTCTGAATCAATTCAGAGAGCTTCAAATCAATTTGGACCTTTTAATTGGTCCCCTGATTTGATTTGGATTCAGAGATTTTGCCATTAAATTGGGCCAAATCTCCTCCAAATTGGATCAGCACCCAAAGCTTTGCACAGCCCTAGTGACTGATTTGGTTAATCCATTTTATCTCTGCCCAGAAACTGAGTCCTCTTTAGTCCTCAGTTATGTATTTGTCACCTGCCTTGAAGACAAAAATCTCTGTATCTGGCATGGCTCTGGGATTACAATTTGCTGCTGAGGCAGAGTTTGGGGTGAGAGGGTTTGGGTGCTTGGTCTTGTATCGATCACTTAAAACTTCTATTTCTCACTGATGAAGAGGATGTACTTGGAGGCTTAAGAATTGTGAACTGAATTTGTGCCTATCATGGGTTGTAAAGGCTAGCGAGGTGAGACTAAGGTCACTGCTGCTGGGGATTATCAATGCTTCCCTTTGGAAGAGCAAGGTGACACATGCTGTTAAGTCTGTGATTGTCCAGCCCCTGCTCAAGAAGCCATCTCTTAATCCTCATTTCTACTCCAGTTATACTCCCCACTTTTTGCTGTAGGCTATTGAATAAGTGGTCTGAAACAGGTCCAAGGGCATCTGGATGTCATTGGTCGCCTGAATCCTAGCTTTCACCCTGGATACAGCACAGAGACTGCTCATGGCCTTTGTCGATGATCTTCACCTGGGGATAGACATAGGCAATTACATCCTGATGATCTTTCTGGCCTCTAAGACAGCTAACCATGAGGTACTTGCGAAACATTTATATGACCTGGTAGGTACTCAGAAAACAGTTCTAAATTGGTTCTGCCATTTCATAGCTGGAAGGTCCAAGAGCATGGTGAGTGTTCTTTAGCCCTTTAGGACCTTTCCTATGGGGTTTCCCAGGGCTCCATCTCATCACTCCTCCTGTTCAATAAGTATGTGAAGCCATTGGGCAACACTCAGTGAAGATTCAGAGCTAGGTGCCATCTAATCAGTATGATGACACCCAGTTCTACCTCTTCTTCTCTTCTGACCCTGGCCCCATAATCTCAATCCTTTCCCAGTGCCTGGCTGTAGATGGAGATTGGATGCAAATGAACTGATTGATATTGCATCCAAGCAAAACAAATGTAATGGTGGTGGGTTGTCCACTGGACTTGGGAAAAATTGGGATACCTATCATTGGTAGGATTCAGCCTCCCTTATCATTCAGGTGCACAGGCTTAGGATACTTCTAGATTTTCTCCATTCCCTGATGCCAGTGGTAGTTAGAAGTGCCTTCTATCCACTCCACCTGGTGAAGAGGCTGCAGTCCTTTCTTTCCAGTTTGGATCTGGCCACCATCATCCAGGCCTTTATAACCTAGAGGCTAAACTAGTGTAACACACTCTAAGTGGGACTGCATGGCAGCTGATGCCGAATACAGTGGCTCACCTTCTGACATAGATTGGCTGTAAGGAAGGCACAACTCCAGTGCTCCAGAGTCTGCAGTAACTCCCAATAGCTTTCTGGGCACAATTCAAGGAGTTGCTTTTCATCTATGAAGCCCTAAGTGAGCTGGGCCCTATGTAACTAAGCGACCATCTTTTCCTGCACACCACATCACAACCCCTAAAGTAAGCTAAAAGCAAACACCTCTAAGTATCATAAATGTCAAGGCTGTTTAGTAGAAATGTAGGGGAGGTCATTCTCAGCAGTCATACATCAGCTCCCTCCCTCTTGAAATCCACCAGACCCCAAGCTTGCCCATTTTTCACAGGTTCTGTAATATCTTCACATTTAGACAGGCATTTAGTGCAGAGCTAGGCTGAAATATTATTTCATAGGTCTCTGTTTTTATGTTACTATTTTAGTTCCCTTTTAAGTTGCTTTTTTCTTTTTTTGTTCTCCTGTTCTCTTATTATAAGCTGCCCTGAACCTTTGTTGAGAAAAGCAGCATAGAAACTAAATGAATGAAAGAAATAACATCCCAAAACACCCATTCCTATTTTCCTGTCTATTACCCAGGAAAGCAATCCCTCCAATCAATGGAACCATGCTTCCTAACCCCCATTCACATCTAGGTATACAAAATCTCTTCCCGCTCCCCTCCCCCAAGCCCTCTGTCCAGCCAAACAAGAAATATGCAGCTAGAGAGAGGATCAGATAGGAATATCAGAAGGGAAACATATGCAGACGAGGTTCTTTGGGTGAATCTGATATATTTTATTAGACCAACTTAAAATAGTTGGGGGAAAAAATTAAGCAAGCTTTTAGGTTTAAAAACCCTTCATCAGGCTGAGGAAGTTTCTGCATTTGGTGTGTGCTTTTCCTGGATGGAATGAAAAATAAAGAAGCCAGAGACTGGGCTGGGCTGCATACAAGTTAGGCAGTCAATGAAGATGTAGATTAAGGAATCAGTGGGTGAAAGATAGGCTGGGCAGGGCGGGGAAGAAAGGGGAGGGATAGTGGAGAGGTACCTGGGGAATCAGATGTCAGGCATGTTGTAAATCCAGTGTCTATATTAAGTTTGTGATTTTTAGTATCCAGGAGGTTGATGAAGGGGAGTTCATAGGCTTGTCTCTGAGAAGTGTTTTGTAAGTTTCCTTTGAGGATCAGGACTGAGAGATTGGAGAGTGAGTGGTTTTCTTGTGAGAAATATGCCCCCACTGGTAATTGGGTATTCTTGCTTGTCTTTGATAGATTGCCGGCGTGCATTTATTCTGGTGTGCAGCTGTTGTTTGGTCTTTCCTCAGCCTGACGAAGAGTTTTTAAACCCGAAAACTTGCTTATTTTTTTTCCCCCCCAACTATTTAAGTTGGTCTAATAAAAGATAATCAGATTCACCCAAATAACCTTGTCTATGTCCTTAGAGCAACACAGCTACATCCTACACCCCCCGTAGAAGTGAAACATCATACTTGAAACAGAAATACCAGAACTTGAACTTATTAATACCTCTACAAAATACTCTTTGCTTGTTCAAGCCTATCTGGAAAACTGCTTCTAATGCTCAGTGACCTTTGATGACAGCAATTCTGTCTTCTGGGAATTGAGATTGATTTTCCACAGCTAACCATGGGAAGATCCTTTGCCTGAGAGCCTGCAATAATGCCAGTGGCAGAGATTTGAAGGCAGCAGCTTTCAAAAGAGGTAGATCCAGCACTGCAGTGTTTACTGGCACCAATTAATGGCTGACAATTTTCCACCCTAGGCCCTAGAGACAACTGGTATTTAGAGACAGATGGAGAGAAGCAATCTCCTCAAGTTCATGGGACAATCTTTTGAAATGCTTCAAGTCTTGCAAGAAGGCTGTACATAAATCAAAAGTTAATCACAAATTCTTGCTAGGTTTAGCGGCAAATCTAGGAGCCCTTTGCAGGCTGCAGCCGCAGGATGTTCCATGCTATTCATTCCTAACGCTCTTTCCTTTTTTCATCCTTTTGACTCTACTATCTTTCATCACATCATGGGGCCAAATTCAAAATGCTGGAAACTCATCCATTGAGATGTGCAGGTGCTTAGCAACTCTAAAGATTACAACCACTGAACTGCCTTCCCCTGCCGGTTTTTCCTTCACAGGCCTAAAATTCTATGCCAAGTTTCAGTTGGGGGTAGGGGAAGTGATGCCAGAGCTCCATTAAGAATGAAAAGATAGATTGACAGGAAAAATAGATGCTATGCAGCAGTATATATAACAAGTAATGCTAAAAGTAAAAGAAAGCCATTCATATAAGGCTGTAAAGAAACACACAAGCACTCATGAAGTTACTAAGACAGGCTAATTTGGATGCCTCTGAATAGAAAATTAAACACAGAGACATTCCTATTTTGAAACACTAGTCTTTTGTTTTTTAAAGCAAAGTAGAGAAATACATAAACCTGGCATATGTGGAAAATGTATGTTTCTTTCCCCCCTTATCTACAGTAATTCACTGCCTGCTATGAAATCTGAGGTACCCTCTTGCCAGGTGGGTGTTTGAACAGCTGGCTAGGTGTTGAAAGAGAGATCGAGATTATGTTAATGTATTCACTTGATTGTACTGTGTAAAGATTCTAGATAGACTACATAAAATGAGGCTTTGGGTTTTTTGTTGGTTTGTTTTAGGGAGAGGCTATAACTATAGTCTTAGAGGTTCTCTAAAAAGACTGTACTATAATGGTTGCTAACCTGGGGGGAATGCATGCCCCGTGGGACCTTTTACAAGGAGAGACATGAGAATGAAATGCAGATAAAGTGTATTCTTTAGAATGTGCCTCTGCCAGTTAGAATGACATATAATGGAAGGGCTGAGACCTGCTAATGACCTGAGCCACTTAAACACAGAGAAGTGCTGGGATGCATATTTAACAGTCTTGCATTGCACTAATCTCTGCTGGCGGCAGAGTCAATAAAAGCTCTACAGGGAGTCTGAACACAGTATGATTTTACTAGCTAAATAAATCTTTCCCATCCCCACTATCATTATTATCCTCCTAGAAGTGAAGCTATCCATTGAAATAAACATGTAATCAAGATATATGTTGTAGAATATGTCCAGTCTGAAAACATTTAGCAAGGAGTAGCCAAAAGTCATGAATAAAATTTCTTGTGAATCACCCATTAACCCAGAGAACAGGGTTAGTCTTTTCTAGAAAGTAGGACTGTGCATCACTCAGAAAATTCTATCTTCCAAGTTCCTGCCTGACGCCGTCTAATCCAAAGTCTATGTAAACACTCATTAGAAGTGTTTTTTTCTGCGATGTCCATTGCTGAACTAAAGAAGTCCCTGCTATTAATAGCATTAGAATAACCTCAGATGGTTCAAATTAAGTGTTCAGGCTAGATTAAGGACACCAATAGCAACAACTGGGTGAAGCTAAAGGGCCTGAACACTCGAGTGTTAATGGCAAAAAGCAAAGGCTGATACAGACTAGATGAAATGTAATGAGTTCCTCATAGTTTATCTGGATGGTATATTACAGGCCAAGAGAACTTTCCTACAAGGTTGCCAAGTCCTGCTCCAAGAAACTACCCAGCATATCATACAAACAAATATTGGACCTCCTGGTTCTTTTCGCCCTGCCCTAGCCTATCTCAGTCCTCATGACATATAATCCTTTTCATAAATTAATCAAGGTCCATCTTAAAATCAGCTTGGCTCCTTGCCCCTAATACTGCGATCAGGAGGCTGTTCCAGAATCTTATTCCTCTGAAGGTTAGAGAAAAATTAATCCAGAAAATTGTTTCTAACTTACAGCTAAGTTATCCCCATTTGTTCTTTCTCAAGTTTCTCTTTTATCTTCAGTAAGTCTACTCCCTCACCGGTGATTCCTGTCTGAGGAACACTCTGTGGCAGGGTATCCTTCCAGGGGTGACTGTGAAGCCCCTGGAGTCTCTGCAGCCCTCACTTTCTAGGCAATCATCCCTTCAGTTACTCACCAAGCCTTGATGTTTATTACTTTTATGAGGCAGGCTGCCCCAGGGCTTCTCAAATTGCTTTCAAATGAGCACTTGATGCCAGCGGTTCCTGCCTTATGGACTAGTTGCATGGCTCCATTCCTTCCCTATACCATGCCCTATACCTCACAGATGGCAGATGGTATGCTCATTGATGTTCCCTTTTACTTCTTCCCTCATCTGGGATTCCTGGACCCTCACTGGTCCCACACAATCAGCCTCTCAATCTTGGTGCTGAACCAGAAACATCCTCCTCTCCTTTCTTCCTCCCCAAACCTCCAGATGCTTCAGCTATCTGTTCTGTGGTGGTGCTCCAGAGCTGCAGTCCTCCTGCTGAAGTGGTGTTCTCTCTGCAGGCTCCAGATCTTACTTCTCTTAAGGCCTGGGCTTACACCTGCTCCAAGCCCAGTCCCCGTCCTGAGTCATATTCCCTCTACCCAGCTTAGCCTTACCTGCTGGCTCCTTGGATCAGCTGATGCTCAGTTAACCTCAGCCCATACCTGCCAGCCACATTGCAGGCTGCCTGGCCGAACACATGTTGCAATGTCTTCAGAGAGCAGTCATCAGTCCTGGGTGTTTCCCACTTTAAGTAGAACCAAGCATCATGTGTCATAAAGAGGCATCCCCCTGCTTGCAGGTAAAATTGTGCATGTTTAGGAAACCTTTTCCAACAGCACAGATCTGCTTTGTCTGTAACTACTACCCAATGAACCCCAAGCTTCCTGCAGTTGGAGTTTTGTATGTTCATTATCCAGGAAGTTGTGAGCTCCTAAATGGAATTTTTTTCATTTCATTCCTAGTATGAAGCTAGGAACAGACATGGCATTTGTGCCAGGAAAGTTGTGCTTGTGTTTGTTCCAGAACAGAAAAGTTCTGTGATTGGTACATACACACACTGTCCTTCCCAGCAGGATTTAGTGAGGAGTAAAGAGCACTGCTACTTTTCTGCCATTGATTCAATAATGCCGTTATCACATATGTGATATCACATATCACAAGGTCCCATGAACCTTTTTAGGGTTTGTCCCAGGACAACAGGCATGGACATTTGAACAACTGCACTTTGTCCTAGGAGAAAATAGGATAAATATAACATCTGTTTGTAACCTAACAGAAACCCTTTCTGGCTTGCAAACGAATGTCACAAAAAATGGTGCTCCTCCTGAATGAGATGGCCAATGCAGCAGTTAAAGAACAAATGGCAAATCTGCCTGATGAACATCGAAGAAGCTTTTTTTTTTCAGGGAAACATCAGTTTTAACCCATTTACATCCACTTTCAAAACTCTCACTCTGTGGAAAGCTCATGGAAAACCAGGAAAAAAAAGATTAACTGTAAACTCATCTAATGGTAGCTAATATTCAGGTCTGGCACAATCTGGAATCAGGCCTAAATATTTCCATGGACACTGCTTTTGGGCATCGCTGGTTGATCTCTTCCTGTTATGGCAAAAGGGCAGGCATTCATTCTTATCTTCCTGGACATTTCTGCAGTATTTGATCATTGCTGACCAGTAGTCTTATTTTTAGAGAAATGGCAGGAGTCTGAGTTTAGGAACTAAAATTATTTGACTCTTTCCTGGAAGAATGCACCCAGTAAATACAAAAGGAATTGTTCCCAACACTATAGATTCTACACTTATGGGGTTTCATAGTAATCAAGTATTTCCTTTGTCCTTCTCAACAAATGCATATAACCATTAAGTGAACCATATACTTTGGCTGCTGGCAGTACACAAATATGGTGCAGCTCATATGGCCATACCAACAGCACTAAAATAGCTCAGTTCTTGGATGTGAACAGATTGCCCAGTTAGCCAGGGAAAACATTGTAAAGAGTTTGCAGCCACAGTGTGTTCTTTCTTGGTTGAAAGCACACACCCATGGCTGAAGTTTAACAATAGGTTCTCACATAGCACTATATACTAGCAGCACTTTCTATCATTTTCTGTTATCTAGGACATGCCATCCTATTTAGCTGGACAATTATCTGACTTCAATTATCTATGCCTTAGTCATTTCTTGGTTATACTACAGTAATTCATTATATGTCAGCAAAAAGCCTTCACTGGTTAGAAAACTTGAGTTAGTACAGGATGTTGAAATACAAAGACAGTCTTAAATATATCAAACCTGTTACGTGCTCTCACTTCTGGTTTCCATTAGATTTTTAAATAAAGTTCTGGGTCTCAATATTTATTTCCTAGGTGCTCTACAGCCTCCCCCCAGAATATCAAAAAGACCATCTGAAGCTCTGTGCTGAAGTCAGTGGCCACCAATCATGACTCTCTTTCTCAGTGGGCATTGTCTACACATGCATTTAATACAACTGAATATACTCCATCTCAATTTGAGCTGGAGTAAACTAATCCTGATGACACCAACTATGCATGTGTTTAAGCACAGTAATTTACTGTGCCAGTGGATACCACTTATATCAGATGGGACTATCTGGCAACACAGTAAATTAGTCTACTGAACCCTAATTGCTACACATGTGTAGACAGTGATGCTTTATTGTGCAGCAAATTAGTCTGTTGTGCAGTAAAGCATGTTGTATAGACACACCAAGTGGGAGTCTTCATTGTAATAGTAAAGCTTACCTGTGCAGAACTTTTTTCTGACCCAGTCTGCTCTCCCCAAAGAATTGTCTCCACTTATGAGGTGCATTCCTTTGACTTTGCCTTATCTAACATAAACGCAAAACAAAACAAATCCTACAACTACCAAAATAAGATACTCCACTGCAGATGCTTCTCTCACCAGGGAAAAGATAAGAAAACAAAGACCATGTTATAGCCCTGCAGTCACATTTCTTTGTGCACTTTTAGAAGGAGCTCAGGTCCTAAAGTGATGATTATGACTCTACATGGAGTATAATTTGATCTTGATCTAGGACTAAGATGTACTGATGCAGATTCCAACATTCACCCCAAACTCTACTAAAGTCAAAGAGACAGAAGTCCTATGGATGCAAATAGTAAGCCTTCTTTAAAATCTGTATCATAATATAGGAAGTACTGTGGCTGGAATAAAGATTGAGGAAATAACCTCATTTTGGTGTTGCCTAACTTTGATTGCTGAAATTGGCAACCTCCATAACAAACTTATACATATTTTATGTAATTTGCTTTTACAATTGTTAGAAAATGTACGTTCTGTCAACTAGAGTGCTTACAGATGTGGAACCCCTTCCCCCCACAGTGCTTTACTTTCAGCTAGGTATGCTGCCATGCCAAACACAGCACATGCCCAGAACAGAAATCGTATCAGTTTGACCAGGCTCACCCAGCATCTGCATAGCTCACACACTTCAGCAAGGCTTTTTGGCACTTTTATCTAATAACTTATTGAATCAGTGATTAGATAAAAGTACCAAAAAACCCTGCTGAAGCATGAGAGGTATACAGACATGATTCCTCTTCTAGTAAAGAGCTGTTTCCTCCCTCCCTTAACATCTGTCAGCACTTCTATATTTGTAATAGAGGTTTCCCTAACCAAACATGGGGCTTAGGTTCCTGGAAGTTCCCATGGCTGGCAAAACCACAGTTAGTAAAACCAAAGGCTTATGGGAAAAATGGGGTTGGGGACTTGAATGGGGCCCTGGCTGGGCTGAGTCATGGGACCATCCAAGCCTGGCATCAGCAGGAGCTACCTGCCTGCACCCCTAGATGAGCTGGTAAGTGGGGGGAGAGAAGAATTGACGCCCCAGCAGGGAGGGAGCAGGGCACCCACCTGGGTGGTGCTTGGGGCTGCCAGGCTCCAGCCGGGAGCAGGATGGGGCTCAAACCAGAGACAGGTGCAGGAGGCACATTGCTGGAGTAGTGCAGGGTGAGCAGTGGTGAGCAAGGAAATCCCAAGCAGCTTTTCTGTTCCATGCTGCGCCAAGTCATAGGAGAGAGAAGCAGGGCAGCAGGGCACAGTGGCGACCTAGCCTACTGTTACCTGCCACCATGGGCAGGGCAGCTGATCTCCTTGGAGCCTTGTGACATACTGGAAGTGGGAACAGTGTAAAAGGGTTGGAGCCCCATGCACTGATGGATGCAGGCAGGAAGCAGGCTAGGGAGCAGAGGATTGAGGTAATCCCTGCTCCACTGGAGCAGGTGGCATAACTCAGGGCTGCAAAACATCCTGGGATGCTGGGGGACTGTGAGTTAGCTTGAACCAGGAAGGGATCTGGGGCAGAAGTTCCATAAACCGGTTTGTGCTAAACCAATTAAGGCTAATACCGGTGACCCTCACCATTTGTGGGGGATACGTTCCTTTGATCCCCACGAATGATGAAATCCACAAATACGTTCATGAATGCAGTGCTCCCAGCGGCTGGGGGTGGGGCATAGCTGCAGCAGGAGCATGGCGGCAGCTGCAGGAGCCCAGCGGTGCAAGCACGTAGCTCCCGAGGAGCTCTGGTAAGTGTTTAAAGTGTATTTAAAATGCAGGTTCAGCATTTGCAAATATTTGAAACTGCAAATGCATAACCCATGAATACCGAGGGTTTCCTGTACTATATCTAACTAGGTTTATCTTAAACCAGTTCTGGCCATTTTTTAAGCAGTTTATGCTCAATGAACTCCTGTTTTGTTACAGGTTTAAACCAGTTTCCAATCACTTAAACTGGTTTATGTGTAACTTCTGTCCCTAGCCCTAGAGAAGTTGTGGAATCTCCATCCTTGGAACTTTTCAAGAGCAAACTGGCCAGTCACATGTCTGAGTCTATGATTGTTTAGTCAAGGATGATCGTGCCTTGAGCGGGGGGCTGGTTTTGCGAGGTCCGTTCCAGTCCTACTTTCATCTAGTCCCCTCATTCACACACTCTGGGTGCATCTAAACATGCGATTAACGTGCACGAATAAACTCAACAGCATATCTCTCTGGAGTTTATTTGTGCAAAGCACATAAAGCCCAGTCATAGCAGCCTGGGCTGGCAGGGGGACCCAGAAGGTGAGCTTGGCAGCCCAGGGCTGCTCCAGCACGGCTCCATATGCTGCAGTGGGGCTGGCGGAGGCATGAGGGTGTTTCAGCACAGGGCTAGCACTGGAGTAGCTGCTCCAATAGGACTCCACATGCTGCAGAGTGGCTAGCTGGAACATGAGGATGCTTCAGCATGGGGTCTGCTTGCTGAATAACCATGCACTGAAACACCCTGTGCCCCATTCAGCCAGGGCAGTATCTACACATGCACTGCTGTGAATGAGAAAACTCCACAACAGGTTAAGACTTTTATTTGCATGTCCTAACCTGCTGTGCAGGTTATTGGTTTTGTGTGCCATAATAGGAGGGCATGTGTAGACACGGATGATGATTTACTGCACAGTTAGTTAACTGCACAGTAAATGCCTCATGTTGATGTGCCCATTCAATTTGGTTGGTTATATACAATTCTGCTAAAAGCGTGAGCTAATCTCTGAAGAAAATCACTGATGCTTGAAGATGTGAAAAGAAAAGTAAAACAACACTTTACTTTCAGCTCAGTGTGCCCCTCCACAAAGCACAACACATGCCCAGAAGAGTCATTGCATCAGTTTGACCCAGCTCACTCAAATTTCTGTACAGATTGGGTGCTTCAGCAGGGCTTTCTGGCACTTTTATCTAATAGCTGATTGAATCAACTTTAGATAAAAGTGCCAAAAAGCCCCACTAAAGCACCTGATCTATACAGATGCTGGAGAGCCAGATCAAACTAACACACTTCCTCTTCTGATAAAGCACTGTTTTGTTTTGTTTTCACATCTTTCATCAGCCTATATCTGTACCACCTTATACACATACACACCCTTTCCTAGGGAAAGCCAGGAATATCCTGCCAAAGGCGTATACCCATTTCAAGTCAGCACTCTCATAATGGATCACTGCACTAGCTCTAGTTCTGCATTGTGAGTTACCTCATTTGGAGGAATCATAGTACAATTAATTGGTACATTAAAATAGAATTTTCATAGGGGTACTTATGACATTCCCATTAAAATCACATTAGTTCATCATGATTAAAATTGTTTCACTGAGCACCAAATGAATTAATCAGTGGGTGCTTTATTATACCTGCGCCCAGCAGTACATTTCTGAAAGTTGCATTAGGAGCAGTTATTGTTTCAATTGTAAGATGTTTTTTCAATGACTTTCTTCAAGCTGCACAGGAATGCAAGTAATGTAATTTTTTGTTCACCATGTAAACTTCTTGTTAACTACAATGCAATGAGTTACTGATTTACAAGAATGGCTGAACCATCCACAACCAGGTTTGCTTTTCTGTATGATTGAAAATAGACAATTCTGAAGCTTTCCAGGGTATTTAGGTGGGAGTTTCCAAAAAGAATAACAGTTACTTACTCCTGATTCTATCAAATGTATTACCACTGGCCCTAATGGAAGTGAAGACAGTTTAGTGTGAACACTTTTGAAAATCCTTCACTTTTTTATTCTTGTTTTTAGTGGAACCCTTTAGCGGTAAATCTTTGGCTGAATCTGGAACAGGGAAGAATGCAAAGGTAGCATAAAGCTCTTTTCCTGCTCAGGCAAGCTGCAAATGGTGCTACAGTGGAGATACTCTGGTATAAAGTGGTATACAGTTATTCAGTGGTAACTCTGGTATAAAGAAAGCCACATCCTCCTTTCTTTTCCACAGGCTACTGTCCCTCTGCCAATCTCCAGGAAGTCTCCACAATAGGTCTCTCCTGACTGAGCAGTAAATTGCCTTTTAAATATTCCTCAGCAGACCTTGTTCATGCTTACATGATCCAGTTACTTGACCTGTAGCTTAGTATTCCCAAGCCTATGTCCAAAAGGGATCAGATTCAGAATCCTAACCTGATACAACCACCAAGTATAGACAAGATGTTTATGACTAAAAATCTGGCCAGAGCTCAACCAAAGAGAAAGGGATAAAAAGCTCTGTTTGCAGTTAGAAGTGTCTCATCATTTCTTCTTACTAGCTGCATGTAATTCTTTCATCTAAATGACTTTGAAAAAAAGATCATAACGTTTTGGTCTTTTTCATTTTATTACCTAGTGAGATAGAAAAATGCTCAGGGTTGCTAGTGGGAAAATGGTATTCCCAGATGAAATGCAGTGTTTCCCCTCCATGCCAAAATTCTATGGATTAGATGAAGGAAAGAAGATACACTATGATACTAAAATAAGAACATCTACAACTGTGCTCTATGGTTGAACACAACAGGAAATTGACAGAGTTAAATATAAGGCAGTTAATGCTGATCAAGACACCTGGGGCACTTTAATATTTAGCCATAGTTCCCTGATATACTTTGTAACAGATTTCAAATTGGTCAAGCAATTTAGATCCTGAAGTTTAATCTCTTGAACAGTGAGCACTGAATTTCTGGAGGTACCTGAAAACATTTTAACCCTTCACTAAAGTAGGTTCATAGAAGGGAAGTACATGACCCAATATGCTACAGTTTATAAGTAGAGCAGATGACAATTCTATAAAATGGAAACTGGAGTACTAGTGTAAAAACCAACTTGTGTGCATTGTCCTTGACACAGAACTGGATGCATCTCTACATGCTATGCAGATAGAAGAGTGATCTAACAGTGGGGGTAGCACTGCAAGCTTACCCCTCACCATCCTGCCAATCACTAATGGTAGAGAAAGTATACTCAGTTTAGTCAATACTGATATTTCATATTCAAGAAGTAACTATGAACAGATTGTTTATATTAGTTTGTTTGTTTGAAGTTCTTGGATGCCTATTTTATGCAAACATATTTAAGTGTATTCACTACAAATGTTGTGCTCAGTATTCAGGGCTACAGGTTTTCAGTGTTCTGGTTAGACACACAGACTTCAAGCCTAGTCCCTGACTAGGAGTGTAATTCTCAAAATCAGGATTTTATTCAGAAAGACTCCCAATTCATGACAGGGATTTTTCAATTATACTGATTAGGGACTTCTAATGATAATGCAATTGCTTATAATTATGCATTTGAAAACTGTTTTATGTGAATACCCTGCAATATTTGTTTTAGAAGTCACTGTTCCAGTGATTTATAAAACAGTTTTTTCAGTGCACTGCATCAATATAGTAGGGGAGAATTTAAATAAAAGCATTGCAAATGTAGGATATATTTGTAGACGGTATGACAATTTATGCATCATTTCTGCTCTAGTTTCTACCTAGCTACGATGCAACACTCTATATCTATATCTGTAATTCAAATATCCTCCAAGCCTAGTTAGTCCTTGTGGATGTCTCAGCTGGGGCTGAACGGAGCCAGGCTGGGCAGCAGGAGCAGGCCCTCCCTAGTGGCTGGAGCTTAGTGACAGCCGCTCCCTGCACCCAGGCTGGGCAGCACCACACAGAGCCCCCCTCCCCACCCTGCAGCAGCAGGGAAGGAGGAAGCAGGGGAAAGAGTCCCCCTCTAGGGCCAAGCAACAGAGCTGTGTGCCTGGATTGTTCCTGGCTGTCAGGAAGCTGCTGCAGCAAGCAGAGCTCTCTGCCTCTTCCCCACTACCAGGGTCTGGCCATACCCCCATCTGGTCAGACACCTTCTTCCCCAACCCTCTGATCTCTGCAGACCAAGCTGGGAGTTTAAACCCCTCTTCAGTCATACTTAGGTCTACCATGCCTCAGTTCACCTTTAGATTAACCTGAAAAGATTACATCTGTGCAGGCTCATGCTTTTTGAATATCTGTCCATAGCCTTTAAGGCTGAGATGTCAGCAGGATGGCACTGTTATAGGTGCTACTGTGACTTTGATCTGAATGCAATTAGTTGATGTTGGGAAGGTGGGATAGGGTCTAATACCATTTTATTACTTAGCCCAGCGATAGTGTTGCTGATGAACATAAGGTCTGTGTTGTATCCTCATTTCCAGTGGCTGCTTTTGAATGATTTAAGTAACTTTGGGTCATAGATTAAACTTAACTGGTATGCTTCTGACCAAGCTTGTACTGCTTCACTATATGGGTCTCATCGTAGCCCAATTGCATGCTATGACTATTAAAGTCACCCATGATCATCTGTGATTTATTTTGAGTGATCCCTGGTCTATCTATAAAGGTGAAACTTGTGGGAGGTGGTTTGTAGACTGAAGTGATTGTGATTCCATTGAGTTTGATAGCCAGGATTTCAATGTTTTCTTCAGTCTTTGCTATAGAAACTATGACAGTTCCCATTTCAATAAATATGGGACTTCCAAATTGCTTGTGTGGTCTTTCAATTGCCATAGTCATTCCAGGTATTGAAGGGTGGTTATGGCTACTATGAGGTTCTCAGTGTGTCTCTAGTAAGCACAAGATCTCAGACCAGATGTTCTTAAAAAAAAAATAAAAAAAAAAAAAATGTAAATTATGTGCCATTGAAAACCCTTCAGGGTTTACAGACACTACTGTCAATGTTGGTTCTAAGAAGGACTCGTGTACTTTGGTCACAAGGCATTATGACTGGTTACAGTTGGTCAATTTCTAGGGTCAAAATTGTGGTTTGGATGTTAGCAGAGTTCACAGGTATTACCTACTAGGGGTCGCAGTGTGGTCCCCACTAGCTATAATGGTGAATAAACATCTGAGTATGTTGGGAAGTTCCAAATATGGTTAAGCAATTTGCTCTTTTTGCAATATTCATTGGACATTTGGGTTGTATAAATACGCATAAAAAGTATATTTTAAAATGCATTAAAAAAAAGGTTAATTTACAAGAAATTCTGTCATTTAGGTTGCAATTCAGGTTTCCACAGGGGGTCAATACTGGATATACACAGTACTGAAGTCTTCAACATTTTTAATGCACAGCTTAAAGAATGTGGGCTTTTATGGCGATTCATAGCCCTCATAAACCAAAGTCTAAGAAAGACACAAGTAATGCATGGGATTTCTGCTGGTCCTCTGGACAGGAGTGAATTTCACTCTTCGGATGAAAGAAAAGGTTATTAATAAAAGGTTAAACCAGCTTAAGCAAAAGAAACAGGCGTGCTATTGAATCACAAATCTCACACACTGAGAAGCAAAGCAAAAAGTTCACAAGCAATCTATGATCTGAGCTTTGTTTGCAAATAGTTTACATTAATAAATGCAAATAGAAAACACATGGAGAAATGTGTGATCTGTTTGTATCCAATTCATGGCCAGCAGTTAAAAATCTTAATTCTTTAAAATAATTAATCCATTGTTAGTTATGCCATTAATGAACTGTGTTAGTTCTGCAGTAAGTGAATTTTGCTATAGATATTGTTTACATTCCAAAGTAAAAAGTAGCCTTATAAAATACCGAGAATGATTTTTCCATACTTGGTCTCTGATAAAAAAAAATTTTGGAAAGTTTGAGTCAAATCCCTTCAAAGGCAATTTAAAATTTTATACAAAATAAAAATGAAAAAAAAACCTGCTCAAAAATTGCACTTTTCTTTAACCAAGTAATTGGGGAGGAGAAAAAGGAGAGAGAGAACTTTCTAAGTGCAAAGCTTCTGTTTGTTCATGTTGCAGTTTAAAAGCCATATTGGAAGCACTAAGTCATTTTACTATCACCAAACTATCTTTACTTCTTATTGAAAGCTGGAGCCCAGCAGGAGTTTTGCATGTCTGCACAGGTCAATGGAGTCCTAGTCATGGTTACCACCATATATTGAAATAGTTACTACTATGATAATGCTTACACAGATCTTTTAATACATACTAAACATAGGAACTGCCATATAAATCAGATCATTGGTCCATCAAGTCCAGTGATCTGGCTCCACTAGTGATCATTGCTACTTCACAATAACTCAAGAAAGCTTGAAGTAGATAGTTATGGACTAACCTCCCTACACTCAGTTAAAGATAAGTATACTGCCCAAGACACAGCAGGAGATGAAATTTAAAATAGAGTAAAAGCTATGTAATGTGATGATGAATGTCCTCAGTAACCACATAAATATTTGTGCCTTTTCGAATTCCACTAAATTACTGGCTTCAGTGATAGCTCTATGAACTTCAGCTGCTCCTGGGTTCAAATGTTTGAGGGTTTTAGGAAAAATTTTTTAAGACTTATGTTAGAATTGCAGGGTAAGCTAGGAAAGATGTATTGTTCACATTCCAAAATAAAAATGTAATGTTATAAAAAAATCCACAGATAGCTCAGCTTCCCATTTATCATGCCAAGTTATATTAGTGTCTACAAAAATATTTTAAAGATATTTTGAAATATTGTCCCACTTTCCACAGAGTATCACTAGAGTTCTCTCTGAAGCAACAGCATTCACCTATCAATATTCACTCTCTGTTAATGTGAATAAGCAGCGAATTAATATTAAAGTCGAAGATTTTCAAAAGAACAATCAACTGTTAAATGCCTAACTCCCACTGAAAGTCAATAGAAATAGGTGAATTTTACATCTTTCATAATTACTCCCAGATGATTGATTATGATGCTATGGCATAATGGATAACTATCCCTGTTAATTTGAGTTTTAAACCAGGAGATAGTAACTGCATCAGGCTTATCACATTATTCTCTGTTTCCTATGGGACGTATCATCAGACAAACACTGAATTTTAATAGTGAGAGGTTTGTTTCAACAGTATGTCCAAATGCCAGAATGACATGTAACCAGAATGAAAGAGGAGCATTCAACTGTTTAATCTATTAGTAGTCATGCCAGAAATGTGCTTTAGCCCTTAAAAAAATCCTCCAACATATCTCTGGTTACGAAATATAATATGATATCATCCTATTCTCCACAGCATAGTGCAACTCATAGCAGTAAATGTGCTTTGCTTCACTATATTATTAGCCGTCTTGCTGCAATGCAGTATGTTGCACAGAGTTACTCTAGTGTATACAACACTGGCTTGTCTATCCTCTGAATTTTCAAAGTAAATGCTCATTATCTTGAAACGGTAATAACACTACTTTTCAATATATGACATAAACAGCAATCATAGAGTTAACAAAAGCTGTGGCTGCCAGCCAAATTGTACACTGAGCACAATTATTCGAGCCATTAATTAGAGTATAGAGTTTACTCTTGAGATCTCTGATTAAAATTTATGCTGAAAGATAACTTTGGGGTTAGAATGAAAACACATTTCAAATGCACTCAAGTGCTGTACTTTTAAAGTATAGTTAATAAGACTGACAGAGTATTACTGCTGGAATAGGAATATGTTGCAGCAGTCTTCATGTGAAATGGTATCTGACTGACTGACTATAGGATTTTCTCATCTAGTAAAGGTATATGTATGTTTACATAGTTTGAGACAGACCTCTGACTAGCCATATGTTGCTTCCCAAGATCGTAGCATTTAATCACCTTCTATATAAAAAAAGGGGAGTAATAATAAGTCTATGATGGCCTTTGTAGGGCTGCTATCCTTCCATTCTTAAGGGATAATCTCTGCTTGGTGTATAAATGATGTATACAAGTACAATGGCAGATATCCTCAGATATAGTCAGGCACCTAACACCTACTGAAATCAAACCATCTTGAGTCTTTGGTTCCATGTTTCCCACGGTGGCTCCATATTTTTACTCTTGTTCATAAGCCTGGTTTATTTATTTTTTAAGTATACTAAAATCTGTAGAGATCATGTCCCTCATTTCCCAAAAAACCTGTGGGATTGCCCAAGGCTTGGTTACTGTCTGTGGTTATGTTGGATACAATCATGGGCAGGAAGCGAACAGCTGTAAATATGCAAACCCCAGGTGAAGACAAGAAAAGCCAGTTTACACAGGTTTTGATTACTAGTAAGTTTGATCACAGCCAATTCCATGTCTATAGGGTATGTATTGCATCAGTTTCTGATCCCTGTTGGCTGAATCAAGGTCATGATTTTTGAAGATTGAGGCATTGAAAAGGTCACTGTTTATAGAGGGGGCAAAGCATGGCTCTCCTAACCTATGAATATTTTGGCATAAGGGAAATCAAAGGCTATGGTATATACATGGAAGATGTCCTCTTTCAGATCCAAACCTTCCTCTGCTCATCTCTTTGAAAAAAGTTGCCAGAATCCTCTAGTGAGGTGCTATGTGCGTATAAGTATCAAAGTATAAGGCTCATTAGGACCCTGCTAGCCTACGATTTAAGGCATTTATTACAAGAGAACTGCAGAAACAGCAGAGAAGAGTACTTAAATGATATGTTCCAAAAAAGTCTGCAAGAGTCAGGATATGGTGTAGGACACCAGCAAAAGAGCACAGAAAATTTTGGATTACTGGCAGGTGTACTATGCCCTAATAGTTACAGATACAACATAACAGGCTGGCCTTTCAGGGCTGGGTCTCAGTGCTAGCCACCCACCTGCTCTAGGCTAAACCCCCACCTCACTCCCCTGTCACATCTTCATGAAAATTATATTAACATCATTTTCAAGGCAGGAGGCTGCCTATTGTTCAGCCTCTTGATAACAAGGGCCTAAATACATGCTCCAACCGACCCTTACACATGCCCCATGCCTTGCAGCTGTTTCTATGTCACATCCAGTATATCTATATTATCCCCTCTGATATATCTGTTTCCTCAAGTGAGTGGTTCTGCCCCTGGCTGGGCCCTCAGCGTCTTCACTGGGCCACTTAACTCTCCCAGCCCCCCTTGCTGGGCCGCTGGGGTCTTCAACCCTGTGGGGCTCAGGTGACTGCTGCCATGCCTGGCCCCTTGTACTGGGGCCTTCCACTCTGTATGCTCATGTGGCTGTCACCATGCCTAGCCCCACCACACTGGGATCATGTGTCCCACACTGGGCATGCCTGGCCCAGGTCTCTTCTTTGTCTGTAACCCATCCATAGGTAGGGACTGGGGTTTTCAGGCCCCCCTCCTCACCTTTCACTCAGGTGGTAACTGTTCTGCCATGACCAGCTCCAGCAGACCGCCCATCCCTAACAGGGTACAGTTTTAGGTCTTACCCAGAACCAAGAGCCTCCAAACCATCCCCATAGCTCCTGCCCTTACCACCAAGATGTTCCAGAAGCAGCTCAGCCCAATGTTGCCACCTGGCCTTCTCAGCACAGACTGCTCCCTCTCTTTCTGAGGGCCTGGGTTAAAATGGAGGCTGCTCTGCCCCCTCAGCCAATCCCAGGGTCCACCTAGGGTCATGTGCTAGCCTTGATGAGGCTAGCACCCACCTGCCAGCTGCTCCACTGCCAACTAGAAACCTTAAGGTGGCAAACACTGCAGGTGCCCTGTCACACAACACTTATCAGGATAAACTGTATACATTAGGGCCTAGCTCATAATTTCTGATGACTGCACAAGCATGCTTAGTTATCGAATATCTATCTTCATAACTGTTTGAACAGTACTGTATTGCTCAATTACACAGTCTGCAGATGCCTGTTGATGCTAATGGCTTATGGAGTCTCCTGGAGCTGCACAGACAGTTTTATATATTTCTCAAATTGTACAAGAAGCTAAGGGCCTCTCCCAGATTTCATCTCTTACTTCTCAATAAATCAAATGTATGACTGACTTGATTGTTTGTCCTTCCAGCTCTCAGTTTTAGTGTATAGTTTAGGTTGTGGAAAAAATTTCTGAGATACCAATCGCTGAATGTGCCTGAGCTTTAGAACTGAATAAAGAAAAATACAAGATAAATCCAATTATATGTTTACTGAATTGTTTTAAGTTTTAAAATGGTACACAAGAGGGACAGAATAAAATATGAGTGAAGCAACATGAAAATGCTATATACTCATGATTCCCAGCCTTGAAAAAAAGAGAAAACCAAATTAAAATATTCTTTAATATTAAACAATTGCCCTTCTACAGCTGTGACTCCTAAATCACATATATAGTATTAATTAATTAAGACACCCAACACCCATCTTTAGAAAATTTCTTACATACCAGGCCAAGCAAATGCTATTGCATCCAGTATTAACTCTTAAAATTTATGTAACAATTTGTGTGGAGGTACAGAACATAGTGTTACTATTTCTGTTTTACAGGTAAGTAAACTGAGGCATGGGGTGATCAAGTAGTTTATTCACAGTTACCTCGTGGCAGAAACAGGAACATGACCCAGAAAACCAGACTCTTAAGCTCTGGCTTTAACACTTTCTCCCTATAAGACAGATTTGAACCTCCTGCTCTAACTAGTTGTCATTTCATCACATGAGTTATCCTATTAAAACCAATCAAATGACTTGTGCGGATAACTTGTTGGAATAATGGGTACTCAAGCCGAATTGTTAAAGAAATGAGTAACAACTCCATTCATCAATGCACAGTGGCAGGGTCTATGTGAGATGCTGCCTACGTAGTAGCTCCTAACTAATGCACAGTTGCATTGTGTCACAAAGTGTGATGTGACATTACTGCACAGTAACTCCAATTACACGTACTAAATGATTGCACAGTAACAACTGTGCAGTCAGCATATCGTGTAGACACAGCCAATAGCATATACGTTTTTAGCCCTCTTCTGGTCTTTTTTATTTCACGTTTGGCAGGGATTTTTGTTGAGATGACTGTAGATGTCCTTTGCCGCCATCCCTCCATAAGTAGACTACTCTTTTTCTTTCTAGATTGACTGTATCTTTGTGGTTATTCATCACAGCTATCCATCTTGCATTTTATTAATGCTGGTGTCAGTCAGGTGTGAGGATATGGTTGAATATCTAAAATATATAAAATTATATTCTCCCCAGAATGGAGAAACTGAAAGAGGATACTGTGTGTTTATTTCTTTAGGTCACCAGCATTGTTTTGGTTGGTTTGGTAGAAAGGAAATGGTCATATCTGCACAGCTGGGCCCCAAAGCAGAAAAAAATATCTGAAAAATGTCGAACCAAATAAGGGGCTTGACCTGAGAGCTTCCCTCTAGTATTTCAGTTCTGTTTCCCACAAGTGACAACATTTTTTGAGATTTATCTACACTGAATCATATACCAAAACCAGAACAGAGAGTAGGAAATTACGGAGGTTGGAATTTTTAATCTGTAGACAAAAGACTATCATTAAAGGGCAATTGTTTTTTCATGATTCATCACAAGAATGTCAGGAAACTACAAGTTAAGGTAACCATTTTAGTCCCCATCTTGCAATACATTCTCCTGGCACAAACCCCTGCATTTGCATGCTATTGTTTTGTGTAGGAAGTGCAGAAATCAGACCACTTATATATGCATCTAAACACCACGGCTGCTGAGTACTATTCTGTTCTAAGTTAAACTGACACATATTTAAGGGAATTTGTGTTGCTGAGCCCCCACTATGCTACTTTGCATTGTTATATGAGCTTCACAGGTGTATAAACCAAGACATGGAACAGCTAGATGATTTATCCAGTGTCACACAGGTAGCCAATAACTGTGAATCAGGTACCTGAATGGAAGTTGCTGGAAGTGCTCAGCTGCCTGGTGTGAAACAGTCCATTTTTAGGTGGTCAAATATGAACTTAGAAGTGCAAGTTTACCTGCCCATTTTCACAAACCTCCACTACAGTAGTGAAGATACTTTCCTGATAGAACTATAATAAATAGCAGAATTCTTTCTATTATATTTCCTCTTGTATCCTACGTGTTCAATGAGTAGAAGGAACAAGATACTTTATACAAATGGACAGGCATTACTTTTTGTACTGTGTATATAAATAAAAGTGCAAATTTTATGTAACTTCAAAAAGGCCAAGTCAAATATTTCTAAATTTGTTGGAAAAATATTAGATCCATTTTCCTGTAATGGGGTTTTGTCAATCAACTTGTAATGTTATGATTCTATAAACCCTTTAGAACAGAAGATTACTATTTTATAATAAAATGGAATGGGGAGTAGTTATAGGACTTGCTAACAAAATCATAAGCCTATCACGGCTCTGCTACAATGCAGCATTGGAATCCATCATTTAAAACTGGAGCACCATGCTTCAAAACTTATATCTAGCTGCATAATACCACTAGGGAGAACTAAAATACAGATTAGCTTTGCAAAGGAGATTTATTAAAAAACAATCTCTGTCTCGGTAGTGTAACCAGGGTGAGGTGAGCAGGTCAGTAGCCCCAGGCACTGCCTGTAAGGGGGCACCAGAACCCTCCCCACCCGCCCAGGATTTTTTAGCACAGCAAGGGCAGTACTGGGCAGAGGAGTCAGGCAATGCAGCCCTGCACCCAGCAGTGTATCTGGGGAGAAACTGGCTTAAGTGGGATGGTGTGCCCCCTAGTCAGGCAGTCCTGCACCCAGTACATCTGTATCTGGGATTACAGGCAGGCAATATTCCAGCCTGCAAGGGATCCTGCTTGAGGCTGCCAGGAGAGACAGGGGAAGTGCCAGCCATTTCCTGGTGTGAGGGCTGGGGTCAGATTCCATGCCTCTGTGGGCTGCAGGCAGGAGTAGGGCAGTTGGGCAGATAGCAGTGGCACTGGGAAGGCTGCCTAGAGGAAGGCTAAGGCATATTTGGGGATGGCTATAGTTCCCCAAACCCTCCTTAGCACCACCCCTGTACATATGCATGGCTATAAGTGGCCAGAAACACAGCCAGGCAGCCAGCTCCATGCAGGTAAGTCTAATGGGGGAAAGAGGTATGAGGGAGGGAATGGATGTGGGGGGCGCAGATTGAAGCCACCACAGTGAGGGAAGGATTGGGCCAGGGGCTGGGGGCACTGCCCAGCCAGGGTGGTACATGGGACCCTAGGCTGGTTTGGGGAGGAGGACGAAGCTATAGGTGGCTCATCCAGGTGGTACATGTGGGGAGGGAGAGCTTTGAGACCACAGCAGGCAGCCTGCATCTTCTCTTGCCCCACTGGGCTCCACTCTAGCCATGGCAGGGGTAAAGGAGGGTGGGGAGCAGAGAGGAGAGGTGGCATATGCCACCCCACACCAGCCCATCCAGGCTCCTCCATGGGGCATGGAGGCCTGCCCCACCCTTAGCAGCAACCTGGTGAAGTCCGGCTCCCATTGGTGGGGAGGGAGGGAAGGCATCTCTAATTTTGTGCTTAGGCAGGGCCCCACTAAATCTTAATCCATTTCTGTCTAGGATGGGACAAAACAGGGAACAGAGGACCTCCCAAGGAGCTTATGTCACCAGGCTGCTGCCAATGCTTCCAGAGCAGTAATAGAGGGTTCAGTGTTCAAAGAGGCAAGTAAAACTTCCCTTCTCCATACCCCCCCGCCCCATCTATAGTGGCTGTCATGCCCCTTTCCAACCTCCTCTCCCCCTGCACCCCACTGCCCCAGGCAATCAGTAAGATGGCTATGCCTCTGTTGTCTCTGGCTCCTGTTTAAACAATCAGATGGTAAAGACATTCATTTTACAAAATAACAACCTGTCTTCCAGACCATCTTCCATATATCCAAACCCTTACCCCATACTAAAAGCTCTCTCACCATGTATTGTGATTCTCTCAGATCATGTAAGTTCAGTAGATTTGGAGTATTTACATGGCTCAGTATGTACATGGGAAGCCTCTAACATGGCTTACCTATCTGATTTAGCAGGTGACGTTCTTAGTCCCTCATTGATAATGATTCTCTTTGCAAACCAATTATAACTGTGGGTGAAATTACTGATTTTCCCAAGAAGATTTATATGATTTTTCCAAGAAGATTTATATCATTTTAATTGAAAATATCATAAAGATAATTACGCTTCATTTAAAAATGTACCTCTATCGATGCAACTGGAATTCTTCTTCATTTTCTTTCTTGAATGGCTGTTCAGTGTTACTGTGTTCTACAGGCCCAATCCAGCATTCACTGGAGGGAATAAGAGTTGTTAATTGACCTGAGTAAGTTGAAGCAGCGACAAGAGTTGATTTATTTTCATAGGGGTTTTTTTGCCTTGGTTGTTATTCAGACGTAGCTGCTTTGTTTTAGAAGTGACCTGCACCTCATTGGTTGGGAAGGGTATGTTTGTATGTCTTCGGTTAAGGCTGCACTGTTACTTGGGGATTAAAAGTGCAAAGCATATATAAATGCAAGGTATTAATGACACTAATTAATGACACTAATTAATGCAAGTTAATAATAACATGGTGCTCTCAACAGATCTTTTCTTCACAAATATTTTCAAAGCATAGGTAAAAAGGCATATAACTGTGAGAAAGTGAAGTAATCATCTGGTATGCTGAGGCAGAAAAAATGCAACTGAAATTAAATTTTTATTGTATTAATGTATTTTACGTATTTATTTATGTTTTGAAATATGCCTATAGACTCCCTTCTCTAACTATATATTTCAACCTATAGTTAAGTGTTAAGCATGGCTCTTATTCTAAATCCTTACACAAATTTAAATATAATGAAAATATTTGGCCAATAGATAGTTAATCCTCTCCTAGTCTGTAAGGTATCTGGAATTATCTGGTGACTATCTTCTTTCTTGTTTTTCTGTGCAGTATGTGGCAGAATAGAGTCCTTGATTGATATCCGTAAGCACTACCATAATGCGTATGTAGAGACCAGATAGAAAAATACATTTATAGCACATGTACTATAGCATATATAACATTGTCTGGTGTTCTCTATATTCAGTTCTCTCTCTTTCTGTGTATGTGGACCTACAGAAATACATCTAAAGCAAAAAATGAGAAAACCTATGATCTTGTAGCACAGTGTAGAGGTTTGATTTGTGATGGATGCATGATTCACAAGTGTGAAAGCATAATAGAAATAGGCAAGTCATTGCAAGTGCATACTGACAAAGCTCCTCAAAACCCAAGCAGGCCATCATGCATTCCATGATCCAGAAATATATTTTATGAAAGTTTTAGAGAATTTTTTAAATATATTTTGAACAAGGTATCATATCCCCTTGGCTATTAAGCCATGTGCCCTAGTTGCCATAAGTTTAATAGTACCAGAAGAAGCCATAAAATGATCTACAGTAGCTTTTCTGCACTTAACAATTTCAAATTTGAATAGCCAATGGTATAAAGTTCCGTAGGGAAGTGACTTTAAAACCCTAATATTTCCATGCATAGAAAAGCAGCTATTGGATGGAATTTTACCTATTCTGCATCTTGGAAATGTCAACTATTATTAGTAGAAGTAATAACAGTAGTATTAGTAATACTAATGGAAACATTATGAGTGCTGCTCATGTATCAGGACCCCAGTGTGCTGGCCCAGACACTGTACAAATAAAGGATAAAAAAGATGGCATTCAAAACACTATGCCTGTATGTCACTGCTCAGTGCAGGACACAATGCTAAAGAGAGAGAGAGACAGATGCAATGTTATACTCCTGCATTTAAATAAATACTGCCATGACATACAGTAAAGACATAGCTAAAAGGGTTCTTTTCCATGCTCCTTGTCCCAAAAAGGGATATTTGCCTAACACCAATAGATAAACTAGAGATTATCACGTACTGATAAATAACTTGGGTTTTGAAGCACAAGGCCTCAAGTTCTTTCCTGCTGTTTAGCATGAAGATGTGTATGGCTAGCCTGAGTTGTATAAATTATATCTAAAGTGTGTGTGTGTGTATCCTCAGAATTATTACACAAGGCAATTCCCTATGAAACCACCTAGCTTATTTATTTTCCCTTCCATTTTTGCCATCTACATCATTTCCTACTCCAACTCTCTTGACAGGTTACATCTATCAAGCTGCTTATATGAACCCAATTGCTATAGCGCCTGGGTGTCTCATAGTCATCATTCTGACAACATCCCTCTGAACTAAGAAAGTATTACTACTAACCACATTTAAAAATGGTTGTTGAGGCACAGGGCATATAAATAATTGCCCCAAGGTCACACAGGATTTCTGTGACTCAAAGACCAAGTCTTGAGTCACAGTCCAGTGTCCTTCCTGTTAGAAAACCTCTGCTACCCAAAATCATGCTATTGGACAGTGCAAAGAATATTCTAAATTCAACATTATAGTAAAACATAAAAGTGGAATCTAGTAATATGTTTCAGCACGCATACTTTTGTCCAAAATTTTCAGATTTGGCAACACCAAAACATTTCACAAAGCTAGATTGGTTTTGCTGAATTATTCTTGCAAGAAAAAAAACCAAAAATATTTTCAAAAGAACTCAAACCATTTGACCATTTGATCATTTTCAAAATGAAATGTTTCAGTGGTTTTTTTTGGATCAGCTTTTGATTTTAAAACTTCCATCATATTTGCTTAAAAGGAAATTTTTAAATGGTCAAATTCTAAAGAAAATGTCAATTTTGGATCAAACAAAACATTTCATTTGTGGTATAAAGGGTCAAAGGATTAGGTAAATTTTGAAAACTCGGCTATTAATTGATTAATCGTTGGTTTCCACTCTGTGTCAAGGGTTGAATAAGGCTTACAAGCATTATCCAGGATATTTTGAGATTTAATTAAATAATGCTTAAAGGTCTGATGCTGCACCTGTTGGTACAAATAGTAGTTTTCTCACTGAATTCAATATATCCAATATCAGATGTGATTTGAAAGACTAGATAATTCTTGCTATGGAAGACTAAAGTCTTAAATGGTTTATTTTTTTAAAAAAGCAAAAGAGAAAATTGATAGTTGTTATGGGAAAATTTACAGTGTTCTTATTGCTTTACTCTAGATATTTTTGTTCCTACTGGCTTATTGCATTGTGTGCAATTTGCCTTGCTGCCAAGAAAAGCCTTGGATCATATGCTCTATGAACTTTTTCAGCAGATCACTTAACTATATGCTTAACTGTAAGTCAATGGACTATTCATATGTGTAAAATTAATAAGTATCTTGATAAATTAGTGAGTCTAAAGATTCAATCTACCTCCACTAAAATCAATGGGACTATACTCATTGACTTAAACAGGCATTACTACAAGTTCTTCATCAATGAGTAGAAAACAAAAAAACTGACTAGCAACAACTAAATGAAATCCTAACTCTTTTGGTTAAACTAGACCATATTGCTGACATGCAAGATATGCTAATAGAGAATGGAATCTGCCACCTTTTGAAAAACAATGGGCATGTCTACATGCCATCATAGGGTAATGTTGCTATGGTGCCATGCTTCAGTACTTTTTTTTTGGAAATACTAAAGCACAGTGCAGCAACTACCCATATTGAGCTACATGGTGCATGGTTAGATTTGGCTGCTATGTCACTGTAGTGGTGGAGTAAAATGCGGGAGCATGCCTCTACAATGACATAGGTGCCAATTGTGTAGACCCACATGGCTGCTAATGCCGCTGCAGCACACCATACAGCAACGTAATGCATTGCTACATCACTGTAGAGAGACATGCAGATGCATCAAATAGCAATCCGTGGATTAAAAGTGAAGCTGAGAGGCTGCTGAGGCTCTGAACTCATAACAAATAGTGAAGCTACAAAGCACAGATCAGTGGATAGAATTTGAACGGAACTAAAACTATGAAATGGTCCAGGATTTAAGATTATTTTCCACATCACTAGATGCATCTACATGTGCAGTTAATTTAAAACAATAAAATCTAGAGTGGTTTGAGACAAAGTAAACTACACTCGGGTGCAGTGTACCTGGACAGCTGCAATTTGAGCTGGAGCAGAGCAGTTTAGGATCAGATTCTAGGTGGTGGTGTTGGGTGGCAGAGGGACTGGCTGGGGCATGAGAGTGCTGAAAGTGCAGTGCAGAGCCATGCAGCTACGTGGCAGGCAGCAGTCTGGCCCCCTGCTGGCTGGGCTCACTGGCATGGCTGGAGGGAGCAAATATTATTTGGGGGGCCTGAGCACACGCACACCCCCCAGCAGGGAAGTCTGTCCAAGGGAAGTGATGTGGTGTGGCAGATCGAGGCCCCTGTGGTGAGGGAGGGAGGGGGCAGAGGCAGGATCAGGGGTGGGGTGAATGGGGCCCCAGAGCCAGGGCAGGTCGTGGGATGCATGGAGCCTGGGCAGCTTGTTCAGAGGTATGGAAGGGAGGGGTTTCTACTGCTGTGCACACCCCGGGTTCAGCAGGCACATGGCATTGTGCTACTCTGAGGCAGTAGCAGCAGGGTACAGAGTCCATCTCACAGTGGCAGCCTGCCTCTGCCATGTGCACAGATCCAGGGGGCACATGCTCCCCAGGCCTCCCCCAGGGTGCCTGTGGTGGGACCCTGCTTGAACTCCTGGATGAGTTGCCCAGGCTTTGAGCATCCCACAACCCACCCCGGCCCCGGGGCCCCATTCACCCCAGTCCCTGCCCCTTCCTCTGCCCCACTCTTCCCTCACCGTGGGGGCCTTGATCTGCCCCCCACACCACTTCCCCATGACAGACTTACCTCCTTTGCTTGACAGTGCTGCACCCAGGGTTGCCCTGCAGCCCTACCTGCTACCACGCTGCCCCGCGTTTGCGAGGGCTAAGCCCCGTTAGCCCCAGCCTTCCACCACCTTTACTGACTGCACAATTTACATCTGTGGTCAGAGTCTACACACAGCATTTAACTGAAGTTAATTAGCTTGCCATAAGACAGTATTGGCCTGACAATATTAGTGTTAATTAGTTTACTGTGGACTAATACTGTCAGGCACATAGATGGTGATGCTTTACTCCACAGCTAATTAGTCTGCTTCACAGTTAAATGCACATGTAGACACAGCCACCTATAACAAAATTAAAAAAAAACACTCACCCCAAGTAACAAAAATAAAAAGTTACAGTGAAGATAAGAAAATAAGTCTCTGGTTCAAAGGAAGAGAAGTCATGGAGTAAATATAACTACTACCTTTTTTTTTTTTTCAGAATAGGACTGATCCATCAGAAATTACTTCAGATGTGCTGAGTAAAACAGTCTTTCCCTCTCTCATTCAAACAAGCACACAAGTGCTCATGTGCCCACACAAACTTGTTGCTTTAAAATATTTCGGTAAGATAAAAACAAAACCAAGGTAATTTTTAATAGAAGTAAATTACTTTTTTCTCAAAATCCTAGAGAAATAACCTTGCAAGAATTCGTTGCATGCTTTTATCTCTAAACACAATCCATTGTACTGGTTTGCATGCTAACTATGTAGATGAATACAATCACCTAACTACATTACATAACATTAACACATGCCATATCACGTAGAGGGACCAAGGGAAGCAACAGAGACAAAGGAAACAACACAGACAGTTTTAGGCACTCAGGGAGCAGACAGAGGAAACTGGGAAAACAAATAAAGGAGCAGGAGAGGAAACAAACAAGCAAACAAAGCCCAGGACTGAACTGGACTTGAAACAAAAGCCCAACTACAAAACAATGTATAGCTTTCTAAAAAGGAAAAGAATAATTTGTCAGCGAGAAATGAGAGAAACATCTGTGTTCATTGACGTTTTTCTCACACCCTGTTAAAGCAGTGCATATGGTTACCCCCCACTAGCTTTGACTTCAGCGTAATGATCAAGTCATAGGCAGTGGGTCACTTGCTTTGCAGTGGGCATTATGCAACTTGCATACAAGTACAGTTGTGTAAAGCTTGCCCCATTCAGTTTGCACATATTTCTATTTGTTAGACAAGTTGAATTATGCATAGCTTCTCACTTCTATTTCCCATTACATTTCAGCTTTGCTAAGAGGCAGAATGCACTAACACATCTCTGAGCTTCATGAAAGTCTCTGCATCATGTGAAGTTTACTAGATCACAAGGATCTATAAAGCAAAAAGTTGTTCAGTATAGAAAATACACAAGGTGACTGGTGTCATCACAAAACTGCAGATGTGAACAAGTATGACTTCAACAATGAGGAATGAGTTCACTTCATACCAAATACCAAAGAGATATTTCAAGGGCTATTAAAAAAATCATACAAAACTTCTCACCTCTTTTTGTCTTGATCACTGAACATGAGACTAGCAGAGTTTGGTATGGGTTAAGGATAAAATGTCCCAAGAGTTGTAAGGGGATTGCTCTCATCTTAGGTTTTCAGGAGAAAGAATTGACCTGGTTCTGGGAACAAAATTCAAGATAGGATTTACAACTGAGAATCTCAAGGAGAGTTATCTGCCTAAATGCTAGCAGTGGCTGAGGTCTTGGTCCTCTTGTTAGTTTTTCATGTGAGCTTGCGTATGTGATCTCTCAGACTCTGTGAATCCTGCTGCTGAGCATTAACCTGACTCCATGTACTTTATGTGGAGCCTGGGTGCCTAACTTGGATCTAAAGGCCTCACAAATGTCAGGCAGGACACCTGACAGGTAGGTACTGCAATATCTAAGTCTCCTTGTAGATTTTGCCTGAAGATCCTCCCAAAATAAACAAACACCGAAACCAGCAAAGAAACAATTAGTGACTCAAAATGAGATGGCAAGAACATGTGCTGCTGCACCAATGGCTGTGAGAATCTTATGCCGCCATAAACGTGGCGAAAGGAAAATTTAGGCTGAATATCCAGATAACTACTTAGGTTGATTTTCCGTTCAGTACAATTTATCAGACTGTGAAATAGGCTCCCAAGGGAAGTGATGGCAGCTCTATCACTCGGGTAATATAATTGCTGTATTTTGTGCCTTTGGTAAAGCCTGAGAGACTTTCTCTGAATGAATCTGAATCAGAATATGCCTTTCTAGTGAAAGTAGAATACGTAATAAAGCTACCTGAATATTTATTTATTTTGTGCAGCTTTAATGCTCCTGTGATCCATGAATAGTCCACATGTTTGTAAGCCAAAGTATACTGTTACAGTTTGAATTATGGCAACTCCCTGTGGCACCAGTAATGCTGGCTGGTTTACCTTGTAAAATATTTTCTTCAGGTCAGGTTTTTCTCTTCTATTTCTTTTATTTCTTCTTTTTGCACCTCATTTACTTTGGCATTTTAGTTTTGCAGTAACTTTTTCTATTCTTGGTTTTGGCCACTGCAACCCTGTCCGTGAATCTCAAAATGAACATTGGCCCCACTCCCAGCTATTTAGAAATTCTGGGATGAAAAAATAAGATAATTCGTTTGCTGTATATTACATTTATTGTTATTTTTGGACAGATGAAGATTCTGGTCAACATTTAGCATAGTCCCTGATGCAGACAATAAGGCAAAAGTAGGGAAGATCAAGTGAGATTGACAAGTCTAATTTTATTAACTCACTCTAGTGTCCCAATCAGACATTCAGTAGGCTGCATTGTTTCCTTCCATTTAGGTTCTCAGTCTTGTGACACATGGGATTCAACCACTGTGCAGAGGGTAAAGGCTGGTATGGCTGGCAAATCACATTCAGCGCTACCTAATCTAACCTAATAAAAAATTGAAGGCAAGAAGCCATAAGCAACTAAGAAGCAACTTTTAGTTTTACATCCAAAAGCAGTAAAATTTTAAAAATCTCCCTTAGCAAAAGAAAAGTGCATATATATTTTATTCTTAGTTTGGTTCAAGAGGGAGGAGGAGGATCACAGAGATACAGGGTACTTTCCAGGGGTGAAGTTCAGGATCTAATAAACAGAGAGAGAGCAGCAGCTGCAGCAGCCAGCACAGCATGCCTAACAGATACAGCTGCCATCTCATCCTTGCTCTCTGCAGCTCTGCTCTCTGAAGTACTACTGCTTCTCTTTACTGACACAGCAGCTGCTACAGATGTTGGATGTGCTTGAATACATTGTGAGTGCGCCAAAGTGCACAAGCCTTATCTACATGGATGAAAAAGAAACTATTTATGTTCTTTTGTGCTTTTTTTTACTTGTGGTGCTACCCTATATGGGTTATCTGCATGTGTTGTCTATGATAGGAAGGGTTGGTTTTGACTAGGCTCACATCTGAGCTTTACTCTTCCCCATGATCATTCTACTCTCTGGGCATAAACATTTCTAGCCAAGGAGGTGCTTTGCACTCAGACTGGCTGGCCTGATGGAGAGTTCACATAAGCTGGATCCACGTGTCCAGGCACGTGTGGCTTGTGGCACTGCAAACCTCTTTGTGGCATCACAAACCACAGACTGGGATGCAGGGGAAAAACTTGCTACCATGAAATCCCAGTAAAAAAAACATGCAGATAAAAGCAACATGGTGCACATTTCAGGAGTGTGTGCCAGCAGGCACAGAAGCTCAGTCCTCCTAGGAGACACTCTGGCTGCTGTTGCTCCAGCATACCAGGAGCCAGAAGAAGCAGCGAAATGGCAGTTTCCCTAAAATGGGGCATTTTGCTGCTCACTGCAGGGGCATGAGCAGCGGCAAAAAGTAGCAGCATAAATATGCCTATAGAATCCAGATTCTGCTTTAACCCACCCATTTTGCATTGTGGACTCAAAATACTTAAATCAGGCACTGACAGTCCTCTAATGTCTTCCCACAGTTTCCCCAGGATCATCCTCTCCTACCCTTTTACAAGTTCCTTTCTTCTGTAACAGAAAGCACCTATCTGTTTTTTAGATACAAGTCTGTCATTTAAAAACTACTTTTAAAAGCCATTGTCATTTAAAAAACACACAGTCAACCAAGGCTTGACAAACAAGAACAAGCCTTTCTGAATGATGGGGTTACCTGCACCTTACATACAAGGGGCAGTCAATGGGCACATGTGTGACAAGGATGGCTCCAACATAGTTCAACAACCCCATTTATTCAAAGCCAGGTTTTATTTTGGTGACATTAGCAATCTTCACCATCTGTGGGTAAACTACAGCTGCAATTGTTTTATAACCTCTATCATCAGGGGAGATTATACTTAGGGGCAACCAACATGGGTTCATTACAGGCAGGTCCTGTCAGACCAACCTGGTGGCCTTTACTGCCAGGTCACAAAATCCTTAGACACAGGTGTAGCAGTGGATGTAGTCTTTCTGGACCTCAGGAAGGCCTTTGACACTGTCTCTCACCCTATTCTCATTAAAAAACAAGGAGACTGGCGTCGACACCTAACAGTCAAATGGGTCACTAGTTGGCTGGAGGGCTGCACCCAGAGGGTGGTGATGGATGGGTCATTTTTGGCCTGGAGGGATGTGGGCAGTGGGGTCCCCCAGGGCTCAGTCCTTGGACCCGCACTGTTCAACATCTTCATCAGGGACTTGGACAAAGGGGTAAAAAGCACCTTGTTCAAATTCACAGGCAACACTAAGATATGGGGAGAAGTGGGCATGCTAGAAGGGAGGAATAGGCTGCAATCAGACCTAGACAGGTTACAGGGGTGGGCCAATGAGAACAGGATAGGTTTCAGCACTGGCAAGTGCAAGGTGCTGCATCTGGGAATGAAGAACCAGCAGCACACCTACAGGCTGGGGAACTCCCTTCTCGTCAATGCAGAGGCAGAAAAGGATCTTGGAGTTATTATTGATGCCGAAATGAACAGGGGCCGACAGTTTGGGAACGCTGTCAGGAAGGCCAACCATACCTTGTCATGCATCCACAGATGCATCTCGAGCAGGACCAAGGAGGTGATCCTCCCCCTCTATGCAACACTGATCAGGCTGCAGTTGGAGTACTGCGTCCAGTTCTGGGTGCCACACTTCAGGAGGGATGTGGACAGCATGGAGAGGGTCCAGAGGAGGGCCACCTGCATGATCAGAGGGCAGCAGGTCAGGCCCTACGAGGAGAGGCTGGGGGACCCGAATCTGTTCAGCCTCCACAAGAGAAGGCTGAGGGGGGATCTAGTGGCCTGTTACAAATTAGTCAGAGGGGGACAGCAGACACTGGGGATGTCCCTGTTCCCCTGAGCACTACCAGGAGTGACTAGAAATAACGGTCACAAGCTGGCAGAGGGTAGATTCAGGCTAGATATCAGGAGGTGCTACTTCACAGTCAGGGCGGCTAGGATCTGGAACCAACTTCCAAGAGAAGTGGTGCTGGCTTCTACCCTGGGGGTCTTTAAGAGGAGGCTGGATGAACACCTTGCCAGGGTCATTTGACCCCAGTACTCTTTCCTGCCATGGCAGGGGGTCAGAATTGATGATCTGCTCAGGTCTCTTCCAACCCCAGCAACCATGAAACTATGAATCACAGTACCATCCTTATTATCTGCCAACCTGTTGCAGTTTAAGGTAGCCAGCTTCTACATAGCAAAAGCTATGGGTATGGCCCTGCTGGCCCCAATGCTGTGTCCTTAAGCTTAAGGGCCAGCTCTTGAAAGTCTTCGCGTTGTGGAAAATTCTTGAGTCCCAGCTGGTCATCCCAGGTCTGCACACTGATGCAGTCTCACCACTCTGTGTTTGTGGTCCTGCTCTGAAAATGCTGACGAGAACCAAGGGATCAGTTTTCAATTAATGATAATCACTCCTCAGATTAAGGGGAACTCCACAGCTTTTGAAAATTGATTGTTGTTGGAAATCCAGTGCTGTAGTGATGACATCTGCAAGAAGACTATGCAAGCTTCACAGCAAAGCACTGTGCTACATCCTTACAGTAAGCATCCACTTCCAACATGCTGTTTATTGGGTCTCCTGCCTTGCATTTGCCTGTTGTCAGGATGAGAGTTGCATTAATGCCAACTGCTGAAATAGGTCATGGTTCTGAGCTGGAGCCATACCTCTCTGTCAGTTGGAAAAGAGACTCCAAACGCAGGCATGTTTTATGGAAAGCCAGGTGTACATTTTTTTACTGTATGTCTCAACTAAGAGCACTTCCATGCAGGGACCAAAAAAAGGCAAACACCTTTTCTCACAATATATGGTGAGGCAATTAATGGAGTAGCTCAGCTTAGTGCAGCACTAAGAACCCTGTGTGTGAGGCCAGACATCAGACCTGAACCACTTCAAGACTGTCACTGATTGGGAATCAATTTATAATTGTCCCCAGACAGAAGCATCCAAACCTTCAAACAGAGCTCATGTAATCGCTCAGGCATTTCAGAGGGGCCAAAATGTCACCAGGAGGTGGTAGAGTACCCAGACCATCATGCTTTCCAGGGTCAGGGCAGGGAGTTTCCCCCATATTCTCCTACAGGGGAAGGAAGACCCAGACTAACTGGACACCAAAGGAGAGGAAGATGTCACTGCCCACAGTTGCAGTTTTCTGCTTTCTTTTCTCAAAAACGTTGAGTTAAAAAGGACTGATCGAGTTTAATCAAAAATACTGTTACACTTTACCAAAATCTCTGTGGTTGACTGGGGGTGCATGTCATGGAAACAGACTGGACCACATGACAAGAAATGGACCCCACTCAGCGGAGTCCTAGATTAATTTGAGGTGGGGGGATCCAGGTGCTGGGGGGCAACTGTGCAATGCCTATTTGTGGTGATTGGTGGGCCCCCAAGAACTCCACTTCTTTGTTAATACAAGACTCTGTCTAGAAAGCATTTAGTCAGCTTCACTTCCCTGCTACGAACTCGGTGCTGCTCAGTTGGGCAGGGCTGGGGGTGAAGGGGTTTCCAGGAGCTGCAAAGGGGGAGGTGGGGGCTGAGTGATCCCTCCTTGTAGTGCCTGGGGGCCTAGCCCATGAGCAGGGTTACTCCATACCCCCTCATCAGTACTCAACAACCTCTCCATTCCTACCATGCACTCCAAATGAGCCTGGGACTACTCCACAGCACTGGGTCCATAGCCGGGAAGTAAAAATGACAAAATCCATTCCAGGGCAGTAAGAACAAAAAATGTAGAGTTCCTGGGGCATACAATCACCAAGACATCACAACACAGCTCCTGGTGGTCTCCATCTGCTGACTCAGGAGCATCTCCCTACCTCACTATAGCCAGGGTTACCCTTTGTCCCACAATAGGCCCTTGTCTGTTCTTGTGATTCTGCTGCTGCATGATGATGCCTGAATGACGGGCTTCCAGCATGCTCTGTGTGTCATTAGGTGAGTGAGTGTCAGTGGTTATGCCAGTCAAGCCAGTGCTTTTTATTAGCGATGGATAGAGAAAGCTGTTTCCACTTTGCAGAGGATTTCACTATTTCAGAATCTGGTTTCACTGCAGTTCAGAACAAAAGGCAACGTTTCAACATGTTCTGCAAGACAGGATGGAGCCGCAGTTAGGGTCCGTTCATGGATTGCCCCAGAGCAGTACACATTGAAAACTCAGTGACTTCAGTGATATGGCATGAGGATTTGTGTTTTTATGGTGTCTTCAATATGTCCAGTTCACTTCTGAAGGGCAGAAAAATTATAACTTGCTAACTTTGTTTTCAAAATTTGTCTCTTGTTCCCTTTATTCTCTACCTGCCCCTCAATTCTGTTCTGATCAAGTCAGAAAGGACAGAAAGTGATTGTGAATGTGAAATAACCTCCCAACAAATCTAGAGAACATGAGAACAGTGCTGTAACAGCCGAAGTCAAGTTTCTTTCTGGAAAAATAAGAAAAACTCTTTTTTTATTGATGCATCCTTTTTTGTGGAAACTAGTCAGCTTCCTTTTTGCTTCCATTAGAGGGCTGGATTCTACTTTTACATGGATAAACTGACTTAGTTCAATGAAATTACCTCCATGTAAAACCAATGTAACCAAGATCAGAAATTAGACTTATTTCCTAATAGGGGAAAAGTAATGGGTGACAGGATGGTGTTTCATTTGATTTGCTGCTATAGTCAGTAGAACTCAGAAGACTTTTTATGCAGTCATTGCAGGCTAGAAACCTGCCTTATTAACATACTTTTGTTTCCTAACTTCCTGGACTTCATTGCCTTCATCCAAAGATGTAAGAGAAAAATGATAACTGTTTTGCAGTGTGATATGATAGTAGCTTGAAAAAAACCAACCTAATCACAACAGCTTGGGCATGAGTCATAGCTGCGTTGTTCCAGCTTTATGCCAGTGTACGTTCGTTCATGATTCAGACCTGACTCTGTAGACTCCCTGTATATAATCTTTTTTTTGTTAATACAGAAATTCAATACATCGTTATGACAAAGACAAATGATTAGTTTTACTAATTGCCAGTGGTATTTACAATGCATTATTGATCTAAAGCAATGTAATTTGTGTAAGCAAACTGACCTATTTTGCATGATTTTATTTTCTGCCACTATATCCTCTCACCAAATCCAGATCGTCTTCCTCTTACATTTTAAATTCTTCACATTTCGTAACCTTCTCAGACATTTCTTGTCCTGTTTATGTGAAGTTATGACCAATAGATGTGTCCTATGTTAAAATACTGATAGTGTGATTCTCCTTAATTACATGTAGCATATGTTCCATCATTGTCATCCTTTTTAGAAAGTGCTTTTATAATTTACAGGCACTTATAGTCTAGGAGGGAGTTTGGGTTTATTTTTGAAGGTTTCCTTTTTTACTAATTTCCATATGCGGAGAATGCCAAGGAGAAACTGCTTAGACAGAAGGAATGAAACTCATTTGGGAGGCATTTGGCATGATATAAGGGAACCCATAACAAAACAATCCAGGGAAAAAAGGAAAGTCTGGGCCTAGTTGCTGTCAATGGAAATGGCCTCTGTGCTTCAGTGCAGTCCACTCAGGCTGCAAGAACAGTAGCCAAAGATTAGCAGGAAGTCTAATAAATCTAGTGCTTACATCCTTGAAGAGATCCATTCATCACAGACAAGGCAAAGGAAAAAATTATGCACAGGTCCCACAGCTCAGATAAAGGAGGGTAAACTGTTTCATGTTGCCTGACAATGCTGTGGATTGTTTTCTCTTGTCTCAAGAATATAAACCCTTTATGGTAGGAACCATCTTGTCATTCCATATTTGCATAGCATCTACCAGCATGGGTCCTGACCTGTGAATGAGGCTCCTATAAAATAACACAGGCAGTATAAAATAACATATGTCCAGCCCATGCCTAATTTACCTACCCTGCCCCTCCAAGAGTGACTTGTGCTTTCTTTTCTGCGCACAGACCATCTGAACAAGTCCTTTCATCATTAGCTTTGTCTTACACTGATTGCAGAATAGAAAGAAACAACCAGTTGCTTCTTTCACTGACATTTACAACAGAGATACAAAAAGAACTTCACTTCTTGGTATTTCCCTTGGAGTTAAATAAAACCAGAGAAAAGCTAAGGATACCAGAATTAAGATGTCCTTTACTCACTCCTGAAAAACTAAGGCCCCCTATCATTATAGATTTTTTAAAAAGTCTAGTCCACATCAGTCAGGACCAAAAACCATTACCAACTGGGTGTTCAGTGATGTATATGAAATGAGCTTGGTGTTCTTAGCCTTTTTCCTGCTTAATAACCCACAGACACATTGCCAGCACATAATATCAATAGCACTTCACATATGGCTTCATTATTGTTAGATTGCAGTAGCATCTAGAGGCCTCTCCTGGTAAAGTGCTATTGGAATGTGTGGTCATGGTTGAAGATGCATTTTAAAGTACTGATAATGCAGTTAGCATCGTTTATCATGTGTGAGGACCTGCAGGTTAAATAGTCTTGTTCTTCAGAATGTTAACTCATGAGGTGCTTGCTAAACAAGACTTATCAAAACAACACCAAACTTTAAACACAAGCAAGAAGGTGTCTCATAGGATAGCACATTAATTACAGTGGTACCATTGAGCTGATAGCAAGCCAGTTTCCATGGACAGCTACCAGGCAAAGACTTTCTTATCAATCTCTGCTTTCTTCCTGGATTGTTTTGTTGTAATTCTTGTGGATCATGCCAAATACCTTCCAAAAGAGTTTCATTCCTTATGTGTAAGCAATTTTTCCTGTCATTCTCTACGTGTGGAAATTAGCTAAAAAAGGAAACAACAGGATTGGACACATTCTTGGAGGAAAGGTACATCAGTAGCATCCTCTCCCTTTCAGCGGTCACTCTCTGCCACTATATGACACAGGATCCTGGGCAAGATGGACTATGGTCTGACCTGGTAAATGGCAGTTTCATGTTATTTGGTGCACTCTGTTGGTATTTCAAGAGAATATTTTTAGAATAAATATGCCGTATTGGTCTTTTGAATGGTGACAATATAGCCTCATAGAAGTACAGCCTAAAGCACATGGCAATGATGGTGGTAATATTTAGTCAAAAGGCAGAGTTGCACCTAATAGACTAACTAAATCAGAGATGCATAGCATAAGCTTTTGTAAGAAACAGATTTCTTCATCAGATGTTGAAAGCTTATGCTATGTATTACTGAACTAGTTAGTTTTTAAGATGCAAATCTATCTATCCTACCTTCTTGCCTTTCCAACTGACATGGCTAACTACCTCTCTCCAGTACCATTTAGTGCCATTCATCCAAGAAGAAAATATTGCTTTCATAGTTTCATAGTTCTTAGGGGCTGGAATATTCATCCCCAATTTACAGAACTAGCAACTGAGGCAAATAAAGACTAAGTGACTTAGACACCAGATCAGTGAAAGAGCAAAGAACCGCTGGCCACTAGATTTTGGGTTCTCTCCTGATTAATATTAACTAATTCCCAGTGCCTTGGAAAGGTTGTAGTTAAAATCATGTCATGCTCTGCTGCAACAAGGCCTGTAGAGTGTTCCAGGCAGCCATATCTTGTTTGATGCATCTGCAATGACATATTGACTGAAATACTATTTTTCTCCTCATCTTTTCATTGTTTTCTTTTCTTTTTCTTTTTTCCTCCCCCACCCCTCTTTTGTGCTGTTCACTGGTGTCCAGGTTTCTTATAGTTTTGTCTTTCTTGGTAGCCTTCTCACTAGCATGTCTTTTCTATGGGCTAACCTGTGAGCTGCATGGCCTAATATGGTTGTGGTTAGGGTAGGGAGGGTATAAAAATCACCCACACACAGTTTGCCTGTCTAGTGTACTAGGACTATCTGGATCTTAGCTCCGGTTGCTGAAGACTTATAGGTCACATGCAGATGAGTAGGGTCACGAGGTTTGTGGCACCACATACCTCCTCATGGTGCCACAAATCCCACTCAAATGTTAAAACATGTGCCAAGCTGCAAATTTACATCACAGTGGCACTGGTAGCAAAAGAAACCCCCAAAACAGAAGCAGTGCAAAGCATGCAAAACAAGTTTTCGCTAACTCAAACGGAGGTCGGGCTGTCCAGAGCAACGCTCTGTCTGCCAGGAGGCTTCTGTACTGCCCCTGCTGCTCCAGCCACCAATCCACCAGATAAGAGTACAGGAGAGCCAGGAGGAGCTGGTCAAGGGCAGTTTGCCAGTTGCGGGACAATTTGTCTCACAAGAAAGCACATATGCAAAAGCATGCAATGAGCCAATTTGTGCAAGTTTGAGTGCATGCCCCTGCTCATCTGGACTCAGTCAGAGAGTCTTTGTGACAACCGTTGCTCACAGTGACTGATAATTTGTGGATAGTAAGCAGAGCCATGGCTTTATGCTCCCTAGGTATTGACCTTCATATCAATCTAACTGAACAGGGATGAGTCCAGGCTATGTCCTGAAAAGCAATATTTCAAAGCCCTGTCTCCATTCCAGCATAATCATGGCTCCTCCAAGTGCAGTCACACACTGCATCTTATTCAGGGCTCTGTATAAAATTCACATTTGAGCCCTATGTTTACAAAGGACAATTTAAACACAAGGTGCCAGATCCTGTATATTTAATAATAATTAATACTAATAGCATGCGTATATCTGACCTAGTAACTGCTTATGCAATGTTTGCTATCAAAGGTAACCTCTGATTCACACCAGAGCATGCCATCTCCTTTAAAGGCATGTCAAGGAAGCAAATTATAGTCCTTACTAAGTGGCGCTATCCTTTTCTTTATTATTCACAATGTGCAGGGAATAAGACATTCTTTTTAAACCTACGTCAGTCATACCTTTCTTGCCTTCTGTTTCAATCTAAGAGGGTGTAGTACTGGCCCTTAAACCCCGAAGGAAATGTAACTAGGAAATATTTAACATTTTTTAATCATATTAGAGTTCCCCTTTATTGTTCAGCTACTGTGAGCAAATCCAGTGGGACTTGTTCATTTAACTCTCCAAAACGTTTGCTACACAATAGAGGTGAATCACAGTTTCCAGTCTACAAAAGCTGGTACCTGAGCAACCTACTGCATTGATTTTATGCATCGTTCACAAAATAGTCTCCTTTTCTCCTTCTCCCCTCAGAGTATTCAAATAAGGCTTCTACAGATGAAAAGCTTTTCTGATTCCTGTAATTTGTATGAGATGGGATTCAGCAGGATTGTTTTTTCTTGCCTATAATTACTTCCTCATCAGTTCAGTTCAGTATACTTCACAAAAACAGCAATAGTATCCTTCGGCATTTTAATTGTTTTCTTCCTTTGGGAAAAGTGGCTCTGACTCCTTTCATCTGTTTTTACCCATGGCCGAAAAAGATGGTGCCTTCTTTGATTGCAGCAGAATTACCACATATTAACATAGGGGGCTTTTCAAACAGCATTCACACATGAACAAGCAACTGCAAGTATCCTTGCCACCAAAGAAATGCAGTTTGTGAAAGATCACACTGTCATAAGCCACTGGATGAGACCTGATGCTGAGCACGTTAAAGACAGAGAACTAAGATCCAAATATTTAATGGAAAGATACACTTTTGAAATGTGGGTTTTCAGTGCACTAATGAAAAAGTCACACTTTGTACTGAGTTGCCATTTATATATAAAAGATTAAGCATGATTAATAGATGTTATAAACACATTAAGCAGCACATGCACAAATGATTATAAACACATCAGCAGAAGGTAATGAGCCATGGTTATGAGTAACCTATTGACCTGTTGGGCTCAATAACAATTGATTTACCATTTATGAAACATATATGAACCATGACCTATACCTTTATATAATATTTATCAAAGGAATCTTAATAGAAGGCATGACAAAAGTAACCCTCTAAAATACACTATAATAATGGTCCACGGGAATACAGCTTCCAGGGATATTTTTACATATTTAACTATTTTTAATGCAGAGCAGTGTACTCAGTTGCATACGGCTGAGCTGGAGAAAAAGCAACACTAGCTGTGCTAGTTTTTTATTTGTGTGAAAGTGCATGGGTATTTTGGTTTCACAACTACGCAAAATTAAGTTCAAATACTGGATTTGTGTTTGTTTTCTGTTAATAAGCACTCACTAAGGAACCAAAACAGAAAGATCTGTTCTTTTTTCAGTATTTCCACCATGCAAACCTGAAATAATATGAGATATGGTTTTCCTACAGTTCCCTAATCCCGTACAGGGAGTATTAAAACATTAAAAATGAACAGCACAAACAAAAATGTGCATTTATATACATATAACTCAGCAAAGCCTCCTTTACTGTTGGAATATTAAAATAGGGCTGCATTTACATAGCACCTTTAATAAGGGGATATTTAAGGACATTGGGGGAAGAATTACCCTTTCCTTGTGAGCCACAAAGTTAAATTGGGTTATCCATATTTTGAAGACTGGCAAAGAAAGGTTGTAACTTGCTCAAGGACACATGCAGTGTGGCAGAACCAGGGACAAAGTGTAGAACCAAATCCAAAAAAAAAGTCACCTGGGGTCTATAAATTTGGCACTGCAATGCCTCAGTTTTAAGTGCCTGGCTCCAGGCATGGAATCCAAAACCCAGAGTTCAGGAGTTTTGTCTGGAGAAAAGACTGAGACAGGATTTAATAGCAGCCTTCAAATACCTGAAGCGGGGTTTGAAAGAGGACAGAGCTGGACTGTTCTCAGTGGGGGCAGATAACAGAACAAGAAGCAATGGTGTCAAGTTGCAGCAAGGGAAGTTTAGGTTTAGGTTAGGGCCTTGTTACATGGTAAGTTTAGGCAGCTTCTGGAACTCTTAACCCCTGGACTAGCTGCACATTACGTCTTCTTAAGTAATTTATAGCTCTCATTATTTGGCGTTGAGTTAGGCCAGTCCAGGGCAGGATTATCTCTAATCTGCTTAATTTTGGTGTTGTTCCATTACCATGTATCAACTTCCCACAGCTACCTCACTCAGATTGAAGTCCTTCAGTATCTCAAAATGCCCTGAGCAGAAAGGAGCCCAATCCTATTTCCTCCAGACCTCAGGTAGCGCCAGCCACCACATGCCCCACCAACTGGGCTGCCAGCCAGCTGAGCGCTTCCTGAGCTCTGAGTGGTACCATCATATTTTCCTCAGAGTGCCCAGCAGCCATGGTGACTCCCACCACTGCCCAGACTGGCTCTGCTCCTACTGGGGATAGGTGCTGCCTGAGCTCTGGAGAGAAAAAGATTGGAGCCCTTGGAGCTCAGAATGAATGAGCTCCATAGCTGCAGCCCTGGAGCAATCTGGTCTCGCTGAAATGTGGGCCCACTCTCTGGCTGGCAGGATCAGCAAGTGAGTCCTGCCCCTAGTCCTGCCCCTGCTCACCAAGCCTCTAGGGAAGTGCTTTTTAACCTTTTTATTATTATTATTTGTGCACCCCAAACCATTTTTTGAATGGAGGTATGGACCATTTTGGAAATCTTGAATGGAGGTGCAGACCCCTTCGAATTGTAAGTGCAGGTATTCACATACTTTTGACTGATCGTAATTATCTTTTGTGGATCCCTCAAACATAGTCTGCAGACCCCCAGGGGTCTGTGAACCACGGGTTGAAAACTACTGCTCTAGTGGCATGTCATAGCTGTGCAGATCAAGGACAGTCAGAGCAGGTTTTTGCCTTACCATGTGACGGCTCCACTAAACTGTTTAACATTTATTTTTTTGGCTTACAGCATTAAAATCTAACAGGGAGCTTAGATATCAGGGAGAAAAAAAAAATTGTCTCACTAGGAGGGTAATAAAGCACTGGGAGAGGTTACCCAGAGAGGTTGTAGAATCTCCATCCTTAGAGGTTTTTTAATACCCAGGTAGACAAAGCCTTGGCTGGGATGACCTGGTCGGGGATGGTCCTGTTTTGAGCCGAGGGTTGAGCTAGATGACCTCCTAAGATCCTTTCCAACCCTAATTTTCTATGAGTCTATGATATACAATACACAAGGAAAGTTAGGCACCTCAATCCACCAACGTCTGGGCTACTGTGGTTCAGAAATACCAGTTTATGGAGCCAGGGGCACCCAAAGGATCGATAGAGTTGGCATCACATCCAGCTAACTGACTATCCTGCCCAAATTATCCACCATATATATACAACTTGGAGCAATCTTTGGCATGAGTCTAGAGCAAGACTTGAGCTCATACCTCTACAGTTACAACAAAACACCTTCACCACTCTGCTTCCAGCCCCCAGTGTCTCAGAAATAAAAATGACACAATAAGCTGCCTAAAGTCTGGGCATAAACTGAAGACTGACCTATAGGCACCAGGGAACACATTATTGCCCAGTGAGTTTTAGGTACCTCCAGTATTAGATGGTGTCAAATGAGGTGGGGGAAGGGGTTGGAGTGCACTTTTGGTAAGACACCCCTAATCCTCCTAAGTCCTGTTTTAAGTAGAAACTTCTATTTTGGATGTGGACCATAGACTTGAGTTCCACCCTTATTCAGGACAGTACTTAAGATTTAAGCACATCTATAATTACCACTGAAGCCTATAAAAGTTACTGCCAAGCATAGGCTTAGGATGTCCTGAATGCAGGAGTGTCCAAAATCAGGTTTTGTGTCTCCAGGTTTTTCTTGCAATTGTCAAAAGCAAGAAGCTCATCTCTATAGTGAAATTTTTGCTGAATGCTGTTTTCCAAGTTCCCCAGACAACATAAGGAATGTCAGGCAAGGACTCACAAAGAACAGGAATTTTAGAGCTGTGTGCAGAATGACTAACACAATTTACATTTCACTCCCAAACCAGAGACACAAAGGATAGAGAGAGAAATAACTTTTGCAATGGTGCCAAATGTAACAAACTTGGAAACATTGCAAAAACGGTATTTTTTCAGTGCAGAACACACTTAAAGCCCCTGTTGTGTTTCTGGGAGGACAGAGGGAGGGAAGGGCAGGCAGGGGTGTGCCCACCTCTAGACAGGTTAGTACCTACAGTCCGTTCCACTCTGTTCTCCCGTGTGTGTGTGTGTGTGTCTGTGTCTGTGTACGCGTGCGCGCGCGTGCACGCGTGTTGGGTAGGAGAGGGGAGGGGAGAGGGAGACCAGGGAGTATCTGAGCAGTGTGAGATGCTGGGTAACTGAGAGATCTCCACTTGTGTTCCCTAAAGTGTAAACACACATGGAACAGTGAAGTGCTTTGAAACAATACGTAATTCAAACAGGTATTATTTTGGAGCACTTCCCCTGCTGTTGGAATGTTTTAAAGGGAATGTACATTTTTTATTACAACTTCTGTTCACACCCAAATGAAACAGATATGGATAAAATAATCTAAAAATGTTCTCCTATGCTTTTAAAAAAGCAAATGAACACAGTGTCTAACTAGGTAAGAAGTTATCACCAACCTCTTTATCCTCAGAAAGAATAAAAAAAGATATTACTAAAAATAGGGAGGACATTTTTAGTGTTCATTATAAGCACATAAGAAATATAATTCAGGAATACAACCTTTATTAATGAACCATAAATAGAGTCTTATCTGAGGTTATGTTAAAATATACTGTGCTCATCATGTATAGGACACTGGTCAACTGGGACCTAGAACTCTACAAGTAGGCTCATAAAAGAACTCATAATGCATCTTTATGATTTAGTCTTGATTACAGAAGCATTTATGAAGGAAGCATTGGGACACCCATAAACTGTCACCACTTCTTATGACCCATGCTCCACATGCTCCATGCTAAAAGGCCTGATCCTGCATTGTGGGAAGTGCTAGTGCTTAGATTTATAGAGGTACTATGGGTGTGGCAAGGTCAAGCCCTGTAAGCTTGTAACCTTTCCAAAATCCTAAGAATGATCCTTCAAAGAGGAAGAGAGAAAAAACATTTTTTAGAGATATGTTTTTAATGAGTTAATGAGTTAATGAAGAAACACACTTGCGGTGGGGAACAAAGAAAGTAAAGTAGAATGAGTGTATGTTGCACCTTGCGGAAAAACTAAAGGTTTAGTCCAATGTTTAATTTCACTCAGTAATAAAAACAATGTAATTAATCCATGTTAAAGCCATATGAAGAAAGCAAAAAAACCAAACAGATATGGGGATACTGTACAAGAAGTATTTGCACTGAACCGTCTCTTTAACTCTTGAGTGCATTGAAACAATCAGCTAGTTCTGAAGTACTAGTTGTAGCCCTTGTAAGGTCCAACCGTCTCTGGTTACCCATACCCCTAAATAGCTGTGGAGGCCAAGTCTTACTAGCCAAGATTTTCAAAAGTAAGAAACTACTCTACCTTTTAGAAGGAAGGTTTTTGACACTTTTTGAAAAATCAAGACCCCATTAAGACCTCTCAGGCTGGTTACTCAAAATACCTTCAATTCTTGCATTAAGCTGGAAAAGTTATTCAACACTTCTGTGAAAGCTGCACATGCCATTGGTTCTTTCATTTTAGTATTTTCAATTGCATTATGTTATTATATTTGTGTTCCACTTCTATTTGTAGGTACATGATTAAAACTACCATTGGTTCCAGGGCCCCATCCTTGACCTACATGCACAAACCCCAACTGGAATATCTGAGCAGAATTAGATGTTTAGGTATTACTTTTAATGTACAAAGAACAGTAATTTGCTCAAGTCTCACTAAACTCACTGAGTTCTGTATCATTTCCCACTTGGGTCTTTAAAAATCTTTCCCTGACAACTGATGTACTACAACACTGTATATCCATGAAGGCAAAAATTCTTATTTTTGTTGTCACAGCTTGTAATTCTGGGTGCTCGGCATGTCTGGAAAATCAGGCTAGTTTTATGTAGATAGTGATTGATGTTGCTTGTCAACAACAATCAAAGCTCACAACACTCCTGGGGGGAAAGAAATAATATTATCTCCATATGGGGGTAACCTGAGCATCATCCTGAACTGCTCACTCAATTCTCACATCCCAGCTGCCTCTCAATCTTTCAGGGGTTTTTTAAGTACCATCTCTAAGAGCCCCTCTACAGGTGCAGATAAAGGTGCAATGGGACCTAATGTGCAATCCACACAATCATGCCTCCTGCCATGCCATGCATGTGTAGCAGAAGGAGTGATTGTGGGATCCAACCTCAGTTCCTATCATGCCTTATGGCTGGTATAAGAGGAACTGAGTACCCTTGGTCAGGGCAGCACGCCTCGGCTGCAAGATCAAGATTTCTGCAGCTGATGGGACCCTCAGCTCCAGCAGTGCCCCATAACTGCTGGCACTGAGAGTCCTGCAGCTCTGAGACTTTCAGCTATGGCTATGTAAAGCTTCAGTTGCTGATTTGATTCAGAGAGGATTCAGCCTGATTCGGCTGCTGAATCTCCAAATCCAAATCAAATTGGGAGACCACCTAAAAGGTCCAAATCAATTCAAAGCCTCTGAATCAATTTGGAAAAGATTTGGAGAAGTACGGAGATTTGGGCAGTTCCCGCTTGCCACCACAGGGAGCTTGACCCGGGCTCTGTACATGTAACTATTGGGGGTGGGGCTGGAGAAGGGGACCATGGGGGGACCCCCACAAGGTCCCAGCCCCTGCCTGCTCCCCCAGCTCCCCTGAGTGCCCCCAACCCCCACCTCCTCTCCCAGCTCCATCCATAGCTGCCCTGCCTGGCCCCGGTGCCTTAGCACTTAAAAAAAAAACCCCTGCAACAACCGGCTGCTGCAGCAGCCATCGGGGCGCTGAGGCTTGTGGCAGAGCCCGTCATGCAGCACGGGGAAGTGGGCAGCAGCAGAGATCAGCCCCTACCAGACAGGACCCGGCTTTTTTGTTTTGTTTTGTTTAAAGTGCCGGGACGCCAGGGCTGGGAGGGGCAGCCATTGAAGGAACTGGGAGAGCAGGTGGGGGATGGGACCTGTTCAATTCAGAGATTCGGCCAATTCAGTGGCAACCAAATCAGTGAATCAATTTGGGATGGTGATCTGAATCACCAAAATGAATCATTGTACTCCAAATTTGCCGAATCCAAATCTGAATCTGAAGCAAATACTAGCTGCTTTGCACAGGCCTACTTTCAGCCTCAGCTGCACCCCACACACTTCCAGGGCTGAGAGGCTTGTCAGACCTCTCCAGGTCTGCTGCAGCTGAGTCTCACAGTTGTGGGTCTCTCAACCCCAGCAGCCATGATGCAGTGCCAGGGCTGAAAGCCCTATCAGCTGCAGGACTCTTAGGCCCAGCAGCCCTGGGATGCTGCGGGGACTGAAAGTACCCTCAGCTGCAGGACTCTTCCTTCTGGGTCTAAGAGTCCCCTTACATGCAAGACCCTCAGCGCTGGCTGCACATGTGCACCCCTGCAGCTAGAAGCTCCATCAGCTGATAGGGCTCCCAGCCACAGGGGGAGACTCTGCTACACATGCAACTAAAGCTGGAGAGACACCAGCTATACATCTTTTACATATTTTCCAGCTCTAACTTTATAGCTGGATGGACCTTTATATGGCATGATAGTTTCATAGTTTCATAGTTTCATAGTAACTAGGGTCAGAAGGGGCCTAGAGCAGGCCATCTAGTCTGACCCCCTGCCAATGGCAGGAAAGAGTGCTGGGGTCACAGGACCCCAGCCAAGTACCTATCCAATCTACTCTTGAAGACGCCCAAGGTAGGAGCAAGAACAACTTCCCTAGGAAGCCAGTTC
>JAGPOW010003316.1:173885621-173898226 GCA_030014935.1 Caiman crocodilus
CTCTCCGAAATTGGCCCTTTTGAAATCTGGGACCCTAGTCCTAGTGTGGGCCCTATCTACACTGCGCCGGACAGCAAATTCTATCAGGCAATGGTCGCTCTCCCCCAGGGAGTCGCGTACCCGGTTAATTTGCATGTCTAAGTATATTGTACAATTAACTGGTTAATTGCATAATGCACGCGCTGTATAGAGAGGGCTTAATGGACAGCATTTCTTATTCAACCTTATTCAATACAGGTAAAATTCTCATCTGGGTTTTGACCACTTCATGTGTCAATTACTGAAATACCTTTTTCCTTCCTTAGCCAAAATAATTTTGCCCAGCTCTCACCACTGCAGAACATTAGTTCAAGGGTCAGTTTCCTAGCCCATCATTCTGCCCATATTCTCTCTCCTTGCAGCCCTGCATTGTCTTCCCCTTTTCTGGTGTACTAGACATAAATTGCTGGTCTTCAGTTTCAGTGTCTGCCTCGAGTATCACCTGTCATTCAGCAGAATAAGTTGATTCCTACTTCCTATTAGCTTATGATAGTGACACTGTCCACTTATTAAATTTTTTAACCAAAATCTTGTGTTTCTTCCACACAGTTGGGAGGAGCTCCAAGTAAATCTCCATAGACATAACTCATTATAATCCTACAAACCTTTCCTTGAAGCTTTCCGTTGTTCTGATGTTTACCCCAACTTGACAATAGCTCAACTGCAAGTAAGATGAGACCATTGTTTAGCATGCTGAGCAACATTATTTCCTGGTACTCCTCCATCTAGCTGTATACATCTGTTGTCTCCTGTTCTTACGAAAGGTGTCTCAAGTATGTGCTGTTTTTTGTTCTGTGTTTATACAGCATCTAAGCACAATAAGCTTTTGGATCATGACTAAGGGTTTTATATCCCATAGAAATACAGATGATAGTAAACAACAACAACCAGAAATGCATGGAGTCTCATCTCTGAAAGCACCTCATCTTCTAGACCTTACCCTTGGTACCTTTCTAGTCACTCATCTCAATCAATACTTTTCTATTTCTAGTGCTCTTGTCCAGAAACAGTCATCAGGTTTATACACAAAGTGGAACAAGTTCCAAAAAGTGGCAGCCCTCTTTGAGTCCCAGAAAAGATGAGAAAAAAAGTGCTAGGGAGACAAGCAACCATCATGTGACAAGTACTTCCCACTCCAAATCAATGTTGGGTATGTAAGCTGAGATTTATCTCTTCTGCTTGTTTTGGTGTATACTACTATATTCCTTGGATTGGCTAAGACAATCCTGGAGGTTGCCTCAGTGTCCTGGCTGCTGGAGAAAATTGAAGCGGCAGTCCTGAATTGGTGGGAACCCACCTGCATATGCAGCTCCTCAGTCAAGAGCTAGGCACGGACACGTGGATTTACAACAATCTAGGACATCTGCTTCAATTTTCCCCAGGAAGCCCAGCCAATGGGCTGCTCCCTGATCCAGAGTCCACTGAGCTGCGAGCAGAGTCTCTTGTCAGTAGAGTTGGGGTCAGGGAAGGGGTGTGCTTGGGAAGCCATGGGGTTGTGTGTGTGTATATCTGTGAGTGCATGCATATACTCTGCTATCCTGCACAGCCCTGCTTCAGGGAGCTGTGAGGTTAGGACTGTGTGCATATGTGGATGCATGTGCATGTGCACCGTGCTGTCCCTCTCAGCCCTGCTCCTGGAAGCTGCCACATGGGGTTGGGGTATGTGTGTGTGGGTGCATACACAGGGGTTGGGGCTGTGTGTATGTGCACAAGGGAGTTGGGGCTGTGTATAGGTGTATGTGTGTGTGTTCACATGCACATGCTGGTGCCCCTGATGCCCCTGTTCTGGATTCCTCACTTTGTCCTAGTTTTCCCAGAAATTGTTATGGTCACTTTACATATGCATTGCTTTAATTAACCTCTAAAAGAATGATCCTTTACAACATATAGTAATAACATGAATTACTAGTACAAAGGTTTTCAAATCTGTGCACAATAAAGCCTACAGCACAAAATTATACCACGTGTATGCCACGATCGTGTCTTAATATTATCATTATCTTTACAAAACACCAGTGTGATTAAAAGAACAAACAAAGAAAATAATTTAAGAGATAACAATTAGCCTTCCTCTTTCATAGACTAGTAGAAACACCCAAACACATGCTTGTTATAAATGAAACTTCATTGTCTGTCCCCATGCCCTACCTTTCAAAAGATGTGGCAGCTAAGTTTCTTTTTTTAAGAGACAGGTACCTACTTCAGTCAAAGAGTCGAACACTGCCACTAATAACAGTTACAATGTTCATGGCAAAGAATTTTGCAGCACTGTTCAAAAGGGGAACATACATACACAGTAGATGATGCAGCTAGAAGGGACCATTTTGCAGATGGGAGGAGCTTGAGCCTCCAGCAGTATGGAGTTGAGCAGGGTCAGGACAATGCTTTGAAGTGCCAATACTATGATCAGGTTAATCCTTCCCTTACCCTGAAGCCACAATTGAATGCAGGGCTCACCATATAAAAGTGTGGCAGTTGTGGAGCCAGGGAAGGGTTAACCTAGCTCTTGCCAGTGATACCTTTCCCACCACAATGTCCTGCTCCCGTTATGTTGCACTCCATTTTATGGAGCCAGAGGCTTTAGCCATTCTGCCTCTATTCCAGCGCCCCAGGCTACTAGCCCTATAAGTAGGTTGACCATATGTCCCAGACTGGCTGAGACAATCCCAGATTTTGGAGGCTGTTGGAAGCTGTTGGAGAAAATTGAAGCAAAAAAAAGTCCCGCATTGGCAGGAAACCACCCACATATGGGACTTCTGAATCCAAAGCCTGGCACGTGCAGGCAGGTTCTCACCAGTCTGGGAGTTTTGCTTCAATTTTATTCAAGGGGACCAGGCAATAGATTGCTCCCTGGTCCAGACCCCGCCAGATTGTGATCAGAGTCACCTGGCACTCCCCACCCTGGATTTCCTTCAAATTATTATGTTCACGCTACCTATAAGGTATTTCTCTGGAGGCGGGGAGAGGGCAGGGATCACAGTGACACATGGGGAAGTGGCAAGCCTTAACTTATAGCACTGCCTGCCAAAAAGGTTGGCCATCACTGTTCCAGACTTACACTTTGTATAACAGAATCCCTGCAACTTCCTTCAAGGAAGACCTGCTTAACTCACAAATAGCATTAGCAAAAACATCCAATTTTGATCTAAAAAATGTAAATGATAGAAACTGTACCAGCTATTCTAGTCATTAATTGCCCACCCTGTTGAAATGTTATCCTTTATTTCTGGTCTGAATTTGCCTAGCTAAAACTTTTTTCAGTGACTGGAATTTGTCTGGTGGAACAAAGAAGGCTTTATTATCACCTGTTTTCACTTACAGATTGCAATCAAGTGACTATTTAATCCTCCCTTTGTTAAACAACCACATTGCACTTTCACAATAAACAAAGAACCCATGTTTTCTAAAGCATTTATAGTTCTAGTCTGAATCATCCCCAATTTATCAATATTTTTATTGAATTGTAGATACCAAAACTGAATATATTCCAGTAGTGATCACATCAGTGCTGAGTGCAGAGACATGATATCTTCTCTATTCCTACTTCATATTCCTACTCAATATGCAAAGATCTCACTAGGTGCTTTAGCTACAGCATTGCTCTAGATGCTCATATTCATAAAATTAGCCTCCATGACCTCCCGAAGTCCTTTCAGAGTCTGGATTCCAGGATCCAGTTTCCAGCTCTCTAAAAACAGCCTGCATTCTTTGGTTTTAAATGTCCAACTTTTTTTTGGCTGTACTGATATTCATCTTATTTGCATATGTCCAAATTACTAAGCAATATAGATCTTCTTGTATCAGGGACCTGTCCTCTTTATATTTCACTATTTCCATATTTTTTATGGTATCTTCAAATTCGATCAGCACTGATTTTATGTTTTCTTCCAGTTAGTATTAAATAGTATAGGTCCAAGAAATAATCCCTGGATGACCCTGTGAGAAACACAGGTGGTTGACAATGAGTCTATCCTTGCAATTCAGTGTTGGTACCTAGCAATTTTAACTCAGTTAATTAATGTGTTCACTGCTGTTGTTGTACTATTTCAACTTCTGGATTCTTCTGTTCTTATTTATTGCTTAGATGGGAGAAGTTTCTGGCTTCATAAAAACCCCATTAGCATTTGTAGATAAATCCCCACTAATTTCAGCTGGTTTGGGATTAGGACCTCACAGGCTAACCTAGTAATACTAACTACACTAACAGTTGATGTAGATATAGGAGCATTGTTGAAGATTGCTTCCAAAAATCAAGAATGTATCCAAAGCCCACTTTGGAAAGACTCAAGATCCATTCTTGGTTTTCTTCTCTTTCATCCAAGTGTTTTAAAAGTCCATGTCAGATCCTATGTAACACTGACAAGATTTTGAAGTTACAGCTCAGCAAATAGTTTAGCAAGCCACATCAAACATTGTTAGTAAAGACTATAAGCCATGTTCACTGTGGAATTCTTTTTTTACTGCCCTATTTTCAGTCATTACCAGTAAATGGGATCTGTATACTTCAGTAAACTTTTCAAAGTAGGATCATTTAAAATATATCCAAATGATGTGTTTGGGAACCAACTGTGTAAGCTTCATACATTTTAATTGGGTATCATATTCCCAAATATGCTCAGAAGTATAAATATTGGCAAGAGCCACACAGTTTATTATATAAGCAGCATTTCCATTTGCACACATGTATTAACATGGTATTTAGTCATATCTTTAGGTTAAGTACTTTGAGTCCCCTCTGCAGTCATAACAGGGTGAAAGCCAGTTGCAAATCTGTCTTCAGACTGCACAATCTGTGGAACGTTCAAGCAGGAGAAATGCCATTGGCTATTGCTTCATTGCTTCAGTTTCCTGTCAGCAGCCCAATAAATAAAATAAGTTCACCTAATGCACACAGAGGCTGTGGCTACCATAAAAGGCTGTTCTCATAAACACAGTATAAGTGCCCTGTCATAATTCTTCTCTTCCTTTAGGGTTCCTGACCTGGCAAATCTCACAAGAGGGGATGCATTTATTTTATTCTTTAATATATCACCTAAAACCATGCTTGGTATCTTCTGTTGAAACATAATATAATTGACTTCATCATTGCAACAGAAAGAAACAGAGCTGGTTGTTTAGGCCTAAGAAACTGTAATCATCATAAAATGAGTGACATGTATTAAAGGCAGGAGGCAGTGTTGCTGGCTCCCATCATTTTACCATGTTTTACATTCATTCACACCTCTGCCTGGGAAAAATAAAAAGCATATAGCTCTCCAAGTTCAAAGAACAAAATGGAAACATGACCCAAGTCCCAATATAACCCAGGGAACCAACGACCAGGGACCGGGGAGCCAGCAAACAGGGACTGCCAACAGAGAAGCAGTTTGCAGGCCAGTTCGTGAGCAGGAGTACACACCATAAAGAAGTACACAGCAGCTTCTGACAGAGACTTCAGGTAAGTGAATGAGGAGGGGGTACTATCGGGGTGATGATACAGAGCGCAGCCAGGGACCCTGCCCTGCTGCTGTCTCTGGCCCCGAGATCCTGTGAAGCCTCCACCCAGATAGGCCCCTTGGATGGGTCAGCAGTGCCCTGGGCCCTGTCTGCAGGATTTGCCTGGCGGGACCTCTAAGGCCTGGCGGGTAGTGTGAGGGCCAGGGATTCCCTTGCCTGTCCCACATGTACCCAGATTGAGTCCCTGGAGGTGCAGGTAAGGGAGCTCCGTGCAGAGGTGAGCAGACTGCAGGGGGATCAGGGCTGCAGAGGATGAGATTGATGGATACTTTCATTCTCTGCTGGACCAAACACCTAGTGCAGAGACATCACGGGAGAGTCCCAGGGCAGCTGAATAGAGGATGGTCATCTCCAGAGCTAGACAGCATGCAGCTGTGACTGCTTCCCCAACGCAACTGGGGAACAGATACAAAACCCCAGTAGCACCAGAGGATGATGCAACAGAAAAAGCCTCAGGGGAAGACAGATTCGCAACAAGATGGGATCAGAGGAAGGCCAAACCAAGTTACTATGGGTCAGGATAAAGGGATTGGGGGAAAGAGACTTGGTAGTGGGGGTACTACCATACCAGGAGGTTGAGCTAGACCAGGAATTTTCCAGACAGCTCTCAGAGACCATACGGTCAAGAGATACAGTTGTCATGGGTAACCTAAACTACCCTGACATCTGCTGGAAGGAGCAGTCAGCCAAATCCAACTATTCACATAGGTTCTTAACCTGCATACAGGACCTCCACCTAATGCAGGAGATATATGTTCCCACTAGGGGTAACACCTTGCTGGACTTGGTGTTAATTACTGGGGATGACCTAGTGGGGGATCTGCAGGTACAAGGTAACCTAGGGAATAGTGACCTTTGATTGATTGCATTCACTATCTGGCAAAGGGTGGGTAAAATAACCAGCAGAGCTGAGGTGCTAGACTTCAGAAAGGCTAACTTCAGTGTGCTCAGGAGATTAGTTCGTATGGTGTTAAAGCTCAAGAGCATTGGTGAAATGGGGGTCTAGGAAGAATGGTCGTTCCTCAAGAGAGTGATCCTATGGGTGCAGGAGACAATCCCATTGTGCATAAAAGGGGCAAAGGGGTCAAGAAGTCCTCTAGGCTGAACAGGGAACTCCAGGAAAGCCTAAGGACAAAGAAAAAGGTATACAGGCTGTGAAAACAAGGGTTAGCTACCAAGGAGGAATATACCTCCCTGGCTCGCACTTGCAGGAAATCAGGAAGGCCAAATTTAGGCTGGATTATAACTTAGGTTGGTGACACAAATTAATGACAACAAAAAGTCCTTCAGGTATATAAGAAGCAAAAGGAAGGCTCAGAGTAGCATAGAACCCCTACAGGACAAACTAGGGCAATTAGTGACAGAGAGGAGGGACAAAGCTGAGCTCTTCAATGAGTTCTGTGCATCTGTATTCCTAGACACAGACCAAGACAAATCTCCTGATTGGATCATAGACAGTCACAGGAGCGACATCAGCCCACAAACTGTTAGTGCAGATTTAGTGAAGGAGCACTTGGAGGGACTGGATGTTTTCAAATCAGCAGGCCCAGATGAACTTTATCGATGGGTGCTGAAGGAATTGGCGGCAGTCATAGCAGAGCCGCTGGCATGGCTGTTTGAGCACTCACGGTGCTCTAATCAGGGCCCAAAGGACTGAAAAAGGGCCAATGTGGTCCCTATTTTCAAGAAGGGGGAAGGGAGGAACCAGGAAACTATAGGCCAGTTCGCCTCACCTTTATTCTTGGGAAAACTTTGGAAAAAATCATTAAAGATCACATTTGTGGAAGCCTAGCAGGGGAAATAATGCTGAAAGGAAATTAGCACAGATTCACTGCAGGTAGATCCTGCCTGACTAACCTTGTTTCTTTTTTGACCAGGTCACAAATGCTTAGATGCTGGAATCAAGGTAGATGTCATCTACCTAGATTTTAAGAAGGCTTTTGATACAGTATCTCATTCTGTTCTTGTAAATAAACTGACACGCTGTGATGTAGTTGATTACACGGTCAGGTGGGTTGCAAATTGGCTTAAGTGTCACACCCAGAGAGTGGTGGTGGACGGGTCGATATCAGCCTGGAAAGATGTGAGTAGTGGAGTCCCGCAAGTCTCAGTCCTTGGACCAGTGCTATTCAATGTCTTCATCAGTGACTTGAACGAGGGCATGGAAAGCACCCTGCCCAAGTTCACATATGATAGCAAATTGTGGGGGAAAGTTAACACACCAGAGGGTAGGGAACGAATCCAAGCAGGTTTGGACATGTTGGAAAAATGGGCAGAACGAAATAGGTTGCAGTTCAACAAAGACAAGTGCAAAGTCCTGCACCTCAGCAAAAAGAGCCACCAACACACTTATAGGCTGGTGGAGGACCTTCTCAGAGTCACAGCAGTGGAAAGGGATCTTGAAGTCATAGTTGACTGCAAGATGAACCAGAGTCGTCAGTGTGACGAAATGATCAACAAAGCTAACTGCACTTTATCATGCATTAGCAGATTCATGATGAACAGGTCCAGGGAGGTGATACTTCTCCTCTGTGTGGCATTGGTCAGGCTGTAGTTGCAGTACTGCATCCAGTTCTGGGCACCGCACTTCAAGAGGGATGCAGAGAATCTTGAGAGGGTTCAGAGAAGGGCCATGCATCTGGTCAGAGGCCTGCAGGCAAGGCCCTATGAGGAGAGACTGAGGGACTTAGATTTCTTCAGCCTTCACAAGAGAAAGCTGAGAGGTGATCTTGTGGTTGCCTATAAATTCATCAAGGGAGAGCAGCAGGGAATAGGAGATACTGTTTACTATGGCACCCTCTGGAGTAACTTGGAACAATGGCCACAAATTGACAGAGAGCAGATTTAGGTTGGATATTAAAAAGAGCTTCTTCATAGTCAGGGTTGCCAAAATCTGGAATGGGCTTCCAAGGGAGGTGGAGTTGTTCCTTACCTTAGGGGGTTTCAAGAGGACACTGGACAAGCACCTAGCTGGGGTCATCTAAGCCCAGCGCTCTTTCCTGCCTAGGGCAGGGGGTTGGACTCAATGACATACTGAGGTCCCTTCTGACCCTAACATCTATGAATCTATACGTGTACACTAGCAGACTTGGAAACTTCATTTTTTTTTCTCTTTTTAAAACATCTTATTATTTTATAGGGGTGTGCTTGGTAGCCATGTTGGTCTGAGACAAAAAGACATACAGAAAACTAGAATTCTTGGTTTCAAAATGATATCTTTTATTAGACCAACTGGAAAATGGCAAGAAAATTGTCCTTTTCAGCAAGCTTTCGGGAATCCAAGTTCCTTCGTCAGGCTCTGGGAAAAGTATAGATGGTACAAGATAGTACAAAGTCCCCATAGGTCAGAAATAAACTTCATTTTTGCACAGAGGGAGCTAGAGATGGAAGTCTGTCCCTCTGGGTCCATGAGAGTGTCTTTGCGAGCTGTGCTGAGTAGCTCTTTGATGTGTTGATCAGATAGAATTCCTTCCCTGAAGGTGTCAGATGGTTGGTAGGGAGGCAAAAAAACCCCAAACTTCTTTGTTGTTTTACAATGAATTTTAAAATCCAAAATCTTATTATTTTATAGGCATCTCAAGAGTTTTGAATGCCCATGGCTGGCAAAAGTGCAAGGGATCATTCAGATCTCCTAGTCTAACCTGGATGACACATTCCACTGAATGTCATACAGTAGTTAATGCATTAAGACACTGATGGCTTTTACAATGGGACTAATTGTAGAATAAGGTGCCATACAATATGTTTTCAATATGCAAATTCAGTTTCGCAAATTGAGCTGCCTAATATATTGTTGTTGACCTCTGCCATATAGAAAATTAGTCATTCAAAGTACTATGATTAGAAATAAAGAGACCCTTCCAAAAACAGCAATAAAGACAGAAATGTTCGTTACAGAGACAAAAACTATGTCTAGAATGCAGTGTAGCTTTTTGTTAAAATGCAGACATACTTTAATTGATGATACCTTTTAATACTTTATGAAGAAACACACCTTGCTGCAATCTCCACCAAATAGTGACTCCACGTATTAAAAAGACTGAATCAGCAAGTGATACTCCATAAAATAAATACATTAGAAGGAAAGCAAAACTGTAAAGGAATATCACTGAATTTTAAAATATTAGTGAGAGCGCACAAGAAAAATCCAGAATAATGAAGAGAGAAGCATGCAACTTGTGATTCAGGAAAGCAATCAGCTAATATAGATGATTTAATATGAGACAAGCAAGGTAGTGATTATTAATCTAACGGCAATCAATAAGCTTTCCAATGCAGACACAACACAGCTATCAGATCAATCCAAAAATAATTACATCAGGGTTGATAAACATTTCTTTGTTGACATTTTTATTTTATTCTAAAAATAAAATGTAACTCCATTCTAAAAATTTAAGGGCATCATGTCAACATGCATAATGACAAGCACTTATCATCAAAGTCTTGTATACATGTTAACTAACTAATTGTCACAACATCCTGGTTAGGCAGACAGGGATAATAATACTTAGGTTAGACTCAGGAAGGAAAATTACTTGCTAAGGATTGCACACCAAATTAGAAAGGGTTTAGATATATTCACTAAAGTCCTGCCACCCAGGCCATGTAAACATGGTATCACACTGTCCTTCAGACTAGCACCAAGAAACCATGCCACACCCATTCACTGCCAGAAAAAACACCATGAACCTGTTTTCTGTAATCAACTCAACCATACTAATGAAAGCAGTGCTAGGCATGCCCAGAGCTCCTCTAACAGCAGCTCTGTGGCATCATAAAAGTGGTTCTGTTAAGTACTGGAAGAGATCAGCTTGTGAGACTAGAATCTCCATCACTAAGTTTTTAGGTTCAGGTTGTGCAAATATTTGTCTGGGATAGTTTTATAGGGATGATCCTAAACTGAGCAGGGAATTGAACTACTCCAATGTCCCATCCAGCCCTGGTTTTTTTCTATGACTTTGTGTTCAAACAGAATACAGAGACTGGGACTAAGTGGGCAATCTGGTTTCCTGGTAGCATTCCCTAACGCAGTATGATGTAGTATAGATATGTGCATTATTTTCTGCTCTAACCCCTGATTAATACTTCCTGGCTCACAAGAACAAGTGACGATAAAATTGACTGAGACAGGTATAGACAATGATATGCATACAGCAGAGATAATGGATGAGACAATTTACAAAGGGTATAGGACCATACTGAGCATTATCTTCTGTCCTGTCAAATCTAATTCAGTTAAATATGGTTGCTTAGGGTATAAGTCAATTCTGAATTTGGGATCCATTTTCCACAAGCACACTAACCTTACTGCCAGTAAAGGATAGGGGATGAAAGAATCTGTTTGAATGGAGGACAAGTTTTGCCTGCGGTGTTTAAAACAACAATTGCTTTAAGCTTTCCAGCCATGAACATTTTTTTTTTCAAATCATCACTGCTGGTATTAGCCAGTCAACTGTTTTCATATGCATTGATCAGTTGACAGAGTCTATTCTTGGGAGAATTAATCATTAAATTACATTTCCAAGAGATACAGGAACAGCAAGCTATGTGTTAATTTTATGCCATCATTAATTTTTCATCTGTCCTAGGTGCTGCCGACTGTGTACATGAGACTATTCATGCATCAACTCATAATGAGGCATATTCAAGTAGTAGAAATTTATTTTCCTTTTTCAGAATTCAGGCACTATGTAAGTTAGAAAACACCAGATGACTGCCACAGGGCCAGTTCTGTGCTCGTATATATAAAATATATCCTGTTAAAATTAATGGGAGCCCCTGACACATACAACCCAAGGTAAAAGTTTGGTTCATAGTGACTAAGGACACAAATCTAAAATAATTTTCTCTGGTTTCGGTTAGGAGTTACTCCAGCAAAGTCAAAGTGCTGAGTGTTCAAAATCTAAGATCACGTCAAAATTCATTCACACTCAAATGAATTGAACTGTGCAATGGAAGTGGTTAACAATGTATAGGAAGTGTCAAGCACAAACTGAATATGACAATCTGTTGGCATTTTGACAATTTTTTCTGTTGATTTCTAGAGCAGATTCTCTCCAAGGATCTTGAAAGACTTCACAAACATTAGGAAAACTGACTTCCTCCCACTAAAACTATGCAAAGTCCTCTAGGCTAGGGACAGACATTACACATAAATCAGTTTAAGTGACAAGAAACTGGTTTAAATCTGTAACCAAACATAAAATCTATTCACATAAACCAAATGGCCAAAACCATTTGAGATAAACCTGGTTGAATGTAGTATTAGACTTAACTGATTTGGGTGAAACCAGCTTATGCAATGTCTGTCCCAGACCCCTTTCTTGTTTAAGTTAAATCAGTCCCCCAGCATCCCAGGTGCTTTGCAGCCCTGGGTGGGGCTGTGATCTCTGCTCCAGGTCAGCAGGACTGGCCCTGCCCCTCTGCCCCCTGGCTAGAGCTCCAACAGAGACTGCAGGTGCAGCAGCGACTGCCTGGCTTCCTCCTGCTCACCCACCACCGCTGCCACCACCACTCCCAGCTCAAGCAGGGATTCCCCCCTCCCCTCTGCCTTACACAGCCATGTGTTGCCTATGGTCCATGCTGTGGGAGACAGGACAAAGGCAGACAGGACAGTGTTGGCTTAGGGCTTTTGGGAGCTAATCAACAGGTAGTTGGTAATGTGCCTCCATTCTTTCCTTGGGAAAAGTTATTTAAGAATAACTTGAACTAATAAGAGGGGCTTTTATCTTGTTTGATGGGCTAATAAATGCCAACAGCTCCCGGTGTAACTCCCTGCTGTGTAACTAAGTGCTCTGTTTTATCAACTGCCAGCTGGCTTCCTCGCTGGTTGGGGGTGGAGGGTGGGCAGGACAGGACCCCTCCTTCATTAGAGCATCCTGCCAGAGTCTGGCCATGCTCCCCTCAGCTCAGCATTGTGCAAATGAAAGGAGGGCTGCTCTACTGCCCCTCAGCTTCCAGCCTGAGGCACTGCAGGTATCATAGTATCATAGTATCATAGTATCTAGAGTCGGAAGGGACCTGGGCAGATCATCTAGTCCGACCCCCTGCCTTGGCAGGAAAGAGCACCG
>JAGPOW010003316.1:173925482-173953491 GCA_030014935.1 Caiman crocodilus
TATATATATACCTTTGTATGTAAATAATACTGCTAAGTCAGTGAAAGCAGTGCCCATTTGGTTTTGCTTTTTTACACAATGCTTAGAACAACTAAATTATCATTTTCTCAAACAAAATTACTCTTGGTTCCTCAATTAGTTTGTTTCACTACAAAAGAAGAATATTTTAAGAAATCCTGAGAGTGTGAATATATGCATGGATGGGGGACAAGGATGCATGAAGGAAGATATGGTAGTGGTGGTTAGTCATTTATCATACTAAGCAAATGGAAATTAAACACACTTAAGTTACCTGTACCCTGACTATTACTTGATGAAGTGGAAGTGCCTCAAATTCCATACAGTAAGATTGCTGGTTTTGATCTCATGCTATTATATTTTTAGATAATATCTATTGTAAGTTTCAGATATAAATACTTATAGTAAAGAGGGGAAATTTTCAGGATACTCCAGACTGTCTTAAAGTCAAGTACTTACACCCTTAACCATGATTTGGTGACATGATTGAAGTCTGAGATCTCTGACTTTTTAATTTTCTTGAAACATTGGAGAGGTTGGGAGGTGCCATGGCTGGAATCAGCTGTAACCAGCACTATAAGGAGTACAAAAACACTCTTACACACAGAAGGTGATTTCCTTTTGGCTAACATATGACTGGTGAAAACTATCTTGTCATAAAGCCAGCCCAAAGGCTAGGAAAGTCTGTGATGCAAGAAGTTACAGCAACCTGACTATTTACAGCAAGGGGTGGCCAAGTTGTGGTACATGTCCCAAAAATGGCATGGACAGCCACTGTGTGTGGCAAGTGGCAGATTTGGGAGGAGACGGGCCGCACCATGGCAGATAAGGTAGGGAGAAGAAAGCAAACCAGAAGATCAGGTAGAGCCAGGTGATTGGAGTGGCATTCCAGGAGAGTGCAAGGCTAATTTGTGGCATGCCTTTCTAACCTTTTCCCACTCAGAGGAAGCTTATTAGCATGAGATCCCAAAAATGAACAACAGTGACTAGTAGTCCTATAAAGTGATGTTTCATTTCAATCACAGAAAAATGTGGATGTCAGGTTACTTTTTTATATTTGAAAAATGGGGATTTGTTTATCAGAAAAAAACAGGATTCCCAACCATCACTCTTATGCCACAATATTTTTTTATGGTGGCACAAAGGTCAAGCCAAGAGTTATCCATGCCCCTTCTTGTGTCACAAATGTCTAAAATTTTTGGTTGTGACATCAGTGATATGAATTTGTGTGGCAGATATCTATTTGCTTTAAGGATTAGGAGAAGTTTTGGGGTGTCCACACCGTCCAGATTCCCCAAGTAGGCACTCCCAATGCTTCAGATGCCCAATCCAATAAGCCCCAGGAATGGGAATAAATTAGAGTACCTTCCTGGGTTTTCTTATTTGCAGATGTGCACCAAGGGAATGCAACTCGGGACACATCTCTGCAAACACAGAAACCTAGAGTTTCCCTGATTAAACAGGTATGCCAGCAGCTCCCCGGTTGCTCTTCTGCTACTGGGGAAATGAGGTAAAGGGCCCCATTTGCAGAGGTATGCCTAGAATCTTGTCCCACAGGAATGGGCCCCAGCCACTCCCAGGAGTGGCCAGGGCCAGTTGCTGTGGGGCCACAGTGACATCTGTTTCTCCAGATGAAACAGATCATCTGTGCCAGGACAGATCCCCAGCACAACTGATCCATTTCACTTGGTGACATCTGTTTATACCCAAAGTGATTTTGTACCAAGGTAATCTGCCAAAAATGGGAAAACATATTTCTGCGCTATTAGAGTATTTAGGTGGAACAAGGGATAAGTGCATGAAGTACTTACTAACTAGCAGTCTTGACAGGCTTACATGCTGATGCAGAGAAATGACAAGGATCCTGTACTCCTCTGGTGTCTGGAGTTAGTGTTTTGCAAGAATCGGTCAAATTTCACAATTTGAATTTTGTTATTGATCTGTCAATGATATGATTAATTGCCAACTTAATTTCATATTACTGTTAATTCATCGATTGATTGACTTTACTTCAATGGTAACCTTGATTTGATGATTGCATTTTTCAACTTCAGTTAGCTTAATTAAAAAAGTTGTAAACAGTTAGGATTTTAATTTGATTTTGAATGATTTTAATTTGCTTGTTTATTACTTTGCAATACAATCCATAAAAAACATAAAGAACCTATTTTTTTCTTTCAAAACTGCAGTTGGGCTCCCCCACCCATGAAGGTCAAAGATAACCTGAGTTATAAATTAAGTCATTCAGACTCACCTCCAAATTTATGTCTTCCAATGCATATGCCACAAATGCAAAAGCTACATTTCTGAATAAGTAAATCTAGGCATTAACTTGTGATCCTGTATTTCCCAAGGACTGATATAAAAATCAGAACTTTAAGAGAGTTTGCATCACAGTTATTAATTTAACTAAAAAAGTCATCCAAATCAAAACATCCCAATGATTTACTTCAGTTCTTTTCAAATAAGCCCCCATAGTCTAATTTTTCTGAACTTTCTAACCCTCGTGGACTTGCAAACATGCAGAAATCAGGAAGAACAGACTTTCTCAGAGGATTTCAGTATATATGTTTCTAGCCCAAATGGAGGAACCACCTAACTGAAAACAAAACAGATGTCCCTAGTTTCTTATATAGCACTAGACATTTACACAGTGATTTAAAACCAACTAGGCACATCCAGATGAGCCCACACAAGCCTCTTGCAGCATCTCAAACCCTCAAAGACGTCTCAAACTCTCAGAGACACTCAAAAGGTTTGAGATGCTGCAAGAGGCACATACAGGAAGAAGAAAAGGTTCCCTCTGCTGCAAGTTTGCAGTGTGGGGGCAAAATTAGACCCCTGGATACCCAGGGGTCAAAAAAAATGGAACTAAAAAAGCAGGATGGGGCACGGTCCCAGAGGATGTCCTGAGACAAGTGAAGGCTAGGTCCTCCAAAGAGACATTCTGTCTGCCAGAGCATCTCTGTGGTTGGCCCTCAACCTGGTGCTGAAGCACGCTGCCTGCCCTTGCAGTTGGGCTCCAGTGCCAGTAAGTAGGAGGTAACGGTGGCTGGAGAAGGGAGGAGGGGACCATGGGAGGGACCCCCGCTGGCCCCACGTACTGCCCCAGCCCCCCAATCCCTGCCCTGCCCCCAATCACTGCCCTGCCTGGCCCCATCCCCCTCAGCCCCCCACAATCCCAATCCCTGTCCCCACTAGCAGTCCCACAAATAAAACAAAAAACAAACAAAAAACACCTCTGACAGTTACTGGCAGCATGGGTGCTGTCTGGGTCACCAGGGCCTCATCCCACACAGTGTGGGACAGGGTGACAGCCCCACTGGTCCTATCCCAGGCCCTGCTGCCCTGTGTTCCCTGGGGGGGCTCTGCCAGGAGGCCCCAGAGTCCCCCAGCCCCTGCTTCTATGATGAGTAGAGGGTTGGGGTTTTTTTAAATGCTGGTGCCTGGGGTTGGGGGAGCAAGCATGGGGGCCTGGGGGTGCAAATGGGGGATGAGGCCAAGCACAGCAGCCATTGGGGGGCCTGAGGGAGTGGGGAGGTGGGGCAGCCATTGTGGGGGCTGCAGGAGCCACCAGAGGATGAGGCCGGGTGGGGCAGCAATTGGCGGGCTTGGGTGGGCACGTGGGCCTTGCAGCAGGGGTCGTAGCCCCTGTGGGAGCCATTTGGCATCTATGGGGGGAGCTGTTACCCTGGTGAAGGTCTGTTGCCCCTGCTGGGGGGCTGTTACCCCCGATGGGTGTCTGTTGCCTCTGTGGAGGGGCTGTTAACCCTGGTGGGGTGCTGTAGCCCCTGTGGGGGAGCTGTTACCCCTGATGGAGGGCTGTAGACCTGAGGGGGGAGCAAAACATACAGGTATTTAGAATTCATTTTATTATGATGATAGAGACACTGGTAGGCATCCAACTTGCTTTAACAATGTAGATATATCAATAAAACATGCCCAACTGATTGCTGTCTCTCTGTCTCTCACTCTCTCTATCTATATATGTAGTGGTCTTTTGTTTTAAACATGGAGGAATGTGGATTTGGGGGTATTTTACAGAGTGACTTTGGAATTTTTTAGTTTTCTAATAGGGAACACTAGACTTCCTGCTAGGGAGGCCAGTGGCAGGACCCTGCCTGCTCAGAGCTGGCATCTTGGACCCAACTGGCTATGGCTGACCTCCTGGCCAATTGGGGCCAGGAGGACATGCTTTGACAGCTCAAAGAAGGTCACCACACCTGGAACATCTTCCAGGCGATAGCGGTACAGATGGCCAGGCAATGGCACACATGGCAGTAGTGCCACACAAAGGCCTACCCTGCAGCCACAGCCACTGGCAGCTGGCTCACAGGGTCAGATGCCTCTACTGACTGTGCCGTCCCCTCCTGGGTCCGGCAGATGCACAGCAGGTTACAGCCGGGCAGCAGCCCCCACTGCCAGACTGCTGCAGTGGGTAAAGTGTGCAGGGATCTCTCAGGGATGCTTCAGCAGTCCAGCTGGCACAAGGGATAGTGTCCCCAGGTACCAATTGGCTGGGCCCCAGAAGCTCCTGAGAGCAAGTAGCTCTGAACTATTTGCCAGGGCAGCTTTTTGTACTGATGGGGTCAGGACAGGGCAGCTTTTTATACTTCTGGGGACAGCACAGATGCTGGCCCTGGGCTCTAGATCCCCCTAGCTTCAGATCCGGGAGGATCCAGGCAGGGTTATTTTGCCCCACGTGACACAATTTGCTCCACAAGAAAGTGCATGTCTGAGCATGTGCGCCAAGTTAAAAAGCTCCAGCTCAAATCTGCACTGCTTCTATTTGAGCAAGCACACATGCTTGCATGTGTGGACGTGCCCGCTGAGGCCAAACTTGAACATACTACATGGATGAAATCCAAAATTATCCTATATTCAATCACATATTCAAATAAATGGCTATCAAGTTCTTACAGGAATTTTACTTGGTTATAGTTAAGGAAGCATAATAGGATTTGATCCTCTAAGTAAGGACCTAATAAGCAAAGGCATAATGCATTAAGAATGTAATCATATGTCCTTCTAGTGGCTGTCCCACAAAGGACAAAAACCTGCTTTCACTTTTAAATAAAGTCCAGTTCATAGGAGAGAAGGGAAAGATCTTATTTCAGCTTTAGCTGATTCAGGCCAATGTCTCCATATCTGAACTCATGATAACCCACAGCTAGGGTCACTGCATTAATTCTGCACAGAAGACTTTTATGATGAGCAGGGATCCTGATTTTCTCTGATTTAAAAAAAATCCTAATTTTTTGGATAAGTCCCCAAAATCCACATTTTTCCAGAATACATTATTTTGGGTTACTAAGAAAGGTAAACCAAGATCCACATTTTTTTGTGATTGAAATGAAACAGCACTATATATATATATATATATATTAGTGGCATTTTATTTTAATCACAAAAAATGTGGATTTTGGTTTACTTTTTATACCTGAAAAATGGGGATTTTTTATCAGCAAAAACCAGGATCTCTGATGATCAGTCCTAAGGTAAGATATATTCCATATATGAATCTAACAGTCCTTAAAGCATGATAAAACTTAATTGAATTTCTTAAGCCTTGAATTTTGAGCAAAGGTCCAGGTTGGTCATTTTCATCTGAACTGATTTTCCTATAAATAAGCATAGATTGATTATTAGCCAAACAGTTCTAATTTTTCTATAAATAGCCCCTGTTCAGCAGCAGTTTCTTTAAGAAGCCTAATTTACCCCACTCCTTTCCTCTAATTAAAAGATAGCTTATTAACCACAAAATCCAGAACATGGGTTTTGCCTCCTGTGAATCTTAATGTGTTTTGACATTGATTTTTGGACAATGAGGGTCACCCATTGTAAGTATGTTAATACATTCTTTGCATTTAAATGGTATTGCTTCTCTCTCTGCTCTTTCCTTCTGCTTTTATATTAGAATGTAAGTAAATTCTCATCCTTGGTGCCTGTCAAAAGAAGCGATAGGACGCAGCAGGCCATCCAAAGAAAAATCATCCAATTGGTGAGCACAGATGTGGTGACCACCATCCCTCCTTACAACAAGTGCAATTTATTTCCTTCCTGCAGACAGGAAAGTGGAAGCAGATGCTGTTCTCATCTTCCTCTGGAGACAGTGAACAGTTTCTTCTGCAATAGATTCATAGATCCATCCATCTAGGTAGTGCAAGTGATGCCTAAAATTTAGACAAGTCTAGGATCACCAGTTCATGCTTGCAAGCACCATAGGGATGGCTCATGTTTTACCTCCTTATCACTCATAGAAGAAGCCAGATGGCCAAAGATGCTGAAATCAGTTTTATATAAATGTGTGTCAGAATATAACTTTCTCCTTCAGAAGTTTAAAACAACATGAAAATACATTTTACCGGATCACTGGTAAAAATGTCAGTTCCAGTTAGTATGGATAAGGAATGGCAGTTTATATCTCTGTTAATAAGCTGACAAAGAGAGTGGGCAGCAATATATTCACTAGGGAAAAGTCTCCCTTCCCCACCCCATAAATGATCAGTTTCATGGCTGTACACTTCCAGGTTTGTATCATGTCTTTAAGGTTTAGCTTTGAATAAAGGGGCACATCTACACGCAATGCTATACTACACAGTAGACTAATCTACTATGGATTAAAGAATCACTATCTACACATGCACAACATTTGCTGTGCAATAAATTAGTCTTCTGCATAGATAGAGGTAGTAGATTAACCGTACAGCAGCTACAGTACAGGAATGTATATGCAGCCAGTGACTTGGGAGTAAATCTGCATTCATTCAGTCATACCACCTGCGTGGGGCAGAACCACATGGCTGGGAATTTTTCTAGCCAGATGGCAGGGATGGCTCCTTTGCTGCCCCAGGCTAGTCTCTTTGGCTGTCCCAGGCTGACCTCCAGGACCCCTGATCTGATCACCAGGGCCTGCCCTTGGGCATCAGGCCCCCAGAGTGTGGGCAAGTGCTAGCCACAGCAGGCTCTGGCTCTGGCTACCGGGACCTATTCCATGACCTGTCTACTCCCTGGGCTCTGTACCCCTGTGTTGTGGGCACGTGCCAGTCACAGGAGGCTCAGAATCCCCAGCTCTGTCCCCTGCCTCTTCCACCACCTGCCTGCCTCTTGGACACCATACCCCTCCACTATGGACACATGCCAAGCCCCGCTGACACACAGAGTCTCTGCCTGAGCAGACAAGGATTCTGGAAGCAGCAATGATGGCAGCATCCTTGGTGCCACAAACAGTACCTTGGGCCCCAACTGTTCAGAAGAAGAGACTGCCAACCTTAAAGTCATGTGGGGCAATGCTGAAGTGCAAAGGCAGTTTACCTGGGGCAGCATCTAATGCCCACATCTGGATTGGCAGCACAGCTGGCTGCCAGTGTCATATAAAAGTCAAGGCCCTGAAGCCCCGGTTCATCTGCATCATGGACCACACTTAGTGGTCCGCAGTTGCTCATAGAAGCATGTCCTTTGTGTGGCAGCTGGACCTCAACCTGCCCACGAGGGACCCTGGACATGGGTTATCCTGGGCAAATAAAAATGTTACTTAGATTAGTATCACAAAGTAAAACTAAAAATAAACATACTTCAATAGAATGGGTGTGGAGGGTAAGTTATTGTTGACACTGACATTTGTTTTCTTATTTCCTTTCCTTGGATGTAGGTCTTTTCAGTGATTAACACCCAATTTTCTCTCATTGTCAGCAGCCTCCATTGTCATAATTTCCTTCTTCCCTTTAAGTTGGGTCTTTAAATGCCAATTTTACCATCATTCAATTGACAACAGAAATTTTACCAACAATTGGCTTGACTATGGAAGAAATGAAGCAGCCATAGAAGTTGATGAGGACTTTTAGGCGGATCCAAAAATCATCTGAAAATAAATGACATCTGAAAATAAATCTGTGTCTCAAGTAGCAAGATAGATCATTATTTCAAGGTACTGACATTTCATTGTTTCTTTCTACTTTGATTCTGATACCTAAACTTTCCAGATGGCCCTGACAGACAGGAGCTCTACAGAACACTTCAAGAACCATTGTTAAGATACATGGTCTATGAATCACATACTGTACCTTCTAGAATTAGCTTTTATAAACAGGAACTGTTAAAGTGAATTTTTCTTAAATTCACAAGCTGTTCTGAAGTCAGGCTGAAGGCAGGGTATAGTGTCACCTTAAAAACTAACTCATCCTGCCCTGTTTGCTACAAGCTACGCTGTGACTGCCTGCTCTTGCCTGAATATGCATGGGACACCTTTTTAAGAAAAAGTTCCTCGTCCAAGGTATGTATTCTTGTGCATTACATTGCATTGAGATATAGAGTAAGGGCTGTAAGGAAATACATTCCCAGGATGTTCCAGAATACATTATTTAACCAAATACATGTGTTGGTAGTATTGGAGTGATGTTGTAGCCATGATGGTCCAAGTGTAACGTGATTGTAACTTCTGTAACAAGAAGTAGAACCAGGGCAAAGTCTGCAGAGCTGTGGTGACAATGCCCAGAAACCCCCAGAAGCTGGGGGACAAGGGAAAAAGGAAGAGGAAGCCTGAGCCTGAAGTAAAAGGAAGAGAGAGCAGCGACTATGAAACATAATCATCCCTAGGGAGGAGGGAGGAGTGCACCTGTTGCGAGGAGTCCACAGTGGAGCTGGAGATCTGCAGTGGTGGCACACAAGAAATATGTGAGAGGCAAGGATTTTTATGGGTGATATCTTTTATTGGAGAGACTTAGACAAGCTTTCAGATACAGTGAAGAAGAATGTTTATCCCAACCATGCAGTTGGTTCAATAAAAGATATCACCCACAAAAGTATACACTATGTATATAATACAATACTACATGTATTCACTTTAATGGGTGCAGAGTCAGACCAGAAGTCAAGGGCAGGAATATGAACATCTTAGGACACTTTCTTCCTTAGGGTGAAAGCTGTTGTGCCAGTGTAGAAACAGGCAGTGCTATGACGTGGCACACTTTGTCCTGGAGCTGTTGGTGCTTATCCACAGATGGAAGAAGTGGAGGAGTAACCCTAATTAGTGAGGAAGATGAAAACTGCAGACAGATAAAAGATTTTTAAAGACGTTTTAAAGAAAGCACTCGTAGTTTGTGTCAGTGACTCCAAAATGTGAAACTTAGCCTCAGTGTTTCAATTCTTAAGAGGTCAGCTATTATTATTAAAGTGTGTCTGTTTGAATGGCAGTAATCTCACGCAATCAGACATTTGTTCCAGAGTGTCTCTGTCTGAAATATTGGGTAAGGGTAAGGGCATGTAATGAAAATCCCCCGCTTAGTAAGACTACAGATAATACAATAATAGCTAGTGTGACTTCATAGGAGATGGTTTCAGCAACTGCCTGGAGGGCGCCTATTAGGGCGTATTTTGAGTTTGAGGATCACCCGGATCATAGCAGTGAATAAACTATAAGGCTTGATGGATATCTATTACCTTGACCTCGTGATATTTCAGTAGTGATCAAACTGAAAATTGGTTTGGATTCAATTCAGAGCCAACATGGTACTAGCAGGTTCAAATCCAGAGATTCAAATACAATCCACCTGAATTTAAATAAGTTCAAATTTAGAGTTCTGCTTTTGACTTATCCTTAAAGCAGTAGTATAACTAAAGGTGGACAACTAGGGACTAGTCCCATGCACCAACACTGATGGGAGCCACCTCCATAGTGGCTGCCATTGCTCTAGAAGCTGCTGCCGTCAGCCAGGGCACAGAAACTGCTGCTTACATCTCTGCATTAAAGATAAGATGTACAATAGGAGTGAAAACCAAAGAGAGTGTAAGAGGCCTATAAGTGAACTGAGAAAACCATTCATAAAGATTTGCTTCCTCCCACCCCACAGCTTTCTTCTGCATATTGTACTTACCCTGATTCTAAAAGAAGAGCAATGGGGCTATTTATCTTATCTTGGGAAAAGAGATATTGTGAGGTAGTCAAACCTGCCCAGCTCATCACTGATATTCAATTAGAACAAATAATTGCCTTTTCCCCTGCAGAGGAGTGGCACTACATTTATCCATTTAGAAAATTCTCACTAATAAAGCCAGAATGGATCAAAGATTATTTGAGAGCATTGTATAGCAAAGGACTGCACATACTTAGAGATCCAAATAGGAAGCACTGAACATAGATATAAAACGAATAAGAGATACAGCCACTTAACATTCCTGAGAGACCAGAGAAGAGTGAAGCTTCTAGAGCAAATGAATTCACTTGAAGAGGATCACAGAACTACTGAAATTCATGTTGCACTATATTGTGCATGCCTTCCATCAATTTTATGGGGAGCTGAAGGCACTTGGCACTTGTGATAACTAATTTAACTTAAATGAAAACACTTTTAATGATACAAAATTTGGAGTATGCCTTCTTTGAAGCCAATAGTCTGAATAACCTGTTTCCTTTTCACATGCTACCAGCTAAGGAAGGAAAATAAGTCTGCACTGAAATGCTACAGGACAGGCTTTTGTCACGCTATTTTCCATCTAGTCATAACTAACTTGATTCTTTGCAAGATGATTGATTTTGAAACATTTGCAATAAAAGAAGCTTGAATAAGTTTAGATACTTGGATGAAGATGAGCTATGATGTTCACTAATGTTAACAAATACCTTATATATCAGCACTTTATGCAGCTTTGCATAACACAAATGTAATAAAATCTGTCTCAAATGTCAGTGGCCTACGTTGTGAGGTTGACCTGAAATTTATAAGTACTTTTATCTAAGTTTCTATTTAAATTTCAAACAGAACCAAGATCTGTAATCCTTATATTGGGTAACACTTACATGACTGGTCCTATTGAAAGCAATTGTTTGCATAAATCCTTTTTACTACGAATTCATTTATAATATTATTGAAGAGGAATGTTGTATGTAAGTTGTAGAAGGTAATTATTACCCTATTCTTCAGCTGGAGTACTGTTTGTTTCTCTATTTGAAGAAAGATGTAGACAATCTGACCTCAGGAAATTCATTGAAAGTCTAGATTTTGTCTAGGCATTCTGCCTACATATAGAGGGCATGACGATACGTGCTATTAATGCTATAGTGGATTACATTCTATGATTCTGTTTTACACTTCCGTGATTCTACTGCTCAATAAAATACTGGGCAGTAAGCCTTTCCTGGGAGCATGTCTATGTGTTCCCAACAGGAGCAGCCCAGATCAGGGAGTGCTAGCATGGGGGTTGGCAGGGAGTGTGGGGGCAAGTCCAGATGTGCATGGGGCCAGGAGAGCTCTGCTGGCTGCAGCAGCAGCTATCTCCTGGCCCCTTGCATGTTGGAAGGTGTCCTGATGTGCATGGGGCTGGGAGGCAGCTGTCACTGCAGAAATCTCCTGGCCCTGTGCACATGAGGATAAGCCTCATGCCCAGAAGGGCTTCCCCATGTAGCTGGGAGCTGGCCAGGAGCTGGCCAGCTTCTGGGTCAAGTCCCGGCTGTGGCAGGTCAGTAGGGTACACTCCTGCACTGAGCCACCTGCACCCAACCACCTACCAAGCTCCAAGTGTCTTTCCAGGGGTGCCAACTTCTGGTCAACCCCCTTCCTCAGCACACCCACAAACCTGGGGTAACTGCTGCCATCACCCAGACTCAGGCCTTTGGGCCTTGTGCCACCTGGGATACACAGGCCCTGTAGACCTTGGGATCTTGGAGCACTTCTATTAGCCTGAAGCATAAAAAGTAGCCTCCCTTAGTCAGCCAAGAAACAGGAGCAAAAAGGCTTGCCTGATCTTTCTAAGTCGTGCACAATGAGGCTTGCTCTGATAGATAGCCTTACTGATTGGAGACAGAGGACAGAGGGAAGGAATACAAACCAAAAGAAAATTGGAAAGAAAACAGCCTTGAGCAAAACCAGCATACAAGGCTCGTGGGTCCTTTGAGTACGAGTCCAGAACATGTAGATCTAAGTTCCTGGCTCCTATTCAGAAAGGTTACTCACAATTCCATCCAGAGGCTCACTGGGCCTGTTCTAGAGGCAGCATGGCTCCAAAACACGGCTCTCCTCCCTCCTGGAGTGCCTCTCTCTTAAATAGCCCTCTGACCTTACCTGCTCGAACCAATCAAGGCCAGGTGTTGTTTGATGCCAACCAACCAATTTAAACAGCATTTGTGGTCAGAGTCACCTAAGAGAGTGACCTGGGCTCAAGCCCCTGCCCCCATGCCCTGAGGACAGTGCTAAAACAAGAGAGGTGGAGTTCCCACCCCCTTATCTGAAATCCCTCACCTCTGCAGTAACCTGGGGCAACCAGATTAACACACAGGTGAGAAGCCAGTGACAAGGGGAAAAAAAAACTAATAGAAGAGACTGGGAGGAAACTGGAATGAAATTCTTCCACAGCTGCCACCTCCCAGCTGGGCAGGGAATTCTCTGCGCAGCCAGGGGCTGGAGGGGAAGTACACAGCTCCCCTGTCAGGGACTGGGAAATTGTTCTCTCCCACCGAAGCTTTTTCCCAGCCCTGTGCCCTGATCATCTGATCGGGGCATGGAGCTTGGAGGCAGCTGCCAGGGGGATGGGACAGTTCCCCCACCCTCTTCTGCCTGGGCTGACCAGGAGCAATATGCTTCTGGACAGCTGTCTACACATGCACTACTGCACAGTAGCTACTGTAGTTAATCTATTACCTGTGTCTACAGATAGTAGCCAACTGCACAGTAGACTAATTTACTACACAATAAATGCTGCACACATGTAGATGATGATGCTTTATTGCACAGTAGATAGATTAGCCTACTGCATAGTAAAGCGTCTTGTATAGACACACCTACTGTTTCCTAATTCTGCCTCAGACATGCGGCAAGTCCTTTAGTACAAATCATCTCTAGCAACTGGGTACTATCACCATGTTCTTTTACTATGAAATAGTAGGCAACTCACTGTTGCCAGCTTCCTGGTCTCACTATAAGTCTTAGGAGAATTGGGATTTTTTGTTTGTTTATTTGTTTCTTTTTACTCAGAGTCCCAACTCCTAACATTATAGGATTAAAAAGAAAGCTAAACTTCTCATATAAAGAAAAAAAAAATAAAGTGAGCCTCTAACCCTCAAGGTTTCAGAGAGCAATTGAAAACATAACTCAAAAAGCCTCTAAATTCACAAAGAAAATAACAAGAACCCAATGTTTGCTATGTTTTTAAGTCTCATGATTTAAGTCACTCATAATCTTTGAATGCTTGTGGTTGGCAACATTGAATTAATTTCTCTGTTTTAACTTTCAAGTGCTGTCTCAGCATCAGTCCAGTTACACATAGTCCATCACACAGTAGTCAGGCACTTCTAAAATACTGTTCAGCTTAAAACCAATACTTCCCAATAAAAGCTTTCATTTCTATATCAGAGAAATATAAAAGTACAGTGTATGGATTTGTGGACTTATGTAAACTGTAATTCAGGACTACTACACAGTGGACGCATCTACATGAGATGCTTAACTGTGAAGTAACATAGTTTACTGCGAAGTAAGAATGTGTGTCTGAATAAACCTTGCTAATGCCATGTAAATTTGCTATTTGCAAATGCAAGTAGAAAATTTACTTTTGATTAGTAATGGCACAGTAGCACTCACGTAGACAACTGACCAGGAGAAAATCTGCCCCTGGTCAGCTATCCGCCAAGAGGCAGGAGATTGCTCCCTGCCCTGGGAGCTGCCTACTCTCAAGGCAGGCTCTGCCACGAGAGCCCAGGCAGCAGGGAGTTCCAAGCCCCCTGCTCCGAGATCGTGATCAGGGAGTTAGGGTTAGGAGATCCTTATTGTCTAGCCCCAGCTCCACCATCACATTCAGGAAGAAGGGGGCTGGGAGATCCTTCTCTCTCAGTTCCAGCTCCACAGTAACTAGGGAGCCAGTTCCCCACTCAGCCTCATTTGCAGAGCTGAGCAGGGAACAGTCTCCCCAGCCTCCACCCCAGATACAAGGCAGGGGCTGGGAACTGTTCGGGTCAGGGCCAGGTCCCAGCCCCATACCCCAATCAGATGACTGACGCATGGGTCTTGGAAAGAGCTGCAGGGATGGGGTCGGTCTCAGCCTTCTGCCCCAATCTGCCAGTGAGGCAGCTAGCAGTGAGCTAGGGGCTGGGATTGGCCCTTCTCCTACCCTGCTCCCTGATGCTGTGGCAGAGGGACATTGTCCATGCCCCGCCAGCAGGAAGTCCCTGGGAGCAGGGTGTAAGGTCCCAGCCCCAGCCAGGAGACAGCTGTCTCCTGACCTGGTGCTCCCTGCCAGCCCCTGGGCTAGCAACCAGGGGGAGTCTAGAGTCCTGATAGTGGCAAGGGCCCATTGCCCATTGCAGAGCCCCAGGAAGTGGGAGCAGTTGGCTGCTATTAGCAGGAGATCTGTTCCGGCTTCCCTGCATGCATAGATGCCTGCCTGGGAGCATTTACTCATGAGTAGTTTATTCGCGAGTAAACTGATCCCGGATCAAATGCATGTGTAGACATGCTCAGTGATTTATAGTTTACTACTTAATTAATAGGCCTACAGTCTTTAGTTTACCTAGGTTTAAACTGACAGACTGTAGCACCAGCTTTAGTTTCTTCCTCAGAGTAAAATCTTGCAGATTTTATTGTGAAAACATCCTACTATGGGTTGTTTGGAATTCATCCCCTCTTTCAGTAAGGCTCCGCCAAACAAATGACTGAGGCAGGCTCACTTCTCTTATGTTCTACTGAGATAACTGTATTCAGCCTCTCTTCCAATGGCATCATCAAGATAACCCAAGAAGCATCTCCCATAATGCATGAGCTGAAAAGGACAAGTGAAGAAAGAGAACTTCAAAAGCATTTAATGGCACCCAAAGTCTAATAGACACCTACAAAAAAAATCCATATGAGCCTTTGAAAATCTGCTGTTACTGCTACATGACCTTCTAATGTACCAGATTTAAACGAAGCAAATTTTAGAAACCTCCCTCCCTCTTTTCTTATACTTCAAACTTTATATTTCCTGAAAGAATATTTTATTATTGCCCATGAAAAAACAATATGTGCTTTATTTGGGATTTGCTTAAAAAAGATTTGTCCACTATGATATCTCTGGTTACATGTATGCTTGTTTAAAAACACAGGTTAATTAATTAAATTAAACCGAATACAAAGAGACAGTATTCAATATAACAAATTGCAGCATAAACTGAGATTTACCCCATCATCAATCCCTCAGGCAAAAGTCCAAGAAACAGATGGGGTTTCACTGAAAATAAGACACTGGGTCTCAGACAAAGTCAGGAAGCAAACTCCAGTCTTTAGGAACTGAAAGAAAATGATAGCTGGATTTTATTGACTTATGGGTTGCATCTACATGTCTTCCTCATGATGTAGTTGTTACTGCTCTGTCATTTAGTACCTGCTTTAGGAAGTACTAAATGGCGCTGCAGTAACAGCCATTATTGCAATGTCCCAGTGGCACATGGTTACTTTTAGCAGCTACATCACCATAGTAATATGGTATGGCAAAGTAGCTCAGCACTATGGCAACATAGTCAACATAATGTCAGTGCCATGGTTTGTACCCACCTATGCTACATTGCCATAGTGGAGAAAGAGGTAATTACCCCAAGCATCTGAAGTAAAAATCAGGGCTAAACAGTGTCTCGCAAAATTTAGAATTAAACCTTGAATGAATGCATAGTGAATGCATTTTTTAGGATACATTAGGTTTTTTTACACAACTTTTATTTTTGGACATATTTTATATGCAGCATAGACTTTTTTATAAATATATAAAAGGACTATCAGTATTAAGAGTCTCAATAAATCTGAAACCCAGACTGCCATACAATGACCTGTCATATTAATTGCAAGAACATATATGATAACTAAAGATACAAAATGTATATAAGCTTAGAAATATAATCTTACAAATCTGAAGTCTATTGTGTTTAGCATAATGAAACATAGGACCAAAATCTTCCCAAAATGTAATTCGGATGGTGTCAATGTCATGCACCAGGATTTATTTCCTGCTATTTCAAAACACACAAAAAATGCCATTTCTTTCACTGGGATCCATATCATATATCCCAAAACTGGGAACACAGCCCCTGCAACACCCTTAGCATTGCTAAGTTGGTTGACTACAGGCATGTGAACATGAGATGCATTAACATGAAATGAACACATCTACATGAGATGTCTACATATGTGCACCCTTAATGCATATTAAAAATGGTGAAATTAAACTAATTACACCTAATTTTGATACCTGCAAATGCAGGCATCAAATGTACGATTAGTTAAAGCACATTAACATATGTAGATGTAATCTAGCACTAACTTCAGTGCCAGGTCTGCCCAGCCACTAGGGGCACATGGCAGGGCTGCAGGGACTTGGCACTAACTTTAGAGCCAAGTGCACTAACTTTAGTGCCAAGTCCCTGTGCGTATAGACACTTGCCAAAAAATCACATGATGTGCACTAGCTTAATGTGCATTAAATTTAGTCATGCTTAAATGCATGTGTAGATGTGCACTATAAGTGGCAAGAGTGGGGAACACCTAGTGACTCATGTGTGCTTAGTAAAACACCCAGACAAAGGGCACGTCAACATGTTGATGTATAGCGATGTTACCATGGCACTGTGCTTTAGTACTTCCATAGGGTGACATGAAGACATGCCCAAAAAGATAATAATGGCAAATATACACTTCACTATATGGCAACGTTGCTACAGTGCTGTACTTTGGTACTTCCTTTTGGCAGTATGAGCCATTGCTGTGTCATGTATGGTATGCAAGGGTAAATTTCACCGCTACACTGCCATAGTGGTGTGCTACACCTGGGGAGTGCACTGTTATGGCAACATAACTGGTGATCACGTGTAGACACATGTGATCAGTACATGTGATCACATGTATGCCATATGGCAATGTAGCATGTCACTACATCTCCATAGGGTGAAATGTAGACACGCTCAATGAAAACTATACTCTACAGCACAGATTTTCAAAAAAGCTCCAAGTACATCACTGGTAGCTGCTTAGCAATTTTTAAAAACTGGCCTCATCAGGCGCCTAAGTAGAGGCTCTTATAAAAATATAGCCTTTCAAGGAAACAGACCTGAGATATTTCTAGAGGGCAGAATTTTGGCCTGAGGTACAACTTTAATGAGCTTCTGCCTTGGACTGGGAAGCTAAAATGTTTGAACCCAACACAGGTACCATGTCAAGGCAGTGAAAGTGAATGAGACAGGCCATGAGACTCACGTAATTCCCTCCTGGAGAGCAAGGTAGCTGTATGAATACCCAATTTGCTTCCCAGCTGCACAGACAGCTATGGCAGGGCCTATATATTGAACCTGTAGGAAGAGATTTCGCCATTTTCATTTCAATATTACTTCAAAACACTGAAGTGGCAAAGCATATATTAATAATACAAGCAATGAGCTGGTACAGGCATACATTCATATTTCTGAAAATGTCTAGTTTTTACCAAGCACAAATAGTATCTTAACACTACCATTAAAACAGTTGCTCTTGTTTTCTCTGCCTTTAACAGAGATATTCCCCTGTCACCTTATTTACATGAATGCTAATCAACTCGGATGCTCTAACAAAGATGCAGACCTGAGCTCCGCATTTAACTCATTTTCTCTGTTCAGTTTGCAGCTCAAAAGATACCAATTAAAAAGACAACAGGGGATTAAGAAGAAGCTACGTTAGCTTGGTTGCCATGAGAATTTATTATTAATTATTAAAGCTTCTCAATCAAAGAGAGAAAATTATTCCTGGAGAAAATGCCAAAAACTTTATTAAATTAACAAATATACCACAGAAAACTGGCAGTGTATTACTGTACTTAGCTGTGTCTTATAGCAAAATATTCCTGGATTTCTGCTCCATTTTAATCTTGTATTTTTATGCCATTACCAATCATCATTAAAATGCTGTGCTTTCCTTCTCGGGTTAGTCACCCATTGGTGAAAAATATGAATGTGTATCAAATGGAATCCAGAGACGGAGAATACCCATTAGTTTGCCTACTTCATTTTCCAGGCCAGTTGAGAATATGGTGTATTTTCCAATGCTTTATCCAAGTTAGTTTCAGAATGCAAGATCTGAGTAAGCGTCCACTGCTGCCCTTGGGAGATCATTTCACAGTCCAATAGACTACATACCAGGGAAGTTTTTCTAGATATTTAGGCTTTTGTTTTTACCTTTTTTTAAAATCACTATTCGGAAAGTGTACAGTAATTTATCCTAAGTTGGGGTAAAATTATACTTTACACTTAGACCATAATAAAGTCTTCAAAAATACAAGCATCTCCATATTAAATCTCATTAACTCATGCTAAGTGCCCTCTGAGTTATGTCAGTTTAGGCAACTGAGAGTGCTACCAGAAGCGGTGTTTTATTGCATAATCAGCAGGGATCCTGGTTTTTTCTGATTAAAAAAAAATCCCAAATTTTCTGATTTCAAACAACCTGAAATCTAAATTTTTCCATGAGTAAAAGAGTAAAGTGAAACACGCCCCTCCCCACACACACACATTAAGCCAGTGCAAAGTGGGCAGTATTCACTTTGGATTTGGCTGATTCAGGGGACAGTGATTCGATTCGGTGATTCAAATCACTGTCCCAAATCAATTTGATCACACCTGATTCAGAGATTCAGCTGCTTCCAAATCGGCTGACTCTCCAAATCGGACAGGCCCCATCCTCCGCCCATTCTCCCAGCCCTCTCAACGGCTGCCCTGCCTGGCCCCAGCTCCCGGCTCTTTAAAAAAGAAAAGAAAAAGCCCCGAATTCACTGGCTCCTGCCAGCTGGTGGGGGGTGATCCGCGCTGCCCCCCACTGCCCCGTGCTGCATCAGGGGTTCTGTCACAAGCCCCTATCCCCAGCCTGCTCTTGCAGCCCCAGCTCCCAGTTCTTTAAAACATTTTTTTTTAAAGCCCCCAGTCACCAGCTGATGCCAAGCAGGGGGGCAATCCCCACTTCCTCCCGTTGTCCCACATTGTGTGGGGGGCTCTGCCATGAGCTCCCTATCCCTGCCCACTCTCCCAGTCCCCTCCCCCCCTGCATGGCTGCCCCACCTGCCTCAGCTACCAGCTCTTTTTAAAAAAAGACTCTTTGGCTCCTGCCAGGTGGGGGTGGGGAGGCGATCCCCACTGCCCCACACTGCATGGGGGACTCTGCTATGAGCCCCCAGAAACCCCAATGGCCACTGCAGCAGCCAGTAAGTGTGGGGCTTCTTTTTTTTAAAGAATTGGGAGCTGAGGCCAGAAAGGGCAGCCATGGGGAGGGGGCTGGGAGAGTGGGCATGGGTCAGAGGACTCCTGGCAGAGCCCCCTATGCAGTGTGGGGCATTGGGAAGTAGTGGAGATTGCCCCCCACACCTGGCAGCAGCCAGTGAGTGGGGGCTTTTTTTCTTCTTTTTTTTAAAGAGCCAGGAGCTGGGTCTGGGCTGAGCAGCCATGGCGGGGGGCTAGGAGAGTGGGAGAGGGTTAGAGGGTGCTCAGTGGGGCTGGGGGAGCAGGCAGGGGATGGTGCCTGGCAGGGGACCCACCATGGCCCTCTCCTCCTTCCTCCAGGCCTCCCTGCCTCCCCACTTACCAGCACAGAGTCCAGGTCCAGCTCCCCGTGGTAGAGATGGGGACTGCCTGAATCTCTGAAGCTCTACAATTCTTTTCTGAATCAATTCAGAAAGCTTTGAATTAATTCAGACCTTTTTACTGCTTTCCTGATTCAATTTGGATTCAGAGATTCAGCCGTTGAATCAGGCCAAATCTCCTCCGAATTGAATCAGAACTCAAAGCTTCACACAGTCCTAATAGATAAATAGATAGATGTACTATTATGCGTACTGCGTGCCGTCTCCATTAGTAAGTATGAAGTCTCACTGTGATAAATTAAATTGTTCAGAGAGGGAGTTGGCTGAGAGATCCTAACTATTCATATTCTCATGCCCTGGTCTGAGAAGATGCTGCATGGGGCATATGTATTCTCATGCCTTGTTCATTATTGGAAGACATCCACACCCAATGGCTGTCAAATGCATTAGCAGAGGAGCTGTACTATAACTGTCAGGAGTAACACCAAATTGCTCATGATTCACTGCCATGTATGCTTCCAGATCAGCAACAAATTGTGGATGCAATCTTGAAAGCAGTGGAGAATCCAGAGCCACTTTGTGCATTTGTTGATGCACCTGATAGTACAGGAAAAACATTCTGCTTCAACATGATTCTTTCAGCAGTGCGCAGAGGAGGGAAGCTTGCATTCATAGATTCACAGATTCATAAATTGTAGAGTTGGAAGGGACCACAATGGATCATCGTGTCCAACCCCTGCCTCTGGCAGGAAAGAGGACTGGTCAGATGAACCCAGTCTGGTGACTATCTAGCCTCCCCTTGAAGACCTCCAAGCTAGGTGATAACACCACCTCTCTTGGAAGCCCATTTCAGATCCTGCCCACCTTTACTGTGAAAAATTTCTTCCTAATATCTAACCTAAATCCACTCTCAACTAGTTTATACCCATTATTCCTAGTCACTCCCTGGGGTGCCTTAGTAAACAGCACTTCCACTAATCCTCGTTGGCCTCCCCTAATAAATTTATAGGGAGCCACAAGATCTCCCCTCAGCTGTCTCTTGTGAAGGCTGAACAGATTCAGCTCTTTTGCCTCCCCTTGTAGGGTCTATCACAAAAGCCACTAATCTGGCCTTCCTCTGGACCCTCTTGAGATTCCCCACATCTCTCTTGAAGTATGGCACCCAAAACTGGACACAGCACTCCAGTGCTGCACAGAGGGGGAGCATCACCTCTTTTGTTATATTAGTCATGCACCTGCTAATGCATGACAAGGTGCAATTGGCCTTGTTGGTGACCTCATTACACTGCCAGCTCATGTTCATCTTGGAGTCAATTATGACTCCAAGATCCCTTTCTGCCTCTGAGCTGCTGAGAAGGACACTTTCCAACCTATAGATGTGCTGGGGTTCCTCCTTCCCAGGTGGAGTACCTTACATTTATCTTTATTAAATCGCATCTTATTTCTCTCTGCCCATTGATCCAACCTGTCCAGGTCAGCCTGAATCTGCTCTCTGCCCTCTGGTGTACTAACTTTGCCCCATAACTTGGTATCATCAGCGAACTTGGAGAGGATGCTCTCCACGCCCTCGTCCAAATTGCTGATGAAGATATTAAATAATATCAGTTCGAGGATCAAACCCTGCGGGACCCCACTGCTCACCTCCTTCCAGGATGAGAAAGAACCATCCACCACCACTCTCTGGGTGCGGTCCCTAAGCCAGTTGGCCACCCACCTGACCATGTAGGCATCCACTCCACAGTCTACTAGCTTCCCAACGAGGATAGGGTGCAAAACTGTGTCAAAGGCCTTCCTAAAGTCCAGGAAGATGACATCAGTCTCAGCTTCTGTGTCCCGGCAGTGTGTGACCTGGTCATAGCATTAATGTGGCATCCGGTGGAATTGTTGCTACCATGCTTACAGGAGGCAGGACTGTACACTCAAGGTTCAAGGTACCTCTGAATGTGTTGAAAACCAGCACCTGAAGCATATTAACACAGTCTGATCTTCCTGTACTGACTCGAGAAGCAGCTATCATCATCTGGGATGAAGCACCAATGGCTCTTTGGTACATGCTGGAGGCTGTAGAATGGACGCTGCAAGATTTACTGCAGAGAAATTTATGTTTTGGTGGTAAGATGATAGTGCTTGAGGGTGATTTTCAGCAAATCCTGCCTGTTGTGAAAAATGCCTCTTGGCCACAAATAATAGAAGCATGCTTGAAGTGATTTGAGGTGCGGAACCACTTCCAGATTTTCCAATTTTGTGAGAACATGTGAATACATAAAGGAGGTTTTGATGCGCAAAGTGCAAAATATGCTCAATAAATTTGGATATGGGAAATGGCCAAGTTCCAAATATTGATGAAATCATTATCCTGCCTTCTGAGCTCTGCATGCCTCTGGATCTCTCAGCAATAATAGAATGGACATTTCCAAATCTATTGGATAATTATTAAAATCCAGGATACACATCTGAGAGAGCTACTTTGGTGCCACATTACTCCACTGTACAGGAGATCAACAATGCTATTGTAGTAAAATTTCCAGGGCAAGAATGGATTTGTATGCTGTTTCAGAGGATGAAGGTGTTACGGCTGTGCCAAATGGGTACCTGCATTCCATGAAGGTGCCAGACTTGCCTCCACATCAGCTTCACCTTAAGCCTGGGATGTGCATCATGTTTCTGCGAAACCTTGCCCCAAGGATGGTTTGTGCAATAGAACACAGCTATTGGTGCAATCTCTCATCAACAACAGACTACTTGAGGCAAAAATTGTTGGATTAGAAAGAACAATACTAATTCCTCAGATGGCACTGAAGCCATCTGATGACACATTTCCATTGACATGGACATGTCGACAGCTCCCTTTGAAGGTGGCATTCAGCATCACCATCAGTAAAGACCAGGGGCAAACATTAAAAAGCATAGAAATGTTTCTTCAGGATCCTGTCTTCACCTATGGACAACTATATGTGGCTGCTTCCAGAATCTCCTACCCAGAAAATATCCAATTTACAGTGACTGCTGACTTGAGTAAAAAAACCAGGAGTGTTATGTATATGGAAGTGTTGTAAAGTTCTTACAGTAAGAAAGTGTGATATGTTTCAGGATTTTGTGTATGCAGAAGTGTTGTGAAGCTGTTGAAGTGCAATAAAATGTGATCTCAAGCAAAAATTGGCTCATTGGATTTTCATGCAAGCAATGGTGCACAGGGCATCTAGTAGATATATAGAGATAGCTATATATATATATATATATACACACACACACACACACACACACACACACAGTGTGTGCGTGTGTGTGTGCTTGTGCGTGTAAGTGGTGTTTCATTTTACTCATGAAAATGTGGATTTTGGATTACTTTTTTAAATCAAAAAATTTGGGATTTTTTTTTAATTGCAGAAAACCAGGATCCCTGGAGATCAGTGTGGCAGGGCACCTTTGATGCTCACCACTTTAAGAGGGCTTGATCAGGCTGTGGAGCAGCCAGCAGGTGCAATTAGCTCCAATTAGGCAGTCATATGACTAAAAGAGGGCTCCAGATTGGAGGAAGGCTGGGCAAATTCAGTATAAGCCCAGACCCTAGGAGCTAAGTCAGCAGTTACATCCAGGGAACCAGAGGAACAACATCTCCCAAAACAGCTGGAGGTCAGGGTAGGAACTATGGAGATGGAGGAAGTTCCTGATCCTGGAGAATGATCTGAAACTACATCCTGCTGAAGTTGTTTGTTTTGGTGAGGCTGCCTGTTGCAGGGCAGTCTCCAGGGAATGCCACACCTGGGCCTCCCCAGTGAATGGTAAAGATGGGGCATCATAAAGCCTCAGCCCCCACTACCTAGTGGGTTACCCTGTAGAGAGTACAGACTTGGGGTCCAGGTACATTGACAGACACCTGAGGCTTGAGTGGTCAATAGGCTCAGTTTGAGATGCTTGAGGCCAGAGAGGGCCAGGAGCTGGAATCAGCCCAGTGTGTGTGGTGGTAGGTCTGATGCCCCGTCGTGGAGTAGGACTTGAGTTGGGTGGCCTGAAGGTCTGCAAGGGTTTGGGACTGTGATAAATAATTGGTGATGAATAGTGACCAAATGCCAGCAAACTGTGCTTGCTGGAAGGGGAAACAGCAGGTGCAGCCCAATCAGCCATGCGAAGCATGCATGCAGCAAAATCTCTGGCTTATGCAGCTTGAAAAGTGCGCGAAAGTAAGACCTGAGCTGATTGGCCGTCAGGGCAATATAAAAACAAAAGCCCAGGAAGGGAAAGGCAGAACCACACATAGCATCAGGAGACTTGATCACCCTCACCGAGATCCTGCATCCATGGTTTTTCTTCTCCCCCCGGACGTTCCCATCAGATAGTCTGCAGCGGATAAACAATCAAGAGAATTTGGGTTCCCAGCGGTTGAGGTTTTCGGTTGTGGCGTTTATTATGGAGTTTAAAGGGAACTGCTGGCACAGAGTGGGTACGAGGCATTGAAGTGCCTCGCGGTGGTGTTTGGAGGAGTGTATCCACAGTGTTCAAGTTGTAAGTAAAGCATTTATTCCCTTACATTGGCTTTGAGGTTTCTTATTCAGGATGGGAAAGAAGTAATAGAGCGAAACGTTCCTGAACCCTTTCATCCCCAGCCTGTTCGACTCAGGGGTTAACCCCCCTCCCCCACTCCTCACAGGGACCAAGAGTACAAGAGATGAAGCTTTAAAGCCTGTATAGAGTAGGGAGCCCACATGGTCCTGAAGGGCTATATGGAGTAGGGCAATGTGACTGAAGTATAATGAGGAGCAGTGTGACAGGCCCAAGAAAGGGGCAGAGTGACTGTGGCCCAGCTAAGGGTAGTATGAGAGAGGCTTATCATAGGACTGAGTTTGGCCTGGTTAGGGGCCAAGAGAATGGTCACCAGTATATGATGCCATCTGCAAGGAATGGGACATTGTGTAAGGGAAGGTTTGGAGCCAAGTATTTTGCCCTTGGCATTGAGGCAATAAAATAGACAGCCTCCTGCATTTTCCATCTATTTTGATACATCAAGTTGTAGCAGACAAGGCAAAGCTGACCTCGACAAGTGAGCAGGTCGATGTCATAACTGGCCTCAAGACAATTCCCTGTCTCAAGCAACCACTGAAAGTGCATAGCTGCAGAGCCCTTTAAAAAGTACCCAATTGCATGTCAAATGAACCCCCATTAAATTAAAGTTCAGATGAAGGTATTTCAAAGCCAAACACCTTATTAACTTCTGTTAGTGTGACCTGGGAGGGGGGCTTGGACCCATCTCCAGTGCCAGCCTCATCCGCAGCGCTATCTTCAGGATGGGAGAGGGAGAAGGCAGCAGAGGGAGGTCCATTCTGGATGGCGGGGCAGGTGGATTGGAGCCCCCCTGATGTGTGGGGCTCCAACTGACCTGCTCCCAGCCCACTCCAGTGCAGGCTGGGAAAACCCCAGAATGGACCTCTCTGTCTTGCCTTCTCTCCCTCCCATCCTGAGATGGCACTGGAGCTAGGAGGTGGGCATGAGGCTAGGAGAGAGAGGCTGCAGACATGTAGCCTCTCTCACCTGGATTGGCTCCAAAGCAGAGTTTGATCAGCACCCCTTCCAAACAGCTACTGCCTGTTAGGTCAGGGAGTTCACTGTAACTCATGACACCTTCTATGAAGTGCCATGAGTTAAACTGGGGAGCTGCATGTCTGTCAGTGCCCTGGGTAATGCTACCTATCTCATGTTACAGTAACCTTACTCTGCTCCACAGAGAAAAAATAAGCAAATTTCAGTCCTCCAATCTCCCAGGATGCACCACTTTCAGTCCTGCTTCCCTCCCATCCCAGCCCCATCACCCAGAGCAAGTATAGAGCACAGGTGTCCTGGCTTTTAGCCACATCCCTGCTCCCCAGCCATCTAGGAACAAGTAACAGCTATGCAGGCAAGAAATGGTATTAACCCTTAACACATGACTGCTTGCAGGATGTTCACACTTTAACACTGCTTAACCTTCTACAGATTTAATATGGTCTAAGTGAAACATGTAGGTTTACCCTTATGCTGTTACCTATTGCTACTCTGAATTCCAAACCTTGAAAGGCAATAAAAATCATACAACCAGCTGTTTAAGTGTGACATGCCTGCTTTCAGTGAACCTCCAGGGAAAAGAGCCTATTATTGCATCAATAGAGGTAATTTCCTTTAACCCAAATAGTGAGTAAAAATTTCAGAAATGATCATGGGACAAATCCAAGCAAGGACTAAAATATCTAAAGCTGGAGTTCAATGGAATTTAGACATCTAGACATCTAAGTCAAAAATTGTAATTTTGCAAACTCACTCAGCTCCTACCTAGTCCTAAAGGCACCTTAATCTCCAGTTTTCTACCTTTACAGAATTACAATATGTCACTTCTGAACCACCCAACACACCTCAAAGTACACATAAAAGGGACAGCTTTTAGCACATGAGCTGTAGGTTTATGCTCTGTTGAACTAAAATGACATATTTGATTTATGACAAACACACTTTAAGCCCAGTGCCTGTTAAAAAGTGCTGGTGCGCAAGAACACTAAAAAGCAGAATTCAAGATGGCCAAAGTTGTTCAGAATTCACTGCTACAAGTTTCTGCATATCCTCCCCCCACCACTTCCTGTAGCTGTCAATGGTTCTGTGCACAGACTAGAACATTTGCTCAGCCCACAGATCAAATACAGTATTTTTTCCTCAGGATTTTATTTTCTAATTGTTCTTGAAAAGCGAAATATAAAAATGGTTATTTCTCTGTCAGGGCTGAGCTGCAGGAATTAAATTCACTTGAAGCCAAATTCAAAGATGTCTTAAAAATACTGATATACTGGAGCAGTTTCTTAGAGCTTACAGCTATCTTGTTATTTTCAGTTTACTTCTTTCTGTTTCGTTGCTACTGCCTGACCTAACTCTGTTCTTACTCTTTCCGTATTTTTCACCTCTTCTCCTGATTTTGATCTTTACTCTCCCTTTGGTCTGTGCTGAATTGCCTGTAATTGATAGATTTGTGGCTGCATGTACAGGATAGCTTCTGAGTTACTGGAAACACAACTTATCTTGGGCAGAGAAGTTAAAGGATATTTGATACCTTTAATTCAAAGCATATCTATTGAAAGAGATCATTTGCACCCAAAGGAATTTAGCAGCATTTACCTGGGGTAGTCTTTTAAGCCCAAATAATTTTTATCTCACTAGTTTTACAAGCTGAAAAGTATATTTTGTGAGTGTGTAGAATGCCATGATATTTCTCTGGGATTCTGTGTAAGGACACATAGGATTCTGTATTAATCTTCGTGTCTAGCTTGCTTGCTTATTTACTTTTGCTGCTGCCAGAATTTAAAACATGGGGTTTTTTCCTTTGTGGTTCTTCTCAAGCAAGACTAAAACAGAAGCCTTGCAAGAAGACTACAAAGGCAACAGAAATAGGGAGTTTCTTCTGCACTGCTTAAAACCATGGCTTGAGTTATCTCTACCCTTTCCCCAAGATGATGATAGGCAGCAGGGGCAGATCTGTGTCCTGGATCAAAACCATCCAGACCAGGGGGTAGGGTAGGGGTCTGCAAAAGACTCTTGCAGGAGGGGGCTGCAAAAAAAAATTGGGCCACCCATCATGATGCCCTAATAAAATCAGAGAGTCAAGACCCCCCCGCCCCCCATGTTATGATTTTTCAAATTATACAAAGGGGCTCTCACCTCTTATGGGGAGGGCTCAGTCCCCCAAGCTCCCTCATAATTCAAACCCTGAGCCAGAAGATCATCACAAAAGCAGTAGTGCTCTCAACCTGCGTAAGTGGCTGTGTTCACTGCTGATCTTCAGATTCAGGGAGCTTAATTTTTCCAGTTTGCAAAGCCCGTATGTACAGAGATCAAGTTTTGGCGTGCATCTTCAAAAGAAACTCTTTTTCTTCCTAACTTCTTCTCTATTTACACTAAGCTAAAACCACTTGCCTTACTTTAAGGAGAGGGGGAAAAATGTAACAAGCCTCTGTTTTTAATGTCATTGCAACATCACAGTTGGATAGCTGGAAAATATATTCAACTCAAATTTCTCAAGGGCTATAAAGACTAGCACCTATCCTAAACTTGTTATAGCTAAAGCAACTGGAAACTGCAAGAGATCATACTAATCCAAGGTCTGGTGTGTCACTTCCGATTACTCTAAGTTTCATAAAAATGGGCCAGTGTATGAATACCAGTAGCTGCAGGATCCACCTTCCTAAAGAGCTTGACGCTTTCCCCCTCTGCTGGTAGTCAGGTGTACCTAATGCAAAGTGCCAGGAGGCCCACTATGCCTACTAGACATGGTTTCTGCAATACTGTTTGGCGACAATGAAATGGAGGGGAAAAAAGGAGAGGCTTGTGGCGAGCCAGTAGGGGGCGCTCCCGTTTTGAGCCGCCCACCTCCCTGCGCCCGACCACCTTCCAGGCTCCGAGTGCCTCCCCTGGGGTGCCTCACGTCCGGCCG
>JAGPOW010003316.1:173953591-173977102 GCA_030014935.1 Caiman crocodilus
CCCCTCAGGCTGGCACCGAGAGACGCTTGTGCAGGAGGGCGCCCAGGGTGGCAATTCTGCCACACGGCTAACGTATGAAATGAACTCCCATGCCAAGGCTGGCTGCATCTGGAGCTTGTCTAAATGGGTCAGCAAAATTCTTTCATCAGTGAGCAGTACTGTCATCTCTATCAAGTGAATTGCACCACTGTCCCTATTAAGGGTCTTCACATGTACATCAGGCCTCATCTCAGCCATGACCTTTTCAACATGTCCAGTCAAGAGCCAGAGCCTGTGTGAGTTTCCCTGTGCCAGCTTGCATGTTCAGTAACAAAGCCAGCATCTTCACAAAAAAAAAGGTGGGAGGGGGAGGTTATCTACTCATTACTCAAAAGATATAAAGTATTTGGAGGTCAAATATAAGAAAACAAAGGCCTATAAATATGGGTGTTACACCTTTCCAAATACCTGCAGGACAGCTAGATTCATATTTATCAAGGAAAAGAAGTCTATCTTTCAGGTTTTAGGTTCTCCTTTAATCTCAGGTTTAGCCTGGATGAACTCAGCATCCCCCAAGCAGATGGTTCATCCATTGATATCTTAATCTCTTTGAAACAGTATACTTGGGGCTGTCTGATGAGAGAAAACTGGATAGGCAGTAGTACTGCCAAAGGGGATCCAGGGGCAGTGGAGTCAATGGTGTGATGCTGTCCACAGAGGGCACATCGAGATGAGCACTCATGTGCAGTTTGTGGCACCTCTGAGTTGTCTGAGGCATTGCAAACCATATGCAGCACATATGCAACCATTCACTGTGCTGCTAACTTGCAGTGCAGTGCCAAAATCTGACATCCTGGTGTCAATAAAAGCTGCCACAAAATAAAGTGGCACAGCACACGCAGAAGCAGTGTGTTGCCAGAAACGAAGCCTAGCTGTCCAAAGCCATGCTCTGGCAGGCCCCGTGCAGCTGGACTGGCACTGCTTCTGCCTTGGGAGGCCCCCAGGACCTCGGGTAAGGTTGCTCTTCTCCCCAACCCAGGACAATTTGGCATGCACCGGAGCACACATGCAGGGGTGTGCCCCAGAGCACAAAGCAGCAGTATCAATATGTACCACTGCTATTTGTACCACAGAAAATGTACACCCTTGCATGTGGGAACACTCATAGATGGAAAATGCAATTTTGGTTTAGATTACAGAAACACTGTAGACAAGACCCAGGAGGCAATAGTACTTTTGTACTTCATGTTGGTTAGGCCTCAGCTGAAGTAACTGTGTCCATGTTTGGGCAATGACCTTTAAGAAAGATTTAGAGAGACCAAAAGGATTTAGCAGCAAATGACAAATATAATAAAGGTCTTGAAAATCAAGCTATACAAGCTGAGGTTGAAAGAAGTATATGGTTAGTTCAGAGAAAAGGAGACTAAGGAGGAATGCAAAAGTAGCTTTCAAACTTTTGAAGGCTTCCCTAAAAAGCAAAAACAAATATTCTCCCTTGTTATAGAGGGTACATACAAGCGCTATATTTCAACCTGAGTTCCACCAGCTGAAATGCTCAGTGTATAAGTTCAACCAGATAAAAGATGGCTGACATGATGGAAATCTCCACTATATTGAATGAGGATGAACACAACTCTGTTTGTAGTTCATTCGGTTGAAGGAATGCTTATATACTTCCAAAGAGAGCAAGAGGCAATGGATTTAAACTATTGGAAAGCAGAGCTAGCATATATAACAGAAAAACCTTCCTAACTATAAGAACGCACTGCCTAGGGAAACTGTGGTATCTCCTTCACAGAAGATTTTCAAGAAGAGATTGGATAGGCATTTGTCTGGCATGCTTTAGGGACCATGCCTGTGCAAGGTGTTGAAGCAGATGACCCTTGAGGTCCCAATGATTCTATGATTATCTGTGACATTGTTTTACCTTCCTATTTCCATCATGGGTGACTGGTGCCTCCTGAGTCTGGAGGGGCACCTGCAGAAGCTGCCACCAGTATGAGCGGCAGCAGCGAAGCTGACGAGCACCTGCAGAAGTCACCAGCAGTGGCAATAGTGGGGACGGCCCTGCCAGGGGGGGGACAAGGAAAACAAGTTAAAGATAAAACTTCCATACAGCCAGTTTGTCACAAGCATTGCTCGGATCTTGTTTTCCTTGCCTTCTGTGTTTCAAAAGAGTCTGTGTACATAGGGGTCCCACAATCCATATTTCTTACCACTCCTGAGTAAGAAAACCAATACGAAACTTAAGTTGGAGGGGAGAGCTGGGTGGAAATGTAGACCACAGGGTCAGACCACAGCATTTCTTCCAGTTCAAAAACTGGCAGCTATCTGAAGCAGTTAATGACTTGTCAACAAAGGCAAATTGATACAGTCCTTGTCCACCCAAATCGGCCACTGCCTTTTGGATAAGCATGGAATATGGGACATCACACATTTTTAACAGATTAATCACTTCCACTTTATTATACATACTAAGATATAAAATAATGCATGAACACAGATGGAAGGAGAGATAGCTTGGCAGAGGTGCCAGTCACTGGCTTTTTACTGAAGGCATTTTCACAGCAGATATCAGAACTGAATACAATCACTCTTCAATCCTGTGCTGAAATAGGAGTTAGACTGTGGCTATGTGGCACAGATTCACAGAAATGTAGGGCTGGAAGAGACCTCGTGAGGTCATTGGGTCCAGCCCCCCTGCTCTGGGCAGGAAAGACTACTGGGGTCAAATAACACCAGCAATGTGTGCGTCCAATCTGCACCCTGACTCTTTTGGCCTTGGAGTGTAAAACTATAAGCCTCACATACCTGAACCTATTCCGTACATTTCTGAGCCTGCAGATTAGGCAGCCTAGATGGCAATACTTGAGCAACTTAGATCAGTCCCTCAAGCATATCTCAGCACTGTGCTCAGACCGTCTGGATATGAAGGGGACGTAGGTTCAGGACTACTCTGGCATGCTCTTGCATTATTGACGCAGCCCATTTTGTGGCCTGAGCATGGAGCAAATTGAGTTCATCTTGCAGCAGCACACCTGGGCTTGCTCCAGAGGAGTTAAATCCAGATGTGATATAATGGTCTGCCAATAAGATTCTTTGTGGAATGCTACACCAGAGTGATTCATTTCCCAATTTATTTCCTCAGAGGCCTTGTTGTGCATCTTTCTCCATAAGGTAAGATAGGAAATAGTCACTAATGCAGACCTTCAACATTTTAATTGTAATATATTAGGGAATAATCTTCCCGAGTAGTTTCAAACTACCAACAATAAATCTCAATTGTTGCAATGCAAGACTGGCACACTATGTTTTAAGAGCAGCAACACCTCTCCAGATAATTAAAAAAAACCCTAAAAGTCTAGTTCTGCCGCCTTTTCAGTTGCACTTACAGATTCCTTACAAACTCCTCTAGGCCACTCCCAATTGTGATAATCTACATAATAGAATAATTCGCTTACCGCCCCCTATCCTGAGTTATGGGACACCAGGCCCTTTCTCGCAGTACACTTTGGTGTCTGTTCAGTATAAGGAGATTTTTTAAAGTCAGCTGTATCCATAGGAGATAAAGTGAGGACAGAATGTTATGTAAAATTGCCATCCCCTGACAGCTTATAGAAAATAAATCAGTAAATATGGATGCTGAACCGAGATTCATGGAGATTTCAGTGTCTTCACAAATTCTGATACTTCAGCATGATTTGAAATACAATCAGGTCAGCCCCCTTGCTGGACACCATAGATTAAATTATTCTTTCCCTCCACTTCTCTTCCAGCACACTTTCTAAAGGTTATTCCTTTCTCCAATTCATTATGAAATAAAGCTAGGAAAAGCTCCCCCCCACTTCACCCTCAGGCACACACTGGTCCTTTAATAGTCTGCATCTGAGCTACAAATGTGTGCTAAGTTTTGATTTCTCCCAGATGGATCCAGTATGTGGTGCACAGGATTCCCATCCATTTCCTACTAACCAACAAATGGTTATTTTCTTTCTGCCACAGTTAATGGTGATGACAAGCAGGTACCATAGTCCTTTTTAGTTGTTTGCTGACATTCCAGCACTTTTCTGTCTCCTTGGTAGAGTTTTCCAAAGCAGCAGTGCTTTCACTGATTAAAAAATTCTCCTTGTTGTTTCTCTTCAGAGTTACCTCTACCCTGCAGTAGAAAAACCAGGGCCAGCTTGAAGCACCACATTGCCCGGCAACACACCAGCATCTAGTCTCTATCTCTAATTCAGCTCTTGGGTCACTGGTTCAACGCAGCCCTGATGATCTGTGTCTCACTTCCCCTTCTTTAAAAAGTTGTGTGTATTGCTAGCTCATTTTGAAGTAGTTTTAACTCCTCAGAGGCAAAATGCAATGCGTGCTCAAAAATATTAAAGTAAAGAAGAATGATTTGGCCTTTCTCCTCTTCAATATTTCTACAGACTTCACTGTTTAATGGTCAGGAAACATGATTTACTCAGATGGCTGTATGGCTGTAGCTGCTTTATAGAGAGAGGTACATAAGAGCCTGATTTTCTACTCCTCACCTAGTCAAAACTCTCATTGACCAATCAAACTGATTGCTTAAAAGTACCAATCCTGACACTGGCCACAAAAAGGCCACTGGTTATTATGGATTTGCATAAAATAAGCATTCTTATTCTTTTGGGAAATTCAGAGGAAATGCATTTATTTAACAAAGACAGAATTGCTCCCATAAACAACTGTTTTCCTAGTTTAAATTAAAACTGCTTTTTAGTTTTATGCACAGGAGCAAAAATGAATCCAAAAGCCACAAATGCCCAACTTTTTGCATTCACATATAAATTGTTTGAAATTAGTCAATCTGGCTGCTTGAGGGAAAAAAATTATGCTGAGCTAAAACTTATGTGCCAAGTTACAGAGCAGAGTGAGTTTTTATTGCTAAAACAGAGGTTTATAATGGAAACTGCAACTCATCCTTAACTATGCCAATGTGAACATGCTGCCTAATATGTATGGCAAAAAGTTATAAAATGACAAGACTGCAGAGTTTACTGCAGCAACTGCATTAACAGACGATAAAGCACATATCATTTATAGTAAAATCAGGCAGTTATAAATTTCAACACTTACTGCTATTTTATAGCACCTATAATGAACATGAAACTGTGATTTGCATTCAGATTATGCATATATAGAGCAATTCAGGGAGCTGTACAATTTTCACGAACATAGTGCATCGTTTTCTGTTTGCTGTTGTTTAAAAATTCCACAGAGTGATAATATTTTGGGGTCCTTTCCTTCCTCCTGGTTGCACACAACACTTCTCAGTTAATGGAACGCAGAGCATGTCTTCATGTTCTTAACAGCAACAGCAGGGACAGCTCATTTTTCCTGAGATGCAAGACGGTGCAAATGAATACATAACTCCAGAACTGCTAATGTAACACTGGGCACACAAACAAGTTACCACAAGGTAAGTTCAAGTATGAATTTACAGAGCATCGCTTACTCCATAACAACTGCCCATTGCACATTCTTTGCCCATAGTCAATGGAAAGTAGATGACCTCTCAGATAACATGGGGTTATGTAACATTTACCATAGGGTAATTATGTGTACAAATGGAATTACCTGAGATGTTTTTTAATTAAAGACAACCCCTCAATAATTAGATTCTAGACTTGGAAAATTATAGATTTGGTAACATTTTCTGTCTAAAATCAAATTATGGAGGGGTCACTTTAAATTTTTCCTCCCCACCACTGTGACAGGAAAAGTAGTGACGGGGGGCAGGAAGGTTGTCCCCTGTCCCTTGTCCTCCCCCACCTGCAACTAGACCACTTCTGTGTTCCCAGTGCCTGCACCCCACTGCACCCACCCCCACCAGCAATCCCCCCTGCCTCTTGCCACCCATTCTGTGCCCCCCACACTGCAAGTTTTCCCCTGTGCTCCCCCCCTGCAGATTATTGTCCCCCACACGACCCCCTGCACAGTGTTTGTCCCCATAGTCCCCCCACCCTGAGTGATGGTCTCCCCACCATTCACCCCCGCAATACAAACACATCATACAGGCTCCCCAGAGTTGGGGCCAGAGCTGCAGCAGTGCTCGGCCCCGGTGGTACTTGAATCCAAGATGAGGTTCTTTTTCTTCATGCTGAATGGGACAAAAAATCCCTTGTCTTAGTTTCAATATACTAACATAGAATAGCCAGTGAGCTATAAAATCATATTCAGCTTATATTGTAACTTCTCTGCACCTGTAACCTAAGACTATACAGAAGGTTTAAAATGTCTCTGCCCACCATGGGTCAATTCTTCAATTCTTTTCCTTTGCCCCTTTTATAAACTCTGAATTTAGCCCTTGATTTCCAAGTGACTCAGTCCCATCTAATTCATCATATCATAGAGGAACAAGTCGAAATTAAGGAATTTTCAGGAAAAAATAACGTGGTGTCTTTGCACTGGATCATTTTCTGTAAGAGTTATTGCCAATCAGTAATGCCTAGAATTTCCCACTATGATTCTGGATCTACCAGTATCTCATTCTAAAGTCCTTATAGCATTTTGAGTTTGATTCTCCTCTCCTTTACATTCTCATAAATAAGAGAAATTATAGACATCAGATTAATGATTCTCAACCAGGGTGTGATAGCATGTTGGCATCCTTTTAAGGGTATTGTGCAGTAATAGTACTGTTATATGTGCAAGTATGAATCACAAGGTAAACCTGGAGATTAAAAATGGGTATCCAAGCCATAATGTCAAAAACATTCTGACCTATGCTGGTTATTCTTAGTTTTTGCTGCAGAAGAATTGCTCTGTCATTTTTCTGTAGTCAAGAAACAAGTAATAGCCAATGCCTGGCATTTCCTGAGCAGCACTTTGTCTAATAGGGGTGTTTTGAGTCTTACAAAGTTCACTGCATTGGGTAAATGATTAGTCCAGTTAAAAAAATCTCAACAGTTGCCACATTTACTAAACACACACACACACAATCTTGCAGACAACATAAGGTACCCCCTGCTTGTTCAGCTTGGCTGAGTGTTATTAGATGATGGAGAACCAGGAGGAAAAGTATTACAGAATGCTAATTAATGAGCTGGGGGCTCTTGAAATACATAATTCCACTTTACAAGTCTGTCCTACAAAGATCACAAACCAAAAGGGGCCATTCCACCATTAGACTGGGGCCTGTTTGGGTAGAAAAGGAAGACACAGGTGGAGACAAAGCCTGAAGGTTAAAAATACCTTAGACAGGCAGACAGCAAGGTTTGGCTCCAAACATTTTGCTCACAGAATAAGAGTCACTACTGGCTGCATCCAGCCGAACACAGCCATGTAGTATGTGGTGCTGGAGATCTGCCTGCAGGTTGACCCTGGGAGACCCTGGGGGCAAAAAAAACCTGTGCAGAAAAAAAGCAAGGTGATGCACATGGTGGCATCAGGTGGTGCACATGGCAGCAGTGCACATCTGCCAAAACCAGAGCCTGGCCAGCCAGATCCACACTCCAGCTGCCGGCCAGGCTCCCAGCTGGAGGAGCACTCTGGCTGCAGCTTCCCTGGCCCCCAGATAAGGCTGCTGGGGGCAGCATAGTTGCTGACCCCCATCTCCTCTACCCCACCTGGGGTAACCTGCCATGTGCCAGAGGGCATGAGGCACAGGTGTTCCCAGAGGACAAGTAACAGGGGCACGCTCTTTCTTGTCTCCAGGAAAACAGCTGTCTGCATTCACATGGATGCAGCCACTCTGCCCCACCAGATCTGTCATTTAGTCACAGTATGAGGCCTTAGTTCGGCAATAAAGACCCATACTGCCACAACCTGGCACCTACACAGAGCCCCAGAGACTTCATTTGAAGTCTGTGCAAGGGACACGTGTCTTATTTCAGCTTCAAGGTCTTACATAAGGTGGAGAAGAGGAGGAATTGTTATTAAGCATCATATCAATACTGGGTACAGATCTGTGCTTTCATTTTAATAAAGCCTGATGGCAAGTCCCCACTGTCTCCGTATCATACCAGGAGTGCCTATGGGAGGCACTCCACATACACTACCTTCCAAAATGGAGGTAATAATAGCTCCCTTAGTGCCCAGCAACATACATGCCCAACTCTGAGACACAGCTTAGGGCAGTGGGAACACATCTATAAGGCAGCCACGTTACTTCTGTTTGAAGAGGTAATGCAGCAGAAGAGACGAGAGTACCTCCTGGTGATACCCACTGGCGCTATACGGAGGCAGTGGAGACCTGCCCCAGGGCTCTGCCTACCTCAGCATTTTGAACTAGTTGTTCTCGTTTGTTTTTAAATGGTTTGAGCCAGTGCAAGCCTATAGGCACACATTTATTCTGGTTTATTTTAAACTGATCTTAATCAATTTAAATAAAATGAAAGTCTGCCTTTCTTATCCAAAGAAATCATTTTGGCAAGTGTTGGCTCCCATTTTATAAATGGTATAAAAAAGAAATCTCACCTTAAAGTTAAACAGGTAGAGCTTTCTCATGTAATAATAGAAAGAATAGGAAGCCCAGGGACTAAAAGACAAGCATCTATGAAACAGCATGGATTTTGATTTTTCTATGCAATTGTTAATTGTTCAGTTTCCCTCCCACATGCAACTCTCTTTCATTAAGGTCTCTATGGGCTTACTCTAATAAACACAGTGCTATGAAGCATAATCATATTTTAAAAACCAAATAGTGGGAAAAAAGACTAAGCAATAACTTCATTTTTTCCATAAACAAAATTAGTTTTTCTCTGTAAAAGTGTATAATGGGCAGCATGGATGACCTACTGCTGTCTTACAAATAACACTACTCCTGTTACTAGAATTAAAATGGACTTTCTAAATCATTTCATGCTTTTTCCTGCAGAACACAGGTCACTGCGACATCACACATCATTGTGTGACTGTGATGTATCATCATTTGCAATGATTCCAACATTTGAAATAAATATTACCAACTGTTCAACTTCCTGAGGTCACAGTTACATGCCATAACAAGTCCCTGGCTGCTTATCACAGTTGCTAGTTAAACCACACAGTTAGTATCAGTGAGATAATTCAGGACAGCCTGCTCCAGACTGTCCCATAACACTTGACCTAAAAGGAGAATGTGCAGAAATAATGGCAGTACTAGAGCACTTAGATTTTTGGGCCAGTCACTAGGGCCTAGGCCAAATGCAGAAATGCCCATGAAAATACTGAGAACAGGAAGCCACACTTAGAATCAAATTTCTGAGCTTTCTAGGTGTGTCTACATGACACATTTACGGCAGAGTAGACTAATTAGCTCCACAGTAACTGTAGTGTGTCTACACATGCACCCCAATTAAGCTGGAGTAAACTAATTAACTCTACAGCAGGATAATACTTGTAAATACAAGTACTATCCTGCAGTGGAATACTTTACTCTGCAGAAGCACATATGTGACACTGCCCCAAGTGGTTGGGGCAGGAGGGTGCTTCAGTGCGTGGGCTGCCTGTTGGCTAGCCCCACACTGGGGCACCCTTGCACCCCTGTAGCCTCTCCACAACACTTTGAGCTAGGAGGAGCAGCCCCAGGCTAACAGGCTGACCCCCCAGGCTCCTCGCCAGCTCAAGCATACTCAACGTGCTGTGGTCACAGGCACATGTTCAAATGGCATGCCCAGGAGCAATACATTTTGAGGCAATAAGCTCCAGAGTTTATTGATTCACATTAATTGCACATATAGATGTGCCCCTAGAAGCATTCATGGATACAGCTCAATTTCCCAGCCTGCCTGCCACAACCCATTGCTCCTGCAATAGGTCTGGGTCCTCTTGCCCAAAGTCACTCCATTGGACCTGCACTACAGGAACTCCCAGGTCAGTTTTTGTTTCCTGAGCCCCCTAAAAGAGGGATGGGTTCCCAGACAAAGGGAAAATAAAATGAGATTCCTTTGTGGGCAATCTCTGCAATTTTGGAAATGACTTCTACACATTTACAACTGAAAATGGGAATTTAGAAAATGGCTATCCTCGGGATTTGGCTAAAGAGAACAAGACATTGCCACAGGGGAAGCAATTCCTCCAAGTGAGACAAAGGACACTGATAAAGGGACAAGGAAGGAGTGTCCTTTTCTCTGTCAAGTGAAGAATAGTTCTTTCCCTAGCATCATCCAAACATATTAACAAATTACATCTCTAACCTTACAGTGACAGAACAATAGTAATGCTCTGTCTCCCCTGTTTTTACCTATTGCTTGGAGTTCCTAGCTCTACATGTTGTGGCTTTGCCCGAGTGTTTGCTGTGGGAATTTTGGAGATACCTTTGTGAAGAGTTACCTGGTTGTAAATACTTTGACTAGACTTGATACCCTAGGAAGCCTCTGTAGGGACAGAAGTTATAATTTATAGACACTTTCCTAATTTATAGACACAGAAATTGGGAATTGGGAGATACTTAGGACAGTTTGTGAAAAAGAGCGATACCAAACTCTGCAGAGGTTGTCTACTACTCTACAATAAAGTCCATTGTTTAATTCTTTTAATTTATGTATGTCTGTGTTTACTGAACCCAGTAACCACTGTGATCACTGACAGACATGCAGCTCCCTGCTGCTGTAACTCATGGCATTTCACAGAAATCACCATGAGTTACAGCATCCCTTTCTCTCCCCCTACCCCCCCCACCCAACACAACAGATGTTCACTGTTTGATCAGGAGGCAGGGAGGGAGGGAATTGAGCTCCACTTTGGAGCCAATCCAATGGAAAGAAGCTTCCTGTCTGCAGCCTAGTCCCCTCCCTCCCCCCAGCTCCAATGCTGTCTGCAGGATAGGAGAAGAAAGAAGGGAGGTAAGGGAGGGGAAGGAGCTTGAGGCTGGGATTTGCCCAGCCTAAGCTAGATGGGGAGGGGGCTGGGAGGGGCCACAAGGTGGGGGTAGAGGGCTCCAGACCAGCCCCAATCACATACAGGGACTAACAGAAGTTAATGAATGTGATCCACATTGGAGCACCTTCATTTGAGCCCTCATTAGATAAAGGTTAATTCATGTGATCAGGCACTTTTAAAGTGCTCTGCAGCCATGCACTCCTGTCAGGGCATGGCTGTAGAGTGCTTTCAGAGAACCAATTGCATGACAAATTTCACTTCTGTCAGCATTCTATATGGCATCAAAAGTGACCAATGAGAAAGAACTTGAAAGATTTTATGTTCCACGTTGAAAAAAAGAAGTGGGAACTGAGAGCAAGTAGAGCAATGCAGCCATGTGGAAGAACAAAAGATTCTGTAAGTGATCTTCCTCCACAATTACAGTCTAAGTAAAAGGACAGTTAGGGCATGTCTACGCATGCATTTACTCCAGCCTAAATTTACTGTGCATTAAGCTACTGCACACTGGATATGTCTATATGTGCCACTATGGAACCATTGTTACTGCACCATCATTTAGTACTTTCCTTTCTGAAAGGAAGTACTAAATGCTGATGCAGTAACAGCCCAGACTGCACCGTGTGCACCGTGTATGGTTATATTTAGGTACTATGATAAGGGGGAAGCATATCACTACAGTGATGTAGCTGTGGCATCATGGGTTTTGCACACAGATGCTATGTTGCCATAACAGATTGACACATTGATATAGTGTCACGTATTGACACACCAATAAGGATTTTTGGGTAGGTGTCTATACATATGAAGATTATGGAGAAAATTTGCTGCCAGGTCCCTGCAGGCTTGAAATGCACTCCTGCCATCACCAGGGGGAACTTTAGGCTCTGGCTGCAGCTGCTAGTACCTGGCAGCCATCTTAAGAAGCCAGCTACACTCTCTGCTCTCTGGGTAGCCCCTTTTCTGGCCAGGAGCATTGTGCCCAGTTCAGAGGCAGTACGCCTCCTTGCCCACTCTGACTCCCCATGCCATCACTGCTCCAGCCCCTATCTCTGGCAGCGATGACCAGCACCCTACTACTCCAGCACCTGCCTCTGGCAATGATAACCAGTACCCCATGCTCCTGCTGGCCATGCTGCTGACCCAAGCAAGCACCCCCTTCCTGGGCCCCAGGAAAGCCAGACATCCACCAGGAGGGGTCAGGGTACTGGCTGCAGAAGGCCCTGACTGACCACATCCTCCTGCACTCCCCACTCTAACCCACTTGTACCAGTGCCCATGGACTGCCCCCACCATGCACACCCCCTACACCACACTCACTGCAGGTATGTCAGAGGAGGACAGGATTTTTCCTGTGGAAACTATGTATAAGGTGTGTTTTTGTGGAGTCCCAGAGTTGGGGGCCATGGGATGGGAGTGCCTAGGGGGCAAGGCCCAGGAATAGGCAGCCAGCATCCTGACCTCTGGCCATTCCCACACAGGTTTGCACACTGCAGCAACTGCAACAGGTGGGGGCTCACCCAGGGACAACGGCACCAGTGCTTCTCCAGTGTGGGCAGCTCCCCCTCCAGCTAGTGAAGTCCAGGTCTGGTGGGGCTGATGCCCAGTCCTAGAACTGCTCCAAGCAGCTCTGGCTCCACTTGGGCATGGAGACAGGCTGACTGGCAGGCCTGGGCCCAGGTGCATGGTAACAGACCTGGGGTGGGGAGCCAGGCCAGGAGCTCCTGGAAGTGGGAAATTACCTTCTCTCAGGCCCACGTGGGAGCCTGATATAGGGAAATAGGCAGCTGCCAGGGGGCTTCTGGGGCCAGGGCCTGGGGCTGGGCAGTGGCGGGCACAAAGGAGACTGCCAGACCTGGGACAGTGTCCAGGGACTAATGTTCATTGTATCTGGCCTGCACAGCCTGGCCCAGGATGGTATTTGGGTCCCACAGGACCTGAATCCACTTCTGCTCCATGGCCAGGAGGTCAGCCTGATACACTTCCTCCCAGGCAATGTCCTCCCTCCACCAGTAGTCCTCCTCCCACCACCTCTCCTCCAGGGTCAAGTCCACCTCCCACTGGGCCCATGCAGTTTCCCCCCACTTCTTGGCCACCACTTCCAGCCACTGGAGGAGGAAGGTCTTATAGAATCAAGCAAAATCAATTAGAAAGACTGCATTTGCCTGTGGCAGTGCCAGGAACAATGGTTTCATTTAGAGATCAGGTTAATATTTTACCAGAGCATGAATACAGAAAATTGAAATTGAGACCAGAAGTGAGTCGAACAAACATCAGACTACTGGCTATTCCAGACGAAATATACCAGTGAAAGGAGATCTACTAGCATCTAATATAAACTTTGAGCAGGCCCCATATTGCCTTTGAGAGCTTAACATACAGCCCCTGGGCTCCCACCTGGCCACCACTACACCTTGCTCTGGTTGCAGCAGTAGCCAGGGTCTTGCACTACCAGAAGATACAACATTCTTGCCTCCCAATGCTATCAGGCCTGAATCTGGACAGTTTTCTTAGGAAAAAATTAATTGTTCCAGAATATAAGCAGAAACTATGCCCATATGGTAAGAAATGTACCTAACACACAAATGCAAATGCTACTATCCAGAAAGAGTAAATAAGCCACAGCAGATGGTAGCTAATGAACTTTGTGCTATGCGCAGAAGAACAGCTGCTAAAAGTGCAAGTCAGTAGGATCTCAGTATGTTTGTGTTTATTGAACCTGATGATCACTACAGCCTTTTCCAGTGCTATGAAGATAGCAAGTATAAGATAAGAACTAAAAGCTCAGTCCAGGATTGCCAGCTGTCTGTAAATGTACAGTCCTTTAAAAAACACACTAAAAAAGCCTATCCAAAAAGTCTGCAAAAAAGAAAATGGAGCTGTACGTAAAAAAGGGCAGACAGAGCAAAACAGCATCCCCCTGGTGCCTGAGCAGTAGCACAGCACCCTTCAGGGCTTCACGGCCCATAGGAGTTTGGTAGCTCCCTCCCCTCTCCCAGCCATATGGTGCTGCTGCATCCCATCACCTGTCTGTAACACTGCTTGCTTCATATGTAGGCACACAGTAGCCCTTCTTAAGGGTCTGTTCCAGAATGAGAGGAGCAGGCAGTCAGGTCGGGGGTGAGCTGAGGGGGCAGTATTGTGCGGGGTGTGTCAGTAAAAAGTTTGTAGATAATCAATAGACAGAAATGTGTTGGGTTGGCAACCCTGGCTGGGTCTTAGAATGTGGAATTGCAGCACATATTTACATTGCCATAACCACAGAGGACACTATTATGTAGGTACATGCATACGCACAAACATGCACATTTTTAAAAGGTTTGGCATTTTTTCTATATCTTACAAAAGACATCTGAGATTTAATAGACTTGCTGAATCATTTGGTCTCTTACAAAACATGTTTTTCAGTTAACATAATATAAAACCACTGTTCTCTAGCTGAAACAATATAAGAGTTATGCAAATTATAGAGATGTATGTTTCCAGGAAAAGCAACCTTGTTCCTTATATAATTCACAAACTGTTCTTATTATTATACAGTGAGATTGTGATATATATTAATGGGAATTTGGAAATAGTCTTGAAGTCTCATTCTTTTTTAACATATTGAAATATGTCTTGCCATATTTTACTAGCATATGGCAATGTCACTTTCCATCAGGTGAAGCAGCAGCAGCAGCAGAGGGGAAGACACAATGTTTCTAGAAGCGTTGTAGTAACAACAACTAAAATTAGAATAAGAGACATTATTAAAAATCTAACCAGACCTTTTTATGACAATTTGATTTGCTATAGAATCACTGTAAAGAAGTCAAATGTTCATTTTTTAAGTAAAAATTATGCACTGAACTCTGTATGTGCTTTATTTCCAGCACCACATATTGCCAAAAATGCCCTGAAGGTTACACTAGGGTACACAATAAAACCCTTTCTCCATGCTGTTTAATGACTTGTTTAGAGATTTTTCTCCCCACCCAGAGCCACTGGCCCTTAGGATGAATTTAATATTTATATCTCATTAAAAAAAATCTGTTGCCTATATCCAAGGTGGACTGATTCAAGTCAAACTAATTTAAATTACAAAATTTAATCTTGATTTAAATCAAGTAGGAAACCATGATTTAAATGATTTTCATGCTGGTTTTATTTTGCTTAGATTTGCCTAAAGCAGCCTGACCCTCATTAATGCACATGTATTTGCACTGAAGTCTAATCTTTACAGTGCTGTTTGCTGACTAAGATGATGCATTACACGTACTATATATAGATTTGCTTGAATAATCCTATAGCTTAAATATTTATTCTTTTATATATATATATATATTTCTCTATTTAAAAATAGTGAACATCCCCTTCCTTATTGCTACATGATAATATTTTAGTTATAAGTGATATAAGGCTGCATTTGGATAAAAACCAGAATTCAATTTTTAAAATCACATAGAAAAAATAGTATTTTTTTATCAGTTAAATAGAATTTCTCTTTTCCCTTGAGTATCCAGGACATTTTTAAAAAGGTATTTTTTTATTTAAGATCCTTAACCTAGTCAACAACAGAAGTATTAATGACCTGTTGGATAAAAATTCAGGCCCATGCTGGCATGAAACAGAGGTATTTAGGGGCCTAAAAACATAAATAGGAGTCAAGCAGGTTTTAAAGGAATTCTTTATCTATATTGTAGGTGCCTGGATACTTTTAAATGCTGGTCCGATACCCTTCCAGTTTTTAGAATTAGCAGATTTCATCTTTTCCCCTGTGGTGTTTTTTCTCATTTCCGATCACTGGAGCAAAGACCAGAGAAGAGCACAAATATAACCATATATCAGCTTTGTGATTTGATCGTTAGCACTTCTGAAGTAATTAGAAACCTCCCTGCTAAGTGATAAATTAAGCACAACACTCTTTTAAATGTGACATGACGTGATATAAAAAAGGCAACAATTTCTTTGGGTGGTATCTTTTAATGGAATAACTGCCTAGCTGGGAAAGAATTAGACAAGCTTTTGAATGCAAGGCATTCTTCATCAGGTCTGACCAGTACAAGCCAAGTACAGCATAGTAAAAACAGTGGTACACAGGAAGAGAGAGGAATTGCCAAAGGTAGCAGACAAACAATTGCAGAAGAAACAAAACTGATTAATGGGCGATCAAGGCCTACCCAAAGGGAGGAGGGTCATTCTGACCTTTCGTATGTGGAAATAATTCAGAGGTCAGGTAGATTATAATGTGCCATAAAATCTTGGTTCTTAGTGTTCAGCCAGTTTATAAATTTTTGTTCTCAAGTTCGTACCGTTAAAGGTATTTGGTAGATTTCCCTTGAGTATGAGGATAGTAAGGTCAACACAGGAATAGCTGTTCTGTGAGAAACATGCTCCTAATGGTGTATGTCTCTGTCCTTTATATTTTTTTCTGTGAGTTCATTCTGGTGCATTCTTGCTGTTTAGTTTCACTCAAGTAATTTCCATAAGGGCATCTGATGCATTGGATCAGGTATATTACATTTTCGGAAAGGCACGTGTAGGAACTGCTACAGGGTAAGGCTTCAACGTGTAAGGCTTCTGATTATTTTGTTATGGGGAGCATTAAGTATAATTGCAGTGGAGATGTGTTGATAGGTTAAACACTTCTTACTAAGACAAGACCATCCCACTTGATGTCTGCTGGGCAGTGAGGAGGAGTTTGCTTGTGATGATAAATTGAGCAAGGTTAGGAGTTATTCAAAATCCAGGAGTAGAGTGGCTGGGAATATTTCTATCAAAGTCTGATCTTTGTCAATTATAGGCCATTAGTTCATAGACGTTAGGGCTGGAAGGGACCTCTCAAAGCCATCAGGTTTCTACCTCCCTGGCTTCACCCCCGCCCCCATGCTTCGGCAGGAAAAGGTGATGATTATTCTGATCAGTTCACGTGTTGGTGTCCAGTTTCAAGGGCATTGCTTTTTGTATTGTAGCAGTGACAGTGGTGTATTTGGCCAGCTCTCTCACATGTATAGTCTATTTCTCTATTGAAGCATTGTTGTAGATAAAGGCAGATTTTAGACTGGCCAGGTAAGCAGTAAGTGTTCTCCACAAAGCCGATGTGGTGGTTTTTGAAGGCCTGACTATATATTGGAATTTTTTTGGTTCGTTTGTGATGATTGCTGGTCTTGTGGACATAGTTATGTTGGTCTGTGGGTTTCCTGTATATAGTGATTTGTAGGGTGCTATCCTGGATATGGATCATGGTATCTAGAAAGTTGATATTACTACAGGAATATTTCAGAGTAAGTTTGACTACAGGGCGATAATTGTTAAACCGGTGGTGGAGCTTATGCATCTCTGATTCACTTAGTCCAGGAGTTGGCAACCAGGGGTATGTGTATCCCTGCAGGTATTTGGAAAGGCCCTAGGGGGTACACATGGGCAAGCAGGGATGGAGCACTGCCACCCACCACTCTGTACCACAGCCTCCCAGAAGCAGGGCCAGGATGGGGGAGGGGAGGTGGGGGGCAGCAGTACCCCTCTGCGGGCCACATAGACACCAGCTGACCAGACACAGGGAAAGCTCACATACAGCTGCCACCCACCCCTCAGCCCCCACCCCACCCCCTGTGCTGCTGCCATTCCATGTCTGGGACACTTATTAAAAAGGATGAAAACCCCTGACTTAGTCTATAACAATGAGTGCTTTGGGCAGGCACGGAGTGCCGCAAGTTAGCCTTGCACCTTCCCTTCACTGACCTTAGATACTGAGCATTTAGTGAAGTATATCCTTAATGAAGTATCAACTACATGTACGTTATCTAGAGTTACTACACAGTAGTGCCAGCACAGTTATTTAGTAATGCTTACTGTGCATTAGCCTAATAACACTGCACAGTAAGCTATTAGCATGGTTTTTCCTCTGACACACTACTGCGCAGTATTATTAGGCTAATGCATAGTAAGTGTCTTGCATAGACTCATCCTATTTCCAGTTTCCTGTCCTGTGCTCCCTGCCTGATCAGATGCTTTTCTTTCTGCTTCCTGCTCTGTTGCCACTATGCTGTGTGCCCCATCCCCGGTGCACTGCATGCCACACACAGAAGCTGCCCATGCCACTTGTGGAATCCATGCTGCAGGTTGGCAACCCCTGGTCATCTATAAAGGTGCATCTCTACCATCTTATGCATAACATACGACACACTTGCTATCAGTAAACCTTTGTCATTCTTTTACATGTCATTTTCTATCAGTTCATACACCCCTTTAAAGTGAACTGTAGATCTTGGCATTCCTTGCTTGTATAACTGTCCTCACCTTTTCACCCAAATTCTCCCAAATGGATAATAGAAGCTGCTTACATTATAAGTTTAAACAAAGCCGTGTTATACTTTCCATCCATCTGAATGGTTCAGTGATCTCCTAGAGCCATGTGTCCAATTAAGGCACCAGCTTTAAAGCACAGCATGTAGTTTAAAATTTAACTTTTAGCACAATATGAGTTAAATATGTATTTTTTTTACAAAAAATGTTGGAATGTGAGGTATGTGAGATTAGGCAAGTAGGGATAAAACTCCTCATTGCTTTAAGACACAAGCTAATCTGCAATAATGGAATGTAGGATAAAAATCCATATATTTTCATTATGAAGATTTTATATCACATTTGTCAACATAGCTTCTGAATGTTTTCCAGTAAGTCTCATTTTTAGCACACATGCACACTTGTCACGTGCTATTGGTTATCTCATTCTAAACGTAAATGTAATGGTGCTGTTTGACAGGTGTGCTACAAATTAGGCCCCATCCTCCCTGAGCACAACTCTATTCTCTTTCCCCTGCGCAGTTTGCTGCTGTGTTTTTGGCTTCTTGTTCTGGGGAGAAACATCTATTGTGGAGTGTCATATTTGGTAGGAATTTAGGGAGGGGATTGTAGGGTGGACAGTAAGACAAGCATGTTGTATAGTTCTGTGTGGAAAAAAAAGTCTACTAAATGCAGACAGGTGATGGTGATGGTTTTCAGGTCCTGGGACAGTTCATTCCAGCCTCAGACCAGCTCCAAGACAGTTCTGCTTCCCCTCGCAGACACGCGTCCTCCTTGCTATGGAGAATTCCACAACATGAGAGGGATGGGGTAATTGACTCATTTTCACATCTGGACTTTAGATGGTCTTTTCAATATCCTGGACCCAGATCATGTAGTGCCTTGAAGATGAATAAAACTGGATTGAAAATTTATATTCATAGAGTATAGAGCAGAAGATGTTTGATTTGCATGTGGTAGCATGCCTTGCTAAGAAGACATGCACTAGTATTTTATATTGGCTGAAGCACTGGGTTAAATGCTGCATAACCAGATATAGGGTACAGGCAAATAGGCAGTATGGACAGGTGAAAAGGATACTTTGAGGCAGGTTAGAGTATGAATTTGCAGCATGTTGAGTGTGCTGTGGTAAGTGCCAATGTGCATGCTTCTAGCCTACAACAAATGTCATGGCAAAACAAGCTCTCTTATATTTCCCAGAGGGTAAGTAGGTGGACATGGGCAACTACCACATAGTAATTATGTGTTCCAAGTTTACGTCCTAATTTACCAAGTGATAGCTTGTGCATGTGACAATCCCAATATTATATTGTTGTAACTGAGCTGAAATATAACATACCCAACAGGTTGACAGATTTGCCTAGCCAAAGATGAAGGAAAATGTTACCACAGAAAGATAGTTTGGACTGAACAAGGTACCCTAGAGTGCTTCTCAGTCACAGCTTGCATTGACTGACTGTGGATCTGCGCCTCCAACAATCTTGTTCAGGTTCAGCTTCAACAAGCTAGTCTCCATTCTTGAGGTGACCTTGTTCAAGCACAGCACTACCTTGGTGGTAGTAACATGGTCACTGTAGAAAGTCTTCCTTATGTTTAAAACTATATGTGGGGAGGGGAGGAATTAAGGTCTCATTCCTCTCTTTCTTTCCCAGGAACACTACATTAGGGCATGAGGAGAGATGAGGGAGTGAGAAGGAGTGCATATGTGTTACAGGATTGGAAATGGAAAGCCATATAATGTAGGAACCAGGCATCTATACGGCTCTGCATCATTTAACTTCTTCATGAAGCACTGCCACTCAGGAGACCCTTAGTAAGCTTGCTCTTCCCCATTTATCACTACTTGACCAGAGAGAATCAGAGAGAACCAGGCCCCCATTTCTTATTAGAGTCCTCTCACTGCAGTCTAGCAGTAGCCTGCTGCATGTCTATAAACAATGCTCATTACTCCTATTTGATTTACAGCATAAGACCTTGACCAGGGAGCATGAGACTGGGACCTGTAAGCAAATCTGGGATTCCCTACAGACAGAGCCTTGTATGAGAATGAATATTATGTCTTAAAATACCAGGATTTACAAACATTTAGGGGTCAAGGAAGAGGAATGACTCTTTCCTTTGAATAAAATATTGAATAGTTTTCCCTGAAATCAAGTAACAGCCTGAATATCCTTTTTTTTATATTCCCCATACAAATTATATTGAAACAACTGCTCATAAAATGATCAACCAGTCAACCTCAGGTTGAAACAATGTACTTACAAGACTGACTAATCATTAATGGGACAAGCAACCTTGCTCAATAAAGTTGCTCATGTTGTGTAAAAGTCTTGGTGTCTGATATTTGATAGTCTCTTAAAATATTCCATAACAACTTAAAGCCAATTACACCTTGAAGTAGTGTTCCCACAGGCCTCATAGTACCAAGAGAACTGGAACAACACAGCTATATTAAAACACAATTTTTTGACATACTTTCAAACAACACCATTACATTTACATTTCAGATCTCTCTTTCTACAAGATTCTGCCAGTAACCCAAATAAATGCAGTTATTACAGACATTTGTTGGAGTCCATTTTTGAAGATTAATGCACCTCCAAACCCACCATTTCTGGGGTATTGTTCCTAAAAACTGAGTTCAACACATCAAATTTGTATGTGTACTTGAGATAGCAACAAGTTCAGCCAAATTATACCAGTTAAGGTAGCTAGCCTTTAAAAAGGAGGCAGACTCAGCTTTCTGAGATTAACAATTTTCTTTTCCCAACTAACCTTAGTCTTTTAAAGGAACTGTCAGAGGAGATTCCTTGAAGTCATGGGAGATGAGTCAGGTACCAAAGAACTGGAAAAGGGCCAACATAGTGCACCTCTTTAAAAAAGGAAAAAGGGAAAAAGACATTAGATGCAAGATACAGGAGGGGATTATGCCTCTACTCAGCACTGGTTAAGTTTCATCTGGAGTATGCATGCAGTTCTGGGCTCTGCATTTTAAAAAGGATGTGAAGAAGTTAGAGAGGGTCCAAAAGTGGGCTACAAAGATAATTAAGGGCTTGGAAAGTGAATCATATGATGAGAGGCTGAAAGAGTTATGCATGCTCCACGTGCAGAAAAGGCACTTAAGAGGGGACACAATAGCAGTCTTCAAATACTTAGAGGGCTGCCATATAGAAAAAGGAAAGCACCTTTTCTGTCTAACTGCACACAAGAGGGTATGGAACAATGGACTGAAGTTGCATCAAAGTAAGTTTAGGTTGGCTATCTGGAAAAACTTCTTCACTGTAATAGTGAGGCAGTGGAATGGACTGTCTAGGGAAGTTATGGACTGTCTATTATTGGAGATGCAAAAAGAGCTTGGCTAGCTACTGGTTTGGGATGAACTAGGCACAGCTATGTCCATGTTCTACTCTGGGTATTTCCTATGTTTCTTGGCTTTGCTGGGTGCCCCCACACCTCTTTCTGTTACATGTGTCAGGATGTTTTTAAGCCTTCCCAGGGGCACTGGGTGTTGGCTACAGCCAAGGCTGGGGACTTTGACTGGGATGTGCCAGTACTCAAGCTGGGACCAAGCCTGGAGGTTCTTGGATAGAGGGCCTAGCCCCTCTGCTCCGATCCAGACTGATTACCAATATTTGTGGTCAAGAAAGAGTTTTACCCTTTGGTCAGACTGATAAGAACTGCAGGCATTTTTCTCTTCCTCCACCCAGGGATCTCTGGACCATATATTGACAACAATTCGTAGAAGCAGAACACTGACTGCTGTGGTTCCTCTGCTTTACCTGTGGCAGGCTAGGGGGTTAGGTCTGTGTTGTGTCAGGGTTGATGGTTGTCTTGCACAGAGTTTAGATTATGGATTGTATAGGGTGCTTTGAGACAATCCTGCTTCAGGCAGGGGGTTGAACTAGATGATCTCTGAAAGTCCCTTCCAGCCTTACTTTTGTATCATTCTGATTTAGATTAATTAGCAGGCAGCTCTGTGGTATTGGAGGCTTCCTTACTAGAAGCTGAAAAGTTATGTGATCCTATGCTCTGAAGAAGAATGGAAAATTGGGAAGGAATCAAGATGCTAGCTCTGGATTCAGGGTCCCGCTGCCTTGTTTCAGGGGAAACCGACCACAAACTTCCCATTCAATAATAGACAAATTTATTGATGTGTGTCTTGTTGTGTTAGACAACTTGTCTGCTTCCAGGGCTGGGTAAAACAGTGTACGTGAGACCCAAGCTTTTAAAAATCAAGTAACCCCTGCTGCCCATTCTGAACCATTCTCTCATACATATACATATATAGCTATATAGATATATATGTCTGTGTGTGTGTGTGTGTGTGTGTATGTATATATATATATATGTATTTATACATGCGCGCGCGCACACACACACACACACAGAGCGAGAGAGTCAGGTCTCGATTTACACAGTGCTTACGTTCTTGAAAAAAACACTGGGCAAATAGAAATAGCATAAAAAGAGACCAAGGGTCTATGGCAAATAAGATTTGGGTTCCAGATGTGGCTGATATGGGCAATAAATGCCCGTTCGTGTGCACAGCCACAGCGCAGCACACAGACAGCAAGGTAAGTCTGCTGGGGGAGGGAGGGGGGCAGATCAACACCCCCACAGTGAGGGAGGAGTGGGGCACATAGACGTTGCCCTGCCAGGGTGGGGCAGTCACTGGACAGAGCCACGGCTTCTGTGGGGAGTGCAGGGGAGGGACAGCTCCTGCTGCTGTGCACACCCTGGGAAGGCAGCTCCTGTTGCTGCATGCACCCTGGGAGCGCAATGGGAGCAGGAGGCACATGCCACTGGATCTATGTGGGGCAGAGCGGGCAGGCTGCAGTTGTGGACTGGACCCAGATTTATATCACCTCATCAGTGCTCCTGTTGCTTCTGGTGTAGGAGTGCCAGCTTCTCCTCTGGGCACTCACACCCACAATATCAACAGGCTTGCATATTAAAGAAGCCATGCATATTTCCAATTGATTTCAGCAGAGTAGGCCTTTTGGTAGTGGTTCAATTCTTCTAAACATAGGCAGTCATTATCAGCACCATCATGGCCATGGCATAATTTGGGGTTCTTCGTAATAAGACACAAACTTATGTATAGATTCATAGATTGTAAAGTCAGAAGGCACCACAATGGATCATCGTGTCTGACCCCCTACCCCTGGCAGGAGAAAGGACCAAGGTCAGATGACCCCAGCCAGGTGACTATCTAGCCTCTCTTGAAGACCTCCAAGCTAGGTGATAGCTCCAGCTCTCTTGGAAGCCCATTCCGGATCCTGGCCACCCTTACTGTGAAAAATGTCTTCCTAATATCTAATCTAAATCCACTCTCAACTAGTTTACACCCACTATTCCTAGTCACTCCCTGGGGCGCCTTAGTAAACAGCGCTTCCCCTATTCCCCGTTGACCTCCCCTAATAA
>JAGPOW010003316.1:173977202-173992750 GCA_030014935.1 Caiman crocodilus
ACCTGTGACAAACCTGTGCTGGTTTCCCCTCAGCATCATTTCCCCTGCTGGGCCTGCACAAATGTGTTCTTTGATTATTTTCTCTAGCATTTTCCCAGGGATAGAGGTAAGACTGACTGGTCCAAAGGTACCCGGCTCATCCCTTCTCCCTTTCTTGAAAATGGGCACCATATTGGCCCTTCTCCAGTTCTCAGGGACCTGGCCGGAGCACCATGAGTGCTCGAATAGCTGTGCCAGTGGCTTAGCTATGACACTGGCCAATTCTTTCAGCAGCCATGGATGGAGGTCTTCTGGGCCTACTTGACTACTTCTTAAGATAGTGGCAGCTAAATCTGTCCAGACCTAGGTTTTGAATTGCCCAAGGGAATATTTAGTATTAAATAGCCTTGTAAGTCTGACAGGTTCCTCCATCATCCATTCCCCTATGGCCCTAATTCTTTTGCACAAGTTTACAATGTTTTTTAGATCACACAACTTATAAAACTGTATTTAAACACTTCTGTTCATTTTCTCCCATGTTTGTACAAGCTTAATAGCTGCACCTATTTAGTAGAGGTGTGCAAAGTGGGCCCTATTCGATTCAGATTTGGCCCAAATCAGGGACAGTGATTTGATTCATTGATTCAGATCACTGTCCCTGATTTGATTCAACCAAATCCAAATCTGAAAATTCAATGTTGATTCAGAGAATCAGTGATTCATACATAGACACAGCTTTAAAAGTTTTTTCTACATATCTTAAGGTAGCAGACACAGCTCATGGTCACCGCGATGCTGGAGTGCATGGAGCATCCCACAAGAGTGCGGGGGACCCACCATGTGCTTAGCAGTGAACCCAGAAATGTACTGGAAGTACTTCCAGTCTACTTCCGGGTCTGCCAGGGAGCATGCTGGGGAACGCCCCCGGACCCAGGAGGGTCCCCCCCCCAGACCTAGGAGGTACCAGTCACTGAGCCAGGGGAGCATAGGGGGGCCCCCTAGTGTGCTCCCTGGTAGACCCAGAAGTGGACCGGAAATGCTTCTAGTCCACTTCTGGGTCTGTTGCCGAACACACTGGGGAGCACCCCCATGCTCCTGTGGGACACTCCATGCACCCCAGCATCACAACACTTACGAGCGCCTGCTACCTAGAGGTATGTAGAAAAAAACATTTAAACCCATCTCTATGTCCAAATCATTGACTCTTTCTGGATCTCTCCAAATCGATTCAGAGGGTTCCAATTCAATTCAAAGAGATTAAAGGGTCCTCTGATTCAATTCGGATTCAGAGATTCAGCCACCAAATCAAACCGAATCTCTGCCGAATTGAATCAGGGTCCAAAGCTCCACACAATCCTATTATTTAGTCAAACTACTCTCATCTTAGAATTTTAAGAATTCATATTTTCAAATGTTAACTAATTGTTCTTCAGATTAACAAAAACAATTAATGAAATGTCTCCATGTGTAATAGAATTTAGTCACTTTAGGTAAGGAGAGGGGAAAATCAAATCCTTTTTAGTCAGCTTTGAAGAGTTGTTTTTATTTTGTTTTTATAACTGTACCTTTCAAACAAACAAACAAACAAAAAAACACCCGAGGCCACACTAAAGAAATCAAGACAGGATGGCCTGCTGGCCTGAAAGAGCTTTATCCAGCCTGTAAAAGCAAGTCACCTACTGCAAACAAATATAAAAAGGGAAAGAAAAAATTCTTCCTATGTGTTCAAATTAGCATCCACCTGCTTCCCTTACCATCTGTCCAATGGCCTCACTTGCTTCCTCTAAAGAGATCGGCATTGCCAATTCTTGATGTTACTGCAAGTCTCATAATATTTATTTATTTTCTTGAAGCCCACACTTTGAGTCATGTATTAGGGAGTATTAGGGTTTTAAGGAGAATAAAACAAACAAACAAATGGGTTTCCATTTTATTGTGACTGGAAAGGTGTATACCACAAAATGGAGTTCCACATTAAATTGGTTCTCAATTTAAGTTCAGATGATGCCATATGAATGGCTCAGCTGCAAAAAATAATGTATAGTTACTTTTAGTAAACACGCTTGATGTCAAAGTTTTTGTTAGAACTTGTTCCAGTAGCATTGTAGAAAAACATTCTCATTTTCTCTTGTGCATTTTCTACCCACTGGTAGGACCTTGTAGCAGAGCCAAGGGGGCCAGAGGTGATGGGATCTCTCTTTTTACTTACCTGTCACAGCTTTGATGATACTTTAAGAGGAAACAATGTTGGGGGGAGTTGCCCACATCCCAGGGTTGGTCTGGCCAACTCATTCATGCAACATTTCTGTTCATGTCATATCCTTTTGATTATCCGTGGCCTCCAACATCCCTTCTGGTCATGTCCATGCCTCACAGGTGTCAACAATTAATGAGTTCAATGGGCCTTCAACCCCAGACTCTGCTTCTACCCTGCTGGGTGTATAAGTTCCTCATCAGCCTCTGTCCTTCCCAGAGCTATGGGCCCCTGACCCTTGCCTCTGCCCTTCTCAGGCTGTAGGCCTCTGGCCCTAGTCTCTGCCTTTCTTGAGGACACAGATTTCTGATCCTGGCTCTTCCTTACTCTGGTTCTGGGCCTCTGGCCTGGTTTTGGTTTCTTCCACACTTCTCCTCACACTGGGTACCTAGCCCTGGCTCTCCTGCTCTCAGGGCATACTATATTGCTTGGGCTCCATCTTTGACAGGTTTAATTCTGGTTGTGCCCCTGGGCACTACTGGGACCTTCTCCTCCCCTGCTTAGTCCCAAAGCCAGTCCACCAGTGCAAGTCATAACAGAAAAGTTCAGACCTCCAGCTATAGTCAAAATCAAACACTCTGGCTGTGTACGAAGTACAGCTCACAGGCAAGTCACAGTTTCTTATTAGTAGTAGGGCCCTGAGAAATTAGCGATTTCACAGACTGCATGGACACCCTGAAATTAGTTCCACACTGCGATTTATAAGGGTAATTATGCTGTGCCAGAAAAATGCATGAAATCTCAGGTTTCCTTTACAGGCTGGCTGTGTTCCAACCTGCAAGTGGCTGCTGGGGGCATGTCCAGGATGCGGCCAGGCAGCCAAATGAAGGTAAGTGTATAGGGAGCAGGGAGGGAAAAGGGGTTTGGAGGGCCAGGGCTTGGGGACTGTCAGGGAGGGGGAGATGTGTATGTGCCTGCCATAGGTGGTGGAAGAGCAGGGCTAATAGGGGTTAGCCCCCAAAATTTTTAAGGTAGTCATTAACAGCAGCAACACCACAGTGCCACCATCCCACCACACCTGGCAGCACTAGGCATGCAACCACTCCTCCACTGCCACTTACAGCTGCAGTGTGCAACTGCCCTGCAACAGCACCACAGGCAGGAGGAGCAAGGCTCAGGTGGGGCTTATCCTCCCCCACACGTGCCATGTATTGTCCACGGTTTTCCAAGAAATCCACTGTTTTCTCATGGCCTTACTTATTAGTGACCAATTGTTGCAAGGTCTGCAGTGGTCTTTCAGCCTAGGCATACCACTGAGCCCCCTCCTCGGCAGTGAAACATTTATAATTCCTCAGCCAGTTTCCCAATCACAGTCATCATGGAGGAGCTCCTTCCCTGGCGGCCTGCAGAGACAGACTGCTTCCCAGTGTCAAGCCCTAGGCTCATACAGGGCCTATGCCCCACCTCCCCAGATCCTGTGATCTGCCAGCCACCGTATGTGTCTTTCTTTAGGCTAACTAGCTGGCCTTCAGAACCACTCCCAGCCGCAGGTGGTCTAAACTAATTACCCTGCTTCCTAGTACTACTGTGGTACAGCTAGCCTTGCAGCAGGCAGACTGCTGTCCTCACCCTTCTCTGCCCTATTGGACTATTGCAGTGCTGCTGCCTCAGCAGTAAGCACCGTTTCAGCCTAGGATCCAGGCAGCCTGTCCTCCTGTTACTCTTTAGTTAGCAGCCAAGTTGTAACACAGAGTCCCTGGCTTCCTATTACACACCTCTGTAAAGAGGATGAGGAATGGATGCTCCACATGGTATTTCAGAAAACTTGTAGGCAACTATAAGTAGTCAATAGGAAATGCTAAAATGCTGAAAATGTTTCTGAATTCCCAGCATTCTCAAAAGTTTACATGCCTGCATATTAGGCACCTGCATTCATTTGCAAATCAGAAGACCTACTCCCATTTCTGAGAATAGATTCTGAGGGCAAAGACAGTAGTAACCTGGTTTTGCCCAGTAGTCTACAGGCACGGTGCCCACTCAGGAACTGAGAGACCTTGTTTCTTGTCCTTCCTCAGTCTGATGGGTTCTACTTCCATTTCCCTTACTGTATGAGAGAGTGTCTATCAAACTTGAGAATTGTTTGGGTAGACCTAGCCCCTTGCTGAAGATGGGAAACTGGGCAGCCAGGAGTGTATGTCATAGTTTCCTTCTCCTCCCCCGCTCCCCCCAAAAAGGACACCTAGGGAGCAACAAGACGGTGAAGTACTAGGATTTAATAATCAAATCCTCAGATACAGAAGACTGCTAGATTCATAAGGGCTGATTCTTATTTACACTAAGATACCTTTTGCACCACTCTGTTTGTAATGCAGCAGCACTAGGACCTACCAGGGACCAATACTGCATTGTGGGAGGCTGGGAATCTAAATGGAAGTTAAAGTGGGTGTAAATATAACTCTAAATCCTTGTAATATTCACTCAGTTTCCAATATATGCACAATACTAAAATCAACTGTACTTTTTTAATCTATGCCCACTTTCAAGGGCTATTTATACTGCTTTGGAACAGGCTGTAGTGTCAAATTGGAATCAAGGCTACAAATTACTGCCCTTAAATGGGTCAGAGTCTGCAGCGAGTTGGATTTTTCCTCTGTTTAATTAGGGCAATACAACCAGTTATTGTTTGATAGTTCCAACTCTGACCTGACCTGTCTCTGCCAAAGGAGCTATCAATGAACCTAAGCCCAGAAAAGCATAGGACAGATGCATTTCCTGCTGGAGATTAGAAAGTGTTTACAGATTTCCTATCACCAAAATTATTGCTCCTTTCTAATAAAATGAAAAACAAGCATCTCATGGGAGACCCCTTCATGGAAGCCTCTTTGCTGGGGGTAACACATTCCTCATGGTTAATATTTAAAAAGTAATGTAGAGTCTTCCAGAAAAAAATCAGTTATAGAATAATCATGCACTCATTTTTTTCCAGTGGAAGAAAAATGGGGATTTTTTTTAAGGCATAAAGGTGAGAGGAGGAGAGGCAATTAAAAATTGCAAAATTAAAGAATTGATTTTTTAAATTTTTTAAAGAAAAAATGGAAAAATTGAAAACATAATGAAACCTTAGCTTTATTTCTAATTATTTCATAAGAATAGATTTTCAACAGCTCTGACAGCTTTTCTAACATAAAAACCAGGTAATCAAAAGTTAACTTGAATCAAAACATTTTGTAAGGGCTGTCTTATGCAGTCTTAGTTACAGAGGAGTATTTTTCTTCCAGTAACATATGATGAAAGGGAGGGCAACAGCTCAATGAAATATCTCCTAGGACACCATTCCATCAAAATGAGGAGAAAGGTGACCTGAGGGGGAAAAAATAAAAGAGAAACCAACAATCTAATGCCAATCCCCTCAAATACTAAATCATGACTGTAGAGAAAACAGTGAGAGTCTATTAGCACCATAAACAGAATAAATGGTATAGATATTTGTTCTCTCTCATCTCCCCACTCCTTGACAATGCCATTTTTCCCCAAGAGAGAACTATGCAACGAGTCTGCATTAGATGCATCTTAAGCAGCATGTCAGTGTACATGATGAAAATGAAAAGGCCATATTCTGTGTGGACATTATACATATTCCATGTAGAATATACTTAATTGGTAAGACATACAAAACCATTTTTCATAAAATGAAGATTCATAAGACAATAGTTTTTGGTAAATACAATTAATGCTTTCATGAAAATATGTCATCTATTAAATATCAGAGTATTTTAAAATCTATCTTTCCTCACAGAAGTGAGAATCATACAGACATAAGATTTGTTTGCCTTTTAAGTGGATTTTCCTAGGTCTTCTGAAAAAAAAGGGTTGTGAAACTCGTAGGATTTCAAGCTTCATTCAAAACCCCAAATTTAGGTCAGGTTGATAAAGAATTTGGCAAGCACATTAGTTCCATCTTGAGTGGAAGACGGACCACTATACAGCAGTGGTGAAGGCAGTAAAGAGGAACAGGACAACCAAATTTCATGCTTTTAGCCACTGGCAGTTCTGTGTTTTGGATGTTAGCATTAAGTTTGTATCAATTCAATCAAACCTTAACTTCTACGTAATATCACTGGAAAGAATCCCAGGGCTATTTCATGATAACAGTTTCAGGAGCATTTCCTAGCTTAAACCATGCAAAAAAATTGCCCTTGCTTGTTTCCTTTTGCCGCGGATATAGCCATCACTGCATCAAGTAATACCGTAGTTACTTGAATCCAATGGCGGGTGGGAAGGGAGGGAAGGAAAGCCTTATCCTGAATTTGAGAACGGACTGGGGAAGGCAGCTGTTGCAGCCCTGGCTCCAGGCCCTGGGCAAAGCTGAAGCTGAACTGCTGCCCACCCCAGGCCTAGGCACCTTGTTGCACAATGGAGAGTACAGGGAAGACTTACATTTTATAATTTTCCATGTTTAGAATCTAATTGCTGGGGAGTTGTCTTGGATTCAGGTAAAGACAGTATTACCATAGAATAAAGGCTGGACGAAGCCTTTATCTAAAGGGGCACGCTCCTGCTTTGGGCAGGACCTCCTGAGGTCCCATCCAACCCTAATTTTCTATGATTCTATGAATTTTTCACCAAATACTACCAACACATGGCTGAGAACAGCAGGGTGGTAGCTGCTAATAGTCGCTAAAGACAGTTGGTATTTATTTATTTATTATTTTAAATCTAATGAAATTCCAAAGACTAAGATATGAAATAAGGTATTTGTTTCTTTGATCCCTTGCCTTTCTCCTTTATCTGTCAGCATGTGGGGGGCAAAATTCATCCCTCTAAACAGCTGGAATTCATCTGACTCATTTTAGTGCTACCACAGACTAGACAATTGCTCATTCCTATGGGGATATATAAAACTGGGGATGGAAATAAGATGCAGTGGCAATGTAATCTAGTTAAACTGGCAGTGGATTTTAATCCCTCATTTGCTTTTGTCTGCTTAGAATGTAAATACTCTGGGGTCGAGATGGTCTCTTACTATGCATTTGTACAGTGTCAAGCACAATAAGGCTCTGTTTTCAGGATCTCAACTACTTCTGTAACAGAAATGATAATTGTGATAAGCAATGACACATTTTCTATGCTGAAGAATAATAAAAAAATAGAAGCAAGACAGTTCCTTATGGTTCAGTTTAATCATAATATGATCATAACATTTGGATTCCAGGAAGCTTTAATCTCAACACTCTTAATTAATATTCCTGTCCACAGACCTTCTGTGTGAAACATCCTTTGTCACAACACACATTCAGATTTATGTATAGCGCACATCAAGGCAGTTGCTACTGGCAAGGAGCCATCTGTTCAGGTGAGCAGTTCTATGGATAAACATGATGCAAAATCCAAAGTAACAAGCATTCGGTCAGCTCAATGCATTTTACTCCACATTACAACTGTTATTAAAGTTTTCATCCAAGCGTTAGCGTTCAGTTATGTACTTTTCCTACACGGACAATTTCAGTTAGACAAACATACCCTGGAGACTGTAACTAGCTAACAGAAAATAAAATTCATCTGGATAGTTGCCAGATCAGCCCATTTTCATTTTTTTTTCTTTTGGGCTTGCCCGGGAATGAATGAGCCCAATACTAGCTTTTCAAACAGATCTATAAGCTCTTTGATGGGATACTTTATGAGCTGTGCTACTGAGGAAGAGCACCTTCATTCTTAGCATCACAGTGGGATACAAAAGGAGAAACTGGGTAACAAAATCAAATGTGGAAACTAAAAAAACCCCCAAATTTTCTGCTCAAACAAATATTGACTCATATCAATCATGTGATGAGTCAGTTTTTGAAACATAGATCATGCATTTCTTTCCTTTGTCTTTGATCCATTTAAAAAGACTACTTCTAGCTAGAAAAGAAAAATGATATCTTTGTAGGCTTTATATGTGCTCCCAGTGCAGCTGAGTTATTGCTTGCTTTACTGACAAAATCCAGTTTTGTCTACAGTGACAGCTTCAGCCATTATCCTTTTCAGAAACTGAATGCTCTATTCACTATTGCAGGGTGGAGCTTAGTCTGACAGAAAAACAAGTAATGACCCTATGCCTTTTATTATCAGATCTATGAGAACTCCAAAAGATAGGTCCTCACCTGGTGAAGTGGTGTAATGGAAATGGAGCTAGTTCTATGCTTTTTTGTAATCTTTTCAGGTTATTTGTTAAACTAGGATCGTTTCATTTACACTCTGAAAAAAGAAACAGAAGAAAAAGGATGTTCCCCAAGTTTTCATGGTCTCATTTGAACTATTTACTTCCACAGGGAAGATTTCTCTCTCTCTCTCTCTCTCCTAGTAACATCAATTTGTGACCTCTTTATGTGCAAAGGAAAGAATTCAGATTAATTAACAAGACAGCAAATATATACTTAATTTGTACTACAGTGATACCTCTGTGCCTCAATGGAGATCTGAGTCTCATTTACTCAGTATATGAACCTGTAGAACAAGCCAATTCCTCCCAGAAGATTTTACATAAATAATACTGTATGGAAGAAAAACACTGTAATAAAGGATGTACTTTCTGATTCATTCTACTCCTTTCTATACTACGTGCCACTTCAGGATTTCAAATAGCTTTTCAAACATAAAATCAGTATAGCCCCCTTTGAATTACATGTCATGATCCTATTTTACAGAGGGTGGAAATTAAAAGAAAGAAAGAAATTTTGTCTGATGTCACACAGAAAGTCACTTTCAGAATCCCATCTCCTAGCTCTCAGACCTAAGCTCCCCCCACCCCATCCTCATGCCTACAAGGTCAAACTTTGACCTAACTTACTTTCTCCTCTGCTGTCAGGGCTCATTCACATTTCAGACAGAATACCTGTTTTTGAACAGATCACTATGAATACCTGTAACCCATGCTGCCCTAAACATAACCATCACAAAGACTTCAATTTGCTCTCTAGTGCAATTACTATTTTTTTCTTTCCAACAGCTGCATGGGTTGGATGGGTTCTGCAAGCCTTCCCTCGTTCCAGTCCACCTGAAACATTGACATTCCAACTCCTACACATGACAGCCTACATGAATCTTTACTTCAGAAACCTACTCATCTTAAGTAACCCTCTCACATGCACAATTTTCAAGCTAAAGCTAAAAAATAAAAACAATAAAAAATCTCTCTTTATAGAGTCTATAGGTTTTCTGGTAGGTACAAGTATTTCTGGTGTAGGTATTTCTTTTCTAATCATGATGGCTTCAAAGTTACTTTACAACTGAGCATCTTTTCAGATTTGCATGAGTATTACAGGTAACCCAAGTGATGACACCTAATATTAAGGCTGCCAAACAAACACTTTCCCTTAATTTTGTTTTCACTCCGCTACCAGTTTTCCTAAACTTCCTCACAGGACCTGGAACTCCATCCATTCTTCTCAAATCTTAACATTCCTTTGTTGCACGACAGGTGGCTATGAAACACATTAAAAACTGTTTCCATTCTCCTCTAGTGGTGGATCCAGTTGCAAGAAAGCAGCCTACCACACAGCTGTTCCTAGTTACTGCTGTTCAGTAAGAGGGGAAAAAACTGTTACCTACACATCCCAACCCAGATAGTGAACACTGTGGAACCATGTTGGTCATCCACATCCAGATATTTTTTTCCAAACTTACAAATAAAAAAGTAATTACATCAAAAAGCTACATTAAAAGAATATTAAGTCTGCAGAGTACAGTGTTCAGATATGCAACCTAAATCCAGATCCCTTGCAAGTATGCATTATGACAGATTCTTAAATACTGGTTATAATTCCTGTAGGAATCCTGCCTCATTCCATGGACAGAATAAGCCCTGCTGACTGAATTAGCAGATATTCAATTTTTTTTTTACTGTCTCCTCATTCAAAAAGTGGCCTCAACCCCAAATTTGCTGCATGCTACCCACAGATAATATTCTCACAGGTATGAAGATGAAGGTCAAACATCTACAGCTCTCCAGGAAGATTAACTCTTTTTTATAACTGCTATGTATTAATTGGGAAAGTACATCTGACCAAAAGCAATCATTTGAAACATTTGAAGGAAAAATGTTATTTAAACTCTGATTTTTAAATGATAGACGCCTTTTCAAATGTCACTCCCATGGCCTCCAACAACAGAATTAGCTAATTTTATCACCTGAAAAATTATGGAAATGCAAGGAAATTTGCTATTGTAGTGTCTGCACAAGATGGGCAGTAGCCAAAAATACTGTGCAGTAGCATATCACAGCATGGACAGTGCTAATATGCTACTGTGAGGTATTATTAAACTACTGCACAGTAGCTAAGGTATTTACCAGCATTACTGCACATGTATTTAATATTTGCTATTTAGTACTAGTAACAATTGCACATTGGCATCTAGTGTAGCTGCACCCCCTGTATCCTGGTTGATCAGTCAGAACAGATGATTAGGGCCTCAGGTTTGTTTCCCCTTCTTTCCAGTTATGGATCTTGACATCTGAAGCTCTCATAGAAGCATTGGTTAGGTTAAGATGAAGCTCAAAGATTACAAAATTAGGCGTGCTGAATTGCTCTGCTTTCGCTGCACTAGAGGGGACTATACAGGTTCCTTTAATGCCACAAATAACTACCGGTACCACATTTCAAAAGCCTGGAAGAATTCAAACTACAGACACATTTGTTCCAGTCATTTCCCAGAGTGCTTAAGTATATTCAGCTTTCTTTAAACATCATTTCACAAGCACTGATAATTTTGTTTGAAGTTCACAATATGTAAGCCTTGCTTGCAGCAATTGAACATATTTTAAATACATTGGGAAAAAAAGTTTTCCCTGGGCAAGAACATTTGTTAACAAGATAAACCATAGCTAACCACTACAGAGCTAAAATGTTCAGAACTGATTATACATCTTCTCTATCTCAGTATTAGCACCATGCTCTTTCTTAGTTTGCATCAGGTTTTTCTGATTACACAGCACAGTTACTCTCATTACTTTAAGGAGTTCACAAAGATCTAAGCATGTTCTTAGCATACAAGGCAGAAAAGAAAGGTCTTTCATGGACCACTAACAAATTAAAATGTATAACCAAATCTAAGAAGCAAGAAACTTATTACAGTTTAAGCTTAGACAATGACTTCTTAATTGTTTTACATTTTAAATATCTTTTTGAAAAAGATTTTTTGCCCTCTTCATTGCCATGTGCACAATGCAAATTTACAATAAGAATTGGGAGGATTAGGGAGCTTTTTTCTCTGTCTTATAATGTTCTCCTACATTTTTTTCTCCTGGGTCCTCCCCCCTGCCCCTCATTTTTACTGTTCTGATTCTTGCTGAAAAAAAATTGCTTCTCAATGTAAGGTAAGCCCAGATAATGAAAATGAGAGCTGCGGTTCAGGACCAATTCCAAAACAACTACAGAAGCAATGCCCCCATACCACTCCCTTGACATGGTGGCCAATGCCTTCTAGTTCCCAAATCCCATGCTTCTTGTCCATTTTTTTCCAAAGCTAGGAATACAAGATATAAGTTCACATTCTCGGCAAGTCTAATATTAGAGAATGAGTAGTGTTGTACTCATTGCAGAAGGCGTACAGATTGGTCACCCATTACAGATGGGGAATTAAACCCAGGCCTCCCAGCTGCTGATTGAGGTTCCCCAGTCATAAAACTATTATGATAGCCCAGGTCCCTGGGCATCTGAAGAAATCAATGCTTCCCCCTGTTTAGGGAAGTCTTCCCTACACTCGCCTGCCATGCCTTTGATGTAAAATGAATAGATGTCCCCAGTAGCCCTTGGCCCCTCTCTGGGTCTTTCCCCCCTTGGGCCTCAGGTCCTTCCCAGTGGACCTTGGCCCCAAGCCTTTCCCCTTTACGGGGTGACCCACAAGACAGCGGGGGCTGGGGTTCTCTGGCACCCCATCCTTACCTGTCACTGGGGACATCTCCTGGCAGTGCCCCACTACAGGCTGTCCCATGACACCAACCAACCCCAGCAGGGTGAAGCTTCAGGTCTCACCCAGAACCATAAGGAACCTCCTCTATCCACAGTTCCTACCCTAACTTCCAGGTGTTACAGGGGCTGTAGTCATCAGGCTATGCAATGCTACTCCTCCAGCTCCCCAGATGCAACTCCCACCCCTGGTCTCTGGGTCTAAATTGATACTCTGTCTGCCCAGCCCTCCTCCAATGAGGCAGCCCTCTGCCGTCAGGTGACTACTTAATTGGGCCTGAACCTGCTGGCTACACCACAGCCTGGTTGATGGTCTTAAAGTGGCAGGCACAACCAATGCACTGTCATACTCAGCCCTCAGCCAAGGGCATGACTAGCTACTTGCTTGTCTCAGCAAATCTTTAAAGAAAAACTGTTGTTGCTTTTTTTGCTATGCTCCATACAACTCACTGCCATCAACAAGACAGCATGAGGTGTTAATGAGTACAAGATTTGGTCAAAAAAAAAAGTCAGGTTCCTGAAATTCCTCACAGGAATAATTTTAAAGTCTATATGTAGGTGTCTGCATTCAAATACCCTCATCTTCCAAAAAGGCTATCTGGAATTCTGGTTTTGTTACTTTTTTCACACAGCAACTCAACAGCAAAGATGCAGCCAAAATCTTCTCATCCAAATCAATAGTTTAACAACAACATTAGTCCAATCTGATGTAACAGTGTGTGGGCAATTACTGCATGTCAAAAATCACTGAGTGAGAAAATAAAAGCAAATGCAAAATTGACTAAACAGCAGATCACTGACTATCCAATTTTATCCCTCTATGAAACAGTGGCCATTTTGGGCAAATCATTTCATGTCAGTTCTCAAGGCCCCTATTCTCCTTTCCGTAAAATAGAGATCATATAATTTCCTATAGGAAAGCACTAGCTGATAATCACATGACAAGTCATTTAAAAAGACAGATTATTATTTTGATATAAATAAATAGCAAGTCATACCATAAGGCAAGGATAATTCAACTGCTGTTGAAGGAAATGGATAAGAAATGGTAAGAAAGATCAGAGAATGATTTAAGATAAAGAATCATGCCCTCTATCTTAACAGATTTATATTTATCAAATATAATGATGGTAACAGACTACAGCCCACTTACTGCACTAGTAATTGAGAGGGGTTCCTTTCATTGACAGTGAATAGCCTGTGGATAATTTAAGGCAGGTTTATAACAGATGAATAAAGTGCCAAAGCAGATGAAATATGAAAAGCTGTTCAGTCAAGGTAAAGCAATAGGTCTTTCTCCTACTAGAGAATAATGCAAATAGGTGAGTCTCTAAGATGAAAGCTATTGACTTATCCTGAAAGATGAATTTGCATTACACAAAAACTGCCCTACTTCATGCTATCCTTGAAAAAGTAGGGAGTTGAAGTCCAAGGCACAGCTTATACTGAATTCAGACACAGACTTAGAAAATTCAGGAACTCATTTCTGCTCCAGTAGACACCTCCTTCCAGCCATTTGCTTAGAAAGTCTTAACAACATACTCAGACTCTGTCAAAAAATAAGACTAAGTTTGATGCATAAAAAACTATTAATGCTTGATTTTTAAATAGAGTTTTAATGGAATCTTCTTTGGCAATCCCTCTCAGTTGAGGATGATTGTCTTCCATAACTGTCTTATCCTGAAGCCTATTCAGGATTGACAGAATCTACAGTAGCTTGGACATGTGTTTCTTTGTGTGGTGGGTAGCTCTAGGTTCTTGATTTGGTCCACAACGTGGTGTTTCTGCTGCTCCTATTTTTCCATCTCCTTTATTGTCATGAGATTTCAAAGTACTAAGATCCCTGCAGCAGACTCTTCCTCCATTTGGGGCAGTAGTCTCCCACAAGTTGACATTTTTTAAGCTTATCTTGAGGACGTCTCTGAAGCATTTTTTCTGCCCTACTTTTAAGCATAATGCCTTGGCTGAGCTGAGAGAATAAAATTTGCTTTGGGAATCTGGAGTCAGACATCCAGATAACATAGCCAGCCCAACGAAGTTGATGTCAGGTGATCATTGCCTCAATCCTCATGATATTTGTTTGAAGGAGGACACTAACATTGGTGCATCTGTCTTCCCACTGGACTCAGAGAATCTTCCACAGGCAGCACTGATAGTACTTCTCCAACAATTTTAAATGTCTCCTGTATGCTGGCCATGTCTCAGCTCTGCAGAGCAAGGTAAAGAGCACCACTTCTTGATAAACCATGAGCTTTGTTTTTGATTTGATGTCACAATCTTTAAACACCCATTTCATCAGGTGGCCAAGGGCTGCATTTGCACATTTGAGGTGATGTTGGATTTCTTTGTTAATGTCAGCTTTCTACGAAAGATGGCTTCCGAGGTATGAAAGTATTCAACATTTTCCAGTCTCACCATGGACCTGGATTACTGGAGCTAGAGGGACAGTTTGTTAGGAGCTCGTTGATGGAGCAACTCAGTCTTCTGAATGTTAAGCATCAGCTCCATTTTTTCCATGCCTCAGTAAAGATGTCAATGATTGCCTGAAGGTCTGCTTCCAGGTGAGCACGCACTACAGCACCATTAATGTACTAGAGCTCAATGTTTGAGGTTTTTCTTGTCTTGATCTTGGCTCAGAGTCAGCTGAGGATAAACATCTTACCATCCATTCAGTAGTTTAGCTCAACTCTGACTGGAAGCTTGTTGGTGGTAAGATGTAGCATCGTGGCAAAAACTGTTGAGAAGAGTGTTGAAATGATGACTCAACCTTGTTTAACTCCTGTTTTAACCTCCAAAGGATCTGTGATAGATCCATTACTAAGAACCACTGCTTGCATACCATTATGAAGCAGGCAGAGAATGGTGACAAATTTCAGTGGGCATCCATACTTCAGAAGGATCCTCCACAACATTTCTTGGCTGACAGAGTCAAAAGCTTTAGTGAGGTCAAAGAAAACTATGTTGGGAGGCTTGGGCCTTAGGCTTAGGTCCAGCATTTCTCCTGAAGCTGGCAAACTGTGAAGATCATGTCAGATGTGCCTCTTGGTGCCCTAATACCACACTGAGATTCTGGGAGGAGCTCTTCAAGAAGTGGAAGGAGGCAGTTCAGGAGGGTTCTTGCAATGATCTTTCCTGTGGTGGATAGCAGGACAATCTCTCTGTAGTTGGACTTATCTTGTTTCTTGAAGATTGTTACAGTTATGGAATCTCTGAGGTTAGCTGGGATTTCTTCATCATTTTAGAGGATTTCCAAGTTACAGAATATTTCATGTTTTTAAAATTTGGCTTAAGTTCTATTTGAACAAAACCCACAAACTTTGAAATTTCCTGCAAACTGGAAATCCTTAGAAAATGTGTTTCAGAAATACTGGAATGTAGCATTTCTGAAAGAAAACATGCTTCCAAGACTCTGATGCTGCTAAGGGAAT
>JAGPOW010003316.1:174018302-174036426 GCA_030014935.1 Caiman crocodilus
ATGTGTGTAAGCTATAGTAAATTTACTTTTATTCCACTCCCTACTTGCCTCCTTGATCCAAATGAACAGACTCACAGTGCCCAGCTGGCCTGTGACACCGATGGTGATCACTTTCAGCTCCTCTGAAATCACTAAGTTTCCAGAGCTCAGCTCCACTGCTAAGACCCTCAGTACCTAATAGCTGCAGATACAATGGGATTGTATAATACTGTTAATATGAGATGCAAATGGGTACCTCTAATCTTGGTGACTTCCTTTCTTTCCTGCTTTTTCTCCCTCACAGACATGTCTTTTTTCCATAATGCCCTTTATTAAGGAACCAGGAAGGCATCTTTGGTTCTCTCAGCATGAGAACAGAGTTTGCAGCCATCAGCATACTCCTGAATTTCACAGTTTTATCAGGTTAGAAGTAATTACCATGCATTACATCACCTTAAGTGCCATTATGCAAATTTGCATATGGCTTGACTGCACTGCTTAGACTAATATTTATCATCCTTTAAAGCTTCCCTTGGAAAGATCACACCTGTTTTCCCCAATCATATGCCTTGTGACTTGAATTGCAGCCACAGCAAAACAAGAATGCCGGCACATTGTAGCCTGCGGAGAAACTTCACTTGTCATTCTGTAACAATAAAAAGGTGAAAATCATAACAAATCATTTTACACTAACGATGATAGAGGCAATTACCACTGTATTAGGAAAATCCATCAAAAAAAATCAAACCCTGGTTCTGCTTACTGTAGCATGACAGGGCTTATCAAGCTCTGCTGCGCCAGAGATGTGGGTTCAGGAGCAGCATTGACTGCTCTTTGCTCATATACATATTGCCCACATGACAGACTCTCCAGTGCCTGCTCATATGGACTATTGATTCACTGCGCAAATTCCATTCGGTATGTACTGTGTGAATGCCTGATACCATTATCAATGGAAAGTGGCTTTTCAGCGGGTCACTTGTATTGATTCATAGATTCATAGATTGTAGAGTCAGAAGGGACCACAAAGGATCATTGTGTCCAACCCCTTGCCCCTGGCAGGAAACAGGACAGAGGTCAAATGATCCCAGCCTATCTCTATCAAGTCTATAGAGTCTATCAAGCCTCCTCTTAAAGACCTCTAAGTTAGGTGACAGCACCACCTCTCTTGCAAGCCCATTCCAGATCCTGACCACCCTTACTGTAAAAAATGTTTTCCTAATGTCTAACCTGAATCTACTCTCCACCAGTTTGCACCCATTATTCCTAGTTACTCTTAGGGGTGCTCTGGTAAATGGCACATCTCCAATTCCCTGTTGTCCTCCCTTGATAAACTTATAGGTGGCTACAAGGTCTCCCCTCAGACGTCTCTTGTGAAGGTTGAAGAGATCCAGATCCCTCAACCTCCCCTTATAGGGTCTTGCATGGAGGTCACTAATCACACGAGTGGTCCTCCTCTGAACCCTGTCCAGATGTTCCATGTCCCTCTTGAAGTGTGACACCCAAAACTGTACTCCAACTGCAGCCTGACCAATGCTGTATAGAGGGGGAGCATTACCTCCCTCAATCTGTTGGTCATGCATCTGCTAATGCACAACAAGGTGCGATTGGCTTTATTGATAGCTTTGTTACACTGCCACATCGCTTCGTTACACGTTCATCTTGGAATCAACTATGGGTTGGGTCACACTTTTCAGTGTTGGGGCAAGCTCCACTGTGGTTTAGAATGAAGCTGCTTTGACAACAAAGATGGTCTGAGAGTCTCCAAGAATAAGGGGTAGTTAGGATGTGGTCCAAACCAGGCTTTCATTGGATGGATTATCTGACAATCAGATGAGTGGGATTTTATTGACTGTACTGACTTTTATTTTATATTTTATTTTATTGACTATATTGACTATATTCGAGTTAAAATGAAATAGGGAGCTGAAATACATCTTCACCGTTACTGGATTCTTTGAACACAGCTTACCTACAAACCCATTAAATTTAGGTCTGACACACACAACTCAGTCATAGCCATAGCCAAACTGTTAAGGGTAGAAGAATTCCATTTACATCCACGGAGGCTCATTTGGACGATGGAGATAGGGATCCATCATTTCTTTTAGCCACAAACTATTTGGAGTTCAGGCAGGCCTCAGGCTTTAGGTAAGAGGAAGGGATCTGTATGGAGTAGAGCCATCTATAGACTCTGAAGTCTATAAATTCTGCAGCAGGGCCAAGCTGACCTTGGTGCACCTTACAAGACAGGAGCAAGATGGCTTTAATTTTTGATTCACTGCTTTAAGCGCATTGACTCATGCCTGTATTGTTGTCTCCTTTTGTGTCTACTGTTTCTTGGATGACACATGGGGAAGTGGACCAGCGAATGTCAGAGCTGAATTGCAACAGACAGAGTAGTTGCGAGATGTATATGCACACCCCACCAGAAGGTTGCTCTACAGCCCTTTTTGATGGTGTATGCCTATCCTCTGGCTGCAAGGGAGTGATGATACTGGGACATCCTATCAGTTGAAGTAACTCTCCCATGATTGGGGAACTCCCAAGTATCCATTCCACTGGAGTCTATGGCCCATATATGTAAGGTCTGGCTACATAAAGAAAGTGCACGTTAGCCAGAAGCAACCCCTCACATTTTCTCTCATGATTCATTCTTCCACCCCACAAGTTAATGCTATGGAAGATGTACAGAACCCCCTCTCAAAGGAAGTTAATAAGCCTATGGTAATAGCAGTAGTACTGGCTACCATGGAGGATGTAAAAAAGGATTCTATTACTGAGTGATGAGAAGATATTCTAGTTTTATCTAAGGCACTCTGACTCTGGTACAAGAAACAGGATTACCAGGGAGAGGATATATCTCTGAGAATATAATTTAAAAGAACCTTTAGAAGCTAGTGATCATGATTCTGTCAGATGAAGCACAGGATATAAGGACAGACAAGTTCAGACAAGAATTTAAACTGCCTGGACGGAGTTTTTGGTCTAAAAGGTGAAGTCAGAAATCACTGTGAGGAGGAACTTAGTAAAATAATGATTTCTTCTTTTTCTTGCCTGTTTTTCCTTAATTGTCTTCTTTGTCATATAAAATTTACAACCCAAGTTGAACCAGTACATAGTGTAGTAAGTTGATAATGGCCTACATAAATCAGGTAAATTAGCTATTTTTTACCATTTTTCTTCCTGAAAACTCTTAAGATCAATTTGTGCTGTCTCCCAAATTGGAAGAGAAATGTCTATACTGCTGTTGTGCTGATAATGCATATGAAGCATTTGAGCTATTGTGCTAACTAGCTACTGGTTATCATTTGGCTTTCCTATTACTTTGGGTGCACGTGTTCCAAGGGTAACCAATCCACAGGTCTGTATAATAGCAGTGAGGTCCAGGTACTGAAGCTTTACTTCCAAAAGAAACAAAATTCTGAGCAATTTCCAACCTGATTGTGACTGGCACATACTGCCAGGCTGATCTTTACCCAATGCCAAAGGACTGAAATAGGGAACCATTAAATATTAGTGACAAAAATGATACATACTATAGATTAATCAGTTCTTGTGATGCTGAATTTCAGGGATGGAAAACAAGACACTCAGGCTATCCTAAAGCACAGGAGCTTGGTATTAGTATGAGCATTTTTTCTTTGCCTCTGGCCAGAAGGAGATTTTCATAATAATGCAACCAGCATGTTTTTCATCCTAGAACCTTGTTGTCAAGCCAAACCTGGAAGAAGACTTAAGACTCGCAGAGAACAAGTCTGACTGGTGCTGTGTCATCACCAGCTTATCAACTGTATTGTCCAAGAAAAATTAATTATAAATAGGGCAGTAGCTGGTAAAATCATTGGTGTCAAGCTCAGGCAAGGTTATTGTGTAGATATGATATCTTTTATTAGACCAACTAAATATAAATAGTTGGAAAAAAATTCTTTGCAAGCTTTCAGGTACAAGCACCCTTCTTTGGGCACTGGTGTCAAGCTGCAACTTTCAAGATTTTTAGGGACTCTATCAAATGTAACAAAAGTGCTAGCAGGCCCTTCTTTAGAAAGGTAGCTACAGTGGACTCAACTGCAACATGCTTTCCTGTTTTTATGGAGGGAGGTAAGTTTTACATATAATGGGACAGCTTTTGGAACCCGTTTGCATGACTGGGTCCAACTCCATCAGTCAAAGCTAAAGATCATCTCTCCAGATCCAAGCAGCAGGAAGAAGTATTTCCACCCCTACAAATCCTTTTTGTAAATTAGGGCAAGAGCTCTTCACATCACGAAACCTTGAAGGCAAGGTCAGTCCATGCTGAGAAGAAGTGCCAGCTTCTGGAACAATTTGAGAGGCAAAGACATGAAAGGAGTTATGGCAGATGAGAAAGATCTTCAGAGTTCCTTCATAAGTACTAAAAAACCAGTTTGTCATGTTCAGAATTAATTTCTTTTCCCAATGAGCTAGTTTCCCAAAACTTTCACTTTCATCTCTTGCAGGTTAATGTACAACCATAACATACTCATTCCTGGACAGAAAAAAGAAAAAAACATATAGGACCAAAACCATCAATAAATGTGGATGAGAGAAGGTTGTAATGTTCCAGTAGTCCAACCCGGATATCTGTAATATGTACATACATGCCCCTTCCTTAACAAAGTCTCTATTAATCTCACAGTGTTGAATATATGTAGCCATACAGCACCTCATCAAATAGGAAGTGAGGTAAACTATACTTCTGTGGGCACAGAAATGAGGCACAGTGAGACTACAGCTATGTCTGCTTACTAAATTTACCCTACCTGGGCAGCAGTGCCCTAAAATACACTGGCTGCATCTCACAAGATGATGACTGCACAGTAGCTCATGTGATAGGAAGCATGATGCAATGCTACTGCGCAGTACTAATGAGCTACTGTGCAGTCAGAGTCACAAAAAGGCTATTTAGCGACACTACTGCGCAATATCTCTAGTTACTACGCAGTCATTTAGTACTTGTATAAGCTTGTTTATAGAAGTACTAAATGCCTGTGCAATAACAACTGCACAGTCAGTGTCTCGTGTAGATGTGGTCACTGTTGCACTGGGTAGACTGCCTCCTGAGCTGGAAGTAGTGTAGCCATGCCTGCATAGTACTATAAATGGTCTAATTAGCTCAGGGTGGGTTACTTGGCTTTGCCACTCATCAGTGCTAATTAGTCTACCCCAAGCACTGCGTAGACACAACAACATTCCTTCCAGTTTAGGAGCTAGCCTAAGTGGAGCAGTATAGAATGCTTGAGGGCAATGCTACCACACAAGGAAAGTTTGCTGTGTAATTATGGCTGAAGTGATTCGAACAAAGTTATATAAGAAGCTTGTGGTTGATCAGAAAACAGGTGTCAGGGAACCAATAGCATTGCCAAGGAACATCATTATGGTACATGTTGTGAATTTCTCAGCCTAATCTTTAATGTTCTAAACATACCCCCAACATCCCCTTGTCAATACTGCCGTGTATTTTTTTTCTTGTGAAATATAGTTATTTTCTCTGTATCACAAAAGAGAAATTATTTGGGACACAGAAGGCAGCTAACAAAATGATCTGTCTATAGAGTATTTTTTTCCATGGAGCATTTTTAAAGCATCTGTCTATAGAGAATTTTTTGAATAATTAATGATGAAATCCCAGATACACAACTGTGATGGAAAGTAAGGGAAGACTTATGTCACAGATCACTTTCAGAGGAAGATGTGTCTTGGGATTCCCCAAGAAGAAATCTTATTTAGTCTCCTTTTTTCAGGACCCCTTGAAGCCAGCCCTGACAAGTCTTCACAGGACACATCTGCACAGCAAGGAAGGGAGAGAGAGGTATTGGGTGGGGGTCCATGCCAGGAATGGGGCCACAGGGGTAAAACTTGGTGCAGTCAGGGGTATCAGGATGTGGTGTGAGAAAGGTACTTTTGATGTGAGGAAAGGAAAATGCAAAACCCTTGCTACAGTTAAGACAGATTGTTAACCCAGAATTCTTTTTAAAATGATAATCTGCAACCTCCAGGAAAGACAGTATTGAGGGATGTTGGGGCCACAGATGCCAGGCCTGTGAGTGGGGTTGGCCGAGGCCTGTACTTCAACTTTTCCTTTTTGTGTTTTAATTTTGTTTGAGTCATCTGGGACCCTGAAGCAGGGAGAGAGACCATAGGCAGTCTTCACAGGCCACGAGGAGCCAGGACAGCACAGCAGGTAGCAATACAATGAAGGAAGACCCGGCACTCTGACAGGGACAATCTGACATCCCATGGTCATCTCACACAGAAAGAGGCCAGGAGACAAGCAAGGAGACAAGGAGGCAGGTGAAGACATCAGAAGGGTCAGCTGGCGATCCAACATCTGACTGTCCTGAGGGTTGGCACATGGCTGGCGTATAGGGGAGGTGGAGCCCAAGAATGCCTTCTAAGGGCAGCACCTGGTCTGCAAGAAGCTATGAAAAGGAGGCCCAACACTGAAGAAAAAGACCAAGTCATGGCAGGAGATTATCAGGGCCTCCTTTGGGGTGAGAATGACCCTACACCAAGGTTGCCAGAACACACCCTGCAGCCGGCACTGGGTGCACAGTCCAAAGTGGCAAGGGAGCATTTCCACAAGTCCAGACAGGTGCAGTCCTCCAGTCTTAACTATGGGAGTTCAGATTCATGGTTGGAGAACATTGAATATTTCCTATAGTTCAAAAGGCATCTCTCACAGAAGGCAGACATTGATGAAGAAATCCAATGTTGCCTCAAATATGCAAGTGCAGTCTTTGGACATCTGAGGAAATGAGTGTTTGAAGATTGCAGCATCAGATCCAAAACCAAGGTAATGGTTTATCAAGCAGTTGCAATCCCCACAGTACAAAGCTCAGACATGGATAGCATACAGGAGACACCTCAAATAATTTTTTTCTTTTATATTACACAAATGGTGTGTTGGAATCAAATTCAGTTCCGTATCTTTATCTTTGTATGCTTTGGTGTTTTTGCTGATTAGGGAGCTCTTGGCTGTCAGAGACATCACTCAGAATCAGTCTGTGGAAGTGGCTTTCATTGATCCCCACCTCAAGGCACTGAAGAAGTACCATTAATGTTGCCTGTGGAAGATCTTTCAGATCCAGTGGGAAGACAGGCACACCAACATTATCATCTTCTCACAAGAAAACACTGTGAGAATCGAGGCAATGATCATCAGACCTCAACTTTGCTGGGCTGACCAAATCATCCAGATGTCTGAATCCAGATTCCCACAGCAAGTTTTATTCTTCATGAGACTACTGCCCAGGCCTGCCATGAATGTAGGAAGAGGCTGATGCAAGGACCTCAGTATTTTGGAACCTTATGATGACAACAGGAGATGGAAAAGTGGGAGCAGAAGAAACAGCATGTTGTGGACCAAATCAAGATTATGGAGCTACCCACCCCACACAGAAACATGTGCCCAAGTTACAACATAGTCTGTCAATCCTAGATTGGCCTTGTCAGCCATCTTCAGACCCAACATATTCATGTAAGACAATCACCCTCAATTGCAAGGGATTGATGAAGATGTAAAAACATATGTCAGTAAAAAATGTCAGTTGTCAGTAAAAAGTTTGAAGATTTGAACAAAACAGTTACAAAACTATAATGTTAACCTGGTGACAGTCACCCAATCAAAAGAACTATAATGTCATAGATAACCAATCAGAGCACAGTCTCTGTGGCCTGCTGTCAAGCTTAAATTGTCATCTGCCCCGGGCTGAAAACTTATGAAAGTATACTCCTATGAAAAAAACCATTTATAGGCACTATTTACAGCAAAGCATTCTCATACTGAGCCCCCCCCCAAATTTTCCCTACAAGAACTCCAGCTAGAACTCATCCCACTTAACCTCTTTGGTTACAATTTACTATTCAGCTGCAATTAGCATTGTGCTGTAGTTCTTCATAACCTAGAAAGAGAGAAAAAGATCATCCTCAGCAGTCCACCAAGGTCTCTGCTTTAATGAAGATGTTTCCTTAGCAGTCTGAGGACAATCATATTCCCCAAAGGTGAATATTAGAAGGAGATGTTTTCATCCCATCCCATTACACAGTGCCCAGTAGGGCCATAACTGCCATATGTTACCTGCTTTGATACTCAGAATTTATTGTGTGAAAATTCCTAGAAGTTCAGCTGGTATTTGAGTTTCTTTGTGCATTGCTTGGCAAAGAGAAAACAAATGGTAAAACTCCTTGCACATTGTAATAGGAGTCTGAGTGGTGGTGGGAAGAAAATGTAGTCTTTGGGGATAAATCTGGGATTATGTCAATTTTTTGGGGGGGTATCAGAAATGCTGAGTAGGAGAATGGAGTCTCCACAAACACAAAGCCTGTTAGAATTAGTCATCCCGGGGTAAAGTTACAACAGGAGTTTTAGTGGTGGGGGGAGGGAGGATTACTTTACTCCAGAAAAGAGAGAATCACTTTGCAGTAAGCCTTTGTGTCATGTGTTTGCTTCTCTTTTAATAGAGTAACAGTAAATTTACTCCATAATAAGTTTACCATGTAAGAATAACATTATTTAATTTCATTTGTGGTTTAGAAATGGGGAAAAAATGTTGTTTTGAATTAGTTCTTCATTTTGAAATGATGGCTCAGATTTTTCATCCTGATTCTCCTGCCCATAAATTTCTCAAGGAACAAAAAATTATTTTTGTCCAGGGAATATTTTGACAAAAGCATATTTTTGTGATGGCAATTTATGGTGCAGTGCATGTGCACATGCCTATGTATGTACATGTCTGTGTGTGTGTGTGAAAATTTCAATTAGTTCTACCGCTTCTTCATGAAAACAGTATCTGGTATCTTATTTGTTAGCTATCATACATATACCTTCCCCACACTCACGCACACGTACTTCTCTTTTATAGAGCATGAATGTAGCATCTCTGGTGGCAGGAGATAAGGTTTTAACTTTTATTGTGCTGAGTTCCCTGCAGCATCCATCCACCTCCTGGCAGTAGGTTTATTGTTTGTATTGTGTTTCGCTGTTTTTCTTGTTAAAATGGGTGACCCTGAAAAGTTCATTCTGGTTATAGCCGGTTTTACTGGTTTCTCAATTTTAAGGAACCGGTAAAGGGAATATAACTGGAAGATATAATACTTCTAAAACCCCAATATTTTTTAATTGTGGCTACTATTATTGTAAATTATATCTGCCCAGGTTATAAAATGCTATATATTTCATGCTTTATTTGATTAGGTTGTGCTGCTATTGCAAGATGAAAACAAATAAGCAAATACATTCCGGTAACACTAAGGTTTCATTATGAACTAGGAAAAGGGGTGGGGAGGGGGAAATGCCCTTTAACTGGAGAATTATTGCAATCAAACTAATTATTTTTCCACTTTTTTATCTTGGGAAAAAAGACAAACAAGTCCAGCCTTGTTCAGCTATTAATTCAATACAATACTAAACTCAAATTCAACCACTTAAAAATTCTTTCGTCTGAAACCGGCAACACACAGCAAACAGCCTGTAACCATATTTGTCCTCCTCAGTATTTCCAAAGAGCACTTCACCAATTAAAATTCCCTTCATGCCCCTGCTATAGTTAGTGCTCTCTTGTTTGCATAAGATACTCCTGTGCCATTAGTATGACGTGAATATTTTTCAAACACCAGTCATTATCTGGAGTCACAGCATAGCTAAAGTATCTTGACTGTGGCACTGAATGCAGAATTCAGAGTAATTTGATTAGGTTCTCTTTTTAAAATCTGATATGGGGAAGCACTTTTACATTATCCTGTAATGTGAAAACAAAATGAAAAGCCAAAATGGGTATGGAGAAATGCATCAGCCGCACAAAAGAGAGGCTTGCATTAAAGTAGGCTGTATTTAACCTTCACCTTTTATGGAGGAAGAAAAACAAGTTGACCACAAACAGCAGGGCTAATAGTTATTTTAAATTTCATATTATTCACAAAGCCCACATGGCTTAGGTACTGTAGTTTTGAGTACATCAAAATTTTAAGTTGCATGAATGGATTAGCCAACCTGGAAAAAAAAGGAAAAAACAAGCTCGATCTCTAATAGAGTTTTACAGCAAGAAAGTGATAATGCTTACTGTGCGTGCCTTCCACCTCCAGACTGGCTATGCTGCATAGTAAGCGTAGGATGTGAAATGCAATTTGTCTCAAAATATAAGTGACCTTGGGAAATGAAAAGTAAAGCATGTAGCTTGTTGCTTGTGAAAGAATCAGAGTAGAGAATGCAAAAGATCTCTCAATAGCCAATAGGGAATACAATTTGAATGGCAAAGGTCTTGAGGCAATTGTATATGTATTCTTATTATCTTCAATATAGTACCATAGGCATGCAATGCTACTTATTACACAACTGAATCTGAGAGAAGCAAGAGCTAATACATGGTGCTTGTAAAAGCATGAACCACCTTATACCTTTCAAAATAATTTGATGCTATATGACAAAGTCAAAAAGATTGAATTCCTCCTTAAAACCTGAAATGCCTTATGGAACAAGCAAAATTATCAAGAATAAAAGAAACCAAAGATTTGTAAAATGCTCAGCAAAGTAACTTACATAGGACCAAACGGCCCTGCGGCACCAAAGAAGATCTCAACAGGTAACTACAGTAGTATGCTGGGGAAGCAGTCTATGCTTTTGGCATTGTCTTGTGTCACTTCACAGCAGAGTCTCCTCAGGTCAGGAGTATAGGAGCCAAACCAATGAAGCCATACAGCCATCTCAACTGGTGTGAGTAAGTTAAAAATATTTTTGTAAATGCTAAAAAATTATGAATCACTGTGTGATTGAAGAACTCTGCTTTGCATTTAGAAATGAATATTTATGGTCTTTCCTTAAAGATTAAATTTCTATCTCAGGCTAACTGTTGAGAAAATAACCCAGTTTCCTACTCACAGATGTATTACTTTGAGGAAAAATCTGAGGGGTGCATCTTCTTGAGAAGGATATATTCCAGGAGTGAATGGGCACACACCATACTTAACATCTGTCCATCTCCTGAAATTTCACAACAGCTTCTATTGTAGGCTTTTGGAAGCAGGAGCCAAAAGAAAGATTAATGTTGTTACAGCATGGAAGCAAAAACCACAGCTGTTGTTTAAGTCAGCCTTCTAACTCCTGTGATGTAGCAACACATTGGAAAATATAAATGTATGAATATGTTACCTTTGGCTTCTTGAGAGGTCTGTCCATCTAGAGTTTGCCAAATTAGCATTGTCCACTGCATGTAGCTGGGCCAATGAGCTGGATTTTTATGCCCCAAAAGAACTGACCACTGATTTCTGTTCACCGCATTTCTTGTGTCTTTACCAGTGGTGTATTTGAAGAAATGCATTTTCCTGAGAAGCACTAGTGACCACTCAACACTGAACTGTGGTAGCTCCTTCCTCCATCCCCATCCTACATTTTTCAGGACCATTCAGTATTTTTCTAAGTGAATTGAACAATTAGCATGATAGAAAAAGTATTTATAGAATGAATTTTCAGGCTATAGGGAGGAAAAGAAAGTGGGATTAGAAATACTGCAAAACATGGAAGTTAAGAATAATGAATTTTGCACTGTTGGCAAAATATTTGTGCCTAGAATAAATGTGCATCCTGGCCTTACTGCAGTCGTGGTTCAATGAAACCAGGAAAACCATGGAACATGGAGATAATACTAGTGTAATCTATGACTAGCAGAAACTGAATTCCATTGAGAGAAAAGGCAGGAAAATGTTACTTTCCTTTGGAACAACACGGTCTAAGAGAAAACCCATATCTTTATTTTGCAGTCATATTTTGTACAGCAGCTAATAATATATAAGGCAACATGTTTAGATATTAGGAACATGTCATTTTCTTTTACCCTACACATGAAAGCCCTGTATGATACAATCTGTTTTCTGTGTTTCTCCTGTATTTTTCAAACTGAGGTATGAACATGAGCACTATGTCATCTGACTGTTACAGTTGGTGGTGGCAACTGTTGATCCTCCTGGATCATGGTGTATGCATGAGGGCCACCCAAACCTTCAATGTATATGCCTGGGTAGGAATTTTTGGAGGAGTGGAGGCTTCCCAGACTTTCCAACCTCCCTTTAGGCCACTGAAACAGAATCCAAAGACCAGACTGAGTCCAGATGTTTGATGGCTCTATGGCTATAGTTGTAGAGGTGTCGAGGAATCCCAGTTCTGTGCGGTAGAAAAGGATTCTACCACTGAACCACAGGGGTCTCCTCTGTCATCTTTACTTTCTACTTTAAACATTGATTTACCTCTCAGCAGCATAATACAGAGGCTCCTAATAGTCTACAGCTTTCTAAGGAAGAAGGAGATCCTCTGGGAAAATGATGTACTGTAGAAAACAAAAGTCTAGAGGTAATTGTTTTAACATGTTGTAAATTAATTGTCATCATATTAATAGATTTCAAAGTCAAAGAGATTTTTATGAGTATCTGTTCTGATCTGCTGTATTTCATGTGCCACAGTTTGCAACACACAGCCACAGCTAATAAGCGTAGGGGCCAAAGTATAGCACCTAAATGTATGTTAAGGCACCTATACAAGTTGTCTGATTTTCATATGGTACTCACAGCTCCTACTGTCAGAGACGTTCTCAGTTGAGCCTTTTGGAAAAATTACAAAACACTTTTTTCTTTCAGAAATTGCCAAAATTGTAATGTTTCAGGGAATGGCTGGATTTCAACAAAATTCTGACAGAAACCAGAAAAGACTTTCTGGTCTCTGCTAACTCACCAAGTCAGCTTCTCCATACCCCGCTGGGGAATCTTGTCTTCCAAGTTAATCAACTCTAGGGTAACTTGTTATGCCGACTTTCCCAGAGCAGGTGAGCTCAGAGTTTACAGGATTTACAGCTACCTTGGAGACAGGGATCTGATCCCCAGTCCACTGGACCAGGAAGTTCTACCTCCTAACCCCCAAACTTTGCCACCAGAAGTCCCTCCCCTTGCCCATACAAATACTCCTTTTAGCAAGGGGTTTTGCCATCTCAGAACCAGAAGAATACCAAATTATATTCTAAAAATCAAGCATCTACAACATTCATTAATTTGATTTAAAAAATTTTTTGTCCTGATTTACATGTGTTTGTGTAGTGTACATAGAGATAATTGTATAATAGTTTAACATGAAGTTTTATGCTTGTATATTGTTGAGACTGAAGGCGACAAGGAGAAGGGCTGACTGGGCATGCATGGGGCTCTCCCTTACCTGAATGAAGACAGCAGTGGCGGCAGCAGAGGCAGCGGCGGGGGCAGCAGTAGCTGACCCTCCTAAGGTAAGTGGGAGAGGGGCTGGCGCAACTGGGGTGGATCCAGAGGGCAAACCCCCCAGATCCCTTTTAGTTGAGCCAGCAGGGAGCTCTGTAAGGGTGCACCAGTGTTTACACTGGCATTCACGCAGGTGGGCAAGTAGGAGGGGATAGAAGGAAGACTTTGGCAAAGGTAAAGTGAAGGCATCACACCCCAAAACACCCCCCAAAAAACAAATGGTGTGCCTGCAGCATGCTGCTAGGACCCCTGCCTTAGAGGCACCAACTACCTGGGGCTTCTCTGAGGCCTCCAGCCAGATGGAGCCCACGGGGGGACTGGCGTCACCCTGCCCCCTGACCTGCAGGGGATGCACAGCAGGGCTGGGGAAGGGGCAAGGGATGGGGGAGACCACACCTATTCCACAGGCACATGTCTTAGGGCTCTGGAGGGGGAGGTGAGGGATCTCCAGGAGGAGGTTAGCAGGCTGAGTGGGATCAGGGAATCAGAGAATGAAATTGATGGGTATTTCCTTTCCATGCAGGGCCAAGCATCAAAGGAAGAAGAACCCCAGGAGGTACCCTCCGCAGCAGAATGGCAGATGGTTCCTTCCAGAGCCAGGGCTGCTCACAGTGGTGTAGTTCCAGCTCCCCCAGTCCAGCTGGGGAACAGGTACAATACCCTGGTGACATTGGAGGAAGTGGAAGGTGAGGAGGAAACCTCTAGTGAGGAGGTCACTCCACACACAGAATGGGCTGAAGGAGCCAAGTGGACCTTGAAGAAGAGGTGCTGCTGGGTACTCATAATAGGTGACTCCATCTGGAGAGGAACAGAGGATTCCATCTGTCATCAAGATCCCATGACAAGGTCTACTGTCTTCCCGGAGCATGGATTCAAAAAATGACAGAGATGATCCTGACCATCATCCGGCCCATTGATTACTACCCCATGGTCTTAATCCATGTAGGCACTAATGATGCAATCAGGAGCAGTCCAGATCACCTGATGAAGGACTAAAAAGCACTGGGGGGCAAGCTGTAGGAAATAGGGGCATTGGTGGTCCTCTCATTGATCCTTCCAGTGAGCGGGCATGGAAGACACCATGAGACCTGCATGTGGGATGTCAACTTGTGGCTTTGGGAATGGTGTCTCATGATGGGCTTTGGCTTTCTGGACCATGACCCATAGTTCAGAACAAGAGACATGCTTGGGTGCGATGGGCTTCACCTCTCCCCCAAAGGTAAGCATGTGTTCTCCTTCAGGTTGACTGATCTCCTCCAGTGGTCTTTAAACAAGGACATTGAGAGAGGGGGAGGAAGAGGACCTAAGGGAGCCACAGAACACTGAACCAAGAGCCACCCACAAGAACAGCCCAGCCAAGACCAGCGATGAGCACAAGAAATACCCAGGTAAGAGACAGGGGCCTGGACAGTCCAAGGATTGGAGGGGAGGTGCATACACCCACAGAAGGCCTTAAATATCTCTACACTAATGCTCATAGTATGGGGAGCAAGCAAGAGGAACTTGTCCTCCTGCCAGCTAACACATACCCAGACATAGTGGGTCTCACTGATACTTGGTGGGATCCAACTCACAACTGGGTGGTAAACATCAAGGGCTCTAGGCAGTACAGGAGGGCTAGAAAAGGGAGGAAAGTTGGGGGTGTGGTGCTCTACATCAAAGAACAATACACATCCTCAGCAAACAGCACTGGGTTTGAGGTAGAGCTGAATGAGATGCTCTGGGTCAGAATACAAAGGGGTTGAGGAGAAAGGGACCTAATGGTCAGGGTCTACTACAGGCCAGCTAACCAAGGAGAACAGCTGGACTGGGAATTCTCAGGTCAGCTCACAGAGGCAGTTAAGTCAAGGGATATGGTCATCATGGGTGACTTAAACTACCCAGACATTTTCTGAGAAGAGGAATCAAACAGGTCTGGCTGCTCACGTAGCTTTCTAGCTGAGTTAGAGGACCTCCACCTAACCCAGGAGGTGCACCGTCCCACCAGGGGAAATGCCTTGTTGGTCCTGGTCCTGGCCACAGGCTGCAACCTGGTTAGGAGACTGCGAGTGCTCGACCACCTGAGCAATAATGATCATCACCAACTAGAATTCACCATCCAGCACAGGGTGTCAAAGGCCTACAGCAAGGCAGCAGCCCTGGACTTCAGGATGGTGGATTTCAATGAGGTCAGGAGACTAGTTGGGGAGGCACTGAGGTCCCAGAGGGGAGGATAGTTGGGAGTCCAGTCAGCATGGTTGTTCCTTAAGGAGACAATCCACCATGCCCAAAGGGTGACAATCCCAACACGGATCAAAGTGGACAAGAGTGCTCAAAAGCCCCCATGGCTTATCAAAAGCATCTACAAATGTCTCCAAGCCAAAAAGGAGGTGTATATCCAATGGAAGGGAGGAGCCATCACCAAGAAGGATTATACCTCTTTGGCTCAAGATTGTAGGGGGGCTGTTAGAAAGGCTAAGGCAGAGATGGAACTGGGACTAGCAACCCAGATCAAAGATAACAAGAAATTGTTTTTTAAATATTTAGTGGGTAAAAAGAAGGTACCAGGTAATATAGGACCTCTGCAGGACATGCTTGGTAATCCTGTTGTAGCACCAGATGACAAAGCTAGTCTCTTTAACAGATTCTTTGCTTCCATTTTTCTGAGCAGGGACAGGGATACCCCCACACTGGGATTTCGATGGACCCAGAGGAGGCGCAGCCAGGCCCAGGGTCAGTGAGGACCTAGTCAGGGAACTCCTGGATGGACTAGGTGTGTTCAAATCAGCAGGTCCTGATGATCTCCACCCCAGAGTGCTAAGGGAATTGGCAGAGGTCATTGCAGGACCCTGGGACAGCTTTACAAGCACTTGTGGTGTTCTGGTGAGGTGCCAGATGACTGGAAAAAGGCTATTCCCATCTTCAAAAAAGGGAGGAAAGAGGACACAGGAAACTATAGGCTCATTATTCTTACCTTGGTCCTGTGGTAGCTCTTTGAGAAAATTATCCAGGAGCACATCCATGGGGGGCCAGCAGGGGAGATTATGCTGTGGGGTAATCAACATGGGTTCATTAGAGGCAGGTCCTGGCAGACCAACCTGGTTTCCTTCTATGACCAGGTCACAAAAGCCTTGGACACAGGTGATGTTGTAGACATAGTCTTTCTGGACTTTAGGAAGGCCTTCCACACTGTCTCTCACCCCATCCTCATTAAAAGATTAGGTGACTGTGCTGCCAATGACTACACAGTCGGATGGGTCACAAATTGGCTGGAGGGCTGCACCCAAAGAATGGTGGTGGATGGGTCATTTTCGACCTGGACAGATGTAGGCAGTGGGGTTCCCCAGGGCTCGGTCCTCAGGCCAGCACCATTCAATATCTTCATCGGCGATTTGGATGAGGGAGTGAAAAACACCTTGTTCAAGTTTGCAGATGACACCAAGATGTGGGAGAAGTGGGCCTGCTAGCAGAGAGGGACAGGCTTCAACTAGATCTGGACAGGTTACAGAGGTGGGCAGATGAGAATAAGGTGGGTTCCAATACGGACAAGTACAAGGTGTTGCATCTGGGAAGGAAGAACCAGCAGCATACCTACAGGCTGGGGAACTCCCTTCTTGTCAGTGGAGAGGCAGAAGAGGATCTTGGAGTCACTATTGATTCCAAGATTAACATGGGCCACCAATGTGGGGATGCAGTCAGGAAAGCTAACCGCACCTTGCCATGCAGCCACATATGCATCACAAGCAGGTCCAAGGAGGTGATCCACCCCGTCTATATGACATTAGTCAGGCCACAGTTGGAGTGCTGTGTCCAGTTCTGGGCGCTGCACTTCAGGAGGGATATGGCCAGCATCAAGAGGGTCCAGAGGAGGGCCACTCACCTGATCAGGGGGCAGCAGGGCAGGCCCTATGAGAAGAGACTATGGGACCTGAACCTGTTCAGCCTCCACAAAAGAAGGCTGAGAGGGGATCTGGTGGCTGCCTATAAACTTGCCAAGGGGGACCAGCAGGCAATGGGAGAGTCCCTGTTCCCCTGAGCACTACTAGGGGTAACAAAGAACAACGGCCATAAGTTGACTGAGAGTAGATTCAGGTTAGATATCAGGAGGCACTACTTGACAGTCAGGGCGGCTAGGATCTGTAACCAACTTCCAAGGGTAGTGGTGTTCACCCCTACCCTGGGGGGTCTTCAAAAGGAGGCTAGATAGACACCTAACCAGGATCATTTGACCCCAGCTTCCTTTCCTGCCGATGGCAGGGGGTCAGACTTGATGATCTGCTTAGGTCTTTTCTGACCCTACCAACTACCCAAAGGAGGAGCAAGCGTCGTGTCCTGGTCACTGGGGACTCCATCCTGAGGGGCACGGAGCATCCCATCTGCCGTCCTGACCCCTTGGGCCGAGAGGTCTGCTTCCTGCCTGGAGCGCATGTTCGGGATATCACGGAGTGCATCCGGAAGATGGTGAGGCCCACAGATTACTATCCATTAGTGGTAGTCCACGTGGGGACCAACGATGCTTCAAGAGGCCGGCTGGAGGACATCATTGAAGATTTTAAGGCTCTTGGAGGGCAGCTCAAGTCCATTGGAGCGCAGGTGGTGTTTTCTTCCATTCTGCCAGTGAGTCAACGGGGAAGGCAACACAAGGCGTGTATCGCGGCTGTAAACCAGCGCCTTTGGGGTTCGTGCTACGACATGGGCTTTGGATTCTTTGATCACAGCCCACATTTCTCTATGCAGAGCATGCTGGCGGAGGATGGACTTCATCTATCGCTTAAGGGTAAGCGTTTCTTTTCTTCCGGGTTGGCTGATCTCGTGCGGCGGGCTTTAAACTAGCTTCGCCAGGGGATGGGCCTGCCGGAAGAGGAGAGGATGCTCGGCCGCTAAGTCAGGTAAGTCG
>JAGPOW010003316.1:174051608-174067733 GCA_030014935.1 Caiman crocodilus
AGCACTGCACAGCCTATAAGTATGATGTAGGTTTTTTCTCCTGAGGTGGAGCACCTTGCATTCTCTGTGTTAAATGCCATCAGGTTTTGATCCACCCACCTTGTGAGCCTGTCCAGGTCAGCCTGAATTGCCAGCCTATCCTCTAGAGTGAATGCACTTCCCCATAATTTTGTGTCATCCATAAACTTCACCAGTCCACTTTTGATACACAAATCCAGATCATTTATGTATATATTAAAGAGTACTGGTCCAAGTACTGAGCCCTAGGGAATGCCACTGGTCACCATGTGCCACATTGAGTCAGTTCCAGAGCATGGAGCCAGTTCCCCAGCCATTGGGCTGTAAGGTTGTCAAGGCCAAGTTCCCCAATTTTACCAAGAGGACATCATGTGAGACTAAGTCAAAGGGTTTTTTTAAAATCTATATAGAAGACATCAACCTTTTCTCCTCTGTCCAGGTGATGCATCACCTGGTCATAGAAGGAAATGAGGTTGGTCAGGTGAGACCTACCCGCAATGAAACCATGTTAATTTCCCAATGCCAGTCATGTAAGAGAGGCTAAAGAGATACCACTTCATACAATAATCATAAAATCATAGATTCATAAAAAATTAAGATTGGAAGGGACAACAGGAGGTCATCTAGTCCAAACCCCTACTCAAAAAAAGACCATCCCTAACTAGATCATCCCAGCCAAGCCTTTGTCTAGCCAGGTCTTAAAAACCTCCAAAGATGGAGATTTCACAACCTCTCTGGGTAACTTATTCTGATGCTTTACTACTCTCCTCATGAGAATGTTTTTCCTGATATCTAACTTAAACTTCTGGGTTTACAGGCCTTTGTGGCCTGTAAACCCAGGTGGCCTTTGTTTTATGTTGATCCCTAGAGGGTTTGTGGTGCCTACCAGAGGGTTCATGTGCCCAGGAAGGGCTAAGCCAGGATCCAAGGGACTGGAAGAGGGGCTGTGTGCAGGACTAGAAGATCCAAGACCCCAAGGGGGCCAAGAGTATAGGTTAAAGTATAGCCCCTAGCTAGAAGGTATGCCTGCTGTGAGATAAGGAAAGTTAGCCCTGTTAAGGGGCAGAGAGCTGTCATGTGTCTTATGGTTTAAGTTGCTGTTTATACTAGTGGTTTGGGTTGGGACTGTAAAGGGAAAGTTTATGGAGGTCCCATTAGTGATTAGTGCCACAATCACCTTGAGACTTGACAGGGGCAGACTTAAAGAATCAGCTACAATTGATCCCAGAGAGGGGTGCAGCAAGACAGGGGACAGGGGCCTGGCAGACAGGGTCCAGGGGCCCTGTGACCAGAAGGGACAAACTAGAGCTAGTGCCTCAAAGCCAGATCCGACACAGTGGGCCCAGGCTAGAAGGCCTAGCTGAGAGGAAAAATGTGGCAGCTGAGGGTGCCAAAGCCCAACAAGTGAACAGTGATATGATAACATCTATAAGGCTTGGGGTATGGTGTAGAGGAAGAAAAGGAACGACACAATTTGTCCTTAAGGCTACAGGTGCTCTATAAGGGCCTAGCCACGCTGTATCAGGAGCATGAGGGCTATGAGACCTGTCGCAGCCACCAACAGTTCTTCAGGTTACTCCTTGATGTAAACCATAGGTGGAGTTCCTACCTGATTAGCTACCAATCAGATTTGAGTATCTAATTTCTTTCCTGATAGCATGAATTAAGATGTGCAGATTCCCTTCTTCAACCTCTTTAATGTGCTCACATTTTAGTTTTTTAATCTTTTATACAATTCAACATTTCACCAGGCTGATCATTAAAAATTCAAGAAAACAGGGGAAATTAATGCAAATGCTATGAAGCCTAAAAAGAGCTTTTTAAAATGCAACTCTTGAATTAAGATTTTAATTATATAATTTCTTTTCTATTATTTAAAATGTGGCAATTCCAGCTATTGTAGCAAAAAGGATGTAGGACTGAACATTAATTTCAGTAGCATGTCTGCACTTACCATGCGGTGATGAATATCTTATACCTGATCTTAAATACAGTCACACTCAGAAATCGATCTATAGATCTCTAGCTGATTTTCCCATTACAATCACAGAAAAAGACCCTGTACTACTCAAAGTAATTTAATATTTAGAGAACCAAATTTGCTAGGCAATGAGAATATCCATCCTTCTTCCTTAGGGAACTGAAGATGGCAATTAGGAATAGTTGTTTATTATGGGTTAGAAAGGTATCAATGATAATATATTTATAGGTAAAAAGTCTGGTTAAATTACATGAATATTACTAATTCATGAAAAGTAAGAGTTTGGCTAAATTGTAGTTGTGGTGGCCAGAGTCATTCTTTATACTGCAGAAAGGGGAATAAGACAGTGTTACAGAAGCCTCCACAATATGCCAGAGCTATCCAATGTCATCTATGAAGAGGCAACTAAGTTCAAACAAGCCCTGTATCACTGTTGCATTGGAGAACAAATAAGTGTCTCAAAGTGTGGAGTGACCAACTCCTGACTTTGATCAGTACACAAGGCTAGTCTCCATCACCCACTTGTTATATTTTTAGCAGATGCCTTCATGCTTTCTCCCACACTGCCTTTCATGCTAGAACAGAAAAGCTCACCATAAATGTGCACTTGAAGGATAAGGTTAAGATTCAAAATGATTTTGATAAATTGCAAAAAGGGGTATTATAAACTGGGTGAAGTTCAATAAAATTAAGTGTAAAGTATTGCACTTAAGACAAAAAAAAATAAATGTATACGTGCAATACAGTGGCTAAGGTGTAATACTGCAAAAAAGGATCTGTGATAATAAAAGAGCACAAGCTGAAGATAAGTCAACAGTGTAATACTGTAAAAAAAAATAGTATAATGGGATGTTTTAACAGCAGTATTGCCCTCAAGTCACAGGAAGTGATTCTTCTATTCCATTCTACGCTGATGAGGCCTTACCTGGAATAATATGCCAAGTTTTAGGGAGCTTCAAGAAAGGCACAGAAAAATTGAAAGAAGTCTAGAGAGCAACAACAATGATTAGAGGTCTAAAAAACATGACAGAGCAGGAAAGATTGATAGAACTGGAATTATTTAATCAGGGAAGAGAAGACTGGAGAGGGGATTTGATAACAGTCTTCAAAACCAAAAAAAAGAGGATATAAGAGTTATAAAAGAGAAAGGTGATCAAAAATTTTCTATATCCACAGGGGATAGGACAAAAAGTAATAAGATTCAATTGTAACAACAATGTAACAAATCAAAATGCAAGAACTTTCTAGCTATGGGCACACTCAGGCATAGTGTTTGTAGTGATTCAAGTGTTTTAGAAACTCTACAGAAAGTGTGGGGCGGTAGTCACATGATGCTGAAGCATTACAGATCAACTCAAATCATATAAAAATAATCTTGCATGAAACAAATAACGAGTTCAAAATAATTTATTATGAAGCCTTTTAAGTTACGCCTGTTCTTCCTGTCCAAGAACAACAGGTTGTCAGTCAGTCCACCAGCGCCCCACAGTGCCCTGCTTTTGAGGATGGTTAAGCACTGGAACACATTACCTGAAAAGGCTGTAGAATCTCCATCCTTGAAATTGTTTACATGCAGGTCAGACACATGCTTGGCTGGTTTAGACAGAGATGATTATGTCTTACAAGAAGGCGGTTAGGCAAAATGACCTCTTCATATCCCTTCCATCCCTATTTTTATGATTCTATCACTCTGAAATCCACAAACTCTCTTGACATTCCTCCTTTAAAACTTCCTTAGTCACACTTACCAAAAAACTTAATTTTGCATTGGCTGCTAATATGCTGTAACAACTGCCCTGCATGTTGACCAATATCATTCATTTTTCCTAGTGATCTCCCATTTGTTTCTGTTCTCTTATCTTTCATGTGACCTTATGTGATGTGTAAATAAATATTTTGGGCCAGAGACTGCATTTTTCTTCTGTTGTTATGGCCTCAAGTACAAAGAGATCCTGGTCCATGGCTGTATCTCCTCAGTGAAATAGTAATAATGAGTATGGTTCATGTTCATGCCAAGTGGCCAGAGATAGCTGACATAATGTACATTTCTCTTCTAAGATTACCCATCTGTTCTTAGCAGTAGATTGTTAGCAGATTCTTAGTGATCTGAAAAGACCCTGATAGATAATGGTATTCAAACAGCTTTTGACTAGTTCTGAACACTAACCAGAAAAAAATGTACTAGTGTCACTACTTTACACAAAGACTCAAATCAAATAATATTGATATATTCAATATTTAAACTATTGAAATATTTTCTATACAAATATTCTGATAACCTAGGACATATGAAAAAAATGGAAACAGACTCTTGCCACTACACTATGCAATTAGATCTATACCAGTCTACAACAAAGAAAAAAACTGGGTTAGAAATCAGGACCTCACTGAAATTCATAGCAGAATTACCATTGCCTCCAAGGAGATGGGACATCATCCAATGACTGTTACTTTTAATTATGTTCTAAATAAGATATGCTTTGCCTCGGCTTGATTTAGGAAGATTTAGAAACAGGAAAAGCCCAGATATTTCATTGTCAGTGTCAATCACCAAATGATGCTTACAGTATTGATGGAAATATTGTAGAGGAAGCAACTCTCAGAATGCAGAGGAGGAACAAAAAGATGAGCGAGTTTTCCCACCAAGAGCTTTGCCCACAGCAGCAAGTATATAACAACAACAGTAATAAGGGACACTGACAGATGTGCAGGTCCCTGGACTAACTCATGGCGCTTCCCTTTCCCCCCTCCCATCCTGAGGACAGCACTGGGGAAGGAGTGGGGCTGCTTCATCCCGGCCCTGCTCCCGGCATGCACCAATGGAAAAGACTGAAGGTGCTCCACTGTGGAGCATCTTCATCAGAGCCCTCATGTAATGAGGGTTCATTTGTCACACTATCAGGCACTTTTTAAAGTGCTCTGCAGTTGTGAACTGACGACTGTAGAGCTCTTTCTGTGGCTGATTGTGCAACAAAACATCACTTCCGTCATTGCCCCAAAGGGTCAAGGGAGTGGTTTGAAGTGGGCAGCTGTATGAGAGGGAGGAAATGCAGTCATTCTGTTCCTGAGGGATGAACATATAATTATAAGGTGAGTGTTTGCTTGCCCTAGGGGAGAGAGCTGGGCTGACAGGCGAGCCCAGATAACAGGTCTTCCATCATGAAACACAGACAGCAGGCTCTTCTTTCATAGAGATTTTATGTATAAATTTGCTCTCCCTTGTTTGGAAGTAACAGTCAGGAAGATTATAAGTGTGTGCTTTGTTCAGCACACAGAAAATATAGCTACTGTAGCTGTGATTTGGAAGCTTTTCAAAATTGTTCTCTTAGCTGGAGGCAGACTCCACAAGCTGCAGAGTTTATTAAAACAGTCCTAACCCACAGTTTACAGCACTACACTGCACACTTGAGGCTGCATTAGTAAAAACAGATGGGCAAGATGTAAAGCTGCATAGGCTAATTGGGCGCCCTGTTGGTGGACACTTTCCATAATCAGAGGGTTTAAAATGACATATGTTTATCTTTTCCCTCTCATTTGGATTCTGTTCCATGATATACACTAACAAGGCACCTAGTCCTGGACTTTTTGAGCTTGACATTCTTGTTTGGATTTTCACCTGCTGTTTGTAACCTCTCCAAGCCACAAAACATAAATGTTTACCTTGACCTTTCTCTGCAGATAGGCAGAGTTAACTTTCTGGAAATCATCATTATTAAAGTTATTAACATTTAGCACACTCTGTTTCAGCTAAGAATGGTTGCTGAAGGCAAGTCTTTAGTAAAGGGATGGCTGACAGAATGTGGGGGGTCTCACATGTGACTTACTGACAGTCTCAAAGTCCCTCACCTCCCTATTTGAGATGATCGAACAACTTCTATTAACTTTTTCCAGTCACAAGAAGTTGCCGAAGTGTAAATGTTTTAGCATGAATCAAGTGTAAGTCCTGATATATTTGTGGCCTATCTAGATACGGGAGATATCATAAACCTCATGAGAATTTGTTTAGATGAGATTTCAGCCCCCCAAATTTGCATACCCTTGTAAGCCATGCTGGAGCACTAGTTAATACAGCATTGATCATACTAGAGAGGCTACAACATTTATATGAAACTTTTGATTGATTATTGGAAGCAAGCACATTAAGAATCCAGATGGACTGCTCACTTGGGCCAAATATGCACAGAAATCAAAAGCAAATGAGGATGCTGTTGATGCAGTCTAGGATAGGGCCATGGGGTCCGACAGCCTTGTGCCCTGTGAGATTGTGTCATCAGGAGCACAGACTTACCCAGTTCTTATGCTCAGCGGAGATTAACCCAATTCTCTCCTGCCATACCTTTATGCTGAACTTGTCATAGTCAGGATGTCACCCACTTCTATTGCATGCAACTCTGGACATACCGGGTCCAGATCTTCTTTGGAGCTCCAACAGGTTGTCATAGCACCACTCTGTTGTTATTGTACATGTTGCAGTCTCATCTCTCAATGGGAAATCTTCAGCTGTTCTTTACCTTGGCTGGTCCGTGCATGTCACATGTCTTGAACCTGTCTTACAGAGACTGTGCCTGTGCCAATCCTCCAATCAGTCATTCACCATTCAGATCAGTGGACAAGGAAGGTAAGATAATTCAAAGGATAAAACAGAAACTCAAGTAAAGCTCAAATGAAGGTGTTGCTGCTTGGGATTTCTTCTCTTAATCCAGGTCTTAGCACTGTGGGTCTTTCTTCACTGCCTGGCCCTTCCCAAAGTAATAAAGCAATGAAAAAAGAAAAGTAAGGGGCTTCTTGATCCCCTTCACCCTACTTGGACATTTTCCAGCCTTAGACACACTGGCATCTGACCTCAAAGTTTCAACAGCTGCTGCTGCCTTCCCAGTGTGGCAATTCTGTCTGCCAGTCCCTGTTTGCTAGGCTTTTGTGTGAGCCTGCAATCAACTTCCCTGCCGGCGCGTTTGAGCAGGTGTAGAATAGGGTCCTGACCCTGTACCCAAGGCTGCAGCCCAGGCTCTTGTATTCTGTGACCTGTTAATTAAAAGGAAAAGAAAAGGAGAACTCAAAACCAAAACCTTAGAGAAATGCTGCCAGCATTCCTGATGGCATCTCTCCCTCAGTGCATCTCCCAGCAGACACTCCCTCCATTTGCTGTTGCTGGTTTTTGGTCCCTTTGGCAGGGCTCAGGCTCATTGAGCCCCTCTGGGCTCCCAGGAGCCATCCCCACCATTGCTTTCTGGTCCAGAGCTTATTTGCTGGAGTACCGGCATCCCTGGCTCTCCAACACTTCCTCTTCTGGCCCTGGTAGTGGGCCAGAAATAACCTTGCTACTGCAGGTTGGGCTAAGTCTGATTGAGTAGCTACTCTTAAATCACCGCAGCTGCTTGTCTCCCAGAGTTGTCAGGTCTGGCAGGGCTGGTGGGTCTCTTCCAACTGGCAGTAAGTAAGTATTTTCCTTCACTTCGTTACAGACTCCCATGCAGATTCAGAACTACAGGGTTTCAGGACTAAGCTTGATGGCTAAAAAATGGTATTTAGAGGTTTGCTTTTGGGAATTGGCTTGTAGGTTAAGTAGATATGCATTAGAACAATGGTCGAGGGCATTTCTAAAAGCCTGTTTCTGAAACCTTCCTCAAGACCCACCGTGTCTGACAGGCAAGCAGCAAGCAGATGCACAGTCTGGGAAATGAAAGACATGTACCATACTGTTCCATAACATGATATAAGTTGGCACCAGGTCACAATACCCAGATGCAAACCCTTGGGATTTCTGTTTTTCAGGAACAGACCACATTAGGACAAGACCAATAAAGCTCAAATTAGGATGTCTGCACGTGATGGGTTCGTGAAACAAAGGAATATTCTGGCAGAACAGAACGTGGATAGTATGACGACCACAGAAAGACCAATCACGATACCAAAAGACGAAGAGTTATCACAGAGGGAAAGATACAAAAGGGGGGATTTCAGAACAGAAAAGGGTCCCTCACAGGGGAACCAGAGACCACCATAAACAGAGGCACACCACCAGTCCGTCTTCTGCACCCCATTGGTGGGGGGGACACAGATCAGCCTGAGCCTCTGACTTCCAGGCTGCTGACACCTGACATTCAAGAGTGTGTGCTGGCCAGACATACCTTCCCTCTGACGACAGCTCTAGGACTGTAGATATACAATTGTTTTCATTAGTCTTATCTGCTATCACTGTCTATCAATAAAATTTGCCTATTATTGAATGGGAAACTCAGGGTCAGTCTGAGAGCTTTGGGTCTGTCTGGAACAAAGTATCTGGGCCATAAATCCAGGTCCAACAAGTCTATTTTCTAAATTTTCAAAAATGTCATGATTTTGGCAGCCTCTGTGCCCAACATAAGAGAGTTTGAAGGAGATACATTTTTAGAAGGGGCCCCCATCTTATGGCTGTCTAGTCCTTTTATAGCTATTTCATGGCTCCAAGGTTACTTTGAAAATGTAAGCCAATACTCATTAAGTCATCTTGCCATTTTTCTTTGAGTAAAAATGATGGGAAAGAGCAGGGCCTTAAATAAGGCACTTAATTTTCATAATACTCTATTACCATCTGGCTCATAAAGAGCTACAATTCCTCAGGAAGGGTGGTAAATAACTGGGCACTTTTTGTGGAGAAGCAATGTTCCCACCATCAGGATTTTTGTCATCTAACCTGACTGGTAAGCAGAGGAGTGAATCAGGGAATTCTTTTATTTCCTGCCCTGTCTTTTTCTTCCTACTCTATCCCTGTGCCCTCCCCCACAAAAATGCATCTGTTTGATTGGTTTCTGACTTAGAGATAATCACAATCTGACTGAGAAGAGCCAGGATGTAGTGGAGTCTTGCTGATCTTCATGGCTGGGTAAGTGCTATGATGAACATACGTTCAAATGGTTCCCTGTACAAACTCTAGAAACAAAGCCCAGGAAAAGCTGAGGAATTAGGGATAGGAGATAAATAATCACATTCTTACTTATACTAAAAGGAAGTACCTGACTACTTTTCTCTACACTGACCTTGTTGGAGCAGCAGTGGAGAACTGTACACCAGGCATTGGTGAGTATGTATCACTTTGGTTTCTATAAACCAATGTCAAAAGTGAGTTATTCAGTCAGTGGAAATAAATGGATTTCTCCAGTCAGCATAGTTGATGTGTATTCTGTATATCACATTTATATGCCCCAACACCCAGATATGTCAATAAACAAGGTCCTTCTTACTGGAAAGAAATCTGTGCTCAGAGCATACACTAAGAGACAAATCATGACATGGCACAAAAATCATCTGTAGTGCATTACACGTGCCAAAGAAATGTATTGGGGTCAATTATGCTCCACTAGAGTGGAAAAAAAAACAGAAAAAAAAATGTCCTGGTTATAATGAACTGGATTTTCTGAAACAAATCATCTCTTCATCAGCTGTAAAAGTATTCTTGTAGAGTGGATAAAGAAGGCCTTGTAGGTCAAATGTTATAAGCTGGGCTCTGTAGAGGCACACATATGCATTGCTTTCTTCAAGCCCCACGTTCAGGCTTAGAAATAAATGTATTGTTGAATTGTCGTCATCACTGGCAGTCCCTCAATAAGATGCTTGTAGTCTTCTAGTATCTAGAGAAGTCATCAGTGAATTCATAATGACTGAGGAGCCCAATCCCAAAGCTGCATGTTTGACAGCAGACTTGGCAAATAGTTCCAAGAGGAAGGAGTAGAGCCTGGTGATGTCAGGTCATAATTCATTCTCTTTGTCTCCCATCTAGCTGCCTCTGCACAGTGAGGAGTTTTCTCAAAATGATCGATGCCTTGTCAGATTTCATGGTGCCATTGGGGATGAGTCAGTGCTCGAGCCTCCCAGGTATTGATCTTAATACTGCATTTCTTCAGACTGGCCTTCAAGGTGTCCTTGAATCTCTTACTTTGCCCACCTCTAGAATGATGGCCATTGGCGAGTTGGAAGTATAGGGCCTATTTTGGGAGCCAGCTGTCATGCATCCTTATGACATGGCATAGCCAATGGAGCTGATGCTGCATAAACATAGCTTCAATGCTGGTGGTATTTACTTGAGTCAGAACACCAGCATGCATTCTTCTGCCCTTCCAACTGACATGGAGGATTTTCCAAAGCCCACACTGAAAGTAAAGTTCCAAAGCTTTCTGCTATTTCCTATATGTCAAACATGGCAGGATGGATTCTGTATATGCCCGTGCCCCTGCTTTGTACAGACAACCGACTTTGTCCCTTCTCTCATGCATGTCGGGGAGTATAATGTCTTCCAGCTCATCTGCAAGGCCTGTACCCTGCCTTACCTTAAGTCACTGTTAATGTCCCACTTCTGGTATGCTGTTCCCTCCAAGTTGGGTTTTAGATAAATTGCTTTGTTTTATCACAGCAATTCTATTAGAGATTGCAACGAAAACTGTGGCCATATTTCATGGTAAGACATGGAGCGTCTATGGTAAACGATACATATTACATATAATTACCAATGTTAACACTATTTTTAGCATAGATTTATTTGTGAGGTAAGATCAATCAAACAAGACAGGCTCCAGCTTGAATCCATGAGACTCTTCAGCAAACCAAATCCACAAAACTTCACCTCCCTCTATATATCTTGCATAGAGAAAGGACAGACAGTGCTGTAAACTCTCCCTATGCCTCTTTTTTACTGAAATAATATTAATAGAGCTTTTAACAGCAGCACAGGAACCCATGGGAATAACTGTATGAGGCTAAGAACAGTAATGAATTTTCATGAAATGCAGAAATGCATATTTGGAAATTTTTTCATGGCTCTCTGGTGGATTGGGAAGCCCTGACAATGCAGTATTTAAATTCCTTTATAGCTACAGTGTATTTTAAAATGGAAAGGAATTAAATATATTCATTAACACTGCCATCAGTCTGTTAGCATGTGTATGTATCCTAAAAGAACTAATCTTTTGTCTGCCATTGCAGACACTTGCTGTAGCTAATGCTGTATTGTATTGATTCTCTCAATTCCCTGAAAACATCGCTTAATTCCAGCAGTCAGTTTGAAAGACATAGACAGTCCGTATGAATATATTTGCCATTCTAGCCACCCACATTGAGAAATGGTTTTATGGGTTGATTAAAGCAATTCTTTGTTGCAATGGGACAGTCCAGCCTTTAGATGAGGGACAGTATGGTGCTTGCCTATATCAGGGGCCAGCAACCTACAGCCCATGCTCTGATCCCCATCCATTTGATCCAGGTACACCAATAGCACAGGATTTTTCTCTCCTTACTGCAGCCTCTGTTTACCACTGCTGGAGCAGCTGGAGGGGAATGGTGGCCACAGTGCCAACTGGCTCACAGGCTGAGGCTCAGGTCAGTAAAAAGTTGCTAATCCCTGGCCTGTAACATTGAAAAAAGTAGAAGAGGTGACATAACAGAGAGAATCACTGACACTGCGCATAGTGAAGAGGAATATAGTAAAAGTCTTCAAATACAGGAAGAGTGGTTATTAAGAGGATGGTGATAGATTGTTCTCTGTGGCTGCAGGAGACAGGAAAAAGAAATAATGGTCTGAAATAGCTACAAGGGAAGTTGGCATACGCTCATGAGCAGTAACTTCCCCATGCACTTTACAGTGGTATAATTACAGGTATGTACACAGCTTAAAGGAAGTACCTGACTGTTTCTTTCTACATTGACCTTGGTTGAGAAGCAGTGGAAAACTATACCAGGAGTTGGGTAGGTATGTATCACTTTAGCTCACAACGTTGTACAAAAAGAGGAACACATTTCAGAATAACAGATCCAAGGGAGAGAAAGAAACTTCCCAGGCTCAAAGACATCAATCACCTAAACCATCACCATCACCAGGTGATGAGAATTTTTCTAATGACCTGGGCAGGACAAAACTGTTTCTGAGACAGGAAGGAGACAAGCTGGAATTCTATTGTCAAGTTTTGTTAAAATAAGTCATTCAGCCATTTAAAGGTCAGAGCATAGCAGGGTGAATCTAGATAGCAAATGTGATGTTTGCAGTATAATTCAAACTTCCAAATCCTCATCAGACATCCTCTCTTGGTTCATCTGAATGACATTACTAACAGGTTGGCAGCCTAAGATTGGTACCTCCTGGGGAGAAAGAACCAGCAGCACACCTACAGGCTGGGGAACTCCCTTCTAGTCAGCACAGAGGCAGAAAAGGATCTTGGAGTCATTGATACCAAGATGAACATGAGCCGCCAATGTGGGGATGCAGTCAGGAAGGCTAACCGCACCTTGTCATGCATCCACAGATGCATCACAAGCAGGTCCAAGGAGGCAATTCTCCCCCTCTATGCGACATTGGTCAGGCCGCAGTTGGAGTGCTGTATCCAGTTCTGGGTGCTGCACTTCAGGAAGGATGTGAACAACTTGGAGAGGGTCCAGAGGAGGGCACTCGCATGGTCAGGGGGCAGCGGGACAGGCCTTACAAGGGGAGGCTACAGGACCTGAACCTGCTCAGCCTTCACAAGAGAAGGCTAAGAGGGGATCTAGTGGCCATCTATAAACTGGCCAAGGGAGACCAGTGAGCAATGAGAGAGTCCCTGTTCCCCCACACACTACTGGGAGTAACAAGGAATAATGGTCATAAGTTGACTGAGAGTAGATTCAGGCTAGATATCAGGAGGCACTACTTCACAGTCAGGGAGGCTAGGATCTGGAACCAACTTCCAAAGGAAGTGGTGCTCGCCCCTACCCTGGGGGTCTTCAAAAGGAGACTAGATAATCACCTAGCGAGGGTCGTTTGACCCCAGCATCCTTTCCTGCCCATGGCGGGGTCGGACTTGATGATCTGTAGGTCCCTTCCGACCCTACAACTATGAAACTATTCAACCTTCTTCCCCGCTATTATACCTATCAAATTAAGTTCTCCATACCTTTCCAATCCCTACTTTTATTGCTGGACCCCTGATGTTTCTCTGAGGGCTTCTCTGAAGGTTCTGTAGCAAAGGAGGGGCAAGTGAGTTGATTGCTCTGGGTGCCAAAGCAAAAGGGTACCACCAGGCGCTGCCCAACTGGGGTAGCGCACAGGACGGAGCCACAGATGACTTGTTTAGGGGGCATGGCGACACGGGGGAGACCACTTCTGCAGCTGTGTGCATCCCTGGGCAAACATGGGGAGCCAGGGGTCCAGGTCCCCCTGGACCTGTGCAAGGAGTAAGGGTAAGCTGCTGCTGTGGGCTTGCCCCAGGCACCAAACTTCCTTGCTACAGCACTGACTTGTCTAGACAGGGACATTATACTGATGTAGGAGAGAGTGGGAATTTAAAGCATTATATAACTCCTTGCATGGACACTGTTACTCAAGTATAGTGGTTTTCTGGTTTAGATTATGCTACTCTGAACATGGTTTAAGGCAGGTATGCCACAAATTAGCCCTGCACACTCCCCAAGTGCTACTCTAATCACCTTCCTTTGCCTAATCTGCTGCTCTGCTTTCTGGTTCCTGCTCCATTTGCCACTGTGCTGCCTGTCCCCTCTCTGATCTGCCACATGCCATACATAGAGGCTTGTTGTGCCACATGTAGCACACATATTGCATGTTCCCCTTACTGGTTTAAGGTATAATAAAAAAAGCCATTCAGGGACACTTTTTTAAATATTCTGTACTAAAGCTGTCCACAAATAGAAGTTATATGGGGTTTTAACAGTATTAGTGTAACTGGAGAATGTCTGCATGAAAGGCTGTGTATGTCCATAGGTGGATACATTAAACAACAGAAGGAGTAAGTAACAGGCTTTGTGAAGGATATAGGGCAGTCAGGGAACTAGACTTTTCCAGCACCTCTCCTTTTCACAGTACCCCACAATGGCCTACAAACCGCTTAGGAAGCTTGCTAGTCCTATAATAGTTTTGTCCATTGTCCTAAGATCTCTGGGCTTTTATACACATACCATTTTGTGCTGCGACACGCTGCAGAGCCAATGCATTGGAGCAGACTTCATTAATCTGCACTGTGCCATGTTGCATGTTGCTGCATAAGCGGTGAAATGCGTGTCAGCACACAGAAAATGGCAGCGGTGCACTTTTGAACTAAAATGCTTTCAATGTGTTTTAGTTCAAATGCATACTGCCACCATTTTCTCAGCACAGATGCACATTTTGCCATTTATACAAATGTAAGTGCTGAGGCGCTGTGCTTTTAAAAGTGCCTGGTCCTGCGGCACAAGCATGTGTACAAATGCCCACAGTGATTCAAGGACAAAAAAGAAGTGAATGTTACAACTTGTACCATGCTGTACATTCTTGAGTTAAATGTTAGAACTAGGATGCCAATTTCTGCCCTGACCTTTAGCCATTTAATTCAGATGCAATGTACAACTCAGAGAAGCCAGCTGAATCCAGTGGGCTTATCCTTTTATATGTCTGGGCTTGCAACTGGCCCTGAGAGCCTGCTTCTTTAATACTGAACCCTCTTGTAATATTTTCAGCAATGTTTAATGATTATTTAATAACCTCTGCATACAAACCACTAATCATATTTCTAAAGGTCTAATGATATGACCTTTCAGCACTAAAGTGCCTTAGTTAAAAATCTTTACATTTCAGTGAGCTGCCCATAAAACAAATCATGACATTATGTAATGATCCTCTTCTTTTGCCTAGAAGAATTGGCAGGGTATAAAGTACAGTAAAAAGGATAAAAAAAATAATAACTTTTTTACTAACAGTGCAGGTGAAGACTAGATACGTGGGTAATCAAATTTCATGCTTCAGGGCGCTGTCTGATCACCTGTGGGGTTCAAGGCAAGAATTTCCCTTTCTTCTGGCTCCCTGAAGAGCACTGAACAGATGGTTACATGAACTCTGGGATCGTTTAGTCCTCCCTTGAAGCATAAAAAACTGTCCACTGCCAAAGAAAGAATGACAAGTTAAGGGTCTAAACCTAGAAGCATTTATATTTATACAGAGTATGCAAAAATGTGTTCATCTGAGTACTCAGGGTTGAGCTAGTCGCCCACAGGAATTTCTAATAACATTCTTTTCTCCTGTTTTATTTATATACATAAATGTAGACCTTCTGAGCCTGCTACATGTGCCCTTAGCTACTCTTATTATACCAAGCAGCATTGCTACTCTCCCTCCACTATTCATGCTACTTGTTATAGTTCTCTTCATCGGGTCCAGCCCCCTGCACTTGGGCAGGAAAGACTGCTGGGGTCAGATGAAGGCCATCTGATGAAGGTCATAATGAATATATATATATTAACTGCTAGTGCTGGTACACAGACACACACACGTAAATAATATATTACTATCTGCTCTACACCCATTGCCAGGGGCGCTGGAAGGAGTGGGTGGGTAGGCAGGGGTGGTCTTCATGGAAATTGCCTGGGACACCCATGAGCAAAGTGCATTTGGTGAGGCAGATGGGATGGGGCTGCAGGCAGGTGAGTAGTGGCATCCAGGAGTGGGACAGGTAGGCAAGGCCGGGGATGGTACCAGGGCCACATCCAGGGCTGGGATTGCAGGGTGGTAACAGCTTGGGGCTGGGACTCGGGGCATGGGTTGCAGGGCCTGGGGCTTGAGGCAGAGCTGTGATCCACTCCCCACACCTAGTCCCTGACCCTGCACTGTCATTACCCCACAATCCCAGCCCTGACTCTGGCCTCACGTATCTCACTGCTTACCACCCACTTGTAGCCCCATCTCATCTACCGAGCTGAGCATAATTTTCCCATGGGGATCACAGGCCAGTCTCCATGGAGACACTGTCCACCCATCTGGCAGCTCCATCTGGCACCTTTGGTTATGGGGTGTCTGGGCAGCAGGGCTGGGTCTGACAGCAGCAGTGACACTGGCAGCAGCAGCTGGAAAGAACTGACATCTCTGGAAGGACCAGCCACACATGCAATGGCCCGGACTGCTCCACCGTGCCTGAGCCAGGCAGGGCAGAGGGATCCTCTGTGGGCCTGAGAGAATCCCTTGGTTGGCCAGATTTTGCCCATGGGACATATTTTGTCCAACCCGATATAGACTCTTCAGGCATAGATGTCTAAATACTTGTACATCACCATGAACAATCTTCTAGGTAACTATATATTTGGTTATCTAGCTATAAGATGTAAATATTTCATTGATTTAAATAGAGCTATCTAAAATTATTCAC
>JAGPOW010003316.1:174067833-174084116 GCA_030014935.1 Caiman crocodilus
GTTGTGTTTGCAGAATCAGATCTCAAGATGGACTACAGGTATGTATGATACATTAAGGCAGTGTGTGCATGTGTGTGTCTGAGAGTGAGAGAGAGAGAGAGGGAAGGAAATGCAATGTAAAGGAAAATAAATTTTACTGGTGTTTTCAGACCATTAGAAGCCAGTAAAAGCCAGTTCCTGGTGATCAGATTATCAGCCCAGTTGACTCAAATTCTTAGCTTCTGTGATTTATTGCTAGTTTCAAACAGCTGCTGCTCTGATAATGATCAGCACTAACAAATTAGGATCCTGTGAGCTAGGGAGACAAAATGTGTTCTTAAAGCACTGCCTGAATTCCTAATGGCCATGAATGTAATCCTACATCTTGTTTCATATCCATTTTTAACTGAATTACTGAGCCTGCTTATATGTGCAGCAATTAGACTTTTGCTTACAAATAGAAAATATTTCAAGAGGAGTCTCTCCATTTTTCTTAATATTTCTCCCCTGCCACTGCATGAAACAATTTTTTCTATATTAATTATATATTAATTTAAAATTCGTTTTTGGCATTTTCAAATTAGTTTCACAAATTCAACAGGTGGAGGGCAGTTGCCAACAAATACACAATATTCTGCACAACAGTTAATGTGGGGGAGGGATTTTGTTCAAGATCACTATGGCAAATGCCTGCTGTTACACAAAATGCTTTACAGGAATTTTGAACAAACAGGTTTAAAGCCTCCCATGAAAATCTGTTCCATGGTAAACTACATGGCCTCAATTTATCTACTATGGTATGTCTAAAAAAGGGAGCTGTGGCAAACATGAGGTTGTTCTTTAATAATTGTGGCCACAAGAATGTCATTCTTTCTTGCAGTTGCCTAATGCATTGCACTTAATGAGGTTTAGTAGAGATGCCAGTGTTAGGTATTCCTTAATGTCAGTACTTAGTAGTTAAAAATGCCTCGGCACAGTGGAATTTCTTGGCACAAGATTCCTTGGTGCGATGGAATTTCTCAGTACGGTGAGAAAACCCCGGTGCAGTGAACAGTTCCCGCCAAACTTAGCAACTGCATTGTTTGAGTGAGTGTCACCCATTGGCTTGTTGTAAATTATTCCTACCTGGCGACTAGCAATTGGCTCCCTAGCTGTATAAAAGCTAAAGCAGTTTCCGCCCATGTTGGAGAACTCCACGTGCATCTTGGAGTAAACTTGGAGGACTGATTACCCACCAACAACTCCCCGTTGCCAACCGTCCCGACATACCCCGTGCCCTGCATGCTCGAAAATATCCCGTGTGTTGTTCAGAGCTCTACCCGGTACAACTATAACAGAAGTGCCTGCGCTGTGTACATCGACAGTGTGAGTCTATGTACATCGACAGTATAAGTAAAACCATTTCAATTTAACCAATACGTGTTTGTGCCTAATTCTGCTCCATCGGTCAAAAGTACCCACCTGCCATCTGGACTCTTGACCACAGCCCTGCCAACTATACTCGGCACCCACACTTAATAGCTTGCTGTCTTTGACTCTGCATCTGACCAAGAAGGTTCTGAGAGAACCAGAACAATGGGCAGAAGCATCTTGGCCATCTAAAGGAATGCAAACTGGTTGTATTGCAATGAGAAAAGCCTGAGTAGCTTATAAATTGTAAAGCAAAGGGTCAGATTCAGGGGGTGTAACATAAACATACATGCTGTTCGTTGCTTTAAAATCTCTTTCAGCTTAAATACATTTTTTCAAATGCTGCAAAAACTTTTGCTTTAAGAAGGATGTTGGCCATTATCCCAGTTTGTAGTTCCAAAATTAGGGGAATGTGGATGCTCTGAACCTAGTTTGTGACCTGCAAAATGACAGGTTGATGATACAAGATAGCAAATCCCCCCACAAAAGGATGTAGTGCAAGAGGCTCCAGGAAGATAACTAGGGACTTATTGCTATGGAGATGTTCAGCTATTAGTCCCTGTAAGGGAGCACTAGGAAACATTGAGATAAGTTGTGAGTATAAGAGTGGAAGAATCATAAAGATTCAAACTGGGCACGTCTACATGTGCACATTTACTGCACAGTAACCAAAATTACCATGCAGTACAGGTGCACATCTACATGTGCACACTCATACTGCACAGCAAATATGGCAACTTATACCACCTTGAGCACAAATTTGATACCTGTATCATGCAGGTGTCAAATTTATGCCCGGTTAGTCACTGTGCAGTAACACACATGTAGATGCCTTACTGCACAGTAATACTATGTGTGTCGACTGACTTGAGACTAACTTCAGTCCCAACTCAGTCCACACATAGCATTAATGTGCTTTAATGTCTGCAAGTGTAGATGCTAGGCTATTCCCACTTACAGCGCAGTAACCTACTGTGCAGTAAATTTAAACAGGCATAAATGCATATTTAGACGTGCTCCCTGAGACAAATAAGGGCAAACGGCTAAGCTCCTAAAGTTTGGGTGCTTGAGGTAGCCAGAAAGGGACAGAGGTACAGCTCACCCCAGAACTATCACAAATTGTTAATGGAGAGGAGACAATTGTGGTAATCACAGATACTGCCTCACGATGGAAACTATATTGACAAACTGAGACCCAAACCCTTCAGAATTAGAAAAGGTGTCCCATCTCCCTCCTAATGCATTTTAGAAAAAAAACATTCTTACCAGGGAGGTGATTTTTCTTACAGGAGAAAACAGAAGATGATAAGGATTTGAAGTCCCATTGTTTGGCTGTGTTTTTGGCTAGAGTTTTGTTGTTTGACTCTTCTCATATCGAATCTCATTCCGATGGGAAAAGTATTAGAAAACATCTATTCATGTATGAGCGAACTAATTATTGTCAAAAGCAAAGTCCTACATTTTCCTGCTACAACTGATGTAAAATCATTGGATATGTTTATGTATTATATTTGTTACCCATACATATTTGTATCCCATATAGTACAGTTTCTAACAGTAACATCAGAAGAGTCTTTTCTTTGCTTCCTCAGTGATAGACTCTGAACGACAGAAATGCATTTGGACAAATGAAAAATAAAAAAATGATCTGTTTGGTAGTAACTGCTTAAAAATTCTCGCACTGCTGACAATCCAATTGGTTGTGTGATACAGGTAGTTTTTATTTGGCCAGCATGGAGGAATGACTTCATATGCTTTCTGACATTTGTGGTTTTCCTATACTTCAGTTAAACTTTTTACACTTCAAAATCTGGGACTTGGAATACTCCTAGAATGGAGCATTTGGCTGATCTATTGGGCATCATAAACACTTTGTTATAACCCAGGACTGCCCACCAGGAGACTAGAAACTGTTTCTATCTGCCTAATATGTCCTTCATTAAAAGAATGGGACCAAACATTTCTCCTCTCCACTCAGTTACTCTGCAAAGTCTTTGCCTCCTTGGGGATGGTGCCAGAGGAGGAAGTGTGTGCATTTCCTTGTGTAAGGTCTCAGGAGTGATAGTAAGTTGTTCCCTTTCCTTGTCTTCCTAGGGGCCGAAAAATAGCCAAGGTCAATTTAAAGTGGCTGTGCAGTTTGAAGATTTCTTCCTCAGCTATTAGCTCAGCAAGCACTCACTGTTGTACAGGAATAAGACAGAAAGGCCCAGGTTATTCCCTGCCCTTCCTATCTCCTGGGCAGCTTAGTATTTCCATCATTACATGTAAAATATAAAAGATTGTTCCCATCTCATCTTTTCTCCAGCCCTGCTTGATCACACCTATAATTTTAGCGTCTCCTGCAAACACATCTGGGTCTGCCAGATCATTATTATTTCCCCCTTTATATTGTGTGCCAAACTGCACAAGGACCTCTGCAGATCGAGCTACTATGTCCCAACATAGAAAAGCTAAATAGATGGGATGGGGTTCCTCCTTGCCCTGTCTGAGGAACAAAGGCCCTTCTCTAAGCAGCTGAAAACTAAGAAGGTAGAGTGAAGACTCCCCAACAACCCACAAAGATCAACTGTCCCCTTGTACATTCAGCTTATGGGAGCTGCACAGCTTTATTGGTACATGCACTGGCATCAGGCCACAGCTAGTGGCTGCACAAATTCCTTCCTCCATTTGTGATCTGTATGGGGTAGCCCCTTCAAGCTACTTTTCTCAGGTATATAGAATGTCCTAAATGGGTATTTATGAGCAAGATCTCACCCTGGTCAGCTTGTGCATGAAACATGATTGTTTCTATGGGGACAAAAGTTTTCTTTCTTTCTCATTTCTGTGTGAGAAAATTGCTAGGTTTACTTCCTGTGTTGATTCATTGAGGACTTGACCTGTCATATCACCTAAATCAAAATACTAGTCCTCAGTGTGCATGACTTTAATAACCTTTGTGACAGTCTTGTTGGTTTTGATGGAACAAGTGGACATGACACCAGATGCCAAGGATTTGCTTGTCATCTCCATTGTAGATTCACTTTGGGATGCTTACTGGGCTACAGAAATCTGTCACAGACTAATCTGCTTGGAATGTCAAGGAAGGCTGAGCTGAAGCCTTGATGTATGAATCTTCTATGCTGATAACTCTGCTGAGCTTTGATGAATGCATAAAGAGCTGGCAGATGAGTGGAGTTCTTGATTAACTGTGCTGCTCTATGCACACTCAAGCTTCAGTGAGATCATATATTGTCAGCCTTCTGTCTCCTGTGTGCTGAATTCTCATTTAAGCTTTTGTATTTAACTTGAAATTCTGATTTCCCTTTCACCATGGAGTTCCAAATCAGGCACAATTTACAGTGTTGTAAAAACTATGTAATATTTTCTGTCTCTGTAAGTAGCTTTGAAATGGAATTAACTTTAATGTTTATCACCTCTTTTATTCACATTTGCATTAATGCATTTTCCTGAAGACTTCTTCTCCAAGCACATTTGTATGGAGTTATGCTTATGCATAATTTTTGTATCAAATTTCTCAGTTTCAGCAGTTCAAAGTTAACTTTTGCTGTTTAAAAGGACAATATGAATGCAAACAAATAAATCAGATACAGATAAAGGCTTCATGCTCTTCCAAGTGATCAGCACTTATACCACAACATATGATGATTAGGAATGATTTCTGGTGAATGCATGTATCTAAGTAGTTACTGTCCAAACATACAAGCAAGGCTATCAGGGCAGACCCAGAGGGGGCGGGGGGCCGGGAAGGGGGCTCTGCCCAAACTGCAAAGCCTGAGTGAGCAGCAGAATTTCTATTCAGGAAGTGCTGAGAGAGTTAATTGACTTGATGGATCATTATCATCTCCCTGATTCCTGCTAATCTCTCTCTACTCCACAGGTTTTAACAACCTTCTCTCCTTTTTAATGTTCTTGAAGTGCCACTATTCAAATTATCCTTTCTTCTGTATTTTTGCTGTTAAAGCCCCTCTTCTATTTCACAGCCCTGTGGACTGTTTTCAGCTCTAGCTAAAGACCTTAGCTCAGGTGTAGAAATGGCTTACAGTAAAGTATTGGAGGTGCTGTCAAGATGCTCAAGAAGACTGGGTTTTATTTTTTGAATCTGAATGAGAGACAAATATTTAACTGTAATGACTACAGGACTTATGACACAATATATTTTGACTATTTTTTCCTAGTTTGTTGTGGTTTGGTTTTTTTTAAATGTAATATATAGCAAATTAGTACATATTCCAATAGCTATATTTGTTTTTGCTTTGATCTTCAACTGAATAATATAGTACTAGCCTCCTAGCATATTAGTAAAGCATCACATTTCTCTTTAACTGGAGAAAAATAACAGTTGTATTGTATGTGATGATGTGCCACATCATCTGAACCCCTCTCTTAAAAATCCTAAAGCCATCCATGATGCCTAATTACCATTAAGCTAGCAGGTGATAAGAGAACTAAAATAACAATAACAACAACAATAACAATAAGAATATATTTGTAGAAGAGACCCACTAGGACTGAAGCCACCGTGTCCCAGGGTGGCTGAAGAATTATAAAGAATTAATCCCTGATGCAAACAGCAGATCCTATATCATCTACCATGTGTCACGGGTGGACACTATTTTGCCTATAAGATGTTTATGCGGCATTTCCAGTTTTTAGGCATCCAAGTCACTAGACATGACAGTACCTTGCCCATACAACAGCATGAATTCCATCTGCTGTGTCTCCAATTCTGTTTCCACATATGAACTTGATCTACTGTGCATGCTCAGAAGTGATCCAAGATACTCACCTAGAGTTCTACCTCCTCTTATGTTTCATTATGATCCAATTTCACAGTAGGGAGACATATGTTTGCCAAAAAATTCTACTATATTTGGCAAAAAAAACCCCACAAGTGAAAATTAGGGAAGAAGTGGTGTTCAAATCAGCCCAACAGACATTGGAAACCTGGGTTCTAGATCATCCCCTCCCACAGGAATACGAACCGAGGATCTCTCACTTCCCAGGAGGAAGTTCTAGTCACCAAGGCACAAACTAGGCAGGTCTAAAGAATGCCTGTCACAGCTGAAACTGATAGAGGCCAAGAGAAAGTGATTTAGAGTCAGAAAGTGTCTGTGGCCCAGTGATGTGGGAGGGAGGGAGCTCTTGCTTCCAGGTCTATTTATGCAGTTTTTATTAATAGTCATTTGAAAAACTACATTAACATTATCGGGAGAAAAGGGCAAGCTGCTTCATATACTGCACCACCTGCTTGAAATCTTTTCCCAGCAATGCTATAGTGCTATTTGGAAAGTCTTCTAGTGGAAGTCCTGACTACCATATTTCTTCATACAGGAAATGTGTGTTGGAAGACATCACCCAGAATCCCAAATAGGAAGGAGTGTGTGCTTATATCTACAGAGAGGAAAATAAAGCCTAGTAGATTGTTAGTAAATAAAAACCTTCAAGTCTTTTGACTTTGCTTTCAGAAAAATAAAGGCCACACTTTTACAATCCTTAGCTTTCTTCAGCTTGTATCACTAGCCTACCCTTTCAAATCTCTACCAAATTCACACTTCTGTTAGATCCCTCACCATTTATCATTTATCTGCTTTACACAGTAGCAAACAGTTTAGTACTAATGAATTTGGTTTCAGATTACACAGTGCACTCATGCCAGAGTTTCCTTTCGCTTGCATTGATACGACATCTTTGGGCCAGATCTTATCTTGTACTATAAACATGTGATCCAGAATATGCTGTTACTTACAAAAGCATCACTCAAGATTTACATCAATGTGAGTGATGCATTTTTTATTAAAGAGTCATTGCATGAGATGAATAAAGATCCAGGACTTCCCCACATTCCTTTGCCAGGGCAATGTTCTTCTCTCTGAGCTACAATATAAGCTTTCCTCTCACTTGCTCTTCTTTGGCCACCCAGAAACCAGCTTCAACAAGAGGAGGTGGAAGATGAACAGAGTCTATCCTATTCCATACTTTCATGGTCAGAGCACTTTGCTGGTATATAGGAGCCACGGGACCAAACACTTTGAGGTACAGGGAGACTAAGAACCCAGGTGTCCCATGTCCCAAAAAAGTGCTTTATCCACTGCGATATTTATGGTGGAGGAGGAAGAGGAGGCGTTAGCATTGACAGGGGTGATGCTATCTATAAAGTAGATGCACTGGTTCAGGTAGAAATCTACCCTCTCAGGTCCTGAATTGATTTAAGGCATCTCTCCTTACACTATTAAGATCAAATTAAATTGCAACAGGATGGATTTAACTTAGCACAGACTAAAATTGCCCATTGAAAAAATGAAGATCTATATGTGTCCTCAATGACATAGGAAATGACTTTGGAGGAGCTTGATCATAGACCACTGAAATGATGGGAGACCTTTGAGATTCTGCAGGGTGAAATACAGATAGGATAGAGCCCAGTATGTTCAATACAACTTTTTAAATCCAAGACCCCTTTCTGAACTTTCCTGAAAAATGTAATCACTTTGGGAGTTACTTTGGATTTGCAACAGTGAAAAAGAGATGTAGACCTGGTCCTTAATGCATGAAATGGAGTTTGCTTAAACCACATCTACAATTGCCCCCATTTTAATTTTGCCTTATTAGGAATCATATAGTCTGATTCACTATACTCTCATGTGCAATTTCTGTAGCAATTAGCATTTTTTCCAATGCAATCATTCTGCATCTTTCACATACTACCATGTACTGTTTTTCAGTAATTATGGTAATAAATTGAGTGTCTGTCATGCACTGAAATTTCCACTCTCCAGTGGTATGAGGGATATTTTCTTTACATAAATGTCATTTGTTTCTATTATAATTTGTAGGAGAGAATCCTCTAATCTATTGTTTTACTTCAGTTAAACAGAGCATAAAATCTCACCCAGTACAACACAAAACATCACAATAGAGCAATTTGTTAAACCAAGTCATCTTCACGGTATGATACACCCAGGCATGTAGAACCAAGAGGGAAATGTTGTGTATTAGATTTTACCTGACATGATTGAAATTTTTCATTGTACATGTTTCACATTGTTCCTCTTCTCTTAATTCCTCTTTTCCCTGCAGTAGGATAAAATAGTTCCTACCATCACGGGAACTCTGTAATGTCAGATATCCTCTACAAGCTACTTAGAACTTCAGACAACATTTATTGCTAGGAGTTGTTTATGGTGTTACTGTTCTTATTGTACTGTATATTTGCAATGTTTAAATGTCACTAGTTTACCCTAGTGCTTAGTACATCCATCACAACTTTTCTTATTTAAGAACCCTTAAAAGAGAACACATTCAGCACTGAAATCACATTATGTTTTGGAAAGCCAATTGTCTTTAAAAGAAAGAGACTTGTGTAAGAATAAAACTGGCACATTTGGCTGTCTACCATCAGTAGTGCTATAAGAAATGAGTGATTTGAGGTTGAAATCTTTCTGTGGATACGTGTACACATGATGGGGGTTTAATCCCCAAGGTTGCATTCTATGTTCCTAAATTGAAATGGTGGGTTTTTAATTGAAAACCACCATTTCAATTTTTCTGTCATGTTATGGTGAGGGGCATTTTTTTCCTGATGATGGCAGAAGCAGCAAAGGGCCCTCATCCTTTTTTTTTGTGGAGTCTACCCACCTCTCCTGCAGCAGGGAAGCAAGCTAACAGTTGCAACAAATCATTGCAAATGAAAGTACATCTGGATGTAGTTTAGTCTGTAACAATGCAAAGTCATTTAAACCCCTCAAAACTCTTGAATGTGTACAGTGTGATGCCATTAAGCCACACAAAGTGACATTTTCATCATGTGTACATGTTAATGGCATCACATGTACAAGCAGCTTTTGAATTCAGTTTATAACTTCTAAGTTTTGAGTTAAACTGTAAGAATCAGAGCAAATCTCACAGGAGATGAATACATTTGGGGATAAAAACCACCAGGTTCTGGTCTCCCCCCCACTAACACTTGATTCAGTTATACTTAAGACTCATGTCAGATTTAATGAAAAATGCGTGAAGCCTGGAGAGAGATGGAAAAGAAGGAAAAAACGTAAAACTCCACAGTCTTTGAGCTTACACAAACTCCTAATTATTATAGTTTAATAATATCTAGCTGTGTTAATAAACCAATTTCAAATGTTAGCGATACTTTTCCATTCATATGAGTATATTCAATTTATTGTTTTAATTATAAGCTATTCCAGGAGATTCATTATAGAATTGCCCTTCTAGACATCTGCTCTTTCTTGATGGCACTTTTCCAATACTTGATAATAACCTCATTGTTCATTCTTACCTTACAGGGTTACCATCTGCCTGAAATCTGGTAATTTTTTTAGTAAAATGATTTAAAAGTAGCTTCAAGTACCTACCTCCTCAAATTTTCTCTGTCAAATGCTGTGGCTTTACAATCTCTTTTTCTTTATAGAAGAAATAAAAAGGTGAAGCTTTTGGAAAGTGCTTTGTAATTTCAGCGTCTACCCTGACACATCTTACAGGGCCCTGGCTTTCAGAAAATGCTGAACTCTCTCTAATACTCAAGCTGAATTTACGTGTCTGAAACTGGACACCTCTGGTCACTAAATAGTTTCTCTCCTGTGCTGTTCTATAAAACAGTGGAAATGACTTACTAACTGACCTGTTCCTGGGAAACTGTAAAAGAAACAGTACTCAAAGTGCTGTCAAAAATAGAAAAGACATTTAAAAAAAACAAAGAAAGATATTTCCTTTAAATCTATTTCAGAGTATTTTTGTATGTTACTGATAACAAAAGGGAGTAAGAAGATTCAGACAGAAGAGAAACAGGATGACTACAGGGATGATCAAGGCACAGGCTTTTTAAAGTTGTTCAGCACCCAGCAGCTATCATTATTTTCACTAAGAGCTGCTGTGTATTGAAAATCTGCCTGCTCTACTGAGATGCTGAAGGATCTGTTTTCACTGCAGAGTTAACAAAGGTAGTTGGCATCCTAATCTGAGCACCTAGGTTAGCCTAGTCCAGATGTGAGCAGTCATGCAGTGAAATCCTATCTGTGTTTCTGTGCCTTACGCCATGCTGCATTAGGACTTCTGACCCACTCTATAATCTTTCCCAGCAAGTTGCCAGACAGCTCAGGTGAGCTGTGGCTAGGTAGCGGAGGATTAACAGGATTATCACGGTCTTAGTTTGCACTCTCTTGCAAAGTGGGTGGGTCATTAGTTTAACTCCAACCAGTTCTTTGAGAAGAGAAAGCTAGTTTAGTTTTAAAGCACTACCAATTCGAGTGAGAGTGCATTGAGTGGAGAGAGGTAGATTAGGAGCAAAATACAGGTAACAGCAGCCACATCTACACAAGACACTTACTGTGCAGTAGCTTGTGACTACCATGCAGTAACTTGTTACTACTTTGCGGTAGCGTCCCTGTACATGAACTGTGATGGGATGTAATTGTGCAATAGTAATGAGCTACTGCTCAATAAGCGTCACTAGGCAACAATGCCAGGATGCTACTGCACAATAATACTGGTTACTGCAGTCATTTAATACTTGGTTATGCAAGTAATAAATGACTGCACAGTAACAACTGCAGAGCAGGCGGACTGTGTAGTAGACACACCCAGCTTGTATTAATCCTAGAATAAAGTATAATCCAGTGCAAAAAGGACTGCCTTCAAGAGCAAAGATAGGAATCATTAAAAAAAAAATCCTAAATCCATAGAATTTGTGGTCCTGAGTCTATTTTTAAAATTCCACCCCTTATTATCAAAGAATAAAATTCCATATACTTCTCTCTCAGGGGTAAGTATTAATGTGTGTTTTTTCTGTTAACTTATGGTAGGTTAAAGCTTGGCAGAATTCCATTTTTATCTGTAGACATAGATAAACATTGATTTCATCTGACATCCAAAGACCAATGGAAAAATATTTCCAGTGGTAATCATCAAAATGTATATAAAAAGGAGACATAAAAAATAAAATCTGGGGTGGAGATAAAATTATCTGAGGCAGGGGACACTGTGTGCATGGGCAGAAGTAGTGGGAAGCCCTGGAGCTCAGTGCCAGAGGCAGTCCCAGCTGCAGCAGAGGACAAATTCCCACAGAGCCTGGCCTAGCCTGGCCCAGCCTCGTAGGCTTTGGACTCTACCCTGATCATGCAGGGGCTGGGCCAGGCCAAGGCAGGCTCCACAGCAATTTGGCCCCTGCCACAGCTGGGACCTGTGCAGAGCAAGGGGATGGGAGCACTAGGTTCCTGGGCTTCCAGCTCCTACCAGCCCTGCCCCTCCAAACACACCTCTCAGCACAGCCTGATCAGCATGGCCCCCAGTCGAATTCCAGGACATACTACTTTGACAATGAGGATGGATACTGTCTGCTTGCATAAAGGCATGCTTTATTGATTTATGGATATTTACTTTTTATATTACTAAATTGTCTGTCCCCTACACACCTAATTTCATGCAACACTGAACATTTTAATGAATAAAAATCTAAATAAATGCTTAAACATAAACATAGATTTTAGCCATCAAAATTTTTAAAAAAATAATACTGCCAAGTTTATGTATATTATAGCATGGGACACAGTCATTTTACTAACTGGATTTTTTTTTGTTTGAATAGGTTTCTTGCCTTTCGTTGATAGTAATTTTGGTTTTTAGTAGACTTTCCACTGAGGCAGCCAGAAGCCTGTGGTAATCTGAAAGAAATAATGTGTTATGAAAAGTGATGGTATGAATACTTTAAAAGTAAATTGAGGGGGATAATTAGTGGGTTTTATTTGTATCAGAAGAGATGATATATCTAAGTTCAGGTTTTGAGCCTCATGTTATAGGATAGTTTGCCTGTATAGTACCGTACATGGTCGTACACTCTGGGTAAGAAATTTCAGATGCCATATGCTTTGGAATCCTATAATCAGAAACACGATTTCTCCAGAGAGGTCCTATAATTATAGTGACATTTTGGAGGAAAGGCTATGCCACATATGCAGTGTGCACAGGCTCTGGGGACTAATTTTTTTCCTTAATGGGAATCTAAAGAAGATGTATCCGTCTAACTGGGGACAGAATCAGGCTGCTGGAAACAAAATTAAATATTTCAAATGCAGTTTTGCAATGTAACTAAGTAGAGTTGATTGTTCTGAAAGCCTTGCTCTAATCTACATTTCAAGCCAGAACAGAACAGGAAACAGCTTCCTTGGCAAGACAATTTTTTGAACCTTTTGGCTTTTTAGCCCAATTCTGGACAGAAAAAACAAAATGGATCTTGAAAATTGCTTGTGAAATTATAACTTGAAAAAAATCAGATCTGATGTTAAATTTGGTAGGCATAAATTTGATAAATTCATAAAGAAAATGTTTTATATGGAAAAAACAAAATCTTTTCATTTTTGCAATTGCCCTTTGAAATGTCCTACTTATTTTGAGAAAGGGCTTTGAAATTTGTTTTTGATCTGGGAGGTATGCTGAACATTTGAGGGGAAAACTGCATGTGGAAAATACTTAGCTAGATGTAATTCAAGCATTTACATTTCTCTCATCTACTAAAAACAGTCATTCAGTCCTGTAGATCATCACACCCAATTACCTCAAGTATTTAGAGCTTTGTGGTGGTCAAATGATGTCAACACATCAGAGGTTCAGCTGTTATCAATTGGCATAGCTTCCCTGAAACCAGCAGAACCACGTTGTCTTATATCAGCTAGGGCTCTGTCTTTTGGGTTTATGTGAGCTTTTCATGGCACCTCATTTGGCCTGCCCTTCCTGATGATTCTGCTAAATGATACTCCTTGGCTGGGTCTCCCAAGTACTTATGTTGGCTTTGGCAGCCAGACAGTCCTCTCTGTGCTATTGGACCCATTATCAGCTCCCCTGTAGATATATGTTTTCCCTAAATAATTAACTCCTTGCACCTGGGTTTCCTGTAGCCAAATGCTGGAAATATCTTATGGACTCCAACTTCTAAAATACCTTGTCTTTAAAAGTCTCTTTATACTAAGTAGCCTTATAGACAAATTAGGAGCCACACTAGAGATAAAAGTATTTGAGGTGGATGGAATGGGAATAAAGGGGGAGAAAAAGAAAGACAATTCTAAACATTTTTGGATGGAGAAGTGAAAAGCAGCATCCAGTTAAAAAGTGGGGAGGATGTCATTTTATGTACACAGAACATTATCACTTCATTAGAACTTAGTTTCAATATTTTAGCCAACATTCTTCATTTCACGTAAAATGTTGTGGGATCTCTGATAAATACGCAAGATCTTGTTCTTTACTTACCAATGAACTATTGGTGCTGTCTGGATAGAGAATAAATATCATCCATAGAATGAGCAACGTTTTCCAAAAGATGCTTGCCTCAGGAAGTAATGCTGGTATTATTCTATCTCAACAAAGAGCTATAAAAATAATAGATGCACAAAGACTATTGCAAGAGAGGTTAGAGCTCACATTTTATAATTTTAAAGCAATTCCTAACAGTAAAAATTATGAGGAAGCCTACCTGAAGAGGCAGATTATTCCACATTTGCCAGTTGCAGGATCAATCATTCTTTCGCTGGGGCATCTAGTGCTAGCATCTTTGGGAGGGAAGACAGAGGAGTAGTTGGAACATGGCTGTAATAAAATATGGCAGCTGCTGTTCCTGAAGTTTTCCATCCAGAAACTGGTCAGACCTTGTCATGCAACTGTTACTGGACATAGGATGTTCATACTTCCTGAACTGGATTTGTGTCCAGTCTAGCATAGTCTAGGATATTTTTTCTTTAAAGATATATTGCTTTTTAAAAGGGTTAATATTTATCCATTATGCCTATCTACAGGGAAAACACAAAGCTAAGGTATCACTTAAAAAAGATAAATTTCATCAGTAATGGGATGTTTTGTGTGTGTTTTCTTTTTAATATCTCCATTTTGTTTTCATCTGATTTTAAATTCCAGACTGGCTTTTTCAACCCTACTATAGTTTCTGTTCTTCATTCTGTTATTGCTTTCGGTTCTTATCTGGCTCATATTTAAGTTAAATCTAATACATTTTTAGGTCTTTTTCCCTGTTTTTAATGGCTCAGGTCATTTCATATGTATCAAATGAATATTTTGAATGGTGACAAAAAAGGATTCAAGCTTCTTAGGCAGCTAGAGCAACTATATTTAAAAGTGCTACATTGGGGTTACTTGGATGTTTCAGCCACATGGCAGGGTAAATGTGATTGATTCAGAGTAATAAAAGTTTTACACCTCATCAGTTCATTCCTAGAGGCAGATCTGGGGCTGGAAAATGACTGGCTTCAAAACCTCAGGTGTATTCTTTGTAGCTTCAGAAGCCTGTCAAGAAGGGTTGTCAAGATACTTTTGTTCTTATTAATTCCTCGAGTGATGTCCTTATTGCTCCTGGCAAACCTTAGAAGCAGGTGGAATGTAAAGTCCATTCCTTTATACAGCTAGGATCATAGCTGCCAAGATAAAAGGCTCTTCATTTTCTCAAAAAAAAATCTTTTAGGTAACTGTTACCTTACTTTAACTCTGAGCCAGGAATCTAATGGCTCAGGAACATAATACAGAAGCATGTGGATCTCACTTTGTCTCCTTAACATGAGTATCACTGTCATTGTATTGATTATTTAGGAGAGCGAGGCAGTATCACCTGCAATGTCAAAAGACGTCATTTATTTCTTTGCCACCTTCCAGAATGATCAATTATTTACTGCTTGAGATACCACACAAAGCAGACAACTAAAGGTTAAAAGATAATCTATGTCCTTTCAGAGACACTAGAGCAGAATTCCAATTGGATTTCCCTGGCATAACTTTTCTATTAAGACCCTGTCAGGTATCCAGGTTGTAGCCATATTGGTCTAGATTTAAAAAATCTTTAATTTTTTGCAAAAATCTTGTTGCTCTAATAAAAAATATTATCTCTACTACGAGTCCTGATTGCCTTTTAAGACACTGAAATTCATGGGGCTTTTATAATTTGAGGATCTGGGATTTGAGAATTAATTTATATTTCTGTTGTATAATTTGCTAATTGGTGACAGTGAGCATCTTGCTTGGGATTCCTGTTTCTCTGAAGATGGATAAAACATTTTGGGCCAAAACCTCATCTGGTGTATATTGTTCCATATCCATTTTCAGTAGAGAGACAACAATTTATGCCATATGGCCCACCGTAAAGTTTCTACACATCAAAACAACATACACAACAAAAATGGGTTAAGTTTACTTCCTTTATTGGTGCATTCAGTATTGATCACAAAACCCACTAGCTCTTCACAGTGGGTTCCAGATCCCTTTTCCTGAATTGAAGAAGGAATGTCTCTACCACCTAACTCTTCAGCTGAGTTAGAGAGCACCTTGCAGTGGGGTGGCATGATTAGAGAAAGCCTTGCAGTGTCACTCATTTTTTCTCTGTTGATCATCTGCTTGATGGAAGCATTGAGAACTGGATGCAGGCCATCTCAGAGATCAAGGGAGGAAGATTGACTGTGACTAGCTGTATGCTCCACACACTCTCTTCTAGCATAACCTCCCAGTCGAGGATGACTGTCTTCCTTGAGTCCAAATATGATTGATGAGGCCAATCAGGATAGACAGACTGTTGTAACTCAGACATGTGTTTGTGTGTGGGGTGGGTGCCTCTAGATTATTGATTCAGTCTGCAACATGCTGTTTCTGCCATTCCCGCTTGTATGTCTCCTGTTGTCATTTTAAAGGTTCGAAGTACTAAGACCCTTGCAGTAGATGCTTCCTCCATCTGGGGTGGTCCTGGGCAATAGTCTTCCATGAGTTGATGTTGAATTTTTTCAAGTTGGCCTGGAGGATGTCCTCAAAGCATTTTCTCTGCCCTCCTCTTAAGTGTATGTCTAGACTGAGCTGGGAAAATAAAACTTGCTTTGGGAATCATTAAGAGCTTGATACAC
>JAGPOW010003316.1:174102836-174134788 GCA_030014935.1 Caiman crocodilus
TGTCCATCCCATCTTGGAGGAAGGGTAGCAAAAGGGTACAGCAACCCCCTTGGCTCAGCAGGGAACTCGTGGACCTTCTACACCTAAAAAGAGAGGCTTATAAAGAATGGAAGACTGGATTCACCACCAAGGAGGAGTATTCTGGATTGGCCCGTACCTGTAGGTTGTGAACCAGGAAAGCCAAGGCTGCAATTGAACTCTATCTGGCTCCACATATCAAGAATAATAAAAAGTCTTTTTCAGATGTGTGGGGAGTTGGAAGAAAAGCAAGGGTAACATTGGACCACTGCTAAACCAAATGGGACAACTGATAAATGACATCCAGGAAAAACCTAATCTGCTTAAAGGGTACTTCATGTTGGTTTTTCATCAACCCAAAGAGACTGCTGTGCCTAGCATCATGTGGGACAGCTAGGGTGAAGGCGAATTTATACCCAGCATTGGTATAGACCTTGTAAAGGAACACCTTGTGAGGCTGGGCACCTTCAAGTCAGCTGGTCCTGATAGATTACACCCCAGAGTACTTAAGAAGCTGGCAGGTGTTATAGCCCAACCATTGGCAAAAATATTCAAAAACTTGTGGTGCTCAGGTGAAGTACCTGAAGACTGGAAGAAGGCTAATATGGTGCCCATCTTTAAGAAAGGGAGGAAAGTAGATCCAGGGAACTACAGGCCAATCAGCCTGACCTCAATCCCTGGTAAGATTCTGGAAGAAACTATCAAAGAGACTATTCTTGATAAGATGGCTGATGGCAACATCCTAAGGGACAGCCAGCATGGGTTTGTTGCAGGTAGGTGTTACCTGACCAATCTCATCTCCTTCTATGACCAGGTGACACATCACCTGGACAAGGGAGAAGTGATTGACATCATATATCTGGACTTTAAAAAAGCCTTTGATCTGGTATCCCATGATCTCCTCATGGAAAAATTGGCCAACTGTGGCCTCGGCTACATCACAGTTCGATGGCTGGCGAATTGGCTCCAAGGTTGGACCCAGAGAGTAGTAGTTGACAGAAGTTAATCATTATGGCGCTCAATGACCAGTGGTGTCCCCCAAGGCTCCATCCTTGGACCAGTTCTCTTTAATGTCTTTATCAACCCTGTGGGCAATGGTGTCAGAAGCAGACTGGCCAAATTCACTGATGACACTAAACTTTGGGGTAGAGAGTCCACACCTGACGATAGGCCGGTTATCCAGGCTGACTTGGATAGGTTTAGAAAGTGGGTGGATATAAACCTGATGATGTTCAATACCAAAAAATGCAAGATGCTCCACCTCAGGAAACAAAAACCTGCAACACGCTGATAGGCTCGGCAGTACTACGCCCACTAGCACCACAGCCGAAAGAGACCTGGAGCTTATGACTGACAACAAGGTGAACATGAGCTACCAATGCGATGTTGCAGCTGGTAAAGTGCACAAAACTCTGGCTTGCATGCATAGATGCTTCTCAGGTAAATCTCAGGATGTCATCCTCCTGCTGTACTCCGCCTTGGAGAGGCTGCAGCTAGAGTATTGCATCCAATTCTGGGCTCCACAATTCAAGAAGGATGTGGAGAAGCTTGAGAGAGTCCAGAGAAGAGCCACGTGCATGATCAGAGGGCTAGAGTATAGGCCTCATGAAGAGAGGCTGAGGGCCATGGGACACGGCCACGGGACTTTTCAGCCTGGAAAAGTGCAGGCTCAGGGGTGACATGGTGGCAGCCTATAAGTACATCAGGGGTGTGCATCAGAATCTGGGGAAATGGCTGTTTACCAGAGCGCACCAAGGGATGATAAGGACCAATGGTCACAAACTTCTTCAAGACCATTTTAGGTTGGATATAAGGAAAAACTTCTTTACTGTCTGAGCCCCCAAAGCCTGGAATAGACTCCTTCCAGAGGTGGTACAGGCACCTACTCTGGGCTTTTTAAAGAAATGTTTGGACACTTATCTTGCTGGGATCCTTTGACCCTAGCTGATTTCTTGCCCCTGGGGCAGAGGGCTGGACTTGATGATCTTCCAGCCCTAATGTCTAATGTCTGAAATATCTATAAACCTGTAAAAAATAGAATGAACTAAATGACAGATGAAAAACCCATTCAGTCAAAATAGAGGCCATGTGCACAAGAGTGTGGATGTTTGTTTCCCTGGGGACAAGAAGCAGCAGCACATTTTGTGATATTTGTTTCCCCAGCAGTCTCACCTGGGGTCCTGGGGGCCTCCTGGGGATGCAGCAGTGGCAATCTTACTGCTCAGAACCAGGCTTGCAGCCAGAGTGTGGCTCTGGCTGGCCAGACATTGGTTTTGGGTGGCGCAGGCTGTCCCCACATGTGCTGCCCCACTTTTTGTTTGCATGGGTTTTGTTCATCTCCCAAGATCAAACCTCATCCCCCCTTTCCCCCACACCCCATGCTGCTACTTTGCAGCACAGAGAATACCTGAACATGTAGTACGTGGCCACCAAGCAGGGGAGGTTCAGAGTGGTGGATAGCAACCCCTGCTGTTGGGGTTGTAAATGGGCAGCCTCCTGCCTGCGTAACAGCATAATTTTTGTTAAACTCTGTCACACTCCGCATTCAAATTTCAACATCTACACTTCTGCAGACAAATATTCCATCTGCACAGAACTGTACCAACAACAACTGCAGAGCAAATTTGGGCCTGTTGCCTAAAGTAATTAATGTGCAGAAAGAAATATTCAATTTCTAGTGTCATCTCTGTTGGCACTAGGTTTATGACCCAGGTATGAATAGGTTTTTGTATTGGTCCTCTGTTTGGTCTCTCTGGCACATCTCCCAATCACAAGCTCTTTTGGCAATCGGGACTGATACAGACTATTTGAGTAGCTTAAAAAAAATCCCCTTCTGCAAGTTCACCATGTTGGCTATCTAGATTACAGTTCAAAGACATGTTAATGGAAGCAAACTTAGGTTCTATAAAAGTTTCCAAACCTATCACTTAATTTTAGTTAGAGCACATAAATAGATAAATAAATAAAAAATCCAAATGAATAAATAAATAAATAAAGCTCCAGACTGAAAAATATGCACATCTTCATGTCTCAACACTCTTCAAGGACATACACCGAAGTCCTTGAAGTAGTCAAGTATCCCAGTGTAGCTTTTTTTCCCCAAATCATGAAGTTTCTGTCCTCTCTAGTTACCATCTTTCTTCCTCAGTTGTACCCCTTTTTTGTGAATGCATAGCCCTATGTTCCTCTCCTATCCAGGCTTCTTGTGGTTTTTCTCTTAGCTTCCCTTAGGAGAGGCTGCCAGGCTTTTCAGTTTTATGATACTGCACTACTAACAACTGATCTCTTTGTTCTGTGTCCACTCTCTTGAAATCCAGTCCCCTGAAGAGTTAAGAGAAAAAAAGTTTTATCTAGGAGTTAGTTGCTCTTTTGTTCTCCCCTGGTAAGATTTATTCAGGCGCTGATAGCTTTTAACAATTGACCTATTCATAAATAGATCTATGGATCCTGTCCCCTGCTTCCTTAGCAGAAGAAACATGAGGCAGAACACAATAAAAGACTGTTATAGGACAGGTATAGACAGTTCATAACAACAAACTGGAATGCACAAGATGAATGTAGATTCCTCAGGTCCTTACATTACCCCATGTTAATATTTCTCATAGTAAATATATTGAACTTATGTACTGTATTTGCAATTTTCTTTATAGTATCCATATTAATGATATATAGATGTGCTATGCATACAATGTATAACATACATCTGCAATAGAAAATATTGATCTGTACCAGCACTAAATCTGATTATTGTCAGAATGAAAAACACAAATACAAATTTTAGTTAAACTACATCACAGAAAACATTCTAATAAAGATATGCATTTTAAAAGGTTATATAGCTCTTTCAGTTTGCAGAAAATCTGGAAATGAGATTTAGAAAGCTTCAAAAACAAACATAATTAACTAAGATTCTTAAGGAGGGAAGTGGAGAAGTAACTGGCACGCTCACTGACAATAAGCTAGTTAGCCTGCTATATAAAGGACAACTCAATCTTGCAACCAAATATACACAAGCTCTACCCTAGATTGGTTCTTCCTCAGCCCTGCTCTTAACACCCCTACTTTTGACCAAGCTTCTAATATGCATAGGTACCATATTATTCATATATTTACATATTTACTGCATCTTTGGTTCACTGTTACCAAGGTTGTTATTTGTGCCTATTATAATGGAATCAGAGTAATTCATACATGTTGCATCTCTCCCTCTGCTTCAAGTTGCGTAGAAAAGTTTTCTGTTTTATCTTGCTGAGTAAATGCATTACTGTGTTCTATACTGAGATTTCAACACCCCACACAACTGGTCTGGAACACAAGCAGTAATACACCGTATAAGCAGATATACACTGTATATCTACAGTCTGGAGTTAGGACAAGGAGAGGAGTTAATAATAGATTTACTGCTCTATGCTATTTGCATTTCACTTAGATAAGGTATAATTATGTGTGCTCCATACAGATTGAGTAGATTTCAACACAAATAAAAACCACCTTGAAATTTTTACCTTTTAGGTCTCGGGAGGTAAGCAGATACACATTTCAAAGTTCTCCATTTAATTTTTTTGGTCTGTTAGTGCTATCATTTCCCATAAGACAATATACATCTTGGCAAACTTAAAGTAGTCAAATCTTCATGTATTCCATAGGATGCACAATTTTTTTTAATGCTTTGCATATCTTTTGTTTAAGAATGGAGCCAAACTCTGAAAAAGCCATTCCCAGAATCTCATTTTAATGTATCTCTCACAGCTGCTGGATGCTGAGCCTCAATATGCTTTCTGATTGTAGATGTACAGCTAGACATATCACTTCTGTGATAATTTTTCTTCAGCATTTATATCTAGCTTTAGCTAAATTTACTGTATAAATGTTCCTTGAATGCCACTTTTCTTCTTTTTATACATTTTATGCCATGGTGACTGAAAATGGAGTCCTTGCATCAAATGGAGCAAAAATAGCATTTTTTAGATAACAGCCCAATAAGCACATATAGTAAACTGAACAACATCTGAATAAAAAGCATGCGATTATCAGGTGACAATCATTTTCAGAGTCTCTGTCAAAGAAAATGGTGTGCCATTAATGAAAATGTAATTATCTGTACACTGATACTGATTCTACCCTACTAGGTAAGAACTACTTTAAATCATCCCTTTAGGTTGAATTAATCATCCATTTCAGGGTTGGTAATGCAGTTGGACCAAATTTGTCTTGGTTTCCTAATGACTGATTCAAAGTATACTCGCCTGATTTAAAGCTGTGCACATTTTAGTTCCAATTAGAGCTCTTTATGTTGTCTTCCAGAAAGAGCCTTGAAGTATGTGGTGTGACATTTCAAGACATGCTACAAGTCATTATAAACACTTACAATTACAGAACAATGAAAATCACTAGACCTGGCTTGGAAATAGTTTTCCCATCCAGCAAAACAATGAAATTTAAAAAATGGTCTTGTTCTACATAAACTTAAAGACTTAAAACTTTTACAAAGTTATTTTGTTTTTGTTTGGTTGTTTTTGCACAAAAAGCAAAGAAAGAGATCTCAGAATATCTAACAAGCCAGTGGTCAGGCCACTTAACTGGGATGCATGAATATAAAATGTAAGTCTCTCTTCTGCTCCCCCACATTCCTCGATTTCTTAAATGCCTCCTGTTAAATCTATTCTATTTTGCACAAATAATCCAATGTTCACTAGAGGAAGGACTTGAGCCCAAGTTTGCTACATTCCAGGTAAGTGACCTAACCACTGAAACTTCTTGAACAAATGAATATTTACCTAACTATACAAATTGGAACAGCTGAAAAAGGACATGCTGAATAAGACCCACCACAGAACAGCCAGTAGCCTGATGGTTAAGACTCTTACCCAACAATGTGGGAGACCCCAGGTGAAGTCCTTGATCAAGTAGAGCAGGGACTTCAAAACTCTCTCTTTAACATACACATTTTATCTAAAATTCCATCCCGAGGCTAAGAAGCATTTCATGAAGTTTAATCAAAAGTGATATATTACCCTGAAAACATATTACTTTCAATAAATCAATGTTTTCTTACAAAAAATATTCCATCAAAAAATTCCCAACTGTATGTATTTATAACTTTTATTACTAACTTTCAGAGTGTTTGAAGAGTCTGATAAACTATGTGAATTGGTATTTTCCTAAGAAAGAAAAAACTAATTAATCTCATGTGATTCAGTCAGTATAACATAGAGAACTTGTTGACTTGAAAGAAAATATCTGGACTAAATGAGATGAATGCACCAAAATTTGAGAGATGAGGGACTGTGGGATTGGAAAGAAGCTGAAATAGACTAAAGCTGAATAAGAAATTTAGAAAGAGAATAACAAATGTATTATAGAAATTCTTGAAATGCAAACACACAGAAGAGTATGCCTAATAGGGGGGTCTGAAGTGGGCTGTATTAGATTCAGATTCAGCCCAATTCATGGGGACAGAGATTCAGTAAGCTGATTTGGATCATTGTCCTGATTTGATTCAGCTGGATCCATATCTGAGGATTCAACTCTGATTCAGAGAATCAGCGATTTGGCCATAGACATTGCTTTATATATTTTTTTCTATGTACGTCAAGGTACCAGGCGTGGCTCGTGAATGCTGAGATGGTGGGGCAGATGGAGCGTCCCACAGAAGCACAGGGGATCCCCCACACGGTTGGTGGCAGACCACGCCCTTGGCCCCACTGGCTTGGCGACTAGCAGGGGGACCACGGGTGCCCTTCCAGACCACTGAGGCATCAGCTGGGGGGCAAATCCCCCTCATGTGGATCCAGAGGTGCTTCTGGTCTACTTTTGGGTCCACTGCCAAGCATGTGGGGGACCCTCCCCCTGCACTCCTATGGGACGCTCCATCTGCCCCACCATCTCAGCATTCATGAGCCGCGCCTGAGGTCTGTAGAAAAACATGTAAAGCTGTGTCTATGGCCAAATTATTGAATCTCTCCAAATTAAATCAGAGGCTTCCAATTCAATTTGTAGAGATTAATGGGTCTCCTGATTCAATTCAGATTAGGAGATTCGGCTGCCAACTTGGGCCAAATCTCCTTCAAATCAAATCAGTGACTGTAGCTTTGCACAGTCCTAATGCCTAAGTATACTGGCTATGAACTTAATGTACACCTCTGGTACAATGCACTGCTGATGTCAAGACATATTTTACACTTATTTTATGTACCTTATGTGGCCAGTATAGCTGGGTCTAAGAGGTGGACAAAGGTGCCTGTGGCTCGGGCCCTGTATAGCCCTGGCCACAGGGAGGACACCAGTTCTCTTGGTGATGGTAGCTTGTATAGGGTGTGTCAGAAAAAGAGAAAGAGACATAGTATAGTGAGTAGCCTACAGGGGGCTGAGGCTCTCTCAGCTGAGGCTGGGGACTAGCAGTAACCAGTGATATATAAGGGGGAGAGCTTTAGGAAAGTTGACCCGTGTTCACTGATGGTTTATATTTTACTCTTTCATTGTAAGGGATGGGGTGGCTAATGGGATACAGGAAGGCCACTACAGGTGCATAGCAAAGGTGTGCTGGGGTTGCCTTTTCACAACTTCTAAGGCCTACTTAGTGAAGGGAGCTGTGTTTTAGTCATGTTGATAGATGATTATAAGCACCCAGTAAAGGATGCTGGGTTTCTTAGGGCATTGTTACACCTTATAATGTGAGCTGTTCAAATGTTGATTGGTGTTAGTGCTAACTCGAATTTGGAGCAGTCACACATCCAGGCCACCTGGGGCCTTGAAGACTGAAAAGTAAGAATCCTTCCCTTCCCATTCTGGGCTTCTCCCCCACCCCTTGTGGCTCCTTCCTGGCAGCTAGGCTCCTCTCCCCAAGCCCTCACCCCGCTTACTTGTGGATACCTGTGCTGTCTTTCCCAGGGGAGCAGGCAGGGAAGGGTTAACTTTCCCGACCTCCACACCACTGCTGCTGGTCTTCTCTAGGCTCAGTCCAGCCCACAGAACAGTAATAGCACAGCTGAGCAGGTTGGTTAACCCTTCCTTGCTGCTCCTTGGGACAGACAGCACAGGAACATACAAGTAAGCAGGGGAGGTGGGGGGTGGGCAGTAAGTGGGGATCTAGGGTGCTTGGGTGGGCATGGGGGGCACAGTGGGCGTGATCTAGGCCAGTGGTGGGTGAAGTGTTTATAGTAAATATGTAGCCTAGATAGAGTGGGTAACACAGATGAGAGAGAAACCTAAGTTGGAGTAGTATGACTTTAAGCTGCCTAAAAAGTGCTTAAAGCTAGTTTCAGGTGTTAGTGTGTGTCTTAATGTGTTAGGAGCTGCAGAAGCCACTTAAAATTCATGTGTAACAAGGCCCTTACAGGGAAAGGAGGCATTAGTCCTGGGTGGTGGATTAATTCTCAGGCTGTCCAGCCCCTGAGTGCATTAGTTGGAGGGCAGACTGAGGCCTGTAAAACTGAGTATAGGTCAGGTAGAAGCCCTGCGAACTAACGTAGAAGCAAGCCACCACGCTAGGAAACATTTCTCAGGAAAAACGGGCTAGACCAAGGTGGCTCAATGATAAGCAGGATGGAGTGAGGCACCTTGTTTCTCAAATTCTGGTAACCTAAAGGTAGCCTCCCCAAAATCTTAAGTACCATCAAGGCATGGCAGACAATGACAGAGCAATACCCCAGGAGTGGAGGGGGGAACTGGAGTGCAAAACAGACTCAGTGGATCACCAGAGGGTGCCAGAGCCATATCAGTGGCACAGCCTATTACATTTCCTGCTTTTAGAAATAATGTAGGTAGTTGTAGAATTTGATCAAGATAGTACTTTCTCACTACTTAATTAGTTATTTAATGCTTATTTTAGTATTTCATTATAAGCCAGGCTTTCTAAACTCAGAATCATTTTTATATCTGTATTCTAAATTTGTCAACATATTTTTTTTAATTTTAATATTCGAACTGGATTTAGTACTCCTATTGTGGTAATTTTGGTAATAAACCAGGACTCTGGCTACCTCTGCCATCAGGGTTTCCTGGCTCCCCCCTTCTTCAGCTTCTGCTTCCTGCCCATTCTGTTCAAGGTGGCATGGCGTAGCATGGCCCATGGGGCCCAGGGAGCCTGTAATTCCAGTGGCCTGGAGCCAGCACATGGCACAGGGTGGGAGGTATGTCGCACAGTGAGGAGGGGTCCATGCAGTGTGGGTCAACAATGTGCCAGCAGAAACTGTGGCCCATGAGACTTGCGGCCCACATGGCATGTGGTTCCCAGCCATTCTGAAGTATGGGTAGCCCTGCCATAAGCAGTAGTAAATAACACCAAATACAGTTCTACATTCAAGGCCCTCATTTTGTCTTTTAGCCACCCCAATGCAGTGCAAGTAGATATCTAGTTGCTTATATACCCTTATCTCTATGGACATTTAGGAATCATTGTTGTGAAACTGTATTTCTCTGTTCTACAGATTTGTTCTGCATTCTTGTTTATACTGGTATGGAAATTAATTTATCTGTATTAGAAGTCATATTATTCAAATGATTCATTTGATGTATAATCCAGAGAATATTTATACAATAGAAAATATTCTTGACCAGTGATTTTCAATATATTTTAAATGGTGTGCATGTTAAGTAGATAGCATGCTATACATTTAATATTATTGGGCTAACACTGCCTCCTCATCCCTAAATGGGTACAGAAGGCAGAAAAATTAATAAGGTATTAAGGGGAGGAGATGTATTATAGGTGTCCTTGTGCTCTACAGATCATGAAATAGTGGAGGCTCTCTGTATGATAATGATATGGTAATCTTTGAGATGCTGCCCACAGAATGGTGTGAGTCTTGGTGGATTCTCCACCAGAGAACCAGATGATATTCCTTCTTATTGATGTGGATATACCCTCTCCTTCTCATATTAGCTTATGAAGGCTACTACTATTGCTGTAATAGGATGTCCCTAGTACATGAAATTCCCCAACATATAGCTCAATTACTTGAAGTATATGCTGGACACAGAATTTGCTACTAAATGAAACTGAGAATTTAACTTTGATTTTCTCTTGATACGTAACATTAATTATTGTGTAGCAATCTACTGAGAACATATCTCATCCTTCTGCACATAGAAAAGAGAAGTGATTGCTGTCTTTGACGAAGAAGCCTACTCGTGACTGGTCACCATACCGACTTCCCGCTGTCTAGGGAAGTCTGTCCTTTCTTGCCTGCCACAATTTGTTGGGATCAGCTTGATGTAATAAGTGGGAGGCTGCCCATTTTAATGCCCCGAGGCCAAGGGGTTTACACATGGCTCCAATCTCCCTTGCTGTGTCCCATGCCTTGAAGATGGCATCCACAGCGTGGCAAGGCACTGGTCATGTCTGACACTTTAAGGACTGGGCCAGGGAGGGGCAGGTGCCTGATGAAGGTGGCCATTTTAAGGCCCAGCTCCCTGAGCTGATGGCAGTTTATCAGCCAGCAGAGGAGAGACATCTCTCTGCTGAACTCTTCCAGGAACACCTTGGATGTATGGGTGAGGCTATGGGGATGGCTTGGAGGCTTCATTGGTCCTGGCCATGATCTAAACATGCCCCCTGCCGGGGCAGAAAGGCCTAGTGGAGCTGCTGTTGCTGCGGCAGTCCCCATGTAAATGCCAGGAGTGATCACTTCCCTGGTATAAGGTGGGTTGGGGTGCCTTAACCTCAGCTCCCACCTTTGAGTGGGTTATTTGATGCAGGGAAAGACAGGTACACTTCCTGAAGCGCCTGAGCCTGCTAGGGTGATTCCCACAGGGCCAGGCACTCTTTGTGAAGCACCTGAGCCAGAGATGGGGGAACCCCAACCCCTGAGCAGGCACACAGCTTAGATCTGACCTGAGGAACCCAACAGGTCCATGCTGGAGCCTGCACCCAGAAAGGGGTCAAAAGAATCAAGGGCCCACTACAAGGGATGCCCACAGAGCAAAGAAGCTCAGGGTCCTGACTGGTCTGGGATGAGGCCAGGGCCTAATGGGGAGCTGAAGGTCCCAGAGAGGGGACCACAGCTAATGGGTGAAGGGAACAGTTGCATTTTGCTGCCTGGGATGCCATCTGCATGACTTGGGCCACAGTGTAGGGGTGGAACAGAGCTGCAGATACTTCCTTAAACATTGCGGTTCAAAATGGGCAGCTTTTCACTTAATTAACACATCAATACTAGTATATCAAGGCATGGCCAAAGAGTGAGGTGGGTGGCTGGTTCATAGATAGAAGGCAGGCTGGCGCTTATACCAAGCATGAAAGCTTGCCCCTGTTGCACAGTGCCTGACCATGACCCATGGTCCAGAGTCTCACTGGGACTCTCACTCCCCACTGAATCTTGCCATCACAGTGTCACTACATTGTCCACAAAACTATCCACTATGACTTCCCTGGCCCCTTATGGCCTGCCCTTGGCTTTTCACTCTGTTTGCCCAGGTATCCTCAGTTGTGCATTGCATGCCCTCTCACTAAAGCTCAGCTTTGCCTTTGGTCCCTGACTCTCTTCCACCCCCTGACTGGCACTATGCCTCTGCCCTCTCACTAGGGCAATTATTCAATACCCTCTTCCTCACTGGGGCATCCACACTCAACCACTCCTGTGCAGCCCTTCGGGTTGCTCCTTGCAACCCTATCCCGCACTACCACCTTCTCAATGAAGCCGACACTCTGCCCCCTATGTTGAGGCCTTGTGGTCTTACAGTCCCTGGGCTCAGGTGCCTCTCAGTAGGTGTGCCTGACCCCACTATCTGCTCTGAGACCCACTGGCTAGTGGGGGCTGGGCTTATAAGGCACCTTTACCCGCCCTTCACTGGGGAGGCAACTGGCCTGGCATTTCTGGAGAGCCACACTGCCACATGTAGTCCCACCAGGCCATCCTTCCTCAGAAGGGTACAGCTTTCAGTCATACCCAGGACCAGGAGCCACCTGCCATCCCGATAGCCCGTGCCTCACCTACAAGTCCGAGGAGTTCCTGAGCAATCACTCAGCCAGTTGGTGTCATTCCAGCTGCCAGCAGCAGACTGCTGCCTCATCCCTGAGAGCCTGGATCTAGCATGGAGCCTGCTCCACTCCCTCCTTCAATCCCAGGGACCTCCTGTAGTCATGTGACTGACTCATTATACTGGCACACAGCTGCTAGCTGCCCTGATGCCTGCTCTGGCCCTTAAAGTGACAGGCACTCAAAGGTGCTCTGTCACACTGTCACTGCCTCCTGACTTCTGCCAGAATTACCTCACAAATTTTCACATATCATTGTCACTTAACAAATAATTATAGATTTAAATACACTTAAGCATGAAAGTTGCCATAAAAATATATCCTCCAAAGATGAACCAGATCTACCACAGTTGAATGTCTACATGAAATTACTTATTATACACCCAAGAATAAAACAATGGTGTTAATCCTGTTACACTTATGAAACCCTGAATTAAAAAGGCACATCCTTTCATTATATTTTTCAGTTTTTTAAGTAATTTTTATAAATTTGAGTTTCTGCACTTTTGTTCAGGTTTTTTCTCCCAGGCCCAAAATTTGTGTGTGATTTTATTTAGTTCTTTTGAAAGGAATCAGACATGCAGTATTGGAGAAAAAGCCCCATAGTGAAGGTGTTGCAGCACCTAACAGGAAGCACATTAGTAGCTGAGTAGGATCTGGTCCTTTTATGTTCAAGTTTATGCTAATCAAGAATTGATCAGTGTTTTGATCAATTTCAGTTTTTGCTTTTTTGTCCTTTGCTAGTTTTGTCTATCAAAATTAAATATGATCCATAATAATGTAAATTGTAAGACTGCAAAGGACATTGGGTCAAATACATCCTTTTTATGCCCAGCAGTTATGTTCTAAATCTCATTCATAAATGAATCAAGTTCTGACATAATGCTTTTTTGCCTCCCTACCCCTCCAAGTCCTTTTGAAAGGCTGTCCTACAACTTCATTATTTTGATGGTTGGAAACCCACTTATACATGCATTCATTTGAAAGGAATGCATGATACATGTATCTGAATGTCTATAGTATCTTTCAAAATAAACATAAGGTATCTTTTTTTCTTTTTATTTCATTATTTTTGTCTCTTATAGTGTAGGAAAACCTACATTACTATACTATACTACATGAGTGCATAAGGGTATTTATGTATGAAGAAATTATGGAAGGGAAAGCTAAAGAGAACAAATAAATTGTGTGTGTTTAGTCTTTGACTTTTTTTCCCCCTTAACTCTAGAAAGAGATCAACTCCACAGTCTGGGTCACACTCCTGTGAAATCTCCATGGCTCAGTGTGACAGGGTGCTAAGCACCCTGTCACATTCATCCCCATCTTGTTTTGCCCTCTGTGGCCTTTATCTCTGCCCCATCCAAGCTCCAGGCTCCTTGACCCTGTTCCTCTCACAGGCTCTTAAATCTCTGTTCTTGGGCTCTGGGCCCCCTGGCCCCAAGCTCTGCTCTGCTCTGCTCTGGACTCACTCTGCCCTTCTCGGGCCACACTAGTCTCCCCAGCCCCCTTCTGGTCAGGTGACTCTAATTGGCCCCTGCCAGACCTGGAGGACGCTACTCATATAGCCTCTTGTCCTCTGAAAGTGACAGGTGCGCTAAGCACCTGGTCATATACCCTTTTGGCTCCCTGCCCCTGTTGTCACTCACTCCTCCTGGGCTACAGACCTCTGGGCTCTCTGGCCCTGCTGACACCTGCTCACTCCTGAAATATCTCTGGGATCTCTGGTTCCTCTCTCCCTTCAAGGCTAGCTAGGACCCTCCTTGCCTGCCCCTAATTTCCTTCACAAACCACCAGAGTTGCTTACCCCCAGCTCAGATGTTACCCAGCAGCCATGCTGCAGCCTGCTGCCCACAAGCTTCTCTCTCCATGGCTCTCAGGGCTAGAATGCCTGACCAGCTCAGGCCCTGGTGTTATATGCTTCAAGCTCAGCCTCCCCATCAGGTGACTCTGACTGACCCCAACACACCTGCAGGCTGCTACTCATGCAATCTCTTCTCTTTTAAAGTGACAGGCACACTAAGCACCCCATCACACCCTGATTCAGAGAACTTCTATATTAATTAACATTTCCATTGATCTAAGGGAATGTAACTTTTGGAGTAAAAATCCAGATAGTTAGGTTCAACTCCATAGTAAACGCTGATCTAGGAAAGTGTGGGTTCTTTACTGAATGGAGGAGGTAACCTAGTGACGCATGATGCGAAAAAAGCTGAAGTGCTCAATGCCTTTTTTTACCTGTCTTCATAGGCAAGATAGCTCTCTAACTATTTTACCAGGCAGACAGTTCAGGGAGGAGTTGATCAGTCAACAACGGCAAAATAACAGGTTAGGAACTATTTAAAAAAGCTGGATATGTACAAGTCCATGGGGCAGATGTGAGGTACCCGAGGGTGCGGAGGGAGTTGGCTGATCTGATTGCAGAGCAGCTAGCCATTAGCTTTGAAAACTTGTGGCAATTGGGAGAGGTCCTGGACAATTGGAAAAAGGGCAAATATATTTCCCAACTTTAAGAAAGGGAAGAAGGATGATCTAGGGAACTAGACCAGACAGCCTCAATTCAGTCCCTTGAAAAATCATGGAGCAGGTCCTCAAGACATCCATTTCTAAGCAATTGGAGAAGAAGGTGATTAGGAGCAGTGAGCATGAACTGACCAAGGGCAAGTGATGACTAACCTACCTGTTTGCTTTCTATGAGATTACTAGTTCTGTGGATGTGGGGAGAGCAGCGGACATGGTATATCTTGACTTTAATAAGGCTTTTGCTACAGTGTCCCACAACATTCTTACAAGCAACATAAGAAAGTACAGGTTGGATGAATAGACTGTAAGGAGGACAGAAAACTGGCTGAATTGTCAGTCTGAATGGGTAGCAATCAATGGCTCAATGTCTACTTGTCAGTTGGGATCAAGTGGAGTGCCCCAGGGGCTGGTCCTAGAGCCTGTCTTGTTCAATATTTTCAACAATATGGAAGATGGGATGGAGTGGACCCTCAGCAAGTCTGCAGATGACACCAAGGTGGGGGAGTAGTAGATATGCTGGAGGGTAGGGCTAGGATTCAGAGAGACCTCAACAAACTGAAGGACTGGACAAAAATAAATCTGAACTTCAATATGGAGAAGTCTTCCAGCCTAAGTGTAGGACTTTGTAATTTCATACACCAATACAGGCTGAGGACTAAATGGCTAAGCAACAGCTCTTTAGAGAAGGATGTAGGGGTTACAGTGGACAATAAGCTCTATATGAGCCAACAGTATGTCCTTGTTGTGAAGAAGGCAAATGCTATACTGGGCTGCCTTAGTAGAAATGCTACCAGCAGATCGAGGGAAGTGATTATTTCCCTCTATTTGGCACTGATGATGCTACATCTGGAGTATTGTGTCCAGTTTTGTGTAGACAAATTGGAGAGTGTCCTGAGAAGGGCAAGGAGGCTAGGGAACAGGACTTCTAAGGACAGGCCTAGGAAACTGGGCTTATTTAATTTGGAGAAGAGAAGACTGAGAGATGATTTAATAACAGTCTTCAACTACCTGAAGAGTGGTTTCAAAATAGGATGAAGCTAGACTGTTCTCAGTGGTGACAGATGACAGAACAAGGAGCACTGGTCTCAAGTTGAAGCAAGGGAAGTTTAGGTCAGATATTAGGAAAAAATGAATTCTCAGTAAAAGGTAGTAAAGCACTGGAATAGGTTACCCAGAGAGGTTGTGGAATCTCCATCCTTGGTGGTTTTTAGGACCAAGCTAGACAAAGCTTTGGCTTGGGTGATATATTTGGGCAGAGTCCTGCTTTGAGAAGGGGGTTGGATTAGATGATCTCCTGTGTGTCACAACTCAATTAAACAGTGCCCATGTCACAAGCAAGAGATACAATTCAGACCATCTTCACTTCGCACACAGTAATCAACTAAGGGTTAAAAGAAATCCCTGCCAGAAGTTCCTGAAACAAAACCCTGGTGAAGAAATGTAAGTAATTGGTCAGCTGAAATAAAACCCTAGCGAAAACTATATATAATTGGACAAGAAACAAGCTTAGACACCTCACACGTAACTCACATGTAACAGACAGGAAGCCTGACCCACAATCTTGCAACCTGAGAGCACAAAGAGCTGCTGCCTTGCCAGAAATTAAAGATTCCACTTAGCAGTTCATCATTGGATACCTCCTTTAAACACCTCTGTCAGGTTCATAACTTCTGCCCAAGTTGGAGAACTCTGACCAGAGCTCTGAGGGGAAATCTCTAAGGAGAACTCTGCACTCACAACAGAGTGACTTAGTGGACTAATCACGTACTAAAGACTCCCCGGGCCCTGGCTGTCCTGATAACCCTAAATTCCCTACAGGCTCATCACGTTTGTTCACAGCGCTTCATTCACGATTGCTTAATTGTAACTGGACACGTATACTCAGGTGTAGCTGTAACTAAAGCAAGTTTTCTACCTGCGTCGCACATCACCAGGCAGGCAATGTAAGTAATAAAACTTCCTTCAAACTTCATGTGTTCACGCCTAATTAATTTCCACTCCATCTACAAATCACCTACCTGCCAAGTCCGAGCAGCGGCTCAGAACGCAGCTGATGGCAGCTGCCGCGTACCAAATAAAAGGAAAAGTTACTTTTGCAACCAGTAAGCTGTGTTAACCCTCTCCCTCCACCAGCCCGCCTGACATCTGCTTAATTAACCAGCGTGTCCCTCGGTTGGCTCTGCCCGACCGAGACACCGTGGTCCCTTCCAACCTTAATATTCTGTGATGTATATGACTGTATGCCTGAGACTTGAATCACAAAAGTTAAGTTACTCTTATTTTAGCAGTTGCGATTCCAAGAAAAAGTAAACATGGTGGGTTGACTAAACTTACATGTTGCGTTTTTATATATTAATATGGGATTTCAGTGTCTCACACTTTTGGTCTTGTGTTTTTATACAAGCTCTAAATATAAAAACAATTTTTTTAGAGAGAATTTTTTAATTAAGTCTTTAAATACAGAGTCAACATTTAAAGGAACCTCTAAACCTTCTGTCTATAAAAAACACCAATTTTCAAGAGCAGTTGTGGGATTTTTGCATTTGGAAACACAGGCTTCTTGCAGACATTAAACCCTGCCACAAAAAAGTGGTGCTTTAACTTTAAACTCCACATGCTCCCATGCTGAGCCAGCACATACCCAGAAGAGGCAGTGCATTAGTTGGACCCAGCTTGCCTGATGCCTGTATAGATCAGGCACTTTAGTGGGGCTTATTAGGTGCTTTAATCTAATAGGTGATTGACTCAGCTATTAGATAAAAAAGCCCAGTCTATACAGACACTGCACAGTGTCTACGAGCTCTAAAATGTAGAGCCAGATCGAAGTAATGCGTGCTGCTGCTTCTGGTAAAGTGCCTTTTTATTTTTTTTTAAGCTCTGCCTGCAGTCATAGGTATCAATACTTGCTGGTACAATTTAAGAATACCCCATGCTAAAAAGTTCAATGTTTCCAAAACATTTTCAGCTTGCTAATGTATATAGAATTGCATAACTTCTTGCTAACCCACATAACTGTATCAAATATCCCAGCTTAGACACTTATCATTTGCTTTATATGCAGTTTTGCTTATTAGAGGAAGTTTTAATAGAAGAGGAAATCCTTGTTCAGATGCTAAGATTACATATGTTTATAGATCCTTTAACTTTGTGCCATAACAGTTTTATTGTCTGGACAACCGATAGAGATTAGCAGATAGGAACATAGTTTGTTTGTTTTGAAGGACAGAGGAAGTGAACAGAAGGAGAAAAAATTAGAGGAAGATTTTAACTATGAAGAAGTAAAAACTGTCCCTCATCCTATCCTGTATGTAGAAAAACATAATATTCTACAGTATGTGTTTCTGTCTGAGACATGATGACACATGGTACTTTACCTGACATTGAATTCCTCTGAAAAGGTCACCTACCATAGCCTGAAAAGGCTATGATTGACTCTGCAAGCCATTATAGTAAGACTTTTGTAACATCCATGTTGATATTATGTTTTTCTACATACAGGATAGGATAAGGGACCTACTTCTTCATAGTTAAAATATTACTTGCACTTGAATACAAATTCCAGCAATTCAGATAGAAACCTGAATGAATACAGTACCTTAACCTGAAGTTTTGCTTCTTGGATTCGACCTTTCCAAGATGCTGTAAATTTAAGGCTGTCCACTGAGAAGCCCATTACCCTAAAAGAAAAACAGACACACACTCAATGTTATAGAGATATAAAAATAAGAAATTCAAATAAAAAACCAGGAATGAATTAACACAAATTAAGAATTGAATTCACATTTACAATACTAAACATTTATTCATCAATGTTGCAAAAATAGCATCACTATTTTATATGGTTGCTAAACTAAGAATTTGTTTTTTTACTGAGAGCTGCAAACATTTAACTGACAACCAAACTTTTTTACTAACATATGTTTTTCATAATATAAATAATATAACCATTCTGCCATATCCAAGAGAGCAATAACAAGGGCCATGTTCAAATTTAGGGATTTAACAACTTGTAACACTCTTTTACTTGACTGCAGCAATTGGTTTTACACACTGCTACTCTCACTTCAGAGTTCCCCTACTCACTCCCACACCCTGATACCCACAAATAAAGACCTCACTGTGCTGCCCACCACTCAAAACTTAGCCCACTTGGGCTCTGCTACTCCTGTCCTAACAAGGATCCCTTCCCGCTGCTTTTCTTCTCTTCTGCCCCTCCAGCTGCATCCTGGCTGAACTGACCCCCTCCCAGCCCCATCCAGTGCCTCAGACTTCCAAGAACTGTACAGACCTGTTATCTTTGAGGAGAACAGCCATAATAGGCAGGTGATGGCCAGGATGCAGTGGCAGCAAGAGGCCTTGGGGTAGGAAGGAGGCTATGGAGGTTTCCATGGGCCACAAAGCCCTGAGAGAGAGCTTCCTCAGGGCACTGAACTGCATTCTCACTCAGACAGAAGCTGGTGCTGCTCTCCTTTGTCTCTTCTTCAACATTTACATCCAAATTTTCAACCAAGTTCATGGTTTCTTAGGATAGCTCCTTTTTTTTTACAAACTTTTTGTACTTTTATTTATGAATGGTCTGTCTGTATGTTTATGGATAGTTGGCAACTCTGCTATTTTATCACAGTAAAATAATAATAATAGAAATGAATCTAATGACCCTATTTTTACCTAATCTGTACAATGAAGGTACAATGCCAGAATGTAAATGCAATGGAGAATTGCACTCAAATATGCAAAAGTATATGGCTGCATTGTTCCTACCTTGCAGTCTCTTGGCGTAAAGCATTAAGAAATGTATCAGGATGGAAGAGCTCTGAGAGGTCCAAGGTGTCTGACAGGAGTGTCTGTTTTTCTGCTTTATCTACCCAATTCTAAAAGAGAATTGTATTGCATATTAATAAGGTGAACAAGTAATTCAGTAATTTATTGCTTGATACTCTAGAAGTTTGCATTAATGCACAGATTTTGGCTTCGGCTGCTAATGCCAAAAGTACTAACCAACGTATACTATGATTTTAAAGAGGAATATTTATCCTTATTTTGTGATGACAATCAAAAATAAGTAAGCCCAAGCTGCATTTAACATTTTTAACACAATATTTTATTTTTTATAAGTGCACAAGACTAACCTCTTTCAAATATGCTAAAAAACCTTCATGAGTTATACAGTGAAACTAGTTTAATAATTCAACTCCTTCCACACCAATGCTGCATTTCCAAATATGTTCGCTAGCATTTCTACTACACTGTTATGAAACTGAATTTTCTAAAACTATTCAACAGAGCTAAGGATTTTTGTGGGTGATATCTTTTACTGGACCAATTGCATGGTTGGGATAGACTTCGACAAGTTTTTCGGGTATCATAATCCTAGACCAAAGGAAAGATACTGTTATATGCAAAAGCTTGTCTAAATCTATCCCAACTGGTTCAATAAAAGATATCACACATAAAAGCTCTTGCCTCTCTCATTTCCTCAACTGTCACAGCTACACTATTACTCCATCACTACCAAAACTATTAAACTGTTGCCATGTGGTGAGGTGTCACATGAAAATATTAATGGCAGTACTTCTAGACCTTTATTTAGTGTGAACAAATTAGTGAATTCCTTTCAAGTATATTTTATTATCATTTCTTCTGCAGATATTATATAGTTGGAATGAGACAATAATGGAGAAGGCCCCATTGGTTTTCCAACCCCTCCCTTCTCTAGATCACAGGTTTATTCTATATCACATCATTTCAAATCTAGTCCATTTATAGTACATATAGTAACTAAGAATGGCTTTTCCCTGATAGGCATATAATAAAATGTAGCAGGGGGCAAGGTCCCCTGTCACTTTAAGAGGGGACAGCAGCTGGCTGCTGCAGTGTTTGTGTTAAATTTTGACTGGACTTGGAAGCCCAGGCCACGAGATAGGGGCCAGAGGCCCAGAGCATGCAAATGTAAGATGGAGCTGAGGACCAGAAGCCAAAGTAAGGCTTTTGGCCCCTCAGAGGCTCCGGGCTGAGAAGTCAGAATAAAAGGGCCAAAAACAAAGGTTGGGGTCCAAAGGCTAAAAGATGCATTGGGGCAAGAAGGCCTCCTCCAAACAGACATGGAGTAACATCTGAGAGATATGGGCATGGGTATAGGGAAGAAAGGAGGCCACGTATATAGCCCAAAAGGCAACTGGTGTCCTAAGGTACTGTTGGACCAAAGGGTCACAACTTAGTGTCTGATGGGCAAGACTGAGGTCAGCCAAGTACAAAATGTAGCAGATGCCTAAAGTGAACAAGGGCTCACTTGGGACCCTGGAGCAGCCTCCCTTAACATCAGAATAGTCCCATCAAGACATGACAGGCAAGGGCAAGACAGGGTATCCTGAGGAGCTAGAGTGGGGGCAGAAGTTATATGGCCACTAGGGAGTGTCACAGCAGCCTCTGGGGCATGGTCCTGATACACAAAGGTACTGAATCCTGTATGCAATACTCACTACTCTTTTCGAGGATTCTTGAACTCCAGAATGATACAACTGTAAACTTATTTTGTTCATATGTACTCCAAAACCCATTTGCTTCAATGATACTCTGTTGCTGTGACTACAGCTAATAAGGTATTGCAAAGATTTCTTAGACTGTGTTTGTCTGAAACACACATTCACATAATTATGGCTACAAATCTGTTTTGTTTACTCTTAGTAAGTGACTGGTTTCAAAACGGGAGAGAAGCCTGGCCTCAGTTGTACTCATGAAATGCACATTGATCTCACCCAAGTCTTAACTGCAGAAACGAGCCTTGTGTTTTTGAGCTGCAAGATCTCAGCTTCCCACTCACACACAGTCTTTGCAATTAGGGAATATGAAGCAGCCCATGTGTCTGACTTTTCAATCTTTGTAACAGTATTTTTCATTATTAATTACATACAACTGCTGACATGCCTCCTACTCCACCTCTCTATCATTAAAAATGGTGTCTTCAGTATTAAAAAGCAAGGATTGTTAATTATTCTTTTAACATCTTATTTTAGGCCAACATCTATTTGACATCTTACTTCCACTTTAATTGGTCATTGAAAGTGTGCAAGGCCCTTGCTCATATACAGAAAATATATTTAAAAATAAAATGAAGGAAGCTCAGTAGATAAAAGCCAGGCAGACTTGAAACTCCTCAAGATGAGCCAGACACAGCACTTACATAGTGGCACAGGTATTACATAAAAATGGACAACAGCACTACTTCCTCTGAAAGTTGAATCTAAAGGACAAGGATGAATCAGCTATTTGTACCTACCAAGGACCTCTTAGCCTCTTAAGTCTGGGAGGGAACTTTGAACTGTGACTCCCACTCTCACATATATGTTAAAATTCAGAAAGTGCAGGATTTCATATGAGAGATATGCTAAGCTCTTGATTCAGAGGCAGTACCTTTTATCTGACCAACTAAATAGTAACAAAAAAAATCCTTTCTTTGAAAGCTTTTGGACACACACACCCTTCCTTCATCAGGCTGAGGAGAAAGATTGTAAAAGTCCTTCTACGCAGAAAATGAAAAAGACAACCTAATCTGCACATCACAGAGCAACACTCTCACAAAAGGACTCACAGATTCTCAGGGGAATACACTTCCAGCCTCTATCTCCCTGTGTAAAATGAAGTTTATTTTCTATCTACAAGGACTCTTGAAAGAGATATGGAACAAGACATTTTTCACAGACTGGACTGTGTAAAGTATTGACTAAACCCAGACGATAGCTTCTTATCCCATTACCCGGATTAGTTTTTATAACGCTCATATCCCTCAGTGGTTAACCATTTTGCTTTTCTCTCTTCTGCCTATCTTGCCTTTCCAACAGTGCTGTTTCCTTTTTCCTCCACTCTTCCCTGCCCTTTTATTCTAATCACTGCTTTCTAGTTAGAAGCTCTGCTTCTCGGAGTCCCGTCATAGCATCTGATGAAGCAAGCTGATTCTTACAAAAGTTAATGCATACTTATGCAAATCTATCCTGCCTTCTGCCTGACTTCAGACTAACATGGCTAACTACATCTGTCTTATCTTTGTAAGTCATCACAACTCATATATTTGTGCACAGAAAAGTAAATGTCTAACTCTACATCAAAATTCTGGGCAAACTGAAATTCCATACATTATTATCATATAGAGAGGATGACAAGTTGTATTTATTGATAAGTACCATCTATTAAAGATATTAATCTATTCTAGATTCCAAGAAATAAAGAACTGTGAAGTTATACAGCTTTAATAATTATAGCCAGTACCTTGCAAAAACCCACATCTTGCTGAAAATGCCAACTGTACCAATTCCTTTTTACTGTTTCCATAAAATTAGCTTAGACAATCACCTAAAATTCATTTAATTAATTTCAATTTTTTCCTTGCCAAAAAAATCCATCATGTTTTTATCGCACAAAAACAGTTGATCACTAACCTTTAAATCTGTCACAACATAGATTATGAGCCTTTACCCAAACAATCATTACTAAGTTACAGTTTTTGCTTTCCATTTTCATTAGCTAAACATATACGGTTAATTGTCCTTGTCTACACAATTCTATTAATGACTCTAAATAACAACAGACCCTTTTATTGTGCAGCAATAATTGTGGATCCATATTAAAAGGATATACTTTTATAAATTTAGTATAATACAAGCAGCCATACAATTGTTTCAATTTTAATTAAATACATTCATTTATTACAAGTTTCAAATAAACTTTTCATTTAACTGTTAACAAGATGTCAGGAATAAAGATGCATAAGTTCACTCTAATTTAAAAGGCCAATATGGATGACAATCATAATTCATTCCATTAATACATGAATTAGTCTAATTAGGTAATGTTACAAAATTCACTACACCAGAAAGTTTTCATTTGGTTATAAGAGTAAAGTTATAATTACTACCTGTATCAGTATGAATTAAGGCGATCCTTATCCCATGTTTCAATACTTTTAAATAATAAAGACTTTATTGAAATGTTTTATTCAAATTTAAATGTAAACTGCAAAGATAGGAAAATATCACAAAAAAGTAATAATAATCTCTCTTAAGCAACAAATGTACATGACTTTTTGATGTTCATTTTTACATCATCCTTCTCAGGAAGGAAATCATAGAGACAGGGAGATGTTATTGGCTCAACTGTCAATGCGTTACTGATGATGCTCAATTATATATCTCATTGACTACTACTAAATATATTTACTATCTCTTTTAAATGTCCTAACATTTATGAGAGATCAGCATTTGAATTAAGAGTAGCTGGCTGCAGCTGAACCCAGGCAAGACTGAGGTGATGCATCTTTAAATGGGGTATGTGAGAGTTCTAGTTAAAGCATAGATAATATTTAGTGTTAGAACAAAATTCCAGAGATTAGGTGAATCCAGAGCCTGATCATCATTATGGAATGATGCATAACTTCCTTCTTCAAAAATGCTTTTCCACCAGAGCAATCACACAGCTTTGAATTCCCCATCTACCAAATGCTTTTCCCTAAAAAGATAAAAATAAAACTATATAACACAAACTCTCTGTAACTGTTGAAATGAGCACTCTTTACATCCTTTCCAAAATGATGTCAGATTTGTTATTGCTGAGATGGAGCCAACATTTAGACTGTCAAGTAAAAATGCTCACTATAGATTAATTTTGCATATGATGATTAAAAAAACAGTGTGAAAAACCACTTGGCAGGTATATAAGAAGAGATATGCAAAGCAATTCCTAGGATAATGCATTTAAACTTTTCATTAATATGAGTTAACAAAACACTACTTTCCTTTTATTACAAGCAAGATTTTCTTTTTTCTCAAAAATAAATCTCTAAGGATGGTCTCAGGTTGTTCAAGTAACATTTTCACATGTACCTTAACATCCCCAAAGCATATTTTCCATTTAAAAAAATAGCTTTCCTTATCTTTTCTAATCCCCCAGCAAACTAAGCACCTTGAATTGAACTGTGGAGAGAAGTAAGAGGTTGTTAAATTTTCCATTTACCCAACTTATAACTCTTCTACAACATGCACCATGTATTTCCCCACTGTATCTGGACCTGAAAGGGGTCTTTTGCTGACTCTCTTAAAACTATTGAAGTGATACCATTTTTGTGGCAAAACTTATACAGTGCAATTCTGTTTCTCTAAGGCTTTCACAAGAACTCATAACCATTAGATAACACTAAATTTTGGATAAGCAGGGCTGCAATGAATTCTGAATATGGCTAATGGGGATGGGACTGATAAATTAAGCAGGAATTGTGGTTAACAGTTATGTTGTATGCCTATTATTCTTCACATTTCTTTAGGTAAATGTGATATCTTTTATTAGACCAACTAAATAGTTGGAAAACATTGTTCTTTGCAATCTTTTGGGCACAAACACACTTCTTCAGGAATAGAGAGGTCTGCTGTTGTTTTGTGTTTTCCTGCATGGAACAGAAGTCAATATACACAATGCTGGTCTGTGAAAATGAAAATGTAGGGCAGTGAGGAACAGAGGCAATAGGAAACAAAAGGTGTTAGACAGGTAGGTGGGAGGAAAGGAAGGGAATGTTGACCTTGTGATAGAATATAACTGGTAATACATACAGAGGTTACTTGGAATTATCCAATAGCAGGAAGGTTATAATGTGCCATAAATCCAATGTGCCATAAATCCAATATTTACATTTAGCCCATGATTTTTTGCATACAGTAGATTTATTAAGTCCATTGGCTTGTCTGTGAAAAGAGTTCTGTAAATTCCTTTTGAGGATTAGAATTGAGAGACTGAAGAGAGAGAGTGGTTGTCTTGTGAGAAGTCTGCAGTAGGTAACTGGGTATTTTGGCTTTGATTGATTTTTGGTGTGCATTCGTTTGGTTTCTCCTACATATTTTCCATCAGGGTATTTAGTGCACTGGTTGAGATGTATTACATTTCTGCAGGTGCAGGTTTAAGATGCAGGAATGGTGATGGTTCTGTTGTGAGATGTAGTTATTGTGAGAACAGTGGAGATGTGTTGGCAGATTTAACATTTCTTGTCCCAGCATAGTCGAATTTGGTATGCTCTGGGCCACAGGAAGGTTACTTCTGGTGATGAGACTGGTGAGGTTCGGTGCTTGTTTAAAGGTTAGAGTGGGTGATTTTGGGAAGATCTCTTCAAGAATTGGGTCTTCTTCTAGCATAGGTTTCAATTGTTTGAGGATTTTCCATATAGGTTCCAGGGGGGATGGTATGTCGTAATTAATGGTGTGCAATTTGTGGGGATTTCCTTTTCGTACTGCGGCAATTCTTCACATGGTATCTGGGTGGCTCTTTCAAAAGTGTGATCTCTCTCTCTGGAGAAGTGTCTTTGTTGAGTTAAAGCCTTTTTGAGATTTGCGAGTTGACGAGGATGGGTGAACTCCTTAGTGCAAATTCAGTGGTATCAGAGGGCTTAGCTGTATAGTATAGCTTTCTTGGTGTGTTTAGGGTGATTGCTGGCCCTGTGTAGATACTGTATGATGTTACTCCATGGGTTTCTTGTGTGTGTGTGTGTGTGTGTGTGTGTGTGTGTGTGTGTGTATATATATATATATATATATATGGTGATTTATATTTCACCATTCTGGATATGGATCACAGTGTCTAAAATGGAAACGTTGGTGCTGGAGTATTCAAGAGACAGTCTGATGGAGAGGTTGATGATTATTGAATTTATGATGGAATCAATCAGAGATTACAGGTTTTCAGTCCAAATGATAAAGATGTCATCTATGTAGCTTAAGTATTGCATGGGTTTGATGATGCAGTTCTTGATGAATTCTTTTTTCAGGTGGGCCATAAAAGGTTGGCATATTGGGGGGCCATTTTGGCGTCCATTGCTGTGCCCATGGTCTGGAAGAACTGGTGGTTACTGAAAGTGAGGCTATTGTGTGTGAGAATTAAATGTATAAGTTCAGTAATATCTTTAAGTCTGTACTCTGAGTTGTAATATTGCTCTTGTAGCTATGTAAGGCAGGCTTGGATGCCATCCTGGTGTGAGATGTAGGTATATAATTTGGTAAGGCCTGTGGTGGCTATGAGGGTGTTGCTGGAAAAGTGGTCTGTTTTACGTTTTTGTAGAAAGTCTGTTGTGTCTTGAGCAAAACTTGCTCTTTGGGTAGCAAGAGGTTTTAGGATGGTTTTAATGAAACCTGATATTTCCTCAGTTAGGGTTCTATGGTTGGTATTATAGGTCTTCCTGGGTTCCCTTGTTTGTGGATTTTAGGAAGCATGTAAAAAGTCCCTGGGTTGGGTAGTGGGGGGGATCAAGTTCTGTAGTTTTTTCTTGTAGTTCAGATGGACATGATATGATGGTGGTTTTGAGTTTTAAGGTGAAGAGGAGAGTTGGATCTTCCTCTACTTCTTCTGTTCCACCCAGGAGAACATAAAACAACAGCAGACTCTCCTTATGCCTGAAGAAGGGTGGCTGTGCTCAAAAGCTTGCAAAGAACAATTTTTCCAATTATTTAGTTGGTCTAATAAAAGATATCACACGCACCCAAAGAACTTTGTCTGCCTATGTCCTTAGATCAACACAGCTACAACAAACACCCCTGAAACATGGAAGATATTTTCTTCAGAACACACACACAATGATATATAATGTAATATATAATAACCATTTATACAGCAAAGCCCATATTTAGTTAAAGACTCTGAGATACAAAAATACTGAAGTATCTTGAATTATAAGCTCAGATCTGAGGGAATACTGACATTTAAGTGGTTTAAATACTGACCTTTCAATCACTACATTGGAACATAGCTTCCTGGTGCCTGTTCTTTTTAAATGTTTTAAATGTTTTAAGAGCATTCAAGGAAAAGCCTTCAGTCACTTTTGTAGGGGAGATACAGAGGTGAGTATAGCTCCCCACCCCAAACATGTCACAATAGTCTGACTACACAAACCAATAATACAGGTGAATAAGCATAATAGGGCCATCATTATCATACTAATAGGGCTGTCATTATCATACTTAATATCTAATACCTAATAGTAGATACCTGTGTACCACATACCTATTATGTAGTTGTTTAAATACAGATACATGTATTTAAATGTAGGCATCCAATTTTGAAAATGGGGGTTATATTATATGTAAGACATGGTTAAGGTTCTTAAATTGCATGAATTAAGCCTTTAATATTTCTGCCATATTGCAAAGGCCTGTACTAATTGTGATATAAACTGTTCCTTCAATAGCTTTTGTTGGAGTCAGCAAGCTAGAAAAACACATTAATATACTCATTTTTAAAAAAGGCCTTTACTGATATCAAATTGTGTGCTAGTCATATTTTGAAAGTAAGAAATTGTAATTTTTCTTTTACGTACCCTCTGATTTTGCCATTGCTTTTTTAATAGCATGGAGACAAAAGTTGTTATTCACTGCTTTCAAATAAACTACTATTTCTCCATTCCAGTTTGACATGCCTCAGAAGCACCATGTTTGTTCAGTAAGTTACTAACATAATAGCAGAGCTGAAGCATAAAACTTGCAAGTCCATTAGGATCAACATGCTAACTAACAATGTGGCAGAAGCAGATATGCGTCAAGGCATAGCTCAGGGAAGCATTAAAAAATGCGATCTCATTTCAGCTGTGGTATTAATTTATTTTTATCAAACCAAAAAGTCAACTTTCTAGGGGCTGCTGTTCCCTGACATAATGAGGATAGCAGAATGATGAATGTACACATGAATTGTAAATATTAATGAATATGTTATCATTATTGTGAAGATGCTTTTAGGCAAGGATGACAGTGCTGCAGTAGGTACAGGTGAGTTGCATGCAGTGGGTGCATGTATATCTCTGTGCAGGACTGTGTATGAAAAACACCTTGGATGCATCCAGGTGAATGTGACTATTTGGTTTGTGCTGCTGCTAATTGTCTCTGGGGAACATCTGCGCCATGCACCCTTGGACATGTAGCAGGTTACACTGGGTAAGGTACGGGAGGCTAGGGCCAGCAACTGTACTGGCCCAGCAGCCTTATGTGGTATCTTGGATGCCAGAGGAGCTGCAACCGGCCTGGTACTCCTGCAGTTGGGTGCCTGGCTGGCAGTCAGAGTGTTACTCTGGCAGATCAGGCTGCAGTTTTGGGCAGCATGTGTTGCCTCCATGTGCGCCACCTGCTTTTTTTCCCATGCTGGGTTTTTGACCTCAGGATCTCCAGAAAAAGAAAACCAAAAGCTCTGAAGAGGAGTTTTACTTACCTTTGGCAGGAAAAGCCACACCACACTGAGAAGAGCCACCAGTGCAGCTCATCAGACGCTTTTATTTGCAGCTGGGAGCAATGCAAGCAGATGACATCATCAAAAACAACTGCCCAGCAGATTTAAAAGTCGGCGGTGGGGAAATGGCGGGGGAGACATCTACACCAGGGATAAGGAGCAAAGATGCCCCCCAGGCTGCAGGATCGCCAGAGAAGAGGATATGCAGGAGTCGGGACAGGGACTCACCAGAAGAGTCCCAGCTTTTTTAAAAGGATAAACACCCAGCTCGGCAGGAAACCTGAGCCGAGAAGGACGGCATTGAGGGATCCTGACAACCACAGATGCCAGAACAGTGAGTGGGGCAGACTGTGGTCCAGACTCCTACTGTTCCTTTCTTTTCTCCTTTTTCTTTCTTTTCTTGGTTTACATTAGTACATTAGCACTCACAGCCTGAACTGGGGAGGCAACCCCAATTGACCCATAGGGTCAAGAAGAAGAGTGGAGCCTTGGCGAACCTGACAGCTTGGAGATAGGGCCAAGGCAGAGATTGAAACAGGTCCGGTCCCACACCCCAGACACCCAGGGAGAAAGAAGACACTGAGGGATGGGCAGAAGGGAACAAAATCAGAAGCAAACACCAGAGAGACAAACCGGTGACCCATCACCTGGTCATCTTGAAGGCGGGCATATGGCTGAGGTGTAGGGGAGGTGGAGCCCCAAGGACTCCCACAAGTGGCAGAGCCCGGTTTGTGAGTTTCTGTGAGGGAGAGTCCCACTACTGGACGGAAGGTCAAGTCATGGCAGGTGAGTGTCAGAGCCTCCCTGGGGATTGAACGCAGCCCAAGTCTTGGGGACACACCCCGAGGCCTGAACTGGACATGCGATCCAAGGCTGCTAGAGAGCAAACTAGATAGGTGCAACTTCCAAAATTGTTTAAAACACTTAGAGACTAACTGGTTGAATGAGGCATGAGGTAACAACCTACTTAATCAGTTGCTACTAGAGAACTGGAAGAAAAAATGGATTTTATAGAAAAGGGAAAGGGATAGAGAAAGGGCCATTGCTAAAGAGATGAAAAGTGTGTTGATTAAATCAGTTGAGATGACAAGACATGTAACACCTTGAGGGACACTGGAGTTAACAGGTAGTCCAAGAAATGGGATAAGTATCTACAGTTCCTGTTGAGGCTATGGTTAACACAGTCCAGTCTGTGGGTGATTTCTTGTTCCTCAATCTCACATTCAGGTTTATTTTTAAAGTTATGTTTAAGGAGACAGTTACAACGAAGTCAGTGATGAAATGTCCAGGAAATTGTAAGTGTTCTGCCATGGGCTTGCATGTATTTCTGGAATTGTTTTGAAATGGAAATCACTATCTGGTGTCCTTTTATATAGGAATTGTCCTACCTGGTTAATGAAGACAGCAGAGGGGTATTGGTAAGCAGATGATGACATATGACACTGGTTGGGGGTGGGGGATCCTGCCTATAAGCCAGAAAAGGTTTGTTCCCTGCCCCCCTGCAAGACCACTTTGAGATAGCTATCTCTTTCCAGGAGGGACTGACGGTCATTAATGATGTGTTCAAGCTGGGGGCTGTAAGTGATGACCAGAGGGATTATGACGTTCTTATCACAGGGTTGATATAACAGCAGGTCAGAGTGGGGTCTGAGTCTTGCTCTGTTGATTTGAGTTGTTATGGTTTGGAGCTTCTATTGTAAGTGTAAGAGGTGTGCGTCCTGGTTTGTGGGATCAGGACACACACAGCTGTCATGCAGAGCTTGGCTCTAGATGATAGACTCAACGATGTGCTTAGAATGGAACCTCATGGTACAGACATAGCTGTAGTGGTTTGTTGGTTTTCCAGTGTGGTGGTGATATGGCTGCTGCAAAGTTTCAGTGGTATTATATATCTGTCAGTAAGAACATCCAGTAAGGACTGCTGAATCCTACTAGCAATGATCTCCAAGAAACATAGTCAAAACCCAGGATGATTTTGTATGATGGAAAGCACCTTAGCAAGGCCTGGGGCATGGGGGTGGTCTCCAGTAGTCTGTAGCCCCTTTGCATCTTGTCCTGGCCTGTTTCCTTCTGTTTGGCATCTGGCACACTCTCCTACCTCTCTTGCCATGTCTTGATGTTACCAATTATTTGTTTGGGAAACTGCCTTCAAACAGCCAGGGTGCCAATTCAGAACTCCTTTTCCTGGTAAGGGGATTGTTATTGCTCTTTCTTTGGGCTCTTGGGCCCTCTTCACAGTCTCTCTGGGCCTTCTATCATCCCCCACACTATTTCTAGTCCTTGCAGCATCATCTTCAGCAGACAACCTGTTTGGTTAAATGCTAGGAGCCAGGAATGGGTACCCATTTTTGATATCTGGTAGTACTGATTTCACATATGCATAATTATAGCGATAAACTCTGTATTTCTTTGTGGACTCACTTACACCCTGGACTTAACTGTCCTTTTTAGAAAGCTCTACATTTAAGCCAACCTGGACAACACTAACTGAAATGAGAACATCTGTAGGACTATCAGTGCAAATGAAAGTAAAGGCTAGTGCCAATGCTGACTCAAACAAAAGAAGGCAAGGGACCAGAAGAAGCCCCAATACTTGCCCAGACTTTGGGGAACCGGATATATTTTTACAAGCAATAGCACTGTCAAGCTCAAAAGGAGGTAATGAACTGTCATCTAAAGAAAGTGTTCTGAACACCACCAAAAGCACCCTTGACCCCACATGCACCAGAAGATCTATCAGAGTAGTCAGGAGATGTACAGCTCAGTATCATAGTATCTAGGGTCAGAAGGGGCCTAGAGCAGGCCATCTAGTCTGACCCCCTGCCAATGGCAGGAACAAGTGCCAGGGTCACAGAACCCCATTATTATCTATCTAATCTATTCTTGAAGGTACTCAAGGTAGGAGCAAGAACAACTTCTCTAGGGAGCTGGTTCCACATCCTAGCCACCCTAACTGTGAAGTAGTATTTCCTAATGTCCAACCTAAACCTGCTCTCCAGTAACTTGTGAACATTGGTCCTAGTTACCCCTAGTGGTGCCCGGGAAAAAAAAAGCCTGCCCTATTTCCTGCTGATCTCCCCATAGCAGCTTATAGGTTGCTACCAGGTCCCCCCTCAGCCTCCATTTACTGAGGCTGAACAGGTTCAGGTCCCTCAGACGCTCCTCGTAAGGCCTATCCTGCTGCCTGCATATCAATCTA
>JAGPOW010003316.1:174148536-174171827 GCA_030014935.1 Caiman crocodilus
CATTGGCGGGGGGTCAGACTAGATGGCCTGCTCTAGGCCCCTTCTGACCCTAGATACTATGATACTATGATTGTAGAGGCTGATAATTTAACCAGGCTTAAAAAGGGAATGGTAAATTCACGGAGGATACATCTATCATTGGGGTATTAAACATGGTAGTCAAAGGTGCACCCTCAAAATAAAGGCTTCCTAAGACTTTGATTGCTAGAAGTCATAGGCAGAGAGAAGCTGGGGAAGGATCATCATGGATTTCCCCTGCTGATATACTCTTCCCCTTACCATCTACTCCTTACCACCTTTTGTCTGTGAGAGATAGTACACTTGGGTAGAGTTACCTGTTATCTGACCCAGTGTGGGGTTTCTTATATTCTTAACCTTTAATTAAATACTGGCTACACATAACATTTTTAGTCTTACTACCCAGAAATGTTCATCATTCAGTGTAAAGAGAATAATAACCTTCCTATTAATTTAAATAGCTAGTGTGAATTTGTATTTTATTCATACTTTTCAATGGTAAGGATGTGACTGGCAAATTGATTCTTATTAAATTCTTATAAAACAGTTGTATCTTGTTTTATTTAGACAGGCTGGGAATTCAGTTGTTCTAGCTTGAAATATCAAAATTTTCACGGTCAAGAATTTACAGATTTATTGTGTATTTCTATTGTAACTGATACTGGATTATAGAGAAAAGTGTGTGCAATTGTTTTTGTGAATAAAATATTAACTTATTGATCTTCTGCACTCTACAAGTGATGCTAAAAATGATATTGCATGGACTTCTGTGATTTGATTGGGCAAATGGAAGAAAGAACCACAACTGCTAATCACATCAAAAGCTGATGCAGACTGCTATGTGTTACAAGTGACATTAACCGCTCTCACTTCTAATGTTTTTGAGCTTGTCAGAATGCTTTTTTGGCCACTAAAATCATTTAGATGCCTTAACCATATTGTTGGAAAATTCCAGGAATTAAAAGTGATTATACTATAGGAAAGTTCAAGAAAGAGGTCATTTAGAGGATACACTGCTTCCAAAAAGGAAAAAAGAAAAAAAAAAAGAGAGAGAGATACACTAAGCCAGAACATAACAGCACAATGTAAAAAAAACTGTGTGTAGCCCTATGGAAAAGTTCTTGTGGGTAGCAAGGCAAGAACAAATTTGACTAAATATTGTCCAGAAGTCCTGAAATATGAAGATTTCAGTTTTGTCTGTCAAGAGCCAAATAAGGGAACTTACTTTTTCCAAAACTCATAACATAAATGCAAGACCAGAACACAAGTTAAACAATTTAAAGATCAGCACACATATCATTACAGTGAGCCACACATAGAAAATGCACTAAAATGCTATGAGCCAAAATATGTAATATAGTGAGTCACCCACAAGTAGACTGATGTTCTTTTTAAAATAATGTACCACCACCAAAAATCCTGTAAACTAGGGACACAGGCTTAGTGGGCATGTCTGTGAGACAATGAGTATTAGACCAATTCAATTGCACATTAATGTATCACAGCAAAAACCATGCTAATGCATAATAGAATTAGTCTTTTGTGTATTAAGCATCACAAAAAGACTGTGAGCCTTTGCTACTGCACATTACCACTGGCTACTGTGCATTTATGTACTACCTCATATTAGAGGTACTAAACTGAATGTGCAGTAGAAAAGGCGCACTAATGCACGTATAGATGTATCCACTGTATACATATTTAATATTGAATCCAAAGAGTGATAAATCCAAGACTTCTTTTACTCCCACAGGTAACTTTCAACCACTGTTCACATTTCTGCTCTGCTCCAGAAACCACCTTTATCCTGTGTACTTGTAATTTCATTCTCTGAAATCTCAGCTTTACAGCCCACCTATCTTTCCTGGACCTCACCAAACTCAGCCCCAAATTTTAATATATTTAGCCTCAAATAATTAAAAAAATATATAGTGCATATGGAGCCCTGTCTTCCCATTCTATTATTGTACCCCGTGCATATTACTATCCTTTTCTGTGTTAAGTCTTATTTGCAGCTTGATCTTGTGAGAAACTGTGCACAACAGGAATAGTAGGAATTCAATACCTTGAAGAAGTGAAACTGTAAAGTATGCTCTATATACCCTTGGTCCAGTAGCCTGCAGCACTTGTCATTTCTTTTGTCTTTATAGCACACTTCCTGGACACAGGCTTTCCATTTGTTACCAATTTAAGACAAGTAATCATCTCCCCAGTTCCTTAGTAATGTAACCATATGCTTTTCCCAGAGCAACAATTGAGCAAGTACTTTGAGACCATGCCTAAAGCACCTTCCTGCTGAGATCTGGACTGCCGCCAAGAAACAAGCCCTACCCCATTGCTTTTGTTCTGCCTACATATTAACTCAGCAAATAGGCCGAAACAAAGATAGATGATAAGGGAGAAAAAAAGACAGAAGAAAACAGACTATGATAAAATATATGAAATCTTCATGCTTTATCACCAGAAAAGATAAAAATGAATGAAGAGCCACACAACATAAACTGTAACTAAATAAAGAATTGTGATAATTCACATATTCACATAATTATTTTTAGTTATATCCCATGTACAATCAGGGCTGGTAAAATATTTCCTGGTTAAGGTTCCGTACATAGTTCTTATGCTTCAGAAATCTGTCCTTTTGATTTTCAATAAAGCTTAACTTTCATTAGACATCTGACCAAAGGGCCACCTTATAAAGAACTCCAAACTCAGGCTGGTCTAAATCATCTGAATGAAATATTTTCTTCTTAGAAAATGAGATTTTGTTGGAATTAAGTGTTTCCATTAAGTAATCTAAAATCATAGAATTCTAGAATAGTACAGACTGAAAAGACCTTGAAAGGTCATTGAGTCCAACTCCTTGCTCTAGGTAGGATCATCCCTCTCCAAACCAGCCCATACTCTGGGGAACAAACAAAATTAGGATTTGTGCATGTGATGGGTTTGTGAAACAAAGGATATGTTGACAGGACAGAATGTGGACACCAGCAATGCCGAAAAATGAAAAGTTCATCGGAGTGAGAGAAAGGATACAAAAGGAGAGATTTCAGAGCAGAAAAGGGTTCCTAAGAGGGGAACCCAAGGCCACCACCCCCAGCTTGTTTCACCCACCCCACTGGAGGAGCAGGAGAGGCAGGGGGGCTTGGCTTCCAACCTCCATGTTGCTGACATCTGACATTCAAGAGAGAACCTCAGATGTCATCTACAAAAGCTTAAAACTTTCTGAACCAGTTAGTTTCTAAGGTGCCACTCTGCCCTGCTTTCTGCCTCACTTCAGACTCACTCATATAATTATCTCTCAAAAAAGTTTTGATATAATAGTTCTTCATCCCAATCCCAGACAAGAACTAGTACTAAACTATCAGCAATTCTTACTGGGCAGAAATCATGCATTTTGATCAGCTTTGTCAACAAAAGTTACTGACTGTCTCTACAGTATCGTATAAATGCTGGGTGATGAATTCTTTCAATTTACTATGCAAGGATTTTTTACTTTTGTTTCAATTAAATAATTCAAAGTAGAGAAAAGGAAAATTTAATATTGGGAAAAATCCTTATCTGCTCACATTTGCACTATTCTCAGAATTTCTAAATGCTCCTTTAAATCCAGTCTAATTGGGCACATACAGACAAGGACACACGTATGGTTTGTGGCGTTGCAGACCCATCTGTGGTGTTACAAACCACATATGTTGCACATGCAGGCTTTCACTGTGCTGCTAATTAGCAGAATGGCGGGGGGGTTTTGACATTGGGAGATCCTTGTGTCAACCGCCCTCCCCCCCCATCTGAAAAAAAAGCAGAGTCACACTGCTTGCTAGCTAGGCTCCACACACCCAGATCGCCACTGCTGGAGCCTTGGGAAGCTCCCAGAACCCCATGTAAGGCTTCTGGGGCCAGCCTAGGTGCTGGTCCCAGCTTCTCCTACCCTACCTAGGGCAATTTTTGACAACTGTGTACCGCTGCTTTTTGACATGACTGCTTGTCAGGATGCATCCATTGTGTCTATGCATCTTTTACCACCTGGCCTATGGTTCTTTCCACTGAAACTCTTATACATATATTTAAACTGGAGTGTCTTTACCATTTATTTAATGTTCATTTATTTATGGCAGCAAATTTCTTAAGGATGTAGACTTCACTCTGCCTTTTGAATAAACACATTATTCTTTGGTTATATATAGACCTCTAGTATAAATCAGGTTTCACAGTGACCCATTTCTCCTCTTGAAAAAAATGCTCAGACCACACCAAATTTGTTGAATGACTAGTGTGTAGTTGTAGTAATGCAAATCAATAACTTATGGTTAATGTGTATAGTTACATATAGTCTAGCCAACTGCCTATCAAGAATGACTGGGGAGGGGGGCAGGACTGGGATGGAGTGCCGCCACCTAACATGCCATGCTATCATTGTTCTGCCTCTTCAAGGAGCAGCCAGGAATGCTGGCCTCAGCTCCCTCACCCTCTGTCTGGTCCTTGGCGCAGCTTTGGAATCATGGTGGTGCTCCCCCATGCTTGGGGCAGTCTGATGTCAGTCAATCAGAGTGCAAATAAAGCATTATGGACAGACAGACTTAGGCTTTTATAATAGTAGAATGATAGTATACATAACTATACTATAGTTATATATAAGTACTATTATAGTAATAAAGACAAGGTAAGGAGCAAAGCAGAATTTATTTTCACTAGGATGCTAAATCAGAAGAACAAGTCAGCAGAAGAGAAGGCATATCAGAGAGACATGAGAAAATACTAACTAGAATAGTAAGAAGTCAGAGGTGGCTATATTAACTAACACCATTGTAAAGCAACTTTAATGAAGTATAAATCTTTAGATCATTTTCACAGAGCTGCTGATGAAATTCTGTGTGCCTTTATTGAATCTTTGACAAATTGCAAATAGAGAGAACTAATGATTAACTTATTTTGTACTATTAATAATGAAAATTTATAGTGAAGGAAAGTTAATTAAAATGAAGTTAAGGCTTAGTAGCATCTCAGTATAAACCCAAAATGGGTTCAAAGTTCAGGACTTATTATCTGTTAAAATAAATAAATAAATAAATAAATAAGAGATAACCTTAGTGGAGAGGTTTTCACTAGGAGTTTGGGGTATGACAGTCTCTCTCTGATATGACATTTGTCACAAACATGTCTGTGAAGTGCTCTAGAGCCCTTTCTCCTTGTTTGTCCCGAAGCACAGAGTGGCAATTGTTCTTGCTCTAGTAGGACAATGGCAAGAGAAACTTACCAGTTTAGCCTACTCCTTTTTCCGAAAGGGAAATTGAGGTATGCATGCCTCAGCTCTTAAGACTAAAGCATGTCCAAAATCATAAAGATACATACAGATAGCATAATATGTCATAATGTGATAAAACAACATAAATGAACACAGCATCACTTTGGCTCTTCAATGAACCAGCACATGCCATGTCAGTAAGACAAATACAAAATCTACATGATATCCCATAAACACTTGAAAATACAATGTGGTTTATGAGTGTTGTTATTAAGAAAGATCACAAATGTAGTATTACACCTTTAACATCCTTAATACTAGCCAACATGATGCCAGCCCTAACTAATCTCTACAATCATTGTTCAAATAATTAGAGCAGTTGCGGTCCATAGCTTTCACTAGGTAAGGATGTGGCCAGGTCCTTGCATGAGGGCAGTAGCCTGGAGGTGAGGAACATTTGTAAACGAACTGCTTTCTTCTGAGATTAAGCCCCTCACCTCAACTGTCTCTACACACAGCAAGCACAAACAACAACAGCAAGTATCTGCCAGAAAGACATACAAGTCTCATCAACAGGCCAGGGGACATGCTTAAACTGATGAAGAGCAGGGTGACAATACAATTTGGTGTTTCTGCCAATGGCAGCCTCCTGAACTGAAAACTGTTTTGGAAAATGTTACCAGAAAAAAACAAGAAGTCTACTACTTCTGCCCAACACAAAATTCACTCTGTTATTTATGCCATTGCATTAACTCCACTTCACACATACATATCTTGGTAATAAGATGAATTTCTAAGATGCCTTTTCAAATCTATGTCCAGGAATTCTTTTCTAATTTTTTTTTAAAGAGCATTCACTAAGGCTAGTGACAGACATTACACATAAACTGGTTTAAGTGATCAGAAATTCACCTGTAGCTCCAGCCCTCGCAGCAGGGGAAGCCCCGCATTGGAGCCTGCTGTCTCCCCTGCTCCCAGCTAGGCAGTCCCTGCACTCTGCTGGGAGTGGAGGGAGCCCTGCCCCTTGCTTCCCAGCAGAGTCCAGCCTGGGGCTTCTCCTCTGCGAGTGCAGAGCTGCAGGCGGATGGCGCAGAGACTCAGGGATAGAGGCAGCCAGAGGCTGCACTGGGGATGAGGAGTGCAGCCCCGCACAGCCTGCCTGGCCACTTCTATTCCTGTGCTACATGTTGCGCATCTGCAGCTCCGCATTCAGAGGGGAAAACCTGCACTGGACTCTTCAGGGAGGCAGGGGGCAGGGCTCCCTCCATTTCTGGCAGAGTCTACGCAGCTGGGAGTGGGGGAGACAGCAGGCTCCAGTGTGGGGCTTCCCCTGCTGGAGCTACAGGCACGGGGATCAGAGCCTCAGGCATAAGGCAAGCTCTGCTTCCTCCTCTGTGCAGCGTTGGCCGGAGCCACGCCTGCATCAGTCATGAGCACACTGATGTCCTTGGCTGCTGCTGCCGCCAGGCAGTGGGGGCTACAAGTCATGGGGGGAGTGTGTCAGGGTCCTTACACCCCCCATTCGCACACTCATACCCTGCACAACTGAGCTTCATGCTCCTGCTGCTCTCTTGGGGGGAGGAGGAGGGAAAAGGGTTCCCCCTAGCATAGAACAGAGCTCCTGCCCTGCCACCCTGGGAGGGAGGAGTGAGGGGAAGAATCCCCCTTTGGGACTGGGCAGCATCCCCTAGAGCCCGGCCATCCCACAGCAATGGGGGAGAAGCAGGGGGAAGATTCCCCCCCAGGGGTCAGGAAGCCTCACAGAGCCCTCCTCCCCACCCCACAGTAGCGGCAGGGGAGGAGGAAGGAGAAGACCCTCCCCAGCACTGAACAAGGACCCCTTCCTGGCCTTGCAGTGATGGGGGAGAGGGAGGAAGGAGAAGAGTTTCCCTCCTGACCTGGGCAGTCCTGTTTGTTGGGATTGCTCCTAGCTGTCAGGGAATCACTGGGGCGGGCCTGCCGGGGACTGACCATGCCCCCCCTCCCCAGCTCAGCTTCCCTGTAGAAGGGAGAGCTGCTCTAGTGCCCTGGGCTTCTGGTTTCAGCTACTGCAGGCATGTGCCAAACATCTACCCACTTGCAAACTGGTTTACTCTCTGCTGGTTAGACTATCCTGCAAAGACTGAATCAATTCAGGTTCAGGCTTTTTAAATGTCTGCCCCTAGCCTAACAGAACAGACATTCAGTATACATAAACCAGTTTGAAAATGGCTGAAACTGGTTTGAGATAAGCCTGGTTGAATGTATCAAACTGAACTGATTTGGGTCTAAACCAGTTTATGCAATGTCTGTCCCAGCCCCTTTCCTGGTTTAACTTAAACCAAAATCCCCCAGCATCCCAGATGGTTGGCAGCCCTGTGTGGGGCTCTCTGCTCCACAGCAGGACTGGCTCTGCCCCTCTGCTCCGTGGCTGGAGCTTTAGCACAGACTTGCAGTAACAGTAGTGTCTGCCTGGCTTCCCACTGCGCCCCCCCCCCCCACAAATCCTACTCAAGCAGGAATCCCTCCCTCCTTTCTCCCAAAGCACAGACCATAGCCAGCATTTGGTGTTAGCATGCTGAGGTGTCTGTGTAAGGCAGACAGGACAAAGGCTGACAGGACAGTGTCTCTTTAGGGCTTTCTGAAGGTAATCAATAGGTAGCTGGTAATGTCCTTCCATTTCTTCCTTAGAAAAAGCTGTTTAAGATGAACTTGAACTAATGAGAGAGGGTTTTTTGTTGATGAGCTGCTAAATGTTGTGCAACTCCCTGCTGTGAAAGTAAAGGCTGTGCAACTCCCTACTGGCTCCATTGATGGTCAGAGGAGCAGAAAGGGGGAGGGAGGGAGGAATCCCTGCCTAATCAGAGTATCCTGCCAGGGCCTGGCCACTCCCCACCCCAGCTCAGCACTGTAAAATGGAAGGGACTGCTGCTCTAGAGCCCCCCACCCCAGCTGCTAGGCTAAACCACTACAGGCATGTGCCTTCATTCCTCAGTCCAGAGGGGATGTCTGTACAGTTACAAACCAGTTAAACCTAGGCAGGTTAGAATGATCTGCAAAGATTGACTCAGTTCAGGCTCAAGCTTTTTGAATGCCTGTCCCAAGCCTAAATCATGAGTAAATAATACTTTTTTTGTCATTCCCAATTGAATACACACATCAAGTAAATATTTTGATGGGTGAAAGGTAACAGATTCTATTACCTTTCACCCACTGAAACAGCAGGTTTGTACTTGCTTAAGTGGCATTTTTGGCACTAATGCACAATTTGTGATTCTATTACCTGTGCAGTGTGGAATCCAAATATTCACATGGCTACTGAGCACGCCTAGCAGGTTATGCACTGACTATGCAGGCACACAGCTACCTTTTGCCTTTTTAAAAATAACATAGCTACCTTTTAAATATGGATATTTGAATGAAGATATTTCATATATTCCCCTTAGATTTTCCTGTTTGGCTTTCACAATTTTCCCTACATACACACGAAGCCCAAGCACAATGCTAAGGCAGATATATTCAGGCAATTACTTTTATTTCTAATTGTTTCCCACTACAGCATGGTCTCTGGTGAAGAACGTTTTCTTTATTTCCCCCATTATCTCTTGGGAAACAGGTGTCAAAGTCTGAATTCACTGCAGCCCTTTGCAATATTATTAGATAAGAGATGAGTCTTCCCAGGTCATGTCACAGAAATTCTGAATGCAGTATTTAGCTCCATAATCTCCACACGCTTTAGATTATCTTAGAGGCTAAAAAATGCTTACCTCTTTTGGGATATGTGTGTAATTGTTCAGTAATGTAGTAGTCTTTTTAAGAACAAATCTTGTAGTCAAGAAGACTACTCATGTATGCTTGGTAACTAAAATTTGGAAAAAAAATGGAGAGAGTGGAAATAAACCAAAATAATTTTGCAAATGCAAGCTCTTCTAAATGCTTTGCAAAGCCCATTGAGGCAAGGTTCCCTTTGCTAAGCTAGAGTCTCTGTTCTCCATATCAGGATTACTGCCACCATATCATCTCTGGAGGGTCTCCGACTGTCTTCCCCTGCAATTCCAGCCTTCTAAAAGTAATTTTGATTTCCATTTCATTAGGTGCTCACCAGTCAAGGTAGCTTTTTTATATTTATTTCTACGTCCATTATCATCGCCTATTGTTTGAACATACCCTGATGCTGGACCTATCCAATTTCAGCTGATCAAGAAGTATCATGGATTTATATATTTTAAAATCCCACTGATCTTTTTTTTATATTACCATGAAGCAGAAATTATTGCCAGACTCTAGGCCTTTTGTTATACTTCTGTTGTAAAACAGGAGAATGAGGCTGAGTCTACAAGTTACCCTATGGCAACATAGCAACATGCTACGTTGCTATATGGTGCACTACAGTAACATAGCAATCGCATGGGTCTACACATGATTACAAACCATGTCACCATAGCAGCATGCTCTCCCGGTGTAGCACACAAAATGGTGGCAATAGCGACATATAGGGGCCACAGCAACAAAATCTAACTATAGCTACCCATACTGCACCATGCTTTAGTATTTCCAAAAGTTTCACATATAGATGTGTCCTGAGAGTGCTTTCCTTGCATCACAGTAAAAACCATTTTCTTTTCACTGCTATACTACACCAGTCAGAATTACCTTTTTTCTCTTTCATTTCCCTCTGTCCCTATGTACGCATCATTTATGTATACAGACTTGTATTCCTTTATATGTAGGCATTGCTCTGTGCTTTTTTATCTACATCTAGCTATATATTCATCTCTCCATCCATTAGCTATATTTAACAACTGAATATGTGGAAGCAGCTGTTCATATAAATTATTACATGAAAGTTTACCAGGATTAAAAGAACTTTATTTTAAAATGCTTTGACATTCAATCTCGATTGTGGCAAATGGTTCTATATAATAGGTACAAACAGTTTTCTATACTTAAAGTGATTATACTCTTGATCAGTAGAGCATATAACAACAACCACATCCTGGGATAATGACTGGGATATTATGGAAAGAAGATGGTATTCAGGTTATGTAGGAAAGTACAGATAGTGTCCCAAAAGTAACAACACTTAGAATGATTAATACCTGCATAATATATAGAAATCATTTTCTGTGAATTAGAAGTCTAACAGAGCTTTAAAATTAATCAGGAAAGTTTAACAGGACATAAGATAATTTAGCAAAACCATTTGCACCTCTAAACTATTCAGTATCCTTCTGACCCATGACATCTGGCTCGTGGGGCTCCCCCCGGGTCTAACATTTGGTAACATGGTGAGTGGTGGCAGTATTAATTAGTGCCAGATGATATAGCTCCGCAGTCTGGAACTGACTGACTCCATGCCTCATACACAGACATACACAGAGATCCATGCTCTGAATCCACCCTGTAGAGTGGGTCCATGACACATACACATGCAGGCTCAGGGCAGGATGATTTGGACAGCATTGGTATACACAATTCAAGGTAGGAGGAGAAACTGGTGATTGAGTCAGGCATTTCTGATGTGGTTCTGTTCTTTTACAAGAATATACTTCTTGAACATAAGAAGAATCAGACAACCAGAAATAGTTGCTATCCTACATCTCCAACACACTTTTAGCCAGCACCCCAGTGCTAAATCTATCTTGAGGTTTTTCCTGGGGACACATATCAGAGCATGTTAAAAATATGCTACAGTTGCTTTTATATGCTCTCTTGTCCAGCAGCACTCACTCCTTTCTAAACAATAACACATAATGAAACAACTCATCCACAGCATGCTAATTCTTTAGCAGCCTTGCATTTCCCCATGTTTTGCGTGGAAGCATGCACTTAACTGACTAGCAACCACTAGGGTCCTGGTGGTTCAATACACCAGTTTTAATCAGGTGTAACTAAACTGATAATAACATAGGTGGCGATCTACCTTTTCCCACTGTCTCTAATTTCATTAAGTCAACTCTTACCTTGGTTAAAATCTTATGTTTAATCAATACACTTCTCCACTATACCTCTGTAAAGTATACTGCAGTTGTGATTACTAGGAGCATACTCCAAAAATATCTTGCTTTTATGAGAAAACCTAATAAAGAAGTATTTAACTGAAAACTACAGCATGGGAACTAACACCCATGTCCCAGTCTTGTAATTCTCCTTCCTCCGAAATGGAATTCTGCTGTATATAGGTAATTTTAATAGTGTTGTATTAATGCTATAGACTGCAAACAATACATTAGGATTCAGGTCTCATAGCCTGCTGTATTTCTATTTTTTTTTAAAAAAAGGAATAAAGATACAAACTTATATTGTTTGTTAACAAATTGCTGCTGGTTATTTTTAAACATTTGAGTGCCATTTATACTCAACTCAGCTGATGTCATAAACTGATAGAGGTGCATGAAACTGGAAAAACCAAGAATAAAGGCTAACACTGAAGTTTCCATTGCTAGTATACCAGGTGATTTGAGTACAAACTACACCTTCCACTCATCTCCATTAGAGAACGGATGGCAGCTTCAGAAAGCAGATAATGTGCTATCCTATCTGAAAAGAAACATGGTCCTAGCTCAATAAAGTAAGTCCTTAAATGCTCTATTTTTATATTAAACTGTAAAATGCAAGGACTAGTTTACAATTTGAAGAAAGCAAGAGATGAATTGCCTCAGGAAACTGAAAAAACTGGTTTGGGACTGTCAGCTAATAAGCAAGATAAATAAAAAGCCATCAAAACTACTATTCTCAGTTTGGACTTCAAGAACTATCCTGAATATGCCAAAAAAGGCCATGAGAATCTGGGAACAATGAAAGAAGGCTGACAAATTGCCATGTATATTTTAATTATCGATTTTCCTGAATCCTAGAATAAGGAAAGTATTTTAGCTGTATCACATTCAAAAGAAAAGAATAATCTTTCATCATTTTTCTCCTGGCCTGAACTCTACAACTCAGTAAGGGAGGAAAACACTGATTATAGTTAACATGTGTTTGTTGATGTAAGGGTTTCAGAATTTATGATGTTTCTGGCAATTTCCAGGCAATGTATAACAACACTTTTCAAGGCGATGTATGAAAACTATTTTGTTTTGGGGATATGTCCTCTGAACAGCACCTTCTGAAGAAGACTATTAATGGAGGTGGGAAGAAACAATTTAACTCTGAAATAGAGCCATCTGGAGAGGATGAAACTGTCTGATGTACTTTCATTCCTTATATACACATCTGAGTTCAGTTTGAGAACTGTGGCTTTTTAATGTTCTGTTCTCTGTTCCATCTGATATAAATCCAAGTTACTGCCTTAGTTTACTTACCTCTTTCTCCACAAACTACACAAACACACTTTGAAACTCTGTCTTGAATACATGCTTGATAGATTGCATTGTATTTACCACTGTCAGATTTCTAACGCTGCTCTGTATACTATATACCTTGGAAGCAATTGTATAACCTGTCATGGTAAAAATACGTTCTTGAAATGTACTGAAATGTATTACACACTCCTTTTCTGCTTTTGTTTTGTTATATGCTCGGTATTATTTACTTAGCAGATGCTTTATTCATGACTGACGTATAGACACAAATTAAGCAGAAACCAACTAAAATTAAATAAATGATATTTAACTGTGCAACTAACAGCTACTAATCTTGTCAGAAATAACAGACAGCAGAGGGTATAGTCTATAAATATACTGTACCAGTGTGGGAGGGGGAGTGCAAATTTTTGGCTGAATCACTGAATTCAAATAAAATCAAAGGACCCTTTAATCTCTCTGAATTGAAACGGATACCTCTGAATCTATTTGGAGAGATTTGGACGCAGAGACAGCTTTAAATGTTTTTTTCTACATGCCTCTAGGTAGCAGGGGCTCATGAGTGCTATGATGGTGGTGCGCATGGAGTGTCCCACAGAAGCACTTTTGGGTCCACCAGGGCATGCACAGGAGCCCCCCCCCCCCAACTTCTCCCCCACTCCGGCTCGGCAACTGGTGCCTCATGGGTTTATGGGGGGCACCCAGGGTCCCCCTGCATACCATCGCCTAGCCAGGGACTGTGGGGGAGTACCTGTGCACTCCTCAGCAGACCTGGAAGTGGACCAGAGGTACTTCTGGTCTACTTCTGGATTTGCCGCCGAGCACGTGGAGCGCCCCTCCACACTCCTGTGGGACACCACGTGCCCCAGTATCACAGTGAAAATGAACTGTGCCTGCTACCTCAAGGTATGTAGAAAAGACTTTTAAAGTGGTGTCTATGCCTGAATTGCTGATTCTCTAAATCAGCATCCAAGCTTCAGATTAGATTCAGCTGAACTGAATCAGGGACAGTGATCTGAATCAACAAATCAAATCACTTTTCCTGATTCAGGCCAAATCTGAATCCGAATCAAATACGGGCCCACTTCACACATCTCTACTGTATTACTTGCTGCCGCTCTGATCTGCCCTGTGGCAAACAGAGGCTGCCTATGCCACTTTTGGCACTTGTGCTGCAGGTTAGCCATGCCTGCACTATACCACACTGTACTATAGCATACTATGTGATAGCCTGGATAAGTCTGCTCATTTTTTTGCACATGAAACAGGAATTCAGCTTCTTTATTTCATATGAAAAAGTGCATCTCTCCAAACTTTTCAACACATCATCTCTTCTAAAGGCAGGACTATATTTCCTTTTGTGCATCTAAATGGTGTTTTTGGCACTTAGATACAGGTTGGGTTGTGATTCTATTGCCTCTGCAGTGTGAATACTTAATCATATATAAAGCTAAACATGCAAAATGGCCATGTACTTGCCTAGCCAGTGCGAAGCTAATGTACGCATGCCTACACTGGCCACATAAATCATAAAAATGTAGCTGGTCAGAAATCCATGATTTACAAGTATTAGATGTTGGAAGAGGATTCTGTGCTTCAGCTCCAATAGCATAGTGATTAAGGCACTCAGGAAGGAAGCTGGAGACCTAAGTTCTAGACCTTCCCTGTACCTAGTAAGATTTTGAACTTGAATGTATGACATCCCCACATAGTGCTTGAACTGTCACAGTCTAGGTTAGGCATTATCCAGTGCCTTTTCCAACCCTTTTTTAGCAGTTATCCCCCTGGGTAGCCAAGAAATGAATGTATGAGAGGCCGAGAGGAAGCCAGAGAGGCTGTGGTTCAATGAGCTGGTTGCAGTTCTGGAAAGGAGCAGGCTGTGTATTCTAGACTAGACCCTTGCTTCTAATTGGGCAAAAATTATAATCGGAGTACTAGCCTTCACCCATTTTATCTTACGATTACGGGCAGTGGCTCAGCTTCAAATGGAGTGTCGGAGAAGCATCTAGATAATGTTTAACTTGTGGATCCAGCCTAGGGCGCAAGGTGAGTTTGATATTCTTGGCTTAAAATATTATAGTTAATCTTAGATAGATTGAGTAGTTACATGAATTGAGAACACAGACAAAACTAAAACCATCTCTTTCTGTTTTCTCAACAGGCCAATGTACCTTGTACTCTCTTTCTAACAGACTGCCCTTTATGTTTCCTGACCTTAATATTTCTCCCTGAAAAAAAAAAAAGCTTAAGAAACTTTTTATATGCTTTACAACAGGTACTGAAAGAAATATGGAACTATCCACAAGCATTCAGATTACAATCACAAGAACTTATTTTAATTAAGTTCTGAAATGGAACTCAGTTCAATAGCCATAGGTAAGTTTTCTTATTATTCCTACTTTTGAATCCTGAAGGGTGATTACATTTTTCCCAAAGCAGATGGACTGATTTGAAAGGAGTGCTTTGAGTTTCAAAAATTAGCATCATGTTTGAGACTTAAAATCCATTTAATATTTTTCACAATAATAAGATTACAATTACTTGGAGAATTTTAAAAATAATTTCCTTTTGCTAGAGAGCCTCTATACAATTGTATTTTATTAGCAGGTTTTCAATAAAAGAAATACAAAGAAGGAAATACTGACATTGACACAGTTTCATGTACCTCTGAAGAACTTATAAAAGAAGATTTTTCTTGAGACTATATTTATAAACTTCCTGAGGTCATATGTCCTATTAAGATAACCATGCAGAACTGTCCATAGATGTCAATGGCATCAGCTACAGTTATAAAAATAGGCCCATTTATGTGTCCAATAGTAGGTATCCATTAAAAAAAAAAAATTCGTCTGATAATCTTATACATGACCGTCTTTTCCTTCCCAAGTCATCTTCAAATATAAACCTTACATAAAAATAAAGTGTATCCCAATAGGGTTTATTCCAATAAATTCCTTAAGAATTGTGGAAAATCTCTGGTCAAATATCTGTAGCTAACTTTGGAATGGAAGGTGGTCATTTTTCAACGTGCAAAGCAACACTAGATTTGAGAATTAGAAAATGAAGATGTGGATGGAATTTCATTATATTTATAGATGTAGGACATGTTTATTATAAGTGTGCTATGCTACACTGGCCAATTGGTTTAGACATCTTGTTATAACTCTAGAGATGCAAGTTTGAGCCTTGCTCTGGATTTGGGCTGAAGGCTGGCCCCAGCCAACTTCATGATAAATGAATATTTGGTAATTCATGCTTTGTAGTCAAAGATAGTTAGATATGATGAATAGTTCCTTTAAATCACTTGTATCCTGCTTGCTACATAAAATGCTGTAGTTTTACCATAATGTGTTTAGTACTGCCCCATGGTCAAGCCAGCCCATTCCCAGGCAGTGGGAAGGGGGCCGCTTTTTTTTTTCCCTGGAGGAGCCTGCCCACCTCTCCCATGGCTGGGCGGCAGGGGGAGAAGGGACGTGAGCTGCCAGCGGTGTCTGAGCTGCATAATGCCCTGTTCTTCCCTCTGCAGTGGTGGCACCACCCCCAGCACCCACCTTGCTAGCACCCTGCCTGGGCAGCCCCAGAGGATGCTGCCACCATGGAGGGAAGGACTGGGATCCCCCACAGCTCATGGGCTGCTCAGCTTGCCAGCAACTTGCCCCCTGGTAGAGGGCAGGTTCTGCTGGGGAAAAAAAAGTGATGAGGAGCCCAATCCTTTTTTTTCCCCTCAGCAGAGCAGCCTGTGACTGGGAGACAAAGCTATTGGTGTCGCCTGAGCTGCAAAGGGACCCAGTCCCTTCCATCTATGGCAGTGGCACCCCCTGGAGTTGCTAGGTGGGGTGCTGGCTCCAAGCAGCTCAGGACCCACTGGCAGCTTGCCCCCCAGCTGTGGGCAAGCTCTGGCAGGAAAAAGTTGGAAAAAAAAGGAGTGGGCCCATCACTGTTACAGTGACGGAGCCCCTAAAATGAAATGGTGGGGTTTTATTCATCACAATTAAAAACCCACCAATTAATAATTCGCTGTTTCAAATAAACCCCAGTCAGGTGTACAAGCAGCCTAAAAGATCTGTTGCTTATAAGCAGATAGTAACACCCACTGAAGCAATTAGACCAAGCTGAGTGTTGTTAGGCCAGGGTCAGCTGGGAGCAATTTACCTTGCTTGTGGCCCTGAACTCTGGCACAATAGGTTTGTGCAGATCGTTGACTTTTTATTAAAAGTGTAAGAAAGTGAATGGAATTAAGAGTGCAGGCAGAAGTAACTTATGAAACATTTCTAAGTGAAAGGCCCTTGGAAGTGCTTAGCAACAGAAATGTGTCTTGAGGGATACATACAGCTCCTGTAGCACTCCCCATTTGTAATGCTTAAAATTTGCTGTGGCTGTATGCAGCTGAAGCTTTTCAGTCAAGGGGTACTGGGGCTTAGTGAAGGCTGCCTCTGGAGGGATGTGGGGCAGTGAGGTCAAGCTAGGGGTTCCCTGGCTTTCCTTTGCCAGGATTCTGACTCTTCAGCCCCAAATCTGCTCTGCTTTTCTTCCCTCTCACAAGAGCAGAGAAGTAGAGGTGACTGGGGCTGAAGAGCCTGGCACCAGCAGTGGTGGAACCCCAATACTGGAGTAGCCAAGACTAGAAAGTGGGACTCATTTAGTTTCCTGCCCCACTCTCTGCCCCTCCCGTGCGGGGAGAGAGACCAGAGCACCGTGGGATTCTGAAGGACCTATGAGTGGATCCTCCTCTGTACCTGTACACATGTAACAAGAACTGAAATAATATCTTGTTAATAAACAAGAACTCAGAATAATATCTTGCTTTAAAAGGTACTATTTTGGAAAGCTTCAGCTATTTTTGAAATGTTTCAAAGGGTATGGGAGTTGGTACAGTTGGCCATTTCTGTCCACACATTAACTATAAATAGTACCTTTTTAATTTGAGAGAAGCTGAAGAGCAAATAGCACAGCAGAACTATGTACCAGTGAATTGCAAATGCTGGTATTAAATTTGATACTTCAAAAATAAATGTACATCAGAACCTAAATCTAATGATAATTAATTAAATTTGATATTTCAAAAATAAATCTAATAATAATGACATAACCTATAAAATATATGTATATGTAAATTAACTGTATCTATTGAGACTACAACTAATTTAAAGTGTAACAGAACCACAGTCAATGAATGCCTAAGTATCTGCTGCATCAGCTGCTTCCTCTAGGCCAGTGTTCTTTCATTCGTCTTATTTGGATTGCTGTGTACAATCAATGGTAGAAACTCAGTTTGACTGTTAATATTATAGGAAAGACCATTTTGTACACAAGTACCATAAAAATATTGTTTATAGCCTAGCCTTTCAGAGAATTTGAACCAAGGTAACAATATTTTAAAATGCCAACCATCTGGAAAAGCAAGAAAAATGTAGCAAATATATGAACAGTAAATAGTAATAAAACTTCCCCATGAGATTTGTAAAAAGTATGTCCAAATTTCCAAAACAAGATTAATGATAATTACTTACAATGCAAGGGTTAGTGTTTTTCCCCCACAGGTATGTGCATATATATTGATATGTAACCATACTTACATTTCTATTTTTCAGACAAATATATTTGAATTCAATTTTATGCACTGTCCTCCTCCTAAATAAATCCAGTCATCTTATAACAAGCATAAGTCATTTTATAACAAGCTGTTAAATCAACAGACCAAAGAAAATAATTTATTGCCCAATTATTTTTTCACTTGTTTCTCTTCCACAGAAAGTTTCACAGAAATTAAAGACACAATTAAATTTGAATAATAGATTTAGGACCACACCTGGGACAAAAATTATATCTTTCCCCGTTCTACTGAACGAAATAGTTTCTCTTCTGAAATTATCGCTATTTAAAAAAAAAAACATTCCAAGTTTGTAAAATCTATTTCACACTTTAATTTGACTATCTAATTTAACTTTTTATAGATGATACTTATTGTTTGTGAATGAAAATGATAGACACCTTACTACCAGATGATTTAGCTCTCAGACTGCAAAAGAATTTTAAACTTGCATTCTGGTGTAAGTACACTATCTCAGGCATAAATGGCAACTGTTTTTAGCAGTTTTGTAAAACTACATATCAAATCAGACTATAGTTTTAATAGCTATTAAATATCTCACAAGGATCAGTGAAATAAAAATATATCGATTCAAATATGTACATTTTAAAAGTATTGCTACATTTTAATGCAGCTTTTTGAATTACTGTAAATAACTTAACAACCAAATGTAATCTAAAAACACAAACAGGCACATTTATCATCATCTCTTCTGTACATAATGTTTCAATTTTATTTTGGAAGAAATACCAGCTTTGAAACTATTACTATAATTCTATAGAGAAAGGAATAAAGACAAACAGATCTTTTGCACTTTTCCAAAGAACCTGAGTGAAAATTGTGATTGAAGTTTCAGACATGAAAAATGTATCTAAAAGTGAATATTAATACTATATTCCCATAACAGAACTGTGCTTTTTTAAAGAAAAAAATTTGCAGTTCTTACGTTGCTCTCACATGTTTATATTTATCATTTTAAATGTATGTTTGCACAAATTAAGAACACAGTGCTGGAATGGGCCTTCTAGGCCATTGAATCTGATCCTCTGTACTAAGAGGCAACAATTTACCATAGGTTTCTCCCAAAAAGCCACTGCACATCAAAATCAACACTTCAAATCCTCAAACACAACTACAAGGCAAAAATCAGAAACATCACAAAGACAAAGAAGATAGGGAAGAAAAGAGCACTATATATACCCTGCCACTATATATTCCTACAAGATTAGGAATGTTGGTTCATATATACTCAGAAGATCCTATGAAAAGGACCATAACCCTGTAACGTTCTTTCTAATCTGGTATCCAGGAAAGATTCCTTTCTGATTTCTATTCAGGAACCTCTGAGCTTTCTACATTTTACCAGAGATATTAGTTCATCCCAGTCAAAAACAATCAGTTTTGACTGTGACCAGTGTCCCACGGCTTCAGAGAAAGGCACGTGCCCTCTGCCTGAGCCCCAATGCTAACACTATTCATAGGGGTCCCTACAGAAGTCCTGAACCACAACTAGATACCTGTCATACTACAGAGAAGTTACCTCTGTACTTTTAAACCACTTTGTGATCATGGCTTGGAAACTCCTACTTTAGTGAAATATACAAGGTACCTTGCAGCATTGAAAATTAATATTCTGAAGTTAACTGAGTGCTCCATTATACCTGGATAGCAAGTGCTCGAGACACAAGACCTCTGAGATACTGTAGAGGATCTTCTGGACCTTCCCACTTGTTCTGCCATGAGAGGGGACACTGAAAGAAAAGTATATTAAATGGATATTGGAATTTAGAAACTATCACTACTGTGCTGCAATGTAACTATTTGAATTACATTAAATAATCTGAGGTACAAGGTTAAGGGTTAAGGTAAGGTTAAAGGTACAAATACTCCCCCTGGCTGTGTCCATACAAACATGGATGTTTGGTTCCCTGGGTACTACTAACAGTGGGACATCTTGTGCCACCACTAGTTGTCCCTGGGGAATGCTTGTGGCATGAGCCTTCTGGTTACCCTCGGTGGGGTAGGGGAGGCTGGGGCCAGCACTGGGCGGGCCTCAGCAGCCTTACCTGGGGTCCTGGAGGCCTCCTGAGGATGCAGCACCAGTAATGCTACCATGTAGAGCCTGGCCAGCAGTCACAACATGACTCCAGGCAGTCCATGCTCCAATTTTGAGAGACATACATTGCCCCCACATGCACCACTCTGTTTTTTTTGCATGTTTTTTGCTTACCCCTGGAAATCCAGGGGTCAGCCCCATCCTCCCACCCTGCCTTGCAATGTGGAGAGCAGCTGAATGTGTGGTATGTGGCACTGCAGATCTGTCTATGGCACCACATACTCTGCATTACTGTGCTCATCTAAACTCAGCCCCTGAGTTTAAATTATGTCCAGGAATTGGGCAATTGAGACTTCAATTACTGTGTCATCAGTTCCAGTTCACTCTTCAAGGTGCCACTGGTCATGGTGAGAATAGATAGCTTTTAGGAAAAAACGTGGAGGAAACAGGATTGCCAATTGTCCGTAATTTTACAGACAGTCTGTAAAAGAAAGGTTTAAAAATGCTTGCTCATACAGTCGGTAAAACAAAAAGAGGATAAGAAACCATGACCTTGACTGAAACTCTATCATGGGAATGAGACTTGAGGCTAACGTTGATGGCTAGGCAGAGCAGTCCATCTATAGGGAATAGTCTCTCAAGACTCTGCAGCCCATGGGAGCCTCATTTCCCCAAGCCATGTGCTGCCACAGCGCATGCCTGTGTTGCCTCTAATGGCTAGTCTCCTCAAAGGCAGAAAGGACTGGACAGTGTGAGGCACTGAGCAGGATAGGGAAGGAGTGGTGAAACCAGGATGGAGCTGTAGAGTCCAGAGTGGAAAGAGGTGTTGGGTGGAGTCCATGCCAGAATGTGGGGAGTGGAAATGGCAGAGATAAGATAGGGAAGGCAACACAGTGTGGGGTAGTCAAGGGTGTCAGGGTGTGAGGTGAGTAGGGGGCAGCACAGCACTCATGAGGTGGGGGCAGCACAGTCTACATTTCTACAGCCAAGTAAGATTGTGCTAAAAGATACATTAAACCCCTGAATTTGAATTTGATACAGCTGTCCAGGGGATGGCAGCACTGGTTACATTTACATTAGGTAAAACATATATCAATAAAAATGTTTGGTTGTCAGTAACAAGTCTGTATATTGTCATTAAAAAAAATCTAGGATTGACAACCCTGTGGAGAAACACTGTTGTAACTTAAGGCTTTCAACCTTATTATTTTTAATAAATATGCATAAAGCTTTGGAGAGGTTATTCTGAGGTAACAGTCAGTGGAAAACACAGACAAAGTATGGGCAATATTATTTTCACTAAGTAGTAGAAAATGTATTTTCAGACTATTCACCTATTTATCATCTGTCTACAAAAACTATCCATTTGAAGATGCCATTTGTTTATAAATTATACTAATTTTAAAGGGTATAACAATATTACATTGATAATATTCAATACTATTGAAAACTTATATTTGATCTATTATCAATTTTATGCTAATGCAATATATTCTTGAAACCACTATAATCCAAGCATTTACAGTATCTGATGCTTCTACTTAAATTTTAGTCCCTTTTTTATGTACAACTACAACTTTGGCAAATGCCAAGTCTAGGTTTTAAAAATTAATCCTTTTACCACCTAGTGTATAACTGAGGAGCCAGAACAAAACAATTTAATTACAACACAGAAAATAAATCATTTGGAAATGACGTATGCCAAGGTTTAGCTGGACAGGATTCAAATATACAAGCAATAGATCTCTAAAAGTGGGGAACAGAACAGGTATGGCATTTTAGTCACAGTAGAACTAGCCAGCACTGTTGGAATGAGTAACAGAAATAAATGTTAGAATTGTGTTGGGCACTTTGGGCTCCACTTTGGAAGAATATAATTGTTGACTGTGAGTGAACAGCATTGCCCTCTTCTAAGAGCTGGTGAATATATTGTGTTTTTATTCACAATCAAATAAAATGAGCTGTGATGAAGTAGGCAGGTTCAATGAGCAAGAACACTACCAGAGTGAACTGCCAAAAATGTTTTGTTCAACGTATCATGATTCACTGAACTGACAGCTTTGAGAGATACATTTTTTTTTTAGAACCTTTGGACACAGTTTTGTGACAATGACTGGCTCCTCACATTCTAAATTTATTTTCAGTGTATTGCTTGAGTGCACAAGTGAGCCTTGTGGTTGATAAGAAAAAAAATAACTGAAAATCATTAAAAATGGCCAATATACCAAATATTTGCATTCACTGGCTTAGTTGTAAGTACCAGTACCAATCATGGATGGTAAAAAAACCCAGCATTTAAAAGATACAATAATGTGAGCAACATAAGATATTTTATTTTGGTTGTATTATGAATGTTCCCTTACAACAGTGGTTTCTTAAGAATATGAATTATTAAAAGGCAAAAACTGTCTTAAATGCAGAACCTACTTTAATTAAAATCTGATATTCCAATAAATACATAATTATGTTTATAATATTGTTTCTTGCGTGAAGATCTAAGAAGTAAATTAATATCAATTAACGTTCATTTATGGGGCCAGTCTAAATATCTCAATAAGTGGTTTATTTACAGTCATTAATCTTAGTAGTTTACAGATATGATTGCACCAGTGCCGATAGTGAAAAACAGAGAAAATAGCTGTCATTGCATTGCCTAAATTTTAATCAGGTGCCAAAGTTCAGTAGGATAATGACACATTGTCTGAGATAAGATGGAAAAAAAGTAAGATACAAAGGATGTGTTTTAACTAGGCCCCAACCTTATTAACCCACCAAGGAATTATTTAGCAATTACTCAACCAGTGTAGACTGTCATTGCTTTCCTAGTCTCTTCATATGTCAGAAGGCTACAATCAGCAATGACTTGAGGAGGGATGTTTTTTGACAAATTGGAGAGATAAACCTTCTGTTCTCCTATACTATAAGGGTTCAAAACTTGTGAAAGGTGGTCATATCCTCACTGAAACAAGCCATACTCAGTGCTCCAGCCCAGTTTCAAGTTTCTTTAAGGGATGGCCTTCTGATAAATTCAATTCTAATATCAATTGATCAAAGAATCAGACACAGTGAATCAGTACTTATATCAGACACAAACCAAGT
>JAGPOW010003316.1:174179677-174212007 GCA_030014935.1 Caiman crocodilus
CAGGGCCAGGCCTGTGCAGTGCAGGTCCCCACACACCCACAGTCCCCACACAAACCCCATACCCAACAACCCCTACACCCTACCCTGCAATATACAAGAGTAAGACCTCATTTTGAGCTATTATGCAATCACCTCTACATATACCACACAAATAGACACAAAGTAAGAAAAAAAATTGTAAATAAAATTAAAATATGTTGATGTCATTGTTTGAATTTTAGTATATAATTTAGGTTTTTTCCATTTCTAAGATGGCAAACCCTCTTCCCGAAATGAATCTTTCTGGGGGCAACAGGAGGGACTTCCAGTGGCAAAGGTTAGGGGTTTAGGGATGGAACTTCTACACCCAATATGTTGATCAGGGGGCGGGGAACCTGTCAAGGGGTGGGGCTACCCTTGTGGCCCTCAACATCTCATCAAAACTCAATAAGCAGCCCTACACCAGAAATACTTGCCCACCCCACATAAAGCATTTTTAGAGAACTTGTGTACACCTTTAGTTTATATAAATAGTGGTTTCCAAGACAAACAGATGTCAAGTGGTAATTTTCATTATGCTGATGAAACATCAGCATTTCTATAATGAACAGATCTCTTCAAGGCATTCATAGAAACATAACTGGATAAAAAAAATCCCTTTGCCTTGATTTGCAGGTTCTCATATTTCTAAGAAGATGATTTATACTTAATTTCAATTTGGATATTAATTTTCATGGGTTTCTGATTTTTTTTTGTTCTGGGAGTAAAGAGTGGTTAAGTTTTTTAAAAAGCTATGAATTTATCAAATGTAACAGCATAGTGATCTAAATTCACAGAAGATTTGTGTTGAAAGAATCCTGGATTTTAACATTTGAAGATAGCCCATCAGCTATACTTTCCAACAATATATGATAACACCTGCTTTTCCTTCCTAGAAAATATACATCTGTTCCTTACCATTCAAATCAACAGTATTAGCAAGCTTCAATACCCCCATTGTTATTACCACCATTGTTTCTTGAATATCTTCAATATCCAAGAAACACACAGAGGAACGTAAGTGTGAAGCATTTATACTAAGTAAACCATAACATATTAAATGAGGCAAAAGAATAATGAAACAATTTCAGTTTGAACATAAGCCATTTGGATGGGAGATTTTTACATATATTTATCTGTCATAACTACATTTCTATGTAATTAACTGTTCTCTGTAAGTTTGTTACTGAGATATATGGATGTTATTCAGAACAGTAACACAATTAGTGATGCATTTCCCATTCCTAGATCTTTATTTAATGGTTCTGGAAAGATCTTATATTTTTTGTCCAGTGATGGGAACAGGAAATGTTTTTTAATTGCTTGCAGCTGTTACTGTTAATTATCTTCTTATGTCTGCTGTGTAAAAGTGCTTTTAATGATGAAATTCTAAAGTTCAAAAACATCTAAACCATTTCTTTTAAGTGGTACTCTTCTATTTAATTTTTAAAGGGCATGAATCGATTGCCTTGACAGCTGTTTGTGATAGTTTAAGGCCCTTTCCACACTTTGAAACAGGTGAAAAACTATTTATTCCAAGATGGGACAAGAAGATGAGTTCTTAACTCTTCCATTTCTGAGTACAAATAATAAACATAGATTTTGTTTAGACCATTTTGTAATCCAGAAGTAGCACTCATTGGTAAGGTAAATAGTTATATGACATACCAGAACAAACTTTTCAGGATCGTGACCTTCAGGGAAAGTCACCACAGATATTGGCTACGGACAGACATCACACATAAAGTGGTTTAAGTGATCAGAAACTGGTTTAAACCTGTAACAGAACAAACGTTCAGTGCACATACACCAGTTTGAAAATGGCTTAAACCCATTGAGATAAACCTGGTTGAATGTAGTATTAGACTTAACTGATTTGGGTCAAACCATTTTATGCAATGTCTGTCCCAGACCCCTTCCTGGTTTAAGAAAAGCCAGATATCCCCAGCATGCTGGCATGCTCTCTGGGCTGGGCAGGGCTCCCTGCTCCACAGCAGGGCTGGCCCCTCCCCTCTACTCCCTGGTTGCAGCTCCAGAGACTGCAATTTGCTTCCCATCTCCTCTCACCACTCCTTGGGAAGCAGGAATTGCCCCTTCCCCTCTGTCTGTGTATTAGTTAGATGTGTAGGAGATGTCTGTGTATTAGTTAGCAGACTACATGCTGGCTACTGTCTGTGTTGAATCAAAAGTAGAACAGAAAAGCAGAATCAACAAGTAGCCAGTAATGTCCCTCTGTTTTCTTAATTGGGAGACAATCACTGAGTTAAGGGGATGATAAACATTGTTATTAATTCCCTGCTGAGCTAATCAGGGTGTCCTACCAGGGCCTGACCACACCAACCTCAGCTCAGTGCTTTGGAAAGAAGAGAGGGATGCTCTAGAGACCCTTGGCTTCTGGCCTGAGCCACTGAAGCCATGTGCCTGCATTTCTGGGATGTCTGTCCAGTTACAAAACTGATTTAGAAAAGCAAGGTTAGACTAACCTGGAAAGATTGAATCAATTCAGGCTCAGGCTTTTTGAATGTCCATCCCTAGCCACTGTGAACTGTCAGTACAATGCTATGGCAAACAACAGGAATATCAGCAGAACTAGCAAAGTGATATTCTCCGTGTACAATGTAGTAGGAAGACTGCTGCTAGACTACTGTATCCAGTTCTAGTGTCCATAATTCAAGAAGGATATGGAAATATCAGAAGGAGCTCAAGAGATGACTACAAAAATGATTAAGCAGATGGAAGGACTGTATCCTATGATATGAGAATTTTAGAGCTCAACTTATTCAGCTCACAAGAAAAGGCTAACATGCATCTTGATTACTTTGGACAGGTATTTGCAAATAGAATAACTGAATTACTGTGCTGTCCCGGCATCGTACAGGTCATTTCCAACGTTACTGTGCAGTAGCGTTGGCATCACAGTTTGTGCCCGCCAATGCTACACTGCCATATCGATGAGCTACACTGCCATAGCTTATTGCTAAAGTGACATAGCATCTTGTATAGATGTGCCCAGAGGAACCCATTTCCCTACCTTTTAGCTTACTGGCCTAGTAGCTACGGCACTTGCTCAGGGAACAGTAGAAATGGATTTTGCCCCTTTATGAGTGTTTAAAACCATGTCTTCTGCTTCCCAGAAAAGTACTATAAACACCAGTTCATAGGCTAGGCACTACCCATAGCACCCTTCACTTCTACTGACACTGGCACACTGGGTGGCCAATACGGAAAGATGTGGGATCACAAAAAGTACATCAGGAGAGAGGCAAAGAGACTGATGTTAAAGCTGCCCTGGAAGGAAGGGGGACCTCAGGAACTGGCAGAAACTATCCCAGTGCTGTCTGTCCATTTTATCCAGTGAACAGTAAATGAAAAATGCAGTGGGCCAGCTTCAAGGAGATGACTAGTTAGCACTACTTCACCTGTAGCATAATGGTTAAAAGCATTCTGCTGTAGAAGACGTCGTCTCAAATGCTTTCTGGGTGTGAGGACCTAGATCAGAGGTTGGCAACATTTTTGGGCTGAGTGTCAAAAACATCCACAGCCTCAATTTGTAAGGTGTTGGTGAACTAGGGGTGGATAGCAGGGGAACCATGAAAGGCCTAATCCTTGTTGTGGCTTTGCAGGCCCGGCTTCTTCGCCACCATCTGCCCTGAGACACATGAGCCAAAAAAAATGCTTTTGAGTGCCATGCACTGACACATGCTGGGGGTTGCCTACCCCTGACCTAGATTTTGATGTTATTGATGGATATTACAGACCAAATTGTTTAGTATGTTATGAAAATGTTAAAACCAGCTAACACACTTATGTAATGGTTTGGCTTCCTAGACCATGATCCGCACTTCCATGCAAGGGACATCCTGTGATGAGATGGGCTTCATCTCTCCGCAAAAGGTAAGAGTCCTTTTTACAGGTTGGGTGACCTTCTACATCGGGCTTTAAACTAAGTATGATGGGGGACAGGGAGGCAGGAGATGCAGAGAGCCTAGAACCTACAAACTGTGAGATATGTAGCAGTACATCCCAGGTAAGTACCAAGAGGCCCTTTGGGCATCAGAACAGGAGGACACTAAATGTACCAGTTGGAGGTCTCAAGTGCCTCTACACTAATGTTATGAGCATGGGGAACAAGCAGGAAGAACTCGCACTCCTGCCTGCAGACAATAACTTTGATTTAGTGGGGCTAATTAAAACCTAGTGAGACCCTACCTATGACTAGGCAGTACAAACTAAGGGCCACAGGATGTACAGAAGGGACAAAGTAGGGAGAAATAGGGGTGGGGTTGCTCTCTATGTAAAGGAGCATTACATATCTACTCTAATCAAAATGAGATCAGAGGAGGAGAAAATTGAGGCATTGTGGGTTAGGACACATGGAGATAGAGGGGAAAGGGACTTGGTGGGGGGGTGAGTCTGCTATAGATCACCACACCAAAGAAGAAAAGTTATACTTAGAATTCTTGAGACAACTCTCAGAGGCCATACAGTCTATGGATGTCATTGTTATGGGGGACCTAAACTACCCTGACATCTTCTGGGAGGAGCAGTCAGGCAAATCTAACCATTCACGTGGATTCTTAACCTGTGTGCAGGATCTTCACCTAATGCTTAAGCTATACAGTCCACTAGGGAGAATGCCTTACTGGACTTATCACTGGCTACCTGGTAGGGGAGTTGCAGATTCATGGTCCCCTTGGGGACAGTGACCATCAATCAGTCAAATTCACCATACAACATAGGTTGGGTAAGATAACAAGTAGGGTGGAAGTGCTGGACTTTAGGAAAGCTAACTTCAGTGTGCTTAGGGGTCTAGTCAATGATGCATTGCAGAATAAGATTATTGGCAAGATTGAAGTCCAGGAAGAGTGGTCATTCCTAAAGGAAGCAATCCTTTGGACACAGAGGGAGACTATCCCAGTACGAGGGAAAAGGGAGAAAGGAGCTAAAAAACTTCCCTGACTAAACAGGGAAATGCAGGGGAACCTATGAGCAAAAAAGAAGGCATATAGGCAGTGGAAGCAGGAGGAAGCTACCAAGGAGGAGTATACCTACTTGGCCCGCACTTGCAGGGAGGCAGTTAGAAAGACTCAAGCAACTACAGAGCTGAGGCTGGCAACACAAATTAAAGACAATAACAAGTCTTTTTTTAGGTATGTAGGGAGTAAAAAGAAGGCCAGGGCAGTATAAGACCCCTACTGAACAAGGAAGAACAATTATTGATAGATGGGGGGACAAGGCTGAGCTATTCAATGAGTGTTTTGTGTCAGTGTTCCTGAACAGGGCTCAAGATAAATCTCCTAATGGGTTCTTAGATGGGTATCAGAAGGACACCATTCCACCAACTGTCAATGCTGATTTGGTGCAGAGTCACTTGAATGGACTGGATGCGCTCAAGTCAGCAGGCCTGGATGAGCTTCATCTGAGAGTACTGAAGGAACTGGCTGGTGTCATAGAAGAATCATGGGCACGGCTATTTGAGCACTCACGTTAGGTTCGAAAGGACTGGAAAAGGCCAATATAGTCCCTATTTTCAACAAGGGGAGGAAGGAGGATCTGAGTAAAGACAGGCCAGTCAGTCTCACCTCTATCCTTGGAAAGGTCTTTGAAAAGATTATGAAGGATCATATTTGTGGAAGTTCAGGAGGAAAAATAATGCAGCAGGTAAATCAGCATGGATTCGTAGCAGGTAGATCATGCCTGACCAATCTGGTTTCATTTTATGACAGGATCACAAAATGCTTAGATGCAGGAGTAAAGGTCAATGTCATTTTCTTCAATTTTAGCAAGGCCTTTGATATGGTATCTGATCCCATTCTCATAAAGAAATTAAGAGGCTGTGACACAGATGTTTAAACAGTCTGATGGGTGGCAAATTGGCTTGGGGATTGCACCCAGAGAGTGGTAGCAAACAGATGGGTATCAACATGAAAGGATGTGGGTAGTGGGGTTCCGCAGGGCTCAGTCCTTGGACCTGTACTCTTCAGTATCTTCATCAGTGACTTGGATATGGGTGTGAAGTCTACTCTGTCCAAGTCTGCAGTCAATACGTTGTGGGGTGAAGTGCACACTCCAGAGGGTAGGGAATGATTGCAAGCAGACCTGGACAGGTTAGAAAAGTGGGCAGTACACAATAGGATGCAGTACAAGGACAAGTGCAGAGTGCTGCACCTAGCGCATAAAAATATCCAGCACACCTACTGCCTAGGAAGTGACCCTCTTAGCAGCACAGAAGAGGAAAGGGATCTCAGAGTCATAGTGGATTCCAAGATGAACATGAGTCATCAGTGTGATGAAATCATCAGCAGAGCTAACCGAACTTTATCATGCATCAGCAGATGTGTGACAGAACCGAGGAGGGGAACCCTCTATGTGACATTGGTCAGACTGCAGTTGGAGTACTGAATCTGGTTTTGGGTGCTATACTTCAAAAAGGATGTTGATAGACTCAAGAGAGTCCAGAGGAGGGCCACTCATATGGTTTGGGGCTTACAGAACAAGCCCTATAAAGAGAGATTGAGGGATCTGGACTTCTTCGACCTCCACAAGAGAAGGCTGAAAGGTGATCTTGTGGTTGCTTACAAATTCATTAGCGGGGCGCAGCAAGGGATCGGAGACGCTCTTTTCACTAAGGTGCCTCTTGGGTAACAAGGAGCAATGGTCACAAAATGACAGAGAGCAGATTTAGGCAAGATATCAGGAAAAACTTCTTCATGGTAAGGATGGACAAAGTTCGGAATGGGCTTCCAAGGCAGGTGGTGCTCTCCCCTATCTTGGGGGTCTTTAAGAGAAGGCTGGATAGGCATCTGGCTGACCGCAGCACTTGTTCCTGCCTAGGCAGAGGGTCAGATTTGATGATCTGTTCAGGTCCCTTCCCACCTTAGCTTCTATGAATCTATGTAATGGAGGTACCACTTCAGATTTCAAAGCAAGTTCTGTTCAAGGCTGAGAACTTATCTGCAGCTATGCAAAATGAACATAAAAAACAAATACATAATTTTGACCCTGAAGCAATCAGGTCTTTGCCCTGAACTTAAAGTAACTGAATGATACTGAAGAGAATTTGGAGATGACAACAGTCTGGAGTTTTTGTTTAAGCTGTAATAACAGGATTTGACAATTGCTAGCAATTGGTGGTGTAGCCTACTCTTTAGCTAGCTGCTATTACTCCAAAAGATATATCAGCTAACGGAGTCATGTTTGACCCACTGTTTGCATAGTTGTGTGAAAGTACATATTCTAATCATAGGTCCTACAGCGATTCTTACATGGAAGATGTTTTTGTACTGTATCAACCAGAATATTTTAAGAATGGACCTCATTCAGACTGATACTGAGGATACCAAGTTACAGATAAAAGAAGAGAATGTATACTTGTTTTGTCGGTCCTCTATACAGTGATATGACTCAGTTGTTGTATGCATCAAATACAAATGTTAAATTTAAAAGAACATTTTACTGACTGACATATAGATGTTGTTTACTATCAAATTTATGGTGTACAATATCAAAGTTAACTCTTTGTAATGAAACATATCCCTTGCAAATCCAAACATTTAGTGTTCATGGTACCATCAGGAGCTATGGACCTATTCTTTTAAACTTTTTTTTCTACCTAGTAATAATTTACCTATTCCCAAAGGGCGCTTGTACTCCAATGCTCCAAAACTGTTGTAATTACAAGGCTGCTCCAACATGTTGTAATTACATCATGTCACAGTAGACTTGATTAACCAAGCCTGCTGGAGCCTGCTAAATAGTGTGCTGCAGCCAGCCTTCACATCTCATGTATCAGTGTCCCCGCACATCAAAATGGCACCAAGACTACTTTCACTAAAGCTTGTTTAACAAGCTTTAGATAATGTGTCCCTACCACCATTTTGAACCACAGGGACGCTGATACATGAGATGTTCTGGGCACTGTAATTAGAGCGTCTCTCATGCAAGAGAAAATGTGTACTGGTACAAAAATTGTAAAGCGTGTAGAAAACTAGCTGAAATATAGATGACAATGGGTTGTGATAAAGGGGAAAATATTATTCTAGAATATCATGGAGAATGGAGTTCCTCAACAATTGATTTAAGGACCTGTTTTATTTAATAGGTTAATTATATCAGTAGAAAAAAGGGTGTATGGACAATGAAATCTGCTTGTGACAATGTTATGAGGTGCAGCAAATTTGCTAGAGAATAAGAACAGCATATAAAATGAGCTGGATGATTTTAAGGCTATGAATAATAAAATTTAATGATACAAAGTATAGCTGTTACAAGCCCATCAATGGGGTGCTTCCAGAGCCTGAGTTTCTCCCTGCTGTTCCTCTACTTCTGTCAAGGAACAGGCTGAGGTTTTCACTGGGATCACTTCTTATTCCAGGGGGAAACAATTATTTCTGGCAGAGGGCCACTTATTGAGTTTTGGCAAGCTGTCAAGGGCTGCAAGGGTAGCCCCATCCCTTGACACGTGCCCCAACCCTTGGTCACCATCTTGGGACTAGAAGTCCCGCCCCTAACCTCTGGCATCCACCACCAGAAGTCCCTTCCCTTGCCCTTGAAAGTATGCCTTTGAGAAAGAGGGTTTGCCATCTTCTGGCCTGATGGGATATTTCTCTCAGATTCCTTTGTTGTACAGCAGTTGATTTCTCCATTACAGGCAGACAATAACTTAGATGCCCAACCCAATAATTACCTCTTCCGCCTGGGTCTGGGAATGGCAACTATCCTTGCCCTAATATTACAATAGCAAGAATTACCAAGCAGTTTCATTTATTCTATTTTTCCTTTGTCAAAACCATGATCAGAATCATAGAGATATGCACATACACCATAACATAAATCTATACAGTGATAAAAGTGACATAAATGGGTACAGTATAACACTGTCTTTCCAGAAAAAACACACATGCCATATCATCCATGACACCCTCATGAACCCCTAAAACATAATGAGGTTTATGACAATAGCTACTATCTAGGGACTAATAACAAGAATATGTGTTATAAACTGCAAACTCATTAGTAAGACCTTACAGGTGAAGAGAAAGATTTGGGTGTATTTGCTGCTAACAGGATAACTATGAGCCATCAAGGTGATGCTGCCATGAAAAAGCAAAGTTATGTATCGGAAGGTATTTCTAATAGAACTAAGGAAGTAATAGTGCTATTTGTCAAGATGCTGTTTAAGAACTCATCTGGAATAATGTGCATGATTCTGGTCAGCCATGTTAAAGAAAGATGAATTCAAACTAGAATAGGTATAGAGAAAGGCTAACTGGATAAAGAGGGGGATGGAGAGCTTATTTCATCAGATTAGCAGAGCTTGGTTCTATGTAAAACAGGGAGGTCAACATCAGGGAGGGGAAAAGAATGATTTGTTCTTAGGCCTAAGAACAAACAGTATGATGTGCCCATGAATAAATTTAGGCCACTGCAGAGTTAAATTTCGGATCACTCTTCAAAGACATGCAGTTGTGAAAGGGGTCATATCACCTGATGCAGGTGACTGCTTTAGCAGAGAACTGGACTAAAACTGATCCAGAAGGTCTCATTTCCAGTCCTATTATCCTATTTGTCTAAAAAGCAGTAAATCAGTATCAATTTAGCACTCCTATCTTCAAAAAAGTGTCACTCATGGTTATTAAATCAGGAAAGTGATGGTGTTATTTTATTTATATAACACAAAACCCCCTATGTTTCAGTTAAGAACCTTAAATATCTTGGTAACAGAGACTTCTCAAATATAAAGTGGTACAGTGGAGGCCACTTTGGATGTAAAGTGAGACCGAAAGCCTTCAGGCACTCATACTTCTTCAAGGTCAAAGCAGATCGAGTGTGTGCTTTTCTCTATTTGATATCTCTCAACACAGAGACAAAAAAGACCTACTGGAAAAAGACATGAGACTTATGAAGCATTGAAGAGGGAATACTATCTAACACTATCATATCAGTTTTAGGGAGGACGACAAAGAAAAGTTCTATGCTCAGACCTGGGTCGGTATGACGGGATAGTGATATGGCTCTTTTTATATCATCAAAGTAGAATGTTCAGATCCACTAAAGTAGTTTATAGTCCTGGGGCTTGCTACTCTAGCAGGTGTTCAACTCAGTATGAACTTTGCAACACCAGAGATTTACACTGGTAATTATCAGAGGTCCACACCTTTTATATCTACAGCACAACAATCATCACTATCATTATCAACCTCCTCAAACCAGAATGGTACAAAAACAGTGGAGTGCTCTTTAACAAGGAACTCAGAAGACTTGTGATACAATAAGAAATAAACAAGTGCTTTGCTCCTTCATAGCACATAAATCGTCAACAGACTCAAATCTTCCTTCAACTGACTGTTTGTTTCATTACTAATGGGCACAGATAGACTAAAAGAGAAAGAAAACTCTTCCATACATCTGAAAAGATCAGGTGATTCTAAGACCAATCTAACAGCAATTGTGGGAATTTAAAAATAGTGAAAGAACATTAGCATAAAACTTATATATATTTGGCAGTGTTAGAGTGATGTTATAATCATGACGGTCCAGGAATTATGTGAGAGGTAAGCATTACCTAGGGTGATATCTTTGATTGGAACAATTGCAGAGTTGGGATAGAATTGGACAAACTTTCAAATGCAAAACTTGCTTCATCGGGACCTAATGAAGAATGATGTAGTTAGTCATGTTAAGTTGAAGTCAGTCAGAGGGTGTGTCTACACATGCACTTTAATGTGCAGTAGCCTCTTTTTACTGCTTATTAAAGCAGTACGTAACTCCCTCCCATGTGTTATTACTCTAATGAGCAGTGAAATAGGCTACTGTGCATCAAGCATCACCTAAAAAGCATGCACTTGTGCTACTGTGCATTAGGGCAGCCTAATGCTCATTAATTTAGTACCTCAAATTAGAGGTATTAAATTTAATGCGCATTAGGAAAAGCGCATTAGTACACATGTAGACACACCCAGAAGGTAGAAAAGTGTATCTTTATAAACTAACTAACTAAGAGATACATACAGAGCACAAGGTTTTGTGAACACAAGTTCACTTCATCAGATGCTATGCTCTAAATACATGTATCTTTCTTAGTTAGTCTATGAAGGTGCATATCTACCCTGCCTTCTGACTGATGAAGAATGTCTTGCATTTGAAAGCTTGTCTAACTCTGTTTCAGCTATTCAGGTGGTTCAGTAAAAGCCACCCTTAGAATTCCTTGCCTCTCAAATTCTCGTTTCTGTCATCCAGAATTATCCCATCTTTCAGTCAACACATGTAATAAAGATTTAATATCACATAATTCAAGAAAAGAAAGAAATTAAATAAAATTATATAAATGCTCTTGCAAGTTAGTAGCCTCTTGAAGATACATATCTATAGATATAAATATTGTAATAGCATGTACTTAAAAGAAAAGATAAAGTTTTACATCAATGTAAAATCCATCAGTTCAGAGCACGTGGCATAAAGATGAAGATAAAAGGTCCTTAATGTCATATGATAAAGATAACTTTTTGCAAAATTTAAAAAATATCATGAATATGACTGAAAATACTGGAAATAAAGAAGCCACTCCTTGATGGCCACTGTGCAAAACTAAGGCAAATTTGAATAAAATCAACAGATTTATGGCTGTCAATGAAAGCAGTCAGACATAGGAGAATGAATGTGGCAGTGAAAATTCAATGAGATGATCTAAGAATGTTTTGTCCCACTGCTGCTTTTAACAAAGAATACAAGGGTATGGAACTGCTTTCCTAGCACTTATCTTGAAGATGTAATTAACACAAAGGCTAATATTAATTAGGCAGAAGAACAGAGGTCTTTGGAGAAATATCATCTAGTTAAACACAACAGTACATTCCAGAATACAAATTCAATTACATAGCAAGTACATTATCAGAAGAATACTGATAAAAGTGTTTTAAAAACTGAAACATTACCAGAAGAGCTATCATTTTTTAAATGATGGATATTCACTGAACATTTGAGTGCTAAGATGAAGCAATAGGTTTTTTTTAAGTACTTTGGATGCTAAAAGACCATAGCTTATCTGGCGAATATTCTTTAATTTTGTTCTGCTAGATATAATTAGGTGCCTACTTAATTTGCCGAGAGACAAAGCAGTTTTTGTGGCTTGGTTATGGCATAAAGAGCTGATTTCGTGGGCATTTGCTGGTGACCTTGCCTCTCATGGCTGACTGGTGCTGAAACATTTTCACTTTGCTGACTGGCCCCTTCACTTGGTCTATGCTACTAGCAGACAGTAACTCTAAAAGCATGGGGCATGGTAAAACAGCATGTTATATGAATAACATGCTGGGGGGACTTGTAAGTAGTTTTCATGGCAAATCACGGCCAATGTATGATTTCCTGGTGATTACAGACAATGCCATTTTTCACAGTTTCCACAAAAGAAGGGAAACCACAAATTAAGTAAACCTCTAGATGTATTATTCAATTGCTAACCAGACAAAAGTAAAAGCAAGTTTACCAGATTAGTAATGAACATTGCAAAGTAAATAGCCTCACATACTGCCTAAATGGTTGGTGGAATCATATACTGTCCTGTCCTCTGCTGATCTTTTAGGATGTTTCATTAAACGTATCCTTGTACTGAGGGCTCCTCCTAATGTTATGAATATTCAAAATCCTCTAGGCTGGGGACAGTATCCCGGCATGCTCTATGGGCTGTGCTCTCTGCCCCAGCAAAGCAGGGCTGGCCCCAGACCTCTGTTCCCTCACCAGAGCAGGGACAGGCAGGGGCAGGGGCTGGCTCAGGAAGAGGGCAGGAAAGAGGTTTATTTCTCCCCGCCTCCCCCTGTCCCATCAGCACAGACCTGCGTTTCTCTGCTGGCTGCTCCAGCAGCAGGGACATGGCCAGCTCCGGCAGTAGCCTGGAATGAACTAGCCAGGGAGAGGGTTTAAGGAATAAACCCTCTACCCTTCTACCTCAGGGGGCCATGCCAGCCGGCATCTGACTGTGCCCCTGCCACTGCAGCAGTGGGGGAGGAGCGTCAGGTGGATGCTGGCTCAGGTCCATGCCAGTGGGACAGGGAAGGAGGATTTAAACCCTCTCCCTGGCCAGTTTACTCCTGGCTACTGCTAGGGCTTGCCACACACCCTCACCCCCAAACAGCTTTTCTGAAGTTGAGGGTGCACTCTATCATCTCTCCCAGCTCCTGGCCTGAGCAGCTGCAGGCATGTGCAGTTGCACATTGGTTGAATCTAGGCAGGTTAGACAAACCTGCAAAGACTGAATCAATTCAGGCTCTGGCTTTCTGAATGTCTGTCTCTGGCCCTAAAGGTTGGATGAGTGGAATTTACTTTCAACTGCCTCTTTAAAAATTCTTAAAAGATGCATTAATGAATTTTGCCTTTGTGGAGGCCAGAATGTGAAAGTATTCACTTAAATCAGCAATCCTAGGTAGCATCAGGACTCCAATATGTATCAATGGCACAACTCACAAAAGGAATATTTGCAAGAATAAGAATTGACCAGGACCAGGCCTGAACACTGAGATAAACACTAATCTCAGAATTATATGGAAATAAAGTAAAGAATTTAGTAAAGAGCCACAAATGTCTGACTACATAAGCCCTAGATTTCTCATTAGTTTTTACACACTGGCAGCATTTTTAGAGTTCCGTGGTCAAAAGAGTTTCTAACCAGAATCTAAATAGTAGTTAAACTGTATTAGTTTTTTCAAGTTCTTGTGAAATCTATGGGCCTTTTTTACCATGAAATATAGTGAAAAAATATAATTTATAGATTCAGAATTTACTGTTTTCGAAAACAACAAAGGATACCAAAACACTATGGAATTTATAAACCAAACTCGACTCTGCCTTCTCACCAAAAACTCTAATCTGAAATTATTACTATATTCAGAGCTAGTAATGTTGATTTTAAACTAAAAATATCTGCCATGACTAATAATACAGTTTAAGATGAAAATTAAGTACAACCAAATCATAAACTAATTTAGAAATATCTGTTTCCAGGTTCAAACTATTGTTCATAGGGAGGTATACGCAACCAGAGAATGTTGCTGTGATTATCTAGCTATATTTAATTTGTATTTAGGATTTAGGCAGCTTCAGTTACTCTCAGAAATTTCTCACGCTTCATAAAACAAAAGATGTGAGAAAGGTAGAATTAACATAGGCTTTGGTCTCTTCAGCCTTATTCTCCTAATTTATACCATTTTTATACTGGTATTGCTTTAATTGGATGATAGAGGTGCATGGCAAAATTACAGGAGAACTTCATCCATAATCCCAACAAATGACTATATGCTCTAATATTTAAGTTGTGATGGTTAGCAAATGTAAATACCATGAAAGAATGTCTCAAATGTCTTTGCAGACAGGCTCACTAACCCACTGAGCAGGGCTTTACACTAGGTCATTGGGGGATGGAGACCAAAGCCCTGAGGTAAGTGGGGAAATGGGAGACCTGGAGGAAGAACAAGAAGGAGAGGGCAATACCGGTGGTGCTCTCATACCTCCTGAAAAATCAGGGCAATTGACTAGTTACCTCAGGTGCCTGTACATGAATGCATGGAGCCTGGGAAACCAGCAGGAAGAACTGGAAGTCCTTGCACAGTCAGGGAACTATGATCTGATTGGAATAACAGAGACTTGGTGGGATAGCTCGCATGACTGGAGCACTGTCATGGATAGGTACAAACTGTTCAGGACAGGCAAGGAAGAAGAGGAGGAGGAGGAATAGCATTTTATGTAAAAGAGCCACAGGATTTCTCAGAGCTTCAGTATGAAATTAGAGATAGGCCTGTTAAAAATCTCCGGGTTAGGGTCAAAAGGGAGAAGCAGTGGGTTTTTAAAAACACGGTTTCAATTTACGGCCAATTAAACCCCTCTGTTGTTCACACACCCCTGATTTACCTGCCTCTCCGGTGGTGTGGAGGGGAGGGCAAGCTGCTGGTGGGTGGAGTGGTCCCTAGGCAGTGAGGAGCTCCTCAGAGGAGCTTTAGTTTGCTGTGCCTCAAGTCATTTAAGGTACATTACGCCGCCAAATTTTCTAGAGCAGCTGGAATTAATGTGTAATACACTGCCGAGGCATGCAAACACCAACATTATTAAAGCTGTGCATAAGCATTTAAACCACTTTATAGTGTTATGCACACATGCCCCTCGTTTTGTCTACACAGCCTGAGAGGGTGGTGGCAGACGACAGGACATGAAGCAACAGTCTCATGCTGCAGCAAGGGAAGTTTAGGTTAAATACTAGGAAGAATTTTCTCATTAGGAGGGTAGTAAAACACTGGAACAGGTTACCCAGAGAGGTGGTGGAAGCTCCATCTTTGGAGATTTTTAAGACCTGGCTAGACAAAGCTGTGGCTGCGATGATCTAGTTGGGGGTGGGTTCTGCCTTGAGCAGGGGGTTGGATTAGATGCGACTTCCTGAGGTCCCTTCAGCCTTAATTTTTTATGGTTCAATGATTCTATGAAATAAGAATCTCTCTCTGTTGTGTTCAGAATGATATGTTTAAATGCACACTTAATTAAGCATACTTTTGTACATACTCACATGCTTCATATTTTGAAACAGGCAGTACTTAATAACATAACTATTCTATCACAAATGAAAGCATGTAAACTGCAAATCTACAAGATAAAATGGGAACAGGCTTGAAGTCTCCTCACAAAAATAAAAATAAAAACATAAACTCTAATGTCTTTCTGCTGATTCAGAGATTAGATGCAACCATCATGACAAACACCTTACCTATGTCTGCTCTCCTATGAAGTATCCTGATAGATGTACATTTCACAACAAGATCCTCAAGTGGTATGTGAATTAGCATACTGACTAGTCACAGAAGCTGAATATCTGGCCTTTGCATGCCTGAATATTAGTACCTAAAACCATAACACCTAAATAGAAGAGGGCTGATGTTCAGAGAAGTTAACCATTATTTCATTGGGAATTACAATTGCTCACAATTTTACTTAGGTATCAAAATAAAGGCACATATGTTTGAAAAATTTAGGATACATTTATTCAAGTATCAAGATGAATACTGGACTGATAATACAGTATTTGGAAAAATGAATTAAATTACATGAAACATCAAGGAAAACTAATAGGTAGCAATGTTGAAGAGTAAAATCAGTGTCAGCATTGTATAAGCATCTCTTTTACAAATTCTAATATATTTTAATAATGATGTATAATGCACTAGAGATGAGAGGGAGGGAAGTTATAGAAAGAATCAGTACTTTTTTTAATAACAAGAAAAGTAGAGGATATGAATGTGAAATTACTGTGCTTTAAAATATGAATTTATCTCATCTGGAGGCCAGAGAAAATAAACAGATTGAGCCTAAAACTTACAAATGTTATTGGTGGTTTAAAAAAAATTCACCAAGGAGATCTTATCCACAGTCATGTTAATGTTAAGAAAAAATGTGGCAGGACAGACCAATTATCCTGACCACGCAGTGAACAACTAGCTCAACTACATGTATGCTACACAATAGTTCTGTTTCCAGAATATTTCATTTACATGTTTGTTTTAATACTTCCTTAGTCAAAAGAACATATTTAACCTTGATATTTTGAGGACTATTATGCATTTGAAAGAACTATATAGATAGCTAGATAGATGTCTTTTTAAATGAGCTGTTTTCTTACCTGATTAAGTTTCTTCCATAGATTGAGAACAGGAGAAAGTTCACTTGACCAGATTTCTCTATCAAATTTGCAGCCAGCAGTTACTGACCTGCTCAGGATCCGAAGCTGTGAAATGACCTAAATGAGAAGATAATGTAAGATAGTGACAATATACATGCGAGAGGGTTAGAAATACACAGAAAAATAAATGCTTCTTTACAAATATGCAGCACTGTAACAAATGAGCTTCAACATGTCAATAACCTACAATTTCTTGTATGTCTAAATTCTAGCTTTATCTAATCAAAAAGGTTATTCCTAGAACCAAATCTATTTAACATCTGAACCCTACTCATTTAAAAATATCTCAACAATTTTCTTGCACTGTCCCATATCTAATTATTAGGTATAAAGTAATGAGATATATACAGTTAATTGAAACCTTTTTTCTCCATAAAAATATTCTGCAGATTTTTAAATTCTGCTCTTAACAGAATATGAGAATATAGCAATGGAATAGACCTTACTATCACTGACAATCCCCAACACATACTGATTTTTATAAAATGATCAAGACCATAAAACAGCTTAAGATATTTTCAGTCACTGCTCTTATTAGAGGTTTGGTTCCAGAGCCTCAATTTTCTACTGATTTAAAAACCTTTTATATATATTTGCTCTTAAACAGCTCTTCTCCCACACTGGTATTTACCTCTCCCAGTATTTATATTCCAAGAGCCTCAATTTTGCACAGCGAAGCAAGCCAACTTCACTCAATACCTATCCTAGTTTGGGTTTATGTTTCTTGAACATGGATGACCATTATTATACACAGAAAACAGGGCAGAGTTGCAGCTTAGACGCTTCTGAATTAATTAGTCTATAAGCTTTCATAAGCAATAGCTTACTTCATACTTAGCATTTATTACTCAAATTGTCAATGTCACCTAGTATGTCCTATCACAGAGTCTACACGTGCACCTGGGACAGCAGCAATTGGAACCAGTATGGAACATACCCAAACAAGCAGACGGAAGAGGGGGTCAGCCCCGGGTTCCAGGTGGTAGAGTCAGGCTATGGAGGGGCTGGTGGGGCACAAGGGTGCAGAACCTATGGAGCTATGTGGTTAGACAGCAGCCAGGAGTCTAGCTCCCACCTGGTCACTGGCTACATATATGTTTCGGTGCAGTTAAATATTCCACTGCACTTAACGGCAGATTTAATTAGCTTACTGTGCCCTAATGCTGGTGCACATGTAGACTGTGACGCTTTATTGTGGAGTTAAGTAGTCTACTCGGCAGTAAAGCAAACATGTAAATGCACCAATTGGGTACATCCAGACGAGTGTGAACATGTGGTCTGTGGTGCTCCAGAACCATATGTAGTGCTGCAAACTGCACGCAACACACATGCAAGTGTTTGCTACACTGCTAATTTGCAGTGTAGTGAGTTTTTTTGACTTGGGAAATCCCAGTGTCAAAAAAACCTGTGCCAAAAACAAGAAGCATATGCCATCTAAAACCGGAGCCTGGCCAGCCAGAGCCACACGCTGGTGCCTAGATTGCTGCTGCTTGAGCATTGGAAAGCCTTCAGACCCCAGGTAAGGCTGCTGGGGCCAGCCGAGGTGCTGGCCTAGCCTCCCCTACCCCACCCAGGGCAACTTAGTGTGCGCCACAGCACATATGCAGGGGCATCCCTGGAGACAACTAGCAGTTACACAAATATGTACTGCTGCTAGTTGCCCCCAGGAAATGCACTTTCCCACTTTGGGGGACACACCAATTGGTACTATATTTACTATTCTCCTGTTATATGGTATCTGCCTCAAGCTAATACATTTGTTAAAAATCTTTGCTACCAGATTTGCATCTGTCAATTCTTTTAGAATTCAGGAATGGAGTTTATCCAGTCCCATACTCATTAAGATTTTTTAGTTTTAATTTCATTGTAGTTGTTCTTTCCATTTTTATATCTTCACTGCATGTCATGCTGCATTTGTTCTCATACTTGACATTATCATCAATAATGTGAAATGAGGCAAAGTAGTCATTTAAGTTTTAGAACAGTTAAGCTATCTGCACACAGGCTCTACTTCTTTCTTGTTCTCTTTTCTTAGTTATATGGATGAAGAATCTTTTACAATTTCTTTTAAAAGCCATTGGGACCTCTAACTCAGATGGACTTTACTGTTACATAATATTTAGTTATCTTTTAAGATGGAAACCCTTTCCAATGGATTTTCCTCCTTCCCTACGTTGCAAATTTGAGGTAGTTTTTGTATCTTTATCTTAGGCCCTACTACATGTTATAGGTAACACACAATTAACTTAATTGTTCAACTACATTGAGAATGGCTACACATGCAAGGTGCCTATTACATGATAAAAAGATCCAACCAGCTATAAAGTTAGACTTAAAATGTGAACTAATTGTATAGTTGGTTGCTAAAATGTATACTAACTTTATAGCTGCTTGCTATTGAGCTTTATTTTGCACATCTAGCAGGGTTTCCCTATGGCTGGGACCCCCTCAAAGGCACTCAACCATGGGGTCCTGCTTGTTGCTAATACAGAGGGAACCCACGCCTCCCCTCCACCAGCAATAAGACATGATTGGATCTAACGCACAATCCCTTGTGTGGCATGGCAGCAGGCACGATTGTGTGGATCACACATTAGATCCAATCACAATTTTATTTGCATGTGTAGAGGAGGCCTTACAGAAATCTCAAGCCTCATCTGTGTTCAAGCACCTTGAACTCCTCAGTCCTGCTGATTTCATGAATTAGTTTCCTTAATTTCTCAAGTTTATCCTTCTGAAATTGAGAACATTCATTACAGCCATACTTCTGTTTAACCTTTCATTTAAATTACATTGAATCATTTTGTGTTCACTCAAAGGTTATTTTCAACAAGTAGAATATCTATAGTGTTCTTTTTATTCATCAAAACCAAACTGCAAATACCATTGTCTCATATTGATTTAGTGAAGAAATGTGTCAAGTATCATATCCAAGAACATTTTGATACTAGCTGTATTAGGATTTTTTTTCTAGTTTACATCTGGGAAACCATTTCCCAAAATGACACAATTCACTGTAAAATTTCTTTTTCTAGTAATACAATGAGTAATATCCAAATCCTATGGATCCTTCTTATGGGTCTATAGCGTTACAGTACTTCAGTAGAATTTCTTTCCAATTTCCCCCCTTCTGCACCCCCAAATGATATAAACTGATATTTTAGTTTAGCTCAGAAATTAAATAAAAAACAAACATACACATATACATTTTGTTTCTGAATATGCCTTTATACATTCTTGCACACATCATGCCCCCAGATAAAACAATCAAGTTGTTTTTTGGAAGGTAGAAAATATATTTCGATTCATGACCAACTGTGTTCATGAGAAGATTTACTCTGTTTCACTGAGTGTCCAGGAAATGTGGCCCCAGGAGATTCGTGGAATATAATCATAGAAAATTAGGGATGGACGGGACCTCCAGAAGTCCTGTAGTCTAGCATTTCTGAAACCAAGAGTTGTGACCCAAAAGTGGTTCAGAAGAATATATGAAAGCGTCCAGAACAAAAATGGACTCTCCTTTAAAGGAGAAAAACGTGGGAAACTGCATTTTTCCCCTTGCAAGCTGGTAGAGTTCCGGCCTGTACGAGGCTGCTTGGGGCTGGGAGGAGCGAGAGGAGGGTGATAAGCAGAGTTTTCTCTGGTAAAAAAACAAACAAACCCAATTTTCAGACTTAAAATGTACCCAAAAAAGTAACATTTTTCCACAATCAAAAGAGAGACAGCACTAATACATTAGTGGTATTTCATTCTGATCCTGAAAAAAATGTAGATTTTGGGTTACTTTTTTTAATCTGAAAATTGGCAATTTTTTTTTAATCGGAGAAAACCAGGCTCCCTGGTGATCAGGCAGGGGCACCACATGCATGTGCATATAGACACATGAATGTGGCAGCCAGGCAGCATGAGAGCATTTCCTGCAACTCCCCAGAGATAATTTTATGGGGTGGGGAGGCCCAGAGAAGGTATCAGGGGTGAGAGGGCACAGGTGACATTTTTGGGGGCATGAGGTCATGTGTAGCCCCTCCCCTCCAGATCTCTGCGCCCACAGCGGGTAGAGGGCTGAAGTCTGGCCGAAGAAGAAACTGCCTCTGCAGCCCAGCAGGAGGGACTCAGCATGGGAGGGCAGAGCAAGCCACTGCGACTTGTTCCTGTTGTCGCCAGAAACCATGTACCAGCTCTGCTGCCAGCAGCATGAGTAACATGGACAGTACAGGGGCCATGGCTGTCCTCACCTCCTGCTTGTATGCCAGGCTGAAGCTCCACCCAGCCCCCATGACCCGGCTGCTGCTGCCACTCCCTTCAGACCATGGCTGTAGGCGTGATGGCACGTAGTGTAGGTGGCCCAAGTGGAGTGGTGCTGGCCACTGGGTTATGAGAGCAGGGTAAAGCTGCAACCCAGTGCATGAGCAGCTGGTGGCAGAAGAAGGTGAGGGCGTAAGCCTCTAGAAAGAAACCTCTGGGTTTTAGTCCCACGGGGGGTCTTGGCACACCCTAGTCAAAAATCGACAGCCTTGGTTGTAGGTAATACCCGATGCTTATAAGAAAGGCAAAAAAAAATCCCACTTAAAAACCTTCTGACATATGTAGCAACAGAAAAGGGAAAGAATTCCTATAAAGGCCCATGAGGAAACCAGCAAAGCCCAGAAACCTGGGAAAACTTATAAGCACTGCATAGACAAGCAATCTAGATCACCCCGACCAATGCTTAATCAACCTCATTTTCAACACCTGCAATTGCTGGAGTCCCAACAGCCTCCCTAGGCAAAGTATTTCACTGCCTCACTGCTTTAACATTGAAAATGTTTTTCCTGATATCCAATCTAAACCTATTTCTTGCATCTTCAAGCCACTGGTATGTATCCTGCTCTTCACAGAAAAAGAAAAAAGACCTTCTCCCTGTGCTTTAGGGCAGCCTTTCAGATATCTGTAATCACATCCCCTCTTAAACACGTTTTCCAAAAGGTGAATGTGCCTATTTCCTTCAACCTCTACTCGTACGGTTTGCCTTCCAAGCCCTTTATCATTTTGGCCACCTGACTCTGGACCCTGTCTAACTTCTCCATGTCCTTTTTTGAAATAGGGAGCCCAAAACTGCACACACTAATCTAGATAAGGTTTAACCAAGTGCTTAGTAGAGAGGTACTATTACCTCCCATATCTTGTACCTAATGCTTCTATTGAAGCACCCCAAAACTGCATTCACCATTTTGTGGTTGTATCACATTGCAGACTCATACTGAATCTATGATCCACTAAGACCCCTAGATCCTTCTCTGGAGTCCTGCAATCTACCCAGCTGTCACCCATTTTGTATTTTGTATTATTCTTCTTGTGTTTCACCACCTTACATTGGTTAGCACTAAACTTCATCCTGTTACCTCCAACCCAGCTTTCCAATCTGTCCAGACCCTTCTGAACTGCATTCTTGTCCACCAGTGTTTGCAGCCATTCCCTGTGTCATCTGAATTTTTTTCAAGATACTTTCCATTTCAGCATCCAAATCATTAATAAATATACTGAGGAGTACTGAGCTTAGGGTAGACCTCTGTGGGACTCCACTTGAAACCTCCTGTCATACTAACATTGAATTTGTTATTACCCTTTGCTTGTGGTTAATAAGCCAATTGTCTATCCACCTTGTAGTGATTTTTTTCCAGCCCACCTTTCTCCAATGTGTTTATGAGAACACAAAGTTGAATTTTCAAAATACTCACTGAAGTCCAGATACACTATATTCACTGCATTCTTTTCATCAACCCAGCCAGTTATGTTGTTGAAAGAAATGAAGTTAGTTTGTTCATGATTTGTTCCATGCTGGCTGCTCGTGATCAGCTTTTCCTTCTCCACATGCTTGCAATGGACTTCTTTATATCCAATAACTTCCCTGGTATTGAGGTGAGCTCACAGTTCCCCAGGTCCTCATTCCTTTTTGGCCTTCTTTAAAGAGGGGCACTATATCAGTCATTTTCCAGTCCTTTGGCACCTTGCCAAGTCTCCTATAACTTTGTAATTATTATTGGTAAGGGCTCCAAGATTTCCTCTCCCAGCTCCTTCAATACCCTGGGATAAAGTTCATCAGGCCCTGCTGACCTGAATTCATTCAGACCCATCAAAAGCTCACTGATGGTTTATTTTGCAGTTTTCTCTCTCAGCTTGTCCACTTCCTTGTCCATATAATCCTTATTAACTATACAATAGCAGCTAAATGTGTTTGTGATAACTAAGACTAAGTAACTATTGAACCACTCCTCCTTCTTTGCATCTTCTATTAAGATTTATTAAACAGTGGACCCACAGGTCCCTAGGTCCACCTTTACTGTCTAACATAGTTAATGAACCTTTTTTTTTTGTCATCTTTACTGTCCCTCACCAGATAAAGCTCAATTTCACCTTTGCCATCCTGATTTTTTCTCCGCAAGTTCTTGCTATCTCTTGGTATACTTCCACGGTGACCTACCCATTTCTCCATTTCCTTTGTGCTTTCTTTTGTATTTAAGGCAGCCTAGAAGCTCCTTGTGCAGCTATACTTCCTGGAGACACAAACCTATGCCACAGAGCCTTGCAATGGCATTAGCAAAACTGTTAATTCTTTACTGTAAGTAGTTCTTTTTATAAAGTCCTGTAAATAAAGTGTTTTTCCAAATCACAAGCCTCACCAAAATACTATCAGCAGCTCACTTGCTGTTTCAGAAAAAGTTACAGTGCTTAATCAATGGTTATGGTTGTGAGAGGGTTAACAGGATTTCACCATCTTGGTAGCTACATGGCATGCCTGCTGTTTCCAGGCTTGCTTCATTTTCAATGGAAAAAAAAGCTTCCTCACTTAAAACATGCACCCCAATTGTGGGAGAGGAGGAAGGGAGGGGGTGGAGATTTGCAAGAGAAAGGTGCTTGATGTGTATTTGAAGAAATATGGTAATGACATTCTGAAATATTCCATTTTGGTTCCTCTGTGCTTATAAATATGAAAGGTGAAATCTTACCCCACTTTAGTTTTTGGAAAAGCTCCAAAAACTGCCATGCGGAAAAGATTTCACACCATACATGCAGGAAACTGTACTTCTAACACAGTTGTTATACAGCCTTAAACATATTTTTACAATTTACCTTCTTTAATGGAAATACAATACGACTCTTACACGGTACATAAGGTAATGATTTAGTTGAACGCAGTATTCAGGTTGTAGTATGGTACAGAGTTAATTCCTTATTTTTAAAAACCACCTTGTGACTTTTATTTTGGTTTACTTAAAAACTAATACAAGTTTGGAATAAAAAAATACATTAATCTTCCAGAATGATTGGACTATTTAATTGTCAAGCATCCATAATTGCACACTTTAAGTCAAGTTGTTTCTGTAGTTTTTGATTGATTTTCTAATCTTGAAAAATGTGTGATGATGCAGTGTTTCATTTTCTTTTGTTTCCCTGATAAATTATTTTCATTTACTGCAGCTGAACCAAAGAAGAGCATCTAATTTATCAGCTTCCTAGAGAGCATGAGGTACCATTGGTTAGTAGTGCATGGAAATGTTATTTTAACTTTTTATATTATTTGCAATCATCATTCTTTTTTTAAATGTGTAATATGGTAAAAAAAAATCAGGAATATATAAAAAAACACACAAGGCCTTCAAACTGTAGTTTAAATTATACTAAAAAGGTATTACACTTTAGTGAAAAAAATGATTTGCTGTAATGCTGCTTTATTTTCACAAATATCTCCAAAAAAAAGTTTGCTTTTATGTTTCATAAAAAAGAACACAATGTGTTGCCCTAGATAACTTTAGAGTCCAGAGAATAGAAATGATAAACTCACTGCTTTTGGATATATTATCACTTTTAGACAATTACAATTATACTAATTCAAAATTTCTAAAATAGCTGTTAATAGGTAAAATTCACAGACAATTTAAAAAAATAATGTCCTTTATCCTGCAAGTTGTTTTTCACCAGGGGCTGTGATGAAGACATAAAATCTGTCTTTGATAAGGATAATGCTTGGGGGTCTCATCTCTTGCTCAGATTACTCCAGATAAATGGCTTGATTATATTTCTATGAGAAAGTGCAAGTTTGAAAACATGGCTTCAAATTTTCTCATAATACCTTCTCACTTTGCAATAATGTACCCAAAGAAGAATAAAGGTTTTTGTTTCCTTAGAACCTTCATATTGGCTTGTTCTTTGCAATTCCATCTTTACAGAAATTCCAACCTTATCCTAGTTTGCCATCTATAACACTTAAAATGTCTTTGCTATTATTATTTCTGTTGTGGAAACTTTAAACTATTTTCTACATTTCTAACAGAAAAGCCCTTTAAACAAAGCTTTGGAATCTCTAGCTTATTTTATATTACAGAAAAGATTCTTGTTTAAACACAGCCAAACAATTACCTTTTTCTGATTATAATCTTTTGATTACAGTGTGTTTGCCACAAATGTTACTCATTCTCTTGCTGAACACACAGAAATACACTGACAGGCAATAAAGTCCATGAACGTACTTTTGTGCCTTCTAGCTATAATTCATTCCAACTATAATGCTGGTTTCTATAATTTGTTTTTGGACAGTTGTCTCATACCAAGTGCAATGATCTAAAAACATTTAGTCAAGTTCTCTTTTAAATCAGCAATTCAGTTAAGTTCTGCATATATACATGAGAAAGCTGTACACATACATGCGACTGTTTTGTGAATATGTAATATTGACAACATGAAGTATTTTGTTGTAGTTAAATAATTTAATTACTATCTCTCTTCAACTCCAGCTATTTGAAACTAATATTATATTTGGTTTAATGGCTAAGTGGTTGAATATTTCTGAACCTCTTTCTTTGTTCACTGCAGTCCACTTGCAAGATTCTATTATAAAATGATGTTTACTGTGCAAAATATATCATCAATCATTGGTTTTAATTATTATTAATTAAAACAATCACATCTGCAGTAAAAGAAAGGCACCATAATATAGCCTTCAAAGGATAAAGTACTAAAATAAAACAAATATCTGAACTAAGCAAATAGATCAAGCCTTTTGACTGCTGTATATTAAAATGGTTATGTTGGCAATAATATACAGCTTAAAAGAGTTTGGATCTACACCACAGTCTAATTAGTTTAAGAAGCTTTCAATACACATAGGCCCCAATTCATAAGCATGTCAGAATTTAGGATATCAAATAAACCATGAACCAAGGAAAAGAGGGAATTATGCACCAGTAAGCAGCATTCTTTAATGTGAATTTTCCACATTCTCACTTGTAGATGTGTTAAATATTCTGAATTTTTACCTGAAAACTTTTTGCTTTAGAAACACCTATAAAGTCTGCTCTGGCCTCACTTCCCGTACTGGTAAGGGAAAATAAGAGATGGTAGGCACCTCCTGCTCCTCAAAGTCCTCTCAGCCTACGCTGTATTTGACTTTTAGGGAAAGACAAAGTAGGCTTGGATACAAATGTGTATAGGGATTTGAATAACTAAGTATTAAATAAGTACATAACTAAATAAGTACCTTTTGAATAACTCCAGTTTCTGGTAAATAACTTCCCTTTCTCATTTGAGTGCCAGTCCACATACACATTTCAACTTGCAGATTACTCCAAAGCTTTTGTCACATACTAGAGCTGGGTCTCATAGTCCTCTAGGTCACTGATGATCAAGCTTTTGGTCCTGCGGCCAGATGAGTGGTGTATGGTTAGTTGGTAATCTGGATCATCAAGTCCCACGTACAAGGATCAGACACTGTGGGGCCGTATCTGATTTCTCTGTGTGCTGCGACTGAGTCTTTAAGTGGGAGGGGAGTGGTGCTACTGCTCCCCTGGCTGCCAAATTTCCAGACCAATGGGGAGCCCTAGGGGCCAGATGACATGGCACTGGGGGATGGATCTGGCCTGTGGACCAGGGGTCGATCACCCATATGCTAAGCAAACAGAAACTTGAAAACTGTCCAACCAAACATGGTGTCTGCTCAAGAGTCTTGTGCAATTGTGAAATGCTTTGGGAAAGTATGAATTAAGCTCCAAAGGGCCACCTTGCTGATACTGATTCTAGAAACGCTGTGAAAGACAACAATAAAGGAAGCCAAAACCCATTATGTGTCTAGGCAGTTTGGCTGCAGAAGTTAACAGAGCTGGGTACCTCCAGAAGGGTTTCATCATATACAAATGTCAAGAGCTTTCTTGTCTTGAAATGAAAGCAGGTTTGGACAACACAAACCTAAGAACACAAGAGCATAAGAAGTGCCATACTAAGTCACACCAATGGTCCATTTAGGGATGTCAGTTGGTTATCTAGTCTGAACCCCTGCTCAAAGCAGGACCATCCCCAACTAGATAATCCCAGCCAAAGCTTTGTCTAGCCGGGTTTAAAAACCTCCAAAGATGGAGATTCTACCACCTCTCTGGGTAACCTGTTCCAGTGCATTAGCACCCTTCTAGTGAGAAAATTCTTCCTAATATCTAATCTAAATTTCCCTTGCTGCAACTTGAGACCATAGCACCTTATTCTGTCATCTGCCACCACTGAGAACAGTCCAGCTGCATCCTCTTTGGAACCAGATTTCAGGTAATTGAAGGCTGCTATTAAATCCCCTCTCAGTCTTTTCTGCAGACTAAATAAGCCCAGTTCCATCAGCCTGTCCTCATAAATCATGCGGCCCAACCCCCAAACCATTTTTATTACCCTACACTAGAGTCTTTCCAATATTTTCACATCCTTTCTGTAGTGGGGCTCAAAACTGAAAATAATATACTCAACAGTGCAGGACAGAGGGAAATAATGACTTCCCCTGACCTGCTGGCAACAATCCTACCAATTCAGCCCAGTTTGCTGTTAGCCTTCTTGGCAACAAGGGCACACTGTTGGGTCATATTTAGCTTATTGTCTACTGTAACTCCCAAGCCCTTTTCTGCAGAGCTGCTGCCCAGCCAGTCAGCCTCCAGCCTGTACCAGTGCATGGGACTGTTCTGTCCTAAATGCAAGATCTTAAACTTGTCCTTATTGAACCTCATGAGATTTCTTTTGGCCCAAACCTCCAATTTGTCTAAGTCACTCTGAATCCCTACCCTCCAGAGTATCTACTAGTCCCCCCAGCTTGGTGTCATCTGCAAACTTGCTGAGGGTGCACTCTATGCATCTTCTAGGTTGTTGATGAAGGCACTGAAAAAAAATGGCCCCAGGACCAACCTCTGGGGCACTCCACTTGAAACTGGTTGCCAACTAGACATTGAGTTATTGATTACTAGTCTCTGAGCCTGATGCCTGTAACTAGCATTCTCCAGCTCAAAGCACCTCCCTGCTCAGCATCTAGGTGTTCTGTATGGCCCTTTGGAAGTAGCTGTCCTGCAGCTCCGTCACTCTCCTACAATCTAGATCACATTATCTTGTGTAGAGGCACATAAGCTCCAGGTGTTCCAATTACACAACTTGGATCTGGCCCATAGTGGTTCAGAAAATCCCTTCCAGATTGGAACTCCATTCCTTGCTATTTAGGCAACCATGTTATGTAGAACTACTGATAAATTTCTCATGCTCCATCTTAAAATGAATAACGTTTCTTGATCACACTACTTCTATTGGGAGACTGTTTTATGTACGGATGGTTGGAAATCACTCTGTAACTTTCACTCTATATTTATTCATGACCAATTTATATCTATTTGCTTTTGCAACCTTTTGCTTAAAAAGATCTTTTCTCTCCCATGCCTTTTGACAGTTTACATAAGCTTCCACAAGGACGCATTTTTCCACAGTTTGCTGGCAAAATATCAGCTCAACAGCTTCAGCACAAAGAACCATGATTCCCAGCAACATCCATGAAAGAATACAATATAAGTTAGGAAATAATAGCATGGAAATATAAGTATTGTGGCTTCCCTCACATAGCCTAGACCAAACTGGATATTTAGATCTGATTACAAATGACCCTATATAACTCTTCCATGAACACAAAGTGAGAAAGAGTAAGTTGGAGGCACTGATCAGGTCAGTAGGCCTATAACATAACTGGAACTTAAAAAGAAACTTGTAATTCCATTCTCTGCAATTTATTAGCAGTGGCCAAACTTCAAAAGATAAGTGCTAAGACTCAAATACCACTTGTTCTTTGAATCAGCACATCTGATGATTAGCTTAGGGGGCTGGGGACTTCAGTTCTAACTTTCATTCTGAATCACTTCTCAGAGTTATTTGTTGAGCCCAGGAAAGCAAGGATAGCTTGTTTGCTGAAGCCCTGCTCAGGCTAATTCAGGAGAGAGAGAGGAAGAGAGAGAGAAAGATGAGGCAAGAAATATGGAAAGCACAGACTAATGGAGAAAACCTCTTTAAAATCTCAACAAAGATTTGAGGTTAGCAATCTGTTTAATATGTCAGCATAAAGCAGAACAAGGTATAGACAAATATACAGATAGGAACAGATTTAGCTTTCATAGTAACATTTAGAGATACAGAGTTAAGAAGAAATATTTTAAAATAAAAATACATACACAGGAACAGGTTGGAGCTTCAATCAGGTTCACACTGAAACACAGTCTCTGAGGCATTGCTCAAATGTGCACCCTTTGTAGAAAGATGTTCTTGAAACTCATCTTAAGCTTCCTTCCCAAGTTAGATTGTTCCTAGGGTTTCCCCTGAAGAAATTTCTGCCCTTGCTCCCTTCACTGTAGCTCAACCCCCCCCCACTCTTATACAGTTTATATTGGTATTAGATGTAAGCAGGCCAATCTATAAGCTTGTCTCATGAGGAATTACCTGGAATCTCAAGGAAAGGTTTTTACTCCTATGAGTAGAGTATTAGAGACCACTGCTGCACCCCCTGAAGTCAGTTACAACATTCTCTATCGATTTCCCCTAAGAATGGAGTAAGGTCCCTTAATATCTACCATTCTGTTATTCTGCCTAACAACTGTATTTGTGCTAAACAAGAGGCTCTCTCAAGAGATAAAAGATGGATGCTAATTCAAAGCACTACAGTTCCTAACAGCCTGTCTGCATGGAAAATACACAGCATTGTAAACCAAGACACATCAATGTTAACAAGATGTGTGCACACACAAAACAATTCATGATTTGTTTGGAGATCAGGCATAATCTGTGTAAACTGTATTGCAATAATATTTGTGTAGACATGTCTGAACTCCAAAATAGCCTGACTTTTCTCTAGCTACCTTCCCTCACTGCTTTGTGTCTTGGCCTGACCAGACATTCTGCTTATCTGCATGACCTTTGGTGGCCAGATACCACCTCCCTGTTTAACTGCTGATGTGTAGCCAGATTCTTCCCCTTCGCACTTACATGATAGGTAACAAGTCAGAGAGCTACAAGAGAAATACTGAGCCAGCGCACATGACATATTTTCCAAGCTAACCATATGACAGGCCTGTTTCCAACTGGATGCCAACTCCATCTAGTCTGATACTGAGGGTCTTCTTGTCCTCTGAGGACAGACAAAGTACAGGAAGTTTGTGCATGCAAGTAGAGAAACGATGCTATTTTCAAATAAACGATCACAAAGTTTTCTCAGGGCCACTAATGGTTGGCTTTGCAATTGCCCCTGAAGAATCAGGATTTGAAGTAGCTTATAAGCAGGTTAAAGGCAAAAGCTGTATCCTGGCAGTACTTCAGCCACTGTAATATCATGAAGTGCTGGGTAGGATTTTGGCATGATATGATAACGTGGCCCTCTATTTCATCTTGGACAAAGCTGACAAGAGGGTGAGAGGGACAGCTAATTCCATCCAAGCGGATATCCCAGACAGTCCTGTACTCTGTTTTGCCAGAGCCTAATCAAGGCTGTATACAAATGGACTTGGATACCCAGCCCCTCTTGCCTACTAGCATGCAGCCCCCGAGACCACCCAGGCACTCTGCTGAAATATGGTTTGCAGTAAATTTTTAAACCTCATCAATAATGGTTTTACAGTGAAAAAGGAGCCCTAAGATTGGATTTTGATATGGTTTTTGGAAAAACCCTTGCTAAAATATATATTTTTGGGGGTGAGGAGGAGAGGGGAAAGCTTGGTGAGGCACATACCTTAAAACCCTTCCTCATTTGTGTTTCCATGGAAACAGATATTGAGCAATAACTTCTTGCTACCTTCCTGGCCTTGCAGGCTGACACCTACAATGTCCAGACACCACTGTTAATGTGAGAATTTAAAAAAAATGAAGCTGAGGAGTAGCTATTCAGGGATCTTAAGGAAGTGAGGGTGATTCTGAAGCAAGAAAATGAGATAAAAAGAAAGGAAAAGGAAAGAAACAGGTCATTGTGCTAACTAAAGAGCTGGTTAAGAAAGGGACCTAGGGAAGCTTGGAAAAGGGGTCCTAAAATAACTTAGTAGAGTCTGGAAGGGGCTGGAGATGTACTAGCAGCTATTCATGAACATAAACATGAAGACTTTGTTGCTTGGGAATATGCTCCATCAAAACTGCTGCATGACGTCTTCATTACAGGGACCTCACATCATAAACAGCAGCTGCAATTTCGTGTGTGCAAGTAGTAACCTCAGTTCTACAATCATCTAAGCACTTCTTCTAGTGGTAGATTTTTTTCCCCATATGTCCCCCCTGCTTCAAGCCCTTCAACATTGCAGGGAAAACAGTTTCTTTGGACACCAATCCCTTTTAACCTCTCAAGATCAAATGTGGGGTTGCCACTATGCTACCTTCTAATGTTTCTACATAATCCCTAAAAGAGTGGACCGTTCTACCTTTAAGCTCCTAAGTAAAATCTCTCACATTATTTAATTTAATTGTGAAGACGAGGGGAAAGAAAGTATTAATTGTTGTACTTTGGACACTATGGCTGTGTCCAGACAAGCATGGACGTCTGTTTTTCTGGGGACAAGTAGTGGTGGTGCACCTTGCACTGCTGCTACTGGTCTCCAGGGAATGCCCACGCCATGCATGCTTTGGCGCATGGCATGTTACCCCTGGTGGGGTAGGGGAGGCTGGGGCCAGCACTGGGCTGACCAAGCAGCCTTACCTGTGGTCCTGGGAGCTTCCCAGGGCTGCAGCAGCAGTCATTCTGCCACAGAAACCCTGGATGGCAGCTGGAGCATGGCTCTGGGAGGCCTGCTTTTGCTTCTGAGCAGTACGCACCCCGGATATTCAGGGGTCAAAAAAACCCATAGGAAAAAAAGATGGAGCAGCACACACGTAGGCAGCACACACTTGCAATGCAGAGAACATCTAAATGTGAGGTATGTGGTGCTGAAGATGTGTTTGCAGTGCCACATACTGCACAGCCATGCTTCTCTGGATGGTGCCTATTTGTACCGGTTAACTTTAAGAAAAACAATCATGTTTTTTAAATCTTTGACCATTTCCTGAAGTATTTCTGTTTGTAACATTTATGGCTGTCTAAAAAGGATCCATGAGCTAGGAACAACAAACTGTACACAGAGTTAATGAGCCTGCCCATTGTGACAGCCAGAACCAGAGGGATTAATAAGCAATGATGTGTGCTGCTTGGAGGCATTTGGTATTCTGCCTAAATAGATAGTATTAGTTAATATTAGCTTGTAAGTTTGCAAATGACTTGTCTGTCATAAGTTTAACCAAACTGATGAATTAACTGTTCATGGAACTAACTGGGCCCCAG
>JAGPOW010003316.1:174222334-174247298 GCA_030014935.1 Caiman crocodilus
TTTTTTTTTTCCATTAGGGCTAATAAAGGACAAATTCTTTATAAACCCACTGTGACAGTGATAGGTGCCCACTCTGGGCTGGGCTTAATGTGGCCCGCACACCTGTTCCTGGGGGAACCGCCCGCCTACAACCTGCCACACCTTGTTCTTAATTAATTAGTGATAATTAGCAAGAGGCTGCCCTTGTCCTACCTCGCCGCTAGGGGGTGCTGTTTGCGGCTCCATTTCCTCCCCCCTACTCCCTGCCAATGTAATCGCTGTTGTCTCAATTGGACCACTTTTTAGCCCTTCCTTTTCTCCCTGGGCCTTCCTTCTCCATGCCCTCACTTGGGCTTCCTAATAATGCTGCCTACCTTTCTGGGGCTTGCTGTGCCCAATTTGGGCTTCCTAAAAATGTTGCCCCCCTTTCTGGCACTCACTATGCCCACACTTGGGCTTTCTAATAATGTTGCCCCTTATCTGGGGCTCACCGTGCCCAACTTGGGCTTCTCAGTCATGCTGCCCCCTATCTGGGGCTCGCCATGCCCACACTTGGGCTTCCTGTAACGCTGCCCCTTCTCTGTGGCCCTCTGTGCCCACACTGGGGCTTCTCAACAGTGCCCTCTCTCTGGGACTGGGGTCTCTGTACCCTGCACGCTGTGCCCTTAATGGTGCTGGAGCCCCCACTCTGGTGTGGGTCCCCTATCAAGCCTCCTCCAACCCTTCACCCAATAGCGTCACCCAAACCACCGGTCTAGCAAAAAGCAACACAAACTTGAGCCTCCTGGCTATAACTCGAACATAAGCTGCTTGGCTATAACAACATTGCTCAACTTAGGTCAAGCTGCACCTGCAGTTAGGCTTCTCCTCACATTGTGGCTTAGGGAGCTCCTGCCACTCTGGCTGCTGGCAGGGAACTGTCTCTGGCCTCAGTTCCTGGGCTTTATAAGGGCCAGGCTTTGCCCCTTCTGGTCAGCTGACCTTCTTTGGTTGCCCTGGCAACCCACAGCTGGGCTCATTAGTCACTGCTAGGGCTCCCTCGCTAGCAGTTTTCCCCTCTTCCTGAGCAGGGCATCTCAGTGCCCTGTGACATCCACTGTCTTTTTTTTCAGAACTGGAATACAGTTAAGAGAACTTTCACTCTTTTTTTTCAAAAACAATATAGCAAACTTCTTTTTTACCTGTAAATCTATAGAAATCATCCAGGGAGATACTCTACTGCCATCTACCAGTTTTAATTAGATATATATAAAATTAAAACTGATATATATATCTCCTTAACACAGAAAAGGCTCTTCCTACATTTGTATTACTTTTAAATTAATCTGGAAATCTCTTTAGTATATTGTTCTTAAAATCTTTTGTTTTGATACCATTTTACAGCTCTAAAGTAAAATACAAAGTTTTCACAAGATTTTCATTTATTGTTTCTTTAGCTAAAGTTCAGTAAATACCAGTGAAGTAGTAACTTCAGCGAAGTAATTGCCTTTTTAACCCATCCACAGACAACAGGAAAAGGAAGGCCCTGTTAACCATATAAAGAAAAAAGCATTCGCCTTCTTCACTGCAGTGCTTGTCTACTTATTTTTGGCCTGAAGAAGGACTCTCTAAAGGGCAAATGATTTACACAGGAAGTAAAAATGAATAATGGACATGTTCACATGGATGCACAGTCCCAGCATTGACCCTGTAAAGATTCCAGCTGTATTCTCTTTCAAAGGGCCACTTTTGCACTACAAATAGTACTTTATCAAGGTCCCCATATCAAATGTTGCTGGGGCAGTGCTGACAGCACAGTTCTAATAGATCCACACTATGGGAAAGTGGGGTTAAGGTAGTAACCCCTCAACCAGGGTGCTTGACAATCTTATCAAGGGTGTTTCAAGGTGCCACATAATGACAGCACTGCTGGTGTGCCACCATTATTCAGAAGATAAAACCAGAGATTATGATCTCGTGTGGTTTTTCCGAGTTCTGAGAAGAATTGTTCTATTATTTTTCTGTAGTCAAAAAAGAAGTGATAACTAAGAGCTGAATTTTTTCCAAGGGATTTACTCAAGTCTACTAATGAATACCTTAAGTCCATCAATGGGTGCCCTGAGTTTAAAAAGGTTAAGAACCCTGGGTTAAGTGGAGGTCCCAGAACTGAAGTAGAAACCAAAGGCACAGATCACCCTGGCTAACTGGAATTCAAGAGGCCTGGGTGTAAACTGCAGTGTTTTCTAGGAGAGCTACTTCCCTGCCTCAGATAAACTGTATCATTTTAATGGCAATTATTAAGGCTCCTTAAAGTGTTGCTTTGCCACAGTCCAGTGACAAGAGGGACTGAATATTTTATTACAGAATACTGGCATTACCACAGGTACTGGAGCATAGCAAATTCTTTTATGTTGCAGCAGTGCCTATGAATACCAAATACTGGAAAAAAAAATCTTGCTGGGTTTTTAGGATGATTTCTAAGCTGAAGTACTCTGTTGTTCAATAGCAGATTACTGGTATCTGCAGTTGGGTATTTTACTACCCATGTATCTCTATTAAAGATTATTAAGCCTATGTTTGTGATGGAAGATATAGTATTAACACTGACAGATGTATTATCAAGACTGCTAGATTCAAGCTACCATTTCTATGCCTACTGTAATCATACCTTGGTTGGTAGTGTAGTCACACCCAATGTGAGAGGGACTCCATGTCCCAAAGAGTTTTCACTCTAACTTGACAAGACACAGAATGAAAAGGAAGAGAGGCAGCATAAAGCGACTTGCCAAAAGTGATAGTAGGTCAGTAGGAGGTCTGGGAATAGAACCCAAGTATGAGATCCTGGCCTCAATGGAGTCAATGGAATTACTGTCTTTTACTTTAGGGTGAAGCTTTTATCTGAGGTTTTCTGACTTTCTCTCTAGTACCCTGCCCACAAGCCCACTCTGCATTACAAGAATGTTTTAAGACACCAAAGATTATTCATGTGGGAAATTGTTAACTGTGCAAATATTATTCAGAAAAATACTGCCAAAGAAAACATAACCATATTTAGAAGTACTGTCAAAAATCTCTGACCTCTTTCATGATTTCAAAAGCATGAGTAGAAATGCTGTATGCTACTTTCTGACATTTCTTGTCTATTCAGTAATTTTAAAATTCATACAATATATTTAGCAGCTCCTTTAAAGTATTGGTAATCAATCCTTTATGGCTTCTAAGGAGATTACTTATTTTATAAAATGAACAACACTATTTCTTGAAGAAAGAAAATATATAAGAGAATGCATTCTATACAGCAATTTTATACTAGTATTTTCCATTATGTATAAAATGAAGCAAAATGTTTTCCTTTATTTTGACAACCCAGCTCTTATTGCGATTATTCTTATTGATTTACATTATTTACTTAAGTTACCTGGCTGTAGCTTATATGAGTATTTTGTTGTCCTCATTAAGTATCTATTACGAAGCAATACAAGTTTCCAAGTCACTTAGCTTCCTCTTATGACATAAGGACATGAATGACATAATCAGAAGATTAGGGTTGGAAGAGCCCTCAGGAGGTCATCAAGTCCACCCCCTGCTCAAAGCAGGACCAGCTCCAACTATATCATTCTAGCTAGGGCTCTATCAAGCCAGGTCTTAAAAACCTCCAAGGATGAAGACTCTACCACCTCTCTAAGTAACTTGCTCCAGTGCTTCACCACCCTTGTAGCAAGAAAGTTTTTCCTAATATTCAATCTGAACCTCCCTTGTTGCAACTTGAAACCATTGCTCCTTGTTCTCTCATCTGTCACCACTGAGAACGGTCCAGCTCTATCCTCTTCAGAACCACCATTCAGGTGCTTTGCAGAGTGCTGCTTGGGGAGTGTAGTTTATGGAGATGTGCCCAGTCAGTGCTAAACACAGAATCTCTCATGCATTGGAGGTTTGAAGGAAGGGATCCTTCAGCATAAAGGGCATCAGAATTAGCAGAGATGCCACTAAAAAAAACTCTCAGAGAAAGTGATGATGAGGGAGAAACAAGGACTAAATACTTCTAATTTGTTTGTTTCTTCTCAACAGATTCTTCAAGTCTATGATAATTTAAGATTATATGTTTTTTTTCCCCCTCTAAAAAGCAAAAACTGAGAATTGATGGGCGGGGAGGGGGAGTAGTACATACACTGGAGAGTAGGGCTAGGATTCAGAGTGACCTAGACCAATTGGAGTATTGGGCCTACAGAAATCTCATGAGTTTCAACAAGGACAAGTGCAAAGTCCTGCACTTAGGCATATCAAAGTAAGTGATTATTCCCCTCTATGCAGCACTGGTGAGGCCACATCTAGAGTACCGTGTCTAGTTTTGGGCCCCACAATGGGCATATGGGAGACAGTCGAGTGAAGGGCAACAAAAACAGTGAGGTGGTCAGGGGACATGACTTATGAGGAAAGACTGAGGAAGCTGGGTTTATTTAGTCTAGAGAAAAGGAAACTGAGAAGGGATTTAATAGCAGCCTTCAGCTACCTGAAGCAAGGTTCAAAAAAGGATGGAGCTAGACTGTTCTCAGTGGTGGCAGATGACAGAACAAGGAATAATGGTCTAAAGTTGCAGCAAGGGAAGTTTAGGTTAGATATTAGGAAAAAAATGCTCTCTAGAAGGGTAGTAAAACACTGGACCAGGTTACCCAGAGAGGCTATGGAATCTCCATCTTGGAAGTTTTAAAGACCCAGCTACACAAAGCTTTGGCTGGGATGATCTAGTTGGGGCTGGTCCTGCTTTGAGGAAAGGGTTGGACTCGATGACCTCCTGAGGTCCCTTCCAGCCCTAATTTTATATGATTCTAATTGAAGGATGCTATCAAATCCCCTCTTAGACTTCTGTTCTCCAAACTAAATAAACCCAGGTCCCTCAGCCTCTCCTCATAAGTCATGTGCTGTAGACTCCAAACATATTTCGTTGTTCTCCACTGGGCTCTCTTCAACTTGCCCACATCTTTTTTATAGTGGGGGAGAGCAGGTAAAACTGGACACAGTTCTTCAGATATGGCCTCACCAGTGCAGAATAGAACAGAATAATTATTTCCCTTCATCTGTCAGCAATGCTTCTATTAATGCAGTCCAGTACAGCTGTTAGCCTTCTTGGCAACAATCACACAATGCTGACTCATATCCAACTTATTGCCCACTGTAACCCCCAGGCTCTTTTTTGCTGAGCTACTACCTAGCCAGTCAGTTCCCAGGCTGTAGTGGTGCATGGGATTCTTCAGTACTAAATGCAGGACTTAGCACTTGTTTTTGTTGAACCTGATGAGATTTCTTTTGGCTCAATCCCCCAATCTGTCTAGGTAATTCTGAATCCTAGCCCTAATCTATATCAAGTACACCCACCAGCTTGGTGTCATCCACAAATTTGATGAGGGTTGTAATCCATCCCCATCTTCCAGGTTGTTAATGAAGGTATTGAACAAAAGTAGCTCCAGCATTGACCCCTGTCGCATTCTACATGATATCACCTGCCAGCTAGACACTGAACCATTGATTACTACCTGTTGAGCCTGACAATCCAGGCCTGCTTTCTATCTGCTTTACAGTGTGTTCAGCCAACTCATACTTCCTTAGCTTGCCTGCAGAAATGTTGTGGGAGACTGTATCAACCACCTTGCTAAAAACAAGGTACACCACATCCACAGGTCTCCCTGCATCCCCAGAGCCAATCATCTCATCATAGAAGGCAATCATGTTGGTCGGGCATGACTTGCCCTTGGTGAATCCATGCTGACTATTCCTAATCACCTTCTTCTCCTCCAAGTGCTTAGAAATGGATTCCTTGAAGATCTGCGCCATAATTTTTCCAGGGGCTGAGGTGAAGTTGTCTGGTCTGTCATTCCCTGGCTCCTCCTTCCTTTTCTTAAAGGTGAGCACTATACTTGCCCTTTTCCAATCATCCAGGACGTGCCCCAATCACCATGAGTTTTCAGAGATAATGGCCAGTGGCTCTGCAATCACATCAGCCAAGTCCCTGATGTGCGTTCAAGTCTTCTAAATGTACAAATTGAAATTTATGGTGGCTACTTACACGATAAGGTTTTTATTAGGTATAAGAAGAAAGACGCATAGACTCTAAGTATTGAGGAACAGCATCAACATATTTTTCATGGGTATTAGGCCTTAAAAGCTTGAATACAAATCACATAAGACCTGCTAGCTTATGTGCTTGAAACATTAGGAATAGAAATCCTCTCCTACGCTGCCATTTATGAATATGTATCTTTGAATTTTAAAACTTCTTAGTATATGAAAAAGCTATATACTCAGTTATTAGTCATATAGTAACTTAAGACCAAATTTACCACCACCATAAGCAGAAACAATTCTATGGATTTTTAACGCAGTAATGTGCATTCCAAAATTCCTTCTACCCAGGATCCCAAAGTATTTGTTGCCAGCATATGCGTATGGTAGTTTACACTGGGTCTTTCTTCCTTCCTCCTCCACATGAAGAGCACTCTGTTAAAGGGCAGGAAATGGTTAAAAAGTAGGATTTATGATAATGTGGCTGCTAGAACAAGGGACATTGCTCAGAAACAGTGTAGGAGATGTAGTATTGCGAGACAAAGAAGAATCAGCAGTCAATTAGCATCTTAACGTTGATACATGAGTATGGTTTGAGAAAACTTAACCATTAGGGCTGGCTGAGACTTTTCTGAGGGGCTTGGTTCATAAATACCTAAACATTTTTAGACTGCAATAATTTTCCAGTTTGAAGCTCTCCTCCTATTTATTGACACTTTCCCCTATTTTTCCCATTCTTATAATCCTATGGTTTTCCCTTGCTCACTTCTGTCACCAAAACCTAATTAAGAAGTAACAAGATGTTTATACATAATTGCCTTGTTCATATTGCTTTTTGGTACCTGCACCCCACCTTGTCTCACACTTTTATGTCTGTCCATGTCAGATCTTTGAGATAAAGACCATACATTTCTTGTTTTGTTTGAACATTACACATCATTTTGGACACGGTCTTAATTTGGGCCTCCAAATTAAATGTCATCATCATGTACTACTGTCATCATATTCTTTCCATGTGCTTGTAAATCACCCTGCATACAAGGATCCCTTTTAACTGGGTCTCTTAGGCATGCACATGGACAAAACTAACTTGGCTCAGCTGAGCAAGTCTTACCTTAATCATTACTCTATGCCTAGGAGGGAGAACAGTATGTCTTAACAAATCCCCCTCTACAGGTGGAGACTGGGCAAAGTGAAAATATGCCATTTAGCACAGATGAATCCCACAGAAATAGAAATAAGCTGTGACAATCTAACCAAACCTATCAAGAATGAGGGGTAATTTTGGAAAGAATTGTCAGTGAGTTCAAATTAATTAATTAATTCCTTCCTTCCACGTTTTGACCTTCATATTGCTAATATTCATTACACAGCAAAATATAATATGCCTAAGGTGATAAAGCCAGTACATGTATTATAAAGTAATAAACAAGTCAATTAGTGTCCCCACCTCCCCACACTTGACTCACTATGGTTGTGACTTCCAATTACAGAATCCATACATTCTGCTTTGTAAGCTTTCATAAGCCTCTTCAAGATGTGCATTTAGTGTCTGTCATTAATTTTGGAACTGTCTAAAAGGTGCACCAATAGTCTGCTATCGGATCGGCTCACATATAAAGAAAATCGATTGTACCAGAAATCGGCCTGATGTGGCTGATATACAGTCTATGCAAGCACGCAGCCTCAGTGCAGCACCTAGGCAAAGAGAAGCACAGCCTGGCAGCTTGAAGAGCTGTGTGCAGCTGGTAAGTCTGTTGTGGTGGAAGGGGAGGGGAGAAGGAAGAGGTGTGGGGGAGACAGATCAAGACCTTCATATTAAGGGAGAGAGTGGGGCTTGGGCTGAGGCTGGGGCAGGCGAAGCCCAGCTGGGGCGGGATGTGGGACAGAGCCACGGTTTGTCTGGGGGGCATGGGGAGGCATGCTCCTGCCACTTTGCGCACACCAGGAGGGTACAGGGGGGTGCCCTCAGATCTGTGTGGGGTGTGGGCAGGGCAGGATCCAGCTGCAGGCTGGGGTCAGTGGTGTGCTGGGCTCTTCCCGGCACATGGGGAGTGGGGGTTGAGCTAGGACTGCAGTTAGTGTGGGCCACGGTGCTGGGAGGGGGACTATGGATGGGCTACTGTGGATTTTGGAGTGGCTGCAGCCCCTCCCCCTGTAGTCCCCTTCCAGCACTGCTACCACCTGTCCTGAGCACAGCCTGGCCCAGGCCCCACTAGGAAGAGCCCAGCGCAGCCCTGGCCCCAGCCCAGAGCTGTAGCCCGCCCAACCTGCACCCCATGCAGATCCAGGGGCACTCCCCCCCATGCCCTCCTAGGGTGCATGCAGTAATGGGATCTTGCCCTCCCCCTTCCCATGCCCCCTGGATGAGCCATGACTCTGTCTGGTGCCTCGCCCCAGGCCCTCCCTCACAGTGGGGGTCTTGATCTGTCCCCCCACACTCTTTTCCTTCCCCTCCCTTTCTACCACAATGTATTTACCAGCTGGACGCAGCTCTTCAAGCTGCAGGGTTGTGTATTGGAAATTGAATAGATATCAACCAATATGCCTCCTTAAAAATTGGTTATTGGTATTGGCTCTCAAAATCTCTATCAGTGCACCCCTAGTCTAAAGTTATAAACCATACATTTATTTTTAAAATGTATTTAAATAACAGTTTACATTAACACAGACAAGATGCGTTTAATTTGCTTCATATCAAGGAATACAATAAGAGGCCAGATTCTGTCTGTCTCATTTAATTTTTACTCTTCTACTACTTGTTGAGTAGTATTTTTGTAAGAGGACTACTGTCCTTTTGAAATGTACTATTATTCCAGGATTATGCCATTATTAACTATTTGCAGTGAGTAGCACTTAAGGATTCCAGTCATAGAACAGGATCTCTATATGGACTGTAAAGATACAGAACAGAAAAACAGCCCCTACACCATTTTGCATACCATTTTTAACAAAAGACAGTAAATGCATACAGCAAAGAGAAGGGAAGCATAAGAAATAATGATACATTGCTGGTCAGCATGAAAAGCAGTGGTCACAACATACCAGATGCAAATTGTCAAGATTTGGGTGTTTTTTGGTAGGGACTATGAAACAGAAGAATTTTAAATTTTAAATGCAGGTTGTATAGTATCTAAATCTTAAGACATAATACTACACAGCATGAAAAGCAGTGGTAACTAATCTGCCTAAAAGCACAGGGCTTCAGCCAGCATGGATTCTGTTCCCTGATCCCAGACCATGCCTGTATTTTATCCAATGAATGTTTGATGTAAAAGAGAGGAACAGCCATAGGGACAAGAATCAAATAATCCCCACCCCTTCTCAGTGAGTGACAAATCCTTGAGGTTATAATGTCAGGCTGTCTTTAGCTCAATTAATCTTGGAATCTTTGTGGCATAGTGGCTGCTTCAAAAAGAGGGGAAGAGGCTGCTACTAAACAGGAGAGGGTTAGTCTGGCAATTAGGACAGTCTCCAGGGAGATGGGAGACAGGGTTAGTACTCTCTTAAAGTGAAGAGAGAACTGAAACCAGGTGTCCTGTTTCTAATTACTGGAGAAGGATAGGAAAGTGGGTGGCAGGGTAGCCATCTGCATTTTAAAGGTTGACAGAGCTGTACTTTATTTAAAGAAGCCACTGAAAGTATGTTTTGATATCAAATAGCAAAACACAAGTTGTCTGTGAAAAGAATTAGTCCACGTGATTAGAAATATTGCAACAATACTTCAGACAACAACAAAAATCAAAACATAAATGCAGGTTAAAACAGAAGCCAAATCACAGGTAAAAATAATGACTGCTTAACCTCAGAATCCAATATTATACAAACATGCTAAAGCACCAGAAACTATAAACCTTTCCCCTGACTTCTTTGAGGTTAAATCTAGTTTCAAATAGAATCTTCTAGTTTAGAATATTATAAAGATGATTTACTTAAACTGACACTAATTTCAAACTTGAAATTCTTAGCTCTCTTCTAAAAAAGATCTCTTTTCAAAAAGGTTAGATTTCAGGAAAAAAACAAGAGATTGCCTCCATATCAAAATGAATGGGACAGGAAAATGTGTGAACTCATGTCAATATATGAATATGAAATGCATAAATTCAAAGAAGTACTCAGATAAAAAAACAGTAATGCTATACAGCTCTAATTAGAGGCAAAATTAAAAACAAAAAACCAAAACAAATAAAAAAGCCCAAACAAAGTGCACCGTCTGGAAACAAGCAAATCTCTCTAGGTCAGAGAAGTTTAAAATTCACAAAGCATCACATATCTGACAGGAAGATAAATCCAATGGAAATTAATTGCACAATTCACTGACACAACAGCAATTGTCAATAAAATGAATTTATACATCCCCAAATCCCATTAAACAAGATTTAAGCAATTTGGTTATGTCGCATGTTTTTGGTAAAAAATAACATCTAAACTTAAGGCCACTGGGAGACGATAATATAATTGCACAATTGGAATCTGGGGAATTTTATGCTTGATCCCAAAAATCATGTATCCTGCAATGCCACCATACATGGCATGACACACAAATGTTAGGACTGGGCATAAAGTACTATCCAATCCTAATCACGCAGAGCTCCCAGTAGGTGCAGCTGAGAATTGGTCTCTACTTCAAAGCTGCACTTACAGAAGCCCCTTTAAACAATGCACATGAAGCTGAGGATGGGGGAGCTCCTTCTATCCCCAGTCGCACAGACCACGTGTTCCTTCAAATTGTGTAACCTAGGGCTGTCTTGAGGGATTGAGTTGGAGGTGGCTGGGTCGACAACTCAGGGGCTGCCCGACAATCCACCCTGGCACTCAGGTGAGTGTCAGGACATTGGGGCACAGCTCTGGATTTCTGTTTGAGATCTAAGGCTGGCCCCTGCCTGATCCCAGAGACTGGATTGACCAGCTTTTTTCCCAGACCCTGAAGTTATACTATGCTGCATCCCACAACTTAGTTGAGTGTCAGGATAGGGCATGGGGCAGCCCCCGGTCTTGGACACATGCCACAAATTCAATTCACAGAGCAATACAAATCAGCCACAAAGCTGTTCTAAATACTATGTGGAATATCTTTGATGCTGCTTTGCCATTTTATCGCACCACAAGATGGTTGAACATGCAGCATTTTACAATTTATGGCATGGTTAATGCGTTACTCATGCAATAAATTAGCATCTACTCGGGCTCTCAGTCACATTTCCAGAAAAGGAATATAGCAAATTTTGGATGTATAGTACACTGGTTAAACTCTAGCTTATTATCTTGTAAGAAACATTTCCACAAAATTCCAGACTATAGAAATATTATTCAGAGCATACCATAGAAAGAAAGGAAACCCTAGAGTTACAACTTCATCAAAAGAAAGTCAAGAAGTTTACAAAATAGATCTGTTTATGATTAGGTTTTTTTCAGTATTTCCCTTTGTCTAAATGAAACATTTAAAGAAGTGATGAATAATGATAGCAGTGTTGGTATTTTGAGGCAGCTGTCCATCACTGTGGTTTATCACCAGGGCTGTCCCTAGTGGGGGTGGCGAATCAGGACGACCGACCCAGGCCCCACGGAGCCAGGTGGAGCAGTGGTGGTGCAGAGCTGAGCAGAGCAAAGGCTCTACATCCAGTCTCTTGCTCCCCACTCCCCAGCTGCTGCTGCCAGTGGTGGCACCAGCTTCTTCAGGTCCAGGACCCATGTGATCAGAGTCGGGGTGGGGCTCCACATAGGCCGATTTGCCCTGGGCCCTGCACCCTGCTCAGGTCACCTCTATTACTGTTGGGAACTATGACCTGCAAAATTTTATGGAATCTTTTAGAAAAAAACATGTACCTGGAATTGCATATAAACACTTCCTTCTGCCCTTCTCTTGAACGTATAAGGGTATACAGCTCCAAATGTCTCCTTATTTTATAAGTCTAAAACCAAAACTGCACAGAATCATGCCTGACTAATCTGGTTTCATTTTATGACCAGGTTACATAACACTTAGATGCAGGAGTAGTGGATGTGATTTTCTTAGTTTTAGGAAGGCCTTTGATACCGTACCTCATCCCATTCTCATAATTAAGAGGCTGTGACTTAGATGCTTACACAGTCTGGTGGGTGGCAAATTGGCTTGGGGCTCACACTCAGAGAGTGGTAGTAGATGGGTTGGTATCGATCTGGAAGGATATGGGTAGTGGGGATCTGCAGGCTTAGTCCTTAGACTTGTACCCTTTAGTGTCTTCATCAGTGACTTGGATATGGGCATGAAGTATACTCTGTCCAAGTTTGCAGATGATACTAAATTGTGGGCGGGGAGTGAGCACTCTGGAGGGTAGGGAATGACTGCACACAGACCCGGACAGGTTGGATAAGTGGGCAGAACACAGTAGGATACAGTACAATAAGAACAAATTCAGAATGCTGCACCTAGAGCATAAAAGTATCCAGCACACCAACTGGCTTGGGAATGATCCTCTCAGCAGCACAGAAGTGGAAAGGGATCTTGGAGTCATAGTGGACTCCAAGATGAACATGAGTCATCAGTGTGACAAAATCATCAGGAAACCTACCTGCACTTTATCATACATCAGCAGATCCATGACAAATAGAACCAAGGAGGTGATACTTCCCCTCTGTGCAGCATTGGTCAGACCAGCATTGGAGTAATTTATCCAGTTCTGGGCACCATACTTTAAGAAGTATGTAGATAACCACAAGAGGGTCCAGAGCAAGGCCACTCGTATGGTTAAGGATTTACAGGCCAAGCCCTATAAGGAGAGACTAAGAGACCTAGACCTCTTCAGCCTCTGCAAGAGAAGGCTGAGAGGTGATCTTGTGGGCACCTACAAATTCATTAGGTGGGCACAGCAAGAAACCGGAGATGCTCTGTTCACCAGGGTGTCTCTTGGGGTAGCAAGAAGCAATGGTCACAAACTGACAGAGAGCAAATTTAGGCTAGACAGCTGGAAAAACTTCTTCACGATTAGGATGGCCAGATTAGGGTGGCCAAATCTTGGAATGGGCTTCCAAGGGAGGTGGTGCTTCCCCCTGCCTTGGGGGCCTTTAAGAGAAGGCCGGATAGGCATCTGGCCGGGGTCACCACACCATAGCACTCTTTCCTACCCCAAGGCAGGGAGTTGGATTCAGTGATCTGTTGAGGTCCCTTCCAACCCTAGGATCTATGAATTTAGAAGCTGGAAGCACAGGCTGTCTTCTTTATCAACTGCTTTGGAATATAAGATAGGCACCAAGAGAACATAAAGACCTCCACTATTGTCATATCTAGTAAAGCAGAGAGGAAAGAGAGGTCTGTCTCTTTCCAACTGATTAGGCCTTGAATTCATTCTAGCAATAATGGACCTTTCCTACTCCAATGCTCCACTTTTTTAGATGTCAGGCACCTTTTGCTGGATTCAAGACACCCCTCATAAAATACCAACTCCTGGCTTTCTCTCATTTTTTGCCCATGGAAAAAATTGAGCAATTCTGTTAAACAGAATACTACTAAAAAGGGTCCCAAAAGTTACTGTGCAAAACTTGGGGACTATAACTGTACCCCAACTGTGCAAAAATGAATAAGTGGAAGTAGCTCTAGATATTCTCCCACTACTTATACAGCTGAAGACTGACAGAACATTATCTATACTGTACTAGTAATGCCTGCTCCCTTCCCCTAGGAGGAATTATATAGTCTAATGTACAAAAACTGTATTATAACAATGTGCTGTTAACCATGTAACCTTGCCCATAACTCTATTGGTGTGTAAAACAATATTATATCAAGTATTTGTTTTCTTAATTGCATACTACTGTCCTAATGTCTGTATGATGGCATATATTCCATTATGTTTAAATATTAGAAAAAATCCCAATAAAACAATATCAAGAAGCATTTTTCATATGGGATCCAAAATTAAAGTAGAAATAAAATTAATTTATGGCACAAAATATTGACAGCAATATTGAGATAAAGAATGGCTGATTTATTATTAAAAAAATACAGTACAATTTAAAGTTTATTATTAAAAAAATACAGTAAAATAAAATAACTGTTGTGGTGTTGTGGTTAAATCTGGATCCTTCCTGAAATCTCTCAACCTTAATTTCACATTTCTTATTCTTTAAGGGTCATACATTATCTGAACTAATACAAAGTCTTTGTTTGGAGCCCCATCACTGTTATTTCTTAAATTAACCAGAACCTTTCCTGATTTTAGGAGCTAAGAGGACTCTCTCTGCAGCACTGCTGGTACCTGCCAATAAAAAAAAAGATAGAGCTTATCTGAACTATTAAATAATTAGACTGATCAGATGCATTAGATATTGTGATAGGAATGACATCAGGGTCGCTGTGCTCTACCCTGCTGCCTCCTTTACCATGCCAAGCTGTATTCTTGCACCCTCCGATTCTCTCCTGCCATGTCCTGGATGTTATGAATTTTTATAGGGAGGATACCTTCACTCCTCTTGGTCACAGTCCTCCTGTCTATGGTTGTCCCATGCGCCCAAGCCTTAAGGGCTATGTGTGGCTCCTACCACCCCAATACCATACCCCAAGCCTCGCAGATGTAAAAGGGATGTTGTTCTGTCCCTCTCTCTCTCTCTCTCTCGCTCTCCAGGGCCCTCTCCGTATGCCGCCCCGTCTCCCGGACCCTCTCCGTATGCTGCCCGGTCTCCCGGGCCCTCTTCGTACGCTGCCCTTCTCACCGGGCTCTTCTCGCTGCAATGCGGCCCTCTCACCGGGCTCTTCTCTGGAGCTGGGGTCTGTACACGCCAAACTCTGTGCCCCACTGGGGCTGGAGTCCTCACTCTACCATGAGTCCCCTATGAGGCCTCCTCCATCCCCTTATAGCCTCACCCAAACCACTGGTGTAAACATACAAAGCAAACTCAAGCCCCTAGGCCATAACTGAACTTAATGCTGCCCAGCTGTAATCACATTACTAAAACGTCCCAGAGCTGCCCTCCTTAACCCTGCTTTGAGCAGTAACTGCAGTTCTTGCATCCTTGCTCAGGGAGCTCTTTCTGCCTTGGCTGCTGGTCAGGAACTGCCTCTGCCTCCTGCCTGTGCTTTATATATAGGGGCCAGGCCCTGACCCGTCCTTCATCTGGCTAGGCAGATGTAAGCCATTAGCTCCCTTTGGTTGCCTTGGCAACCGGCATCTGAAGAGTCTTCCTGGCTCTCTCAGTAGCAGGCACCTTAGTATCCTGCTACAGATATGATCAAAGTTATTTGTAAAATATGGAAAAGCAACCGGTAATAAAGAAGTGCTGGCTTTGCTTTTTTAAAATAACCTGCTTAATGCTATGTAAATACTCAGTCAAACATTCAAAAAATATAACCGTGACTCTTTCTGTGGACAGAATGTATCTGCTACAGGGTTTATCTGGTTGAGACCTGGGTATTGGCTTAACCAGTGACTTTGAACCAGGGTGCCATGGCACCCTGCCTTCAGATCCTTTCAAAGGTGCTGCAAGATTCTGCATAATGTTAGCAGTTAGGTGTGCCCACATGATTCACAAGATAAACCCAGATTTCAAATGGAAATTCAAAGTGCTCAAAGCATTCTGACCTGTTGGGGGGGGATCTTTGAGTGCTCTGCAACAAAATAATTGATATATTTTTCTATCATCAAAAAACAAGTGAAAACTAAGTGTTCACATTCTCTGTGGGGTGCCTTGAGTCTAACAAGGGGTGCCCTGTAACTAAAAAGGTTGAAAACCACTGGGTTAAGCTATAAGGTGGTTTGCCCCAAAAAATCATTGATTCTTGAAGAAGGCAAGTGATTCACTTTGCTTCAGAATGCTCTTAGAATTGCAATGCACCGTTGGCTTGATCCAATGCCAAAAATCAGTGGAGGGAAAAATCCCATTGACTTCAATTAGAATTGAATCTGAGCCCATTTTCTTGAATCTATTAGTGCTATCATTTGCAGCTCACATCTTTATTCTACATATGAAGTCTTCAACTAAAATTTTTGTATAGTATTTAATAGAAAAGTCCATAGGAAGCTACATTTTCTATATAGTTTTTAATGATCTAAAGTTCAATAGATCATTATACTCTAGTAATGTCCTTGAACATATTGGAGAAAAAATATAAAAGTTCCAATTTCAATTATGCTACTCCCAGCACTCCCCAAGGATCACAGAGGTGGATGACAATGTCAGTTTTGCCTCTTTCCCAGCCCCAGTGGAAATATATGCAATAATACACAGAGGAATCATTGTCATGTGTATATGCAAAGAGATTGAGCTTGTCCCTTGCCCTGACAAGCAAGGAAAAGAATACATATATAGCAAGTGCCAGGAACATTCCTCAACCCCTCTGACACTTATCTCCACATCTAAACATTTGTATTGTTAAGGGTTTACAGGCCAAGCTCCTTGTCCTGAGGAGATCTGTCAGAATGTATTTATGAAAGAATTCACAGGCCTTTGCACAAGGGGCATCACAAAAAATATCAAATACAGTACTGAAATGTACACATGATCGCTGCTTATATCTACATTCTGTTTATTCTGATTTTATTACCTGGTCATATTCTTATAGACTAATGTGTCATGTGAGTTGTTAAATAGCTTTTTTAAAAAAAAGTTGTTATAACAGAAGGAAACAAACTCATTGATTTGGGGTTTGATCAAATATAGATACTAGTAGAAGGCTGAACTGTGATTTAGATGCACAACTGCAACAGGCCAGAGGTCTTTAGGCTGCTGGACAACTCTGAAGCCCCACCTCCACCCTCATTCTCCTGATTCTCCTGCTATAAATGCAGGAGACTGTACTCAGCTCACTTGCCACTGTGGAACCCCTTCACTGCTGTGGATATCTGTATCTCTCTTTACCTTACAAAAAAAATGTGTACCAGCTTGTGTTGCACTAGGCCATCAGAGGGACTCTCTGCAAGGTGGAAGGGAGATAGCTGGTCCCACATGTGAAACCTCAGGAGGGGGATGGGGAGGGGTCTTCACTCTCCAGCGACACTGTGTTTATAGTTGCTAACAACTATTTCATGCTCAACCACTAGCCAAAGCTAGCTCACCCACCCTGTGAGGAGGAATATTTGCGTGGGAGGTGCAAGCTATCCTGGGATGCTAGGGACTGTGAGTTAACTTTAATCTGGAGGGCATCTGGGACAGAAGTTCAATAAACTGATTTAACCTAAACAGTTAAGTCTGACACTAACCCATCCAAGTTTATCTTAAACTAGCTTTGGCCATTTTGAAAGCAGTTTATCTGCACTGAACTTCTGTTGTTACAGATTTAAACTATTTTCTGAACACTTATACCAGTTTATGTATAATTTCTGTCCCTAGCTTACATGCCTACACAGCCTGTTTCTGGTTGTGGGCATCTGCCCTGCCTTTGTATCATATGCTTGCCTCCTTACTGGGCTTATCATAAAATACCCACCACTTCCTGTGAGCGGGGAGGTGAAAGCCCTGCCGACTCGCCCCAGACACCTCACCCCCGCCCCGTCTTGCCCCGATACTCACCACCAAGGTGACAAAAAGCGGCATCCGGGGAAAGATGCCGGGGCAGGCTCGGCAGTAACAGAGCTGCCTGAGCCTGCAAATCGGCAGAGGCAGGAGGCATGGCATTGCTGAAGCGCAGGCTCTTCAAGCAGCAGCTGGGGATGCAGTTGAGCCTGTGCTGGGTAGTGTAAAGGAGAATGCTGATGGAGAGGCATGGGCTGCAGAGCTGGGAAGCACAAGCCCCAGATGCCAGGAGAAGAGACCGGGTGACTGCCTGAGGTCCTGGATGGGCAGGCTGGAGAGCTTAAGCCCTGGGAGTAGATGGGGGCAAGGGAAACTCACTGGGAGCAGCAGCTCCCCAGGATGCCACAAGGGGATGGCAAGGCTCCGACTGGGAGCTCAGGCACTGCGGCATGGGACAGCTCTAAGGGGCTAAGGGCACCCATGGGGAACACTGCAGCAAAGGAGGGGTGCAGGATTACAGAACCCCAGGAGAGGGGAGCAAACAACACCGGCTGGTGGGACCAGGACAGCACAGCCATAGGTCAGCCAGGCCCAAGGGAGGTTGTGCTGTGAGGGCTGAGGGGGGCTGGGCACAGAGCGGCCACCCATGCCCACTGATATGCATACTAGGTTAGGAGGGACGGACAACTCTTCCCTATGTGACCAAGGGTCCTGGGAGATGGAATCCCAGGAGCTCATCAGCAGACGCTGACCATTTTCAGTTAGTTTCTTCAGTTAAAATTAACCTTGGACAGGGCAGGTTTAGTTGCCTGAGAGCCAGCCCAAAGATGAGGGACAGATTCAGGAAGACTGGCAGCCAGGAAGGCCCGATCCTTAGAGGCAGGAGGTGTGGATGAGGCAGGATCAACAGGGAGCTGCAGTGAACAAAGTCCACCCAGGCCATGGGCATGGTAAGGTAAGGCTGGGGTAAAGCAGAGGTTGGAGACCCATGAAGAAACCCATGGTTGAGATCCCCTTGGGGCACCTACAGGGAACTGTCTACTAAGAAGAGATCAAAGGAACATCAAAGACGTGGCAGGAAAGTAGGAGAAGCATCTGAACCACCACAGTAGTGCTGAACCCGGATCTTACCCTGATGTCGCTGGGAGCAAGGCACCAAACGAAAAGAGGCCTAAGCCCTCAACACCTACCAGCGACACTTCCCTTACCAAGCATTAGGTTCAGAACCTTGCAACATTCTCTGCAGAGACCTTGGTCCTTCACAGCAGCCCCAGAAAATTTCTGGGACTCATCACAGATCCACAGAAAGCCTGGCAACAGCTTCTAACAAGTCCACAGGCCTCTCAACAGCTCCACACAATACCCATGTTATTTATCAAAAGGAGCATATCCTTAGGTTCACTGAGTTTAAGAAGTGCAAATTAAATGCCACAGACTGTCACTAAAGTTTCCACAATGCAGAGGGACTTTCTAGCTGGCCTAAAGCAAGCACTGGCACTTCTGTTGACTCTTCTGACTACAGTATAACCTGCCACCCTTTCCACTTTGGTTGTGCTGTTCTATACACAGGGGGATAAGGACATACTAAAAGAGGCATGACAGGGAAGGATATGACTCTGCAGGCATATTTTATATAGAAATGTTATGCCAGCAGTGTAAATTGTGCCACCTGCGGACAGAACAGACTGCCCTCAGGCTCCTGGAGCTAGTTTAATACGGTAGCAAAGGTCTGTTTCTTTCAGCTAATATGCAAAAATATGTCCTCTTAAAGCACTGTACCTTCTTCCTCATCTCCATCCACAGTAACAGAACAGGACCCTGTTACAATGATATAATAGAAAGGAGCTGTGAAATGACATTAGCAGGCATTCTTAAAATTGTATATTATTATGGGGCATACCAAATCTACTTTCTCTACAACCTGTCAAGTCTGTGACTGATGCAAAAAAGAAAAAGAAAGTGAACTTTCCAATTTTGCATCCCTTTTAGAAAGGCTAATGGTAGTAATCCCAATTGGTTATAAATTGACAACTACCTGAATAAAAGGAGGTAGCTCTTGTTGATCCTCAGCAAATTTAAATATTCAGGCCTATATATTTAAGACTAAAAATATATTTATCCAAAGATTTTTCAACTATACAAGTTGAATTAAGAGACTTTATCTATAATTTGGTAAAGAAGATTTATAGTAAAAGGATGCAACAGCCTCTTACATAAACTTAGGGAAAGGGTGAATGGCTTAAAGCAGGGGTTCTTAAACTGTTGGGGGTTGCAAGCAACTTAAAAGGGGGTGTAAACTTCCCAGGGGGTATGCATGGCGGTGCAGGGAAGCCGCATGTGGCGGCGGTGGCAGGGTGATGGATGGTGGTGGTGGTGGCTACCGCGTGCGAGCTCCCCATCTCTCGCTGCCATCCAGCACTCACAGTTGTGGTATCACAAAGTTTGAGAACCCCTGGCTTAAAGGATGATATATACGTAATTACTTAGCATAAAGAAAAAAAAATCTTTGATAAGTGTCCATTACATCCAATGTACGAATTATTCATGACTTCTTCAGTGCATTTGTCTTTTGGGTTTTCTGAAAATCAGCCAAAATGTTCATACAGTATAGAAAATGTATTGCTTTTCAAAGCAATCTGAACTAAGGGCACCATGCCAACTATCATTCTATTCATACAATCTCAAAAGATGAAATAAAGCAAAGAAGCTCAAGAAGAAGCAGGCCTATCACCCATTTGACAGACAGTAAAAGTGAAGGATAAACACTACCCAATAACAGCAAGATGAGACAATAAACAAGTAGGCTCCTTGGCAAAGAACAATTAGAGGAAGGGAGAAGGCAAAGTTTATTTTGGAAGTCTAGATATTTTATGGGGATAGGCCAAAGTATATTGGAAGCGGGGAGAGAATTCATCATTTCAAATACAATATTGAACACTGGGATACATTTAGGTCTATTGGTATCAAAACAGAACTCCAAAGCTTTCAGGTTTGCTCATGTTCACATGCAGTTTAGTAGTGTTAAGACAAGGTTCTTTGTGCCCATAAGCTTGGAAAGAATAATTTTTTCAACTATTTAGTTGGCCTAATAAAAGATATCACATTTACACAAAGAATCTTATCTGCCTATGTCCTTAGACCAACATGGTTACAACCAACACCTCCACTTAGCAATGTAGGTATTTAGGGGAATATTTTGAAGATTCTTAACTTGTTAAAATACATTATGGGGCAAAAACTGTTGGATTGGGTGAAATTTTAAAATCTATTTGTGTGTCAGAAGTAAATCTTAAATAATGATCCACTAACTCTATTTATTTTAAGGCTTTTATATTTAAAAATATAAATACAAGTACATTCTACAAAATGCATGCAGAACTTCATGGCTTTAGCTCTTTTGTGCCAGATGAACTTCAATGCTGACAAGTACAAGGTAATGCATCCAAGAAAAATAACCTGAACTATACATACATAATGCTGGGTTCTGAACTCAGCACACAGAGACCTTGGAGTCATTGCAGTTGGTTCTCTTGAACTGTCAGTTCAATGTGCAGTACCAATCAAAAAAGCCAATACAATGTTGGGAATCATGAAGAAGAGAATAGAAATCACAGAAGCATGAAGAAGTTCCCTAATCACAAGCCCTGGTTCTCATGAGGGACTTCAATTACCCTGACATCTGCAGGGTTGTATTTTAAAGAAACCTTACAGAGGGTACAGGAATGAATGCACCTTATGAACAGGAAGATTAGTAAGTCTGGCAGAAGACCAGGCTGGCTTAGCAGGGCACTCGTCAGTGATCTAAAACTCAAAAAGGAAGCTTACAAGAAATGAAATGCAGATAACAAATAGCTGGGGAGGAGTGTGAGAGTATTGCTTAGGCATGCAGGGATGAAATCAGGAAGGCCAAAATACAACTGGAGTTGCAACTAGCAAGGGACATATAACGTAAGGAAAGGGGATGCTACAAGTCAGGGACATGAGAAAAATCAGGGAGCATATAGGTCCCTTACTGAATGGGGGAGGCAAACTAGAGACAGATTATGTGAAAAAGGCTGAAGTACGCAATTCCTTTTTCACTTCATTCTTCACAGGCAAGATCAGGACTCAGGCTACAGCACCTGGCCATATTGTTTGGGAAGAAGACAAGCAGCCAACAGTGGCAAAAGAACAGATTAGGGACTATTTACAATATGTGGATGTGTATAAGTCCATGGGGCCAGACAGGATACGTCTGAAGGTGCTGAAGGAGTTGGCCAATGTGTTTGCAGAGCTGCTGGTCATTATCTTTGAAAACTTGATCCTGGATGATTGGAAATGGGCAAATATAATACCCATCTTTAAGAAAGGGAAGAAAAAGGATCCAGGGAACTACACAGCAGTCAGCCTCCCCTCAGTCTCTGGAAAAATCATGAAGCAGATCCTCAAGGAATTCCTTTCTAAGCCCTTGGAGGAGAAGGTGATTAGGAACAGTCAGCATGGATTCACCAAGGGCCAGTCATGCCTGACCAACCTGACTGCCTTCCGTGATGGAATGACTGGATCTCTAGATGTGGGAAGAGCGCTAAGCATGATATCCCTTGAGTTTAGCAAGGTTTTTGATATGGTCTCCCACAAGAGTCTCACAAACAAGCTAAGAAAGTACAGTTCATTGGATGAATGAACTGTAAGGGAATAGAAATCTGGATGGCTCTTCAGCCTCAGAGGGTAGTAATCAATGGCTTGATGTCTAGTTGGCAGCTGGTTTCAAGTAGAGTACCCCAGGAGGTGGTCCCATGGTTGGTTTTGTTCAGTATCTTCATGAATGATTTGGAAACTGGGATGACACACATCCTCAACAAGTTTACAGAAGAACACCCAGCTGGAGGCAGTAGTAGATACACTGGAGGGTAGGACTACGATTCAGAGAAACCTCAACAAATTGGAGGACAGGACCAAAAGAAATCTCATGAGGTTCGAAATTGACAAGTACAAAGTTTTGCACTTAGGATGGAAAACTCCCATGCACTAGTACAGATTGGGACCACCTGGTTAAGCAGCAGCTCTACAAAAAAGGGGTTACAGTGGACAATAAGCTGAATGACCCAACAGTGTGCATTGTTGCCAAGACGGCTAACAGCACACTGTGCTGCAGTAGTAGGAACGCTGCCAGAAGATGAAGAGAAGTAATTCGTCCCCTCGATTCAGCCCTGGTGAGGCCACATCTGGAGTACTGTGTCGAGTTTTGGGCCTCCAAGTACAGAAAGGATGTAGACATATTGGACAGTCCAGTGGAGGGGAACAAAAATAGTTAGGGTGCTGGTGAACATGACTTCTAAGATGAGACTGAGGGAACTGAGCTTCTTTAGTTTAGAGAAGAGAAGACCAAGGGGGAATTAAACAGCAGCCTTCAACTACCTGAAGGGGAGTTCCAAAAAGGATGGAGCTGGACTGTTCTCAGTGGGGGCAGATGACAGAACAACGAGCAATGGTCTCAAATTGCAGCAAGAGAAGTTCAGATTAGATATAAAGAGAAACTTATAGGAGGGTAGTAAAACATTGGAACAAGTTACCCAGAGAGACTGAAGAATCTCCATCCTTGGAGATTTTTAAAGACCTGGATAGATAAAGCATTGGACTAGGATGATTTAATTGGGGATGGTCCTGCTTTGAGGAGGAGGTTGGACTAGATGACCTCCTTAAGGTCCTTTCTACTCCAATTTTCTATGATTCTATGAAAACAAAACAGAGAACATGATCAAGCCATGGTGAGCTCACATCTTGAATACCGTGAGCAGTTCTGGTCTCCACATATCAAAAAGGATATAATAGAATGCAAAAAGATATAGGGAACGGTGATCATAAAGATGAAAAACTTGGAGTGCTGATATACCAGAAGAAACTTCCTTTTCCTTTTTCATGTCCTTGATTGACAATGTCAAATTTAGCAGAATTTGCAGATTCACTGGAATCTAACAGAGGTGTGCCATGAACACTTCTATTATTGCCTCAAATGTGCAACCTTTGGGCTTGTAATCATGAAGGGTGTGGATCAAGCGAACAGGGAACTGTTGTTCACCAAATTCCAGCATACTAGAACTATGGGGTGACCTCTGAAATTAGGAGGAGATAGTTTTAAAATTAAAAAGAGAAATAAATTCTTTTACACAACACTAGTTAACTTATGGACTTCATTGCTACAGGATGTGGTGGAGACAAATAGCACAGCCAGGTTCAAAAAGGGATTAGACAAATTCATGGTGACAGATCTATTAATAGCTGTTAAACAGAGTGATTGGAGACGTCTTCTTGGACATCTCTAAACCAATAATGGTGGTTGCTGGGAAGGGCAATGAATAGGGAATAGATCAAGTATGTGGGGAGCAAAAAGAGAGCCCCGGGAAAGGTCGGGCCCCTGAGGGACTCTTCCGGCAACCTGGTGCTCGCGGCCGATGGAAAGGTGGAGATCTTCAATGGGATCTTTGCCTCGGTCTTCCTGAGGGGGGACCGGGACATCCCTCCCGTCGGAAGCCTGTATTCCCCCTTGGGAATCACTGCTAGGCTGGGGGTGAAGGTTGACCTAGTGGAAGGGCTTCTGGAAGGGCTGGATGTCTTTACGTCGGCAGGCCCGGATGACCTACACCCAAGGGTGTTGAGGGAGCTGGCGGGGGTGATTGCTGAGCCCTTGGCTTGGTTATACAAGCACACTTGGAGCTCTGGACAAGTGCCGGAGGACTGGAAGGTGGCCAATGTGGTTCCCATCTTTAAGAAGGGGAGGAAAGAGGACCCGGAGAACTACAGGCCAATCAGTCTCGCCTCGGTTCCAGGAAAGATCTTTGAGAATATTCTCAAGTCTCATATCTGTGAGGGACCGGCAGGAGACTTTATGCTGAAGGGAAACCAGCACGGGTTTGTTAAGGGCAGGTCCTGACAGACCAACCTGGTCACCTTCTATGACCAGGTGACCAAATCCATGGATGCGGGCGTCCCTGTTGACCTAGTCTTTTTAGACTTCAGGAAGGCATTCGACATGGTCTCTCACCCCATCCTCATTAAAAACATGGGGAGCTGTGGTATTGACCCCTACACAGTTGAGTGGGACACAAACTGGCTGACAGGGCGCTCCCAGAGAGTGGTGGGAGCCCAGCCGCTGGTACCATCGCTAGTGGTGGCCCCCAGACCTGTTTATTTTCTGTTTTGTTTGTCCTTGGGCGGTCTTCACCACCAGAGTTGCTTAGTTGGACGCCGGAACACCGCCGGCCCCCAGCCCGGGGGCCCGAAGACAACTCGGCGGCCGCACGCCGCCGCACTGCGTCCCAGTGGGACCGGATTTTCACAATAGTCCCAGAGAGTGGTGGTGGATGGGTCGTACTCGACCTGGAGAGATGTTAGTAGTGGGGTTCCCCAGGGCTCAGTCCTCAGGCCTGCGCTGTTCAACATCTTCGTTGCTGATTTGGACGAGGGGGTGGAAAGCAAGCTGTCCAAGTTTGCTGATGACACCAAACTGTGGGCTGAGGTGGGGACACCAGAAGAGAGGGAGAGGCTG
>JAGPOW010003316.1:174247398-174274272 GCA_030014935.1 Caiman crocodilus
GGGCATCTTTAAGAGTAGATTAGATAGGTACTTGGCTGAGGTCCTGTGACCCCAGCACTCATTCCTGCCATTGGCAGGGGGTCAGACTAGATGGCCTGCCCTAGGCCCCATCTGACCCTAGATACTATGATACTATAGGTCTATCCAGCTTAATGCTGTCCCTCCAGCATCCACTTCTGTTACTGTCAGAGATGGGCCTATTTGTTGGTATAGAGAGATTATGGGCCAGTGCCCACTGAGAAAAGTTATAAGCCTTCCTTAAAAAGGGAGGCAACTAGGAAAGTAACAATTAATTGCTTGGGACAACTAAAAAAATAACAGGGATAGGACAGGATATTGAGCTACAAGGACCACTGGTCTGACCCAATACAGAACTTCTTATGTACAATGTGGGTACATCTAAAGTTCATTAATGTGCCTCAGATACTGCTCATGTAGTTTAGAACTTACTTAATAAAGTACTAACTGAACCAGTAGGACTGGCACACAGTTATTTTGTGATGCTTACTGCACATTAGCCTAATAACACTGCCATTAGACTACTAGCATGGTTTTTAACCACCACACTACTGCACAGTGTTATTAGGCTAATGTACAGTATGTGCCTTGTGTGGATGCGTCTAGTACGAAATAAATCAAACCACATGAATTTAAAATCTACATATTTAGTCACATAACGTTTCAGACATTTGGCTGCCTAAGGATTTTCTATATGCTATTTTCAAGTATATATTTTTAAATAAGGCATGAAAACTGTGGATTCCAGAGGTGCACATGCAGAGGACAAGATTGAACGATGTATATTCTGAGGAACGTAGGTGATCCTGTACCAGCAAATACCCAGCCATGCTAAAAATAAATACATAAACAATAATAATAAAAACGCTTGCACCCTAAGTTGTCACTCCAACTCCTTGTTCTGTTGATTTATATTTATTAGTAACTCACCCCCCCGCATCTCCCTCAAAACACTATTTTTACTCTTCTAGATTGATTATACCTAGCATTTCACCTTCTCTGTCCTAGTTCCAGGTTCAAAAGCGCTACTGTTGCCCTTTTGATAGCCTTGCTATAACTAAATGGTGCAGCCTAGCAGCATGACTTGGAAGTAATTACCCTAGATATTAAAGTGGAATTTTAGCTCAGAGCCTAAAGTGACTCACCAGAGGAGTGCTGCGTTCCATATGGAACTCTTTATACATTTAGCATTAAATGGACATTGACTAAAGTGCATAAGAGTCTCTGGAGCCAGGCTGAGAAACTAGGCATCCCCTATTTTCCCCTTTAAAGTAAGTGCCCTACTTACTGGGATACAGTCATACTTGTTCTTGGTCCTTCTAGTCTTCTGTTAGTGCCAATGAATTTTGAATTCTCTTGTGCACAGTGGGATATTTAATCTTGAGTTTTTTTCTGCACAATGAACAGCTTCAATAGGAAATTTAGCAAGTGACCCAGCCAAGTTCACTATATAGCAACATAGCTAGGTCACTCTCCTGAATGGTGAGATATGGACTGATTTGTTTTTAAAAACTGGGACTTACAGGCACATAAGTCAGAGGAAGACTTAATAGAAGAGGATTTTGGCCAGTGAATTCATTGGACATAGGTGTCTTTTTACAGTGTACAGTAAAGTGTATAAAATCCTAAAGTGCCTCTCTTCATCCCTTCCTATTCGCTATTTTAATTGCTTTTCCACTAAGAAGGCTGTCTGGTATTAATCCCACTTTAAGGCACACAATCTTTCCTTATATGTTGTATATAAAATTCAGATCACTAACTGATGGCTGTGAATTGCACTCCAGGAAGCAAATGTCTAAAACTTATATATAATGAGGATAGAAGTCCCTTTGTGACTCTACTCTTTCTTTCTTTAGTTACTTGTCATAGGTACAGAATAGTCCCTCCTTACCCTGTCCCCATTGATATCAATGGGAATTGTACAATCAACTTTAATGGGATCTGCATCAGACTCAATAATTTGCACAACATCATTGAGAAGTTAGATAAACATCTCAGGTCTTGACACATGGAAAGCATTAATGTTCCCCACATTTTCAACACATCTGGTATTACCAAAGAAAGGTGCTTTTCAAAATATGCAACTTTTTGCTGCTGTCCTAAAACTGAAATATTACATCAATAGAGAGGCAGGAGGGAACCAACCCAACACCCATGTAATTAATCAAAAGGAGCACATTTGCAGGCTCACTGAGTACAAATGCAAATTAAATGCCACAGACTCTCACTAAGTTTTCCACAGTGCAAAGGGACTGTACAGCTAACATAAAGCAGGCACTGGAACTTTCGTTGACTCCTCTGACTACAATGTTACCTACTACTCTCTCCACTTTGGCTGGACCATCCTAAATGTAGGGGATTAGGAACATACTAGCATATAGAATAGGCATGGCATGGGAAGAAAAAAAATCCACAGGCATATGCTGCCTAGGGACATCATGTCAGCAGTGTAAATTGTGCCAGTTGCAGACAGAACAGAATAAGATATCCACAGTCAACTCCCTCTCTCAACCTTCTGCAAAATTTAGCAAAAACATAATATAGGAAAAAAGATTTCAGGGTTATTTTAAACCTAGCATTTCCTCAAAAGGAAAGTAAATATCTTTGGTGTTTATATGTGATATCACTGTTCTCAAGTATGTAATGCACAGCATCATGAAATATAATTTTGTGACAATTAAAATATCTTCTATTACTTATACTTTATAATAATATAGCCAAAAGCTCATTTGTGATTTGATTGGGTTTAAAGTTGATTGTGTAAAAAAGAGTTAGGAATATTTTGTGTTTATCCTAAGAAAGTCTTTTTTTCTAGTGACATAAACATGAGAGATGCAGTGGGAAGTTGCAGTGAAGAGCCCATAACTCTGCAGTATGCTGCATTGTACTGCAGCAAATCTTTCTCCTCTACATTACAAAATCTCAGGCTGCAACGTAAGAATTTCTAACAGTTCTCTGTACATGAGAAGTGAACATACACATTTGGAAACATTTAAACCATACTGAGGTATAAAATATTCTAAAATGTAATATGCATGGAAAACCCATATGAACAAAACCATCATTTCTATTAATCTAAGCATTCTGACTTTCAAATGAGAGACAATTTTATAAAATAAATTTAGAATCCATTTTAAAGAATCACTTCAGTATTATTATTAACATTTCATAATGCCCTAATTACCTCTTTAGAACAGCTCCAAAATGGTGGAGCGACATTTGTAAACACACACAAACACACACACACACACACACACACACACATATCAATCTACAATTGACTGATTTTTTTTCAGACTGATTTAATAAATACATCCTGATTTAATTAAGAGATCACAAAATATATCTCATTTAAGAAAAATGTCTTGCCAAAGTCTGTACAGTGACTTACTGATGAAAAGGCTAAAGGAGACTTATAGCTTGTGGTAAAGTAATGACCCAGGGTGGGGATGATTCTTGTTGTACAGCCAGTGTGGCTACAAGGGAGGTATGGAAGAGTGCTTGGTGGGGTACCACTCAGTCACTGACCCCAAGCTAGACTGCCTGCTACCAAGAGGGCTGAGGATGATGTGAGGAGTTAAAATGAAGCTAAGTGCACTAAGGACAATGACAGGCAGCCCAGCCCAGGGTTGGGGACACAGAGGCCTGAGAGTGAGTCAAAGCAGCCCAGCCTAGGGTCAGGCATGCTGAAAGGCTGAGGGAACTAAACTAAGGTGAGGGGGACCAAGTCCATGGCAGTGACATGGAAGCCATAGCAGGCTTAAGCCACCAGGACTAAAGCCTGGTAGAAGGGGCATGGCAAGAGTACTAAGGCCAGGGACCCAGGGAAACAAGGACTGTGCTAGGGCCAAGGGCTTGGAAGGCCAAATGAAGTGTTTGATTGATGGGCCAGAGGGCCCAGTGGACAATTTAAACTAACATCTGTAAGGCATGGGCAAGACTATAGATGTCACAAATAGCCCATAAGACAACTGGTGCCGTGAGGTGCATAGAAAGCTAGGAGGGCTATAGTGTAGTGCCTATAGTATAGGCAAGATGAAACTGGACCAGGATCACTCTGGGGCTCTGGGAGCAGTCTCCCAAAGCCTTATACATAACATTGAAGCATGGCAAGGAAGAAAGGGAAGGTACCCCAAGGAGCTAGAGTGGGGACTGGTGTTGACAAGGGGTATCATGGATGTCGCTGCTGTCACATGCACATTATTAACCATGCACTACAAAATATAATTTGCCATTTATTGGTAGGAAGAGACTGTCCACAAAAAAATCAGGGAAATATTTTCAGTTGCACCAGTCTCTAGGCAAGTCAAATAAGGCAGCTCCTCTCAGAGCAATATGTAAATCAACTGTGGAAAGATGCATAGGCCTGTGGCACAATACTTTACACTCCATGAACACTCCATTGATGACCTCAATGTAGCTATTCTCAGGAAACAAACCTTTAAAAACCAACTTGAATGGGAAATTGCAGAACAAGAAAACACCCTACAGACTGCATTGTTGTTAAGTATGATTAGGTACCTAGTGAATTCATGGAGGAACTGGGCTGCACGGCAGCTTCTTCAATCTTGCAGGTTCTCCTGTATACCCCCTACCCCTGATTGGCTGAGAGGCCCTGGTGGCCCCGTTGTTTGTTGCTGTAGCCAGCTGGGAGGAGAAAATGGCACAGTTTTTACCTCCTTGCCTATCAGGAGCGACCAGTGGGTCTCCTCCACCAATTGGCAGGGAGGTGCACATGGGGGAACCTGCAAGATTAAAGGAGCTGCTATACAGCCCACATTTCACCATGAATTTGATAGGTCCCTAAGTATTATCTAAGCAGGGACTACAGATTCTTATCCAATTACCAGGATTACCTTTTGTGATCCTTTTGTTACTATGGATTCTCCCATCACTACCCTCTCCCCTCTCTTCCTTTGCCTTCCTGCCTCCATTCTTTGTACTGCACTGTGCATGTCTTTTCACAGCATATGATGAAGTGAGCTGCTGTTCATGAAAGCTTATGCTGCATATATGTGTAGATTAAATTTAATGAGTCTATAAGGTGCAAAGCTATCTTGCCTTCCGCTTGAATTCAGACTGAAACAGCTAATTGTAGGCCACACTGTTCCTGCTCTTCTTTGGAAGAAAGGCAGACGTGCTCAAAAATGGCAGCAGATAGCCTTCACACATGTGCTTAATTTTACTCCAGCAACTGTTGAAAGCACACTTTTGTGCCAATATTCCTGAAAAAGTCCTGGAATTAAAGATGGAAATCCTAAAACTGGTAAGAAGTGATGTCTCACAGATGCTATGTGTGCTTTGTTTAGATAGGTATGTAATTTCCAGATCTTTTTGTTATAATTATGATAAACTTCTGATATTTTCTACCTCTATCTATCAAAGTATTAATACAGATGCATTAGCTTTTTTTAAAAAAAGAACTATTTAAAAGATAAAATCTATCACATATCACTAGAATGAAAGAAACCTAGTCATTAGAATAGCCAACCAGTTTTTTTCAAATATTATATCAGTTTGCTTTGAAGTCTCTGAAGTCACCCTCTTCTCCCTGTTATCTGTCCATCCTTTCTGATGACTATCTCCTTCACTAGAAGTTGCGTTTGAAACTAAACAGCAGCCTGTCTTCTTGATTCTGTTTTTTAGAAGAAATATATTTGATGTTTCTACAACCAAAATTGGATATTAAAAACGGGTAGGTTTTTAGTCCTTTTTCAGATACCTAGTGTGTAAAAAGAGCCTTTGAAAACACCTTGAGCAAAAGGTGAACACAAAATCTATTGTCTGACCCAGCATAAACTATAAATGGTTTAACAATTTTCTCCTAAAGTAACGAACAGTTTAGAAAAAAAAAGAGAGTGCTAGTTCAGCAAGTTATGCTAGTGTTAAAAATCTCTTACATTGTGTAGCTCAGACAATGATGTAACAACTATTTTACAGTTATTTTTAAAAGTTCAGATAGTAAAAAGAAATAATCTTTTTAATAAAGTGATGGAAAATAAATGATCATGAATTGATATTATAATTATCACATATAAAACTAAAAATAACTTTTCTAAAGTCTGCTTATAAAAAATATTGTACTCACTTTCCTCTAGTAAGGGATAGATTTCTAGCAGAAGTCAATCATTCTGGGAATATTAATGACATTTCAAAAAGTATAATTTATTTCAAACATACGTGCTTTAAAAGATATAACGTTGACATCCTCATATGAATTTTACAGATCAGGATAAAATACACAAAGAGCTAAACCAAGTGCAATTTTGGGAACATTAGCAGGAGTTTCCCCATCTCCAGAACAGGGGTGCACAACATCCAGTCCACGAGCCAAATGTAGCTCCTGCACCCTGGAATCCAGCCTGTGGGGCTCCCCACAGGTTGGGAAATTTAGCAGTGGGGAGTGTCAAGGATGGGTGCAATAGAGCCATGGGCAGTGCCCGCCCAACATCTTCATAGAATTGTAGAAGTAGGGTCGGAAGGGACCTTGTAGATCTTCAAGTCCGACACTCTGCCTGGACAGGAAGAAAACTGGGTTCAGATGACCCCAGCCAGCTAGGCATCAAGCAGCTTTTTAAAGACCCCCAGGGTAGGAGCCAGCACCACTTCCCTAGGAAGTTGGTTCCAGATCCTAGCCGCCCTAACTGTGAAGTAGTTCTTACGGATGTCTAATCTAAACCTACTCTCCAATAACTTGTGGCCGTTATTCCTTGTTATCCAGGGGGGGCGGGGGCAGGTGCTAGGGGAAACAAGGTCTCCCCCAAACCCTTCTGGTCCCCCCTTATGAAGTATATCATAAGGTCACCAGGTCCCCTCTCAGTCTTCTCTTGTGAAGGCTGAACAGGCTCAGGTCCTGTAGCCTCTCATTGCAGGGTCTGTCCTCCTGTCCCCAAATCATCTTACTTCAGTGAGCCACTGGTGAACATCATCACTGTAAATCCCAATGTTACTCTCTTGCCTGCAATATCTTGATGTATGTTTTTGTAAATGGGAATTGGATGTTGGCTCCTACTGCACATAAAGTGTGGCAAGGGGGCCAGAAAACTCTCTTGGCTGAACAGGGAAATCCAGGAAAGCCTAGGGAAGAAAAAAGAGGCATACAGGCTGTGGAAGCAGGGGGTAGCCACCAAGGAGGAATATACTTATTTGGCTCGCACTTGGAGGGAGTTAGTAAGAAAGACCAAAGCAGCAGGGGAACTCAGGATGGCGACAAAAATTAAGGACAACAAAAAGTCCTTTTTTCAGGTACAAAAGGAACAAAAAGAGGGCTCAGGGTAACACAGGGCCTCTATAAGACAGGGTAGGGCAGTTAGTGACAGAAAGGATGGACAAAGTTGAGCTCTTCAATGAGTTTTTTGCATCAATATTCCTGAACACAGATAAAGACATCGCCAAACTGGACTACAGACAGGTACAGGGGGACACTGGCCCACAAACAGTTAGTGTCTGCCTAGTGAAGGGGTACTTGGAAGGGCTCAATGTGTTCAAGTCAGCGGGCTCAGATGATCTTCATCCAAGGGTGCTGAGGGAATTGGCCGGTGTCACAGCAGAACCACTGACAAAACTGTTGGAGTGCTCATGGTACTGTGGGCAGGTTCCAGGAAATTGGAAAAGGGCCAATGTGGCCTCTATTTTCAAAAAGGGGAAGGAGGATTCAAGTAACTATAGACTGGTTAGTCTCACCTCTATCCTTGGGAAAAACTTTGAAAAAATTATTAAGGAACACATTTGTGTAAGTCCAGCAGGAAAAGTAATGCTGAAGGGCAACTATCATGAATTCATAGCAGGTATAGCCTGCCTGACAAACCTTGTTTCTTTTTACGACCAGGTCACAAACTGCTTAGATGCAGAAGTCGAGGTGGATGCCACATACTTGGATTTTAAAAAAGCCTTTGATATGGTGTCACATCCCATTCTCATAAGACTGAGCAGCTGTGACTTAAATGATTACATGGTCAGATAGGTGGCAAATTGGCTAATGGGACACTGCCAGAGAGTGGTGGTGGATGGATCGATATTGACCTAGAAGGATGTGGGCAGTGGTGTCCCCCAAGGCTCAGTTCTCGGGCCAGTACTGTTCAACACCTTCATCGGTGATTTGCACACTGTCCAAATTCGTGGATGACACCAAATTATGACACTGGAGAGCTGGGAATGGATTCAGGTGGATTTGGACAAGCTGGTAAAGTGGGCAGAACAAAATAGGATGCAGTTTAACAATGATAAGTACCTAGGGAGAAGGAATCACCAACACACATACAGATTGGGAGATGACTTCCTAAGCAGCACAGTGGCAGAAAGGGATCTCGGAGTTATACTTGATTCAAAGATGAACATGAGTTGACAATGTGACAAAACGATCAGTAGAGCTAAATACACTCCATCATGTATTAATAGACACATCACAAAAAGGTCTAGGCAGGTGATACTTCCCTTCTATGCAGCACTGATAAGGCTGCAGCTAGAGTAATGTGTTCAGTTTTGGGCACTGCACTTCAAGAGGGATGTAGATAATCTTGAAAGGGTCCAGAGGAGGGGCCACTCGTATGATTAGTGGGCTGCAGGATAGGTCCTATGAGGAGAGGTTGAGGGACTTGGATCTCTTCACCCTCCGTAAAAGAAGGCTGACAAGGGATTTGGTGGCCATCTACAAATTTGTCAGTGGGGAGGCAGCAAGGAATAGGAGATACTCTGTTTACCAAGGTGCCCCTCGGAGTAACTGGAAGCAATGGCTACAAACTGTCAGAGAGCAGATTAAGACTAGACATTAGGAAGACATTCTTTATTGTAAGGGTTACCAAAATCTGGAATGGGTTTCTAAATGAAGTGGTGCTCTCCCCTACCTTGGAGATCTTTAAGAAGAGACTGGACAAGCACCTGGCTGGAGTCACTTGACCCCAGCACTCTTTCCTTCCCAGGGCAGAGGAGTTGGACTTGATGATCTGCTGAGGTCCCTTCTGGCCCTGAAAAATCTATGAAATCTATGGGCTTAGTGACAGTTCTGCTAGGTCCTTCAGGAGAGCTTTCTTTGTGGGCCTCTGCCTCCCCTTATACCCTAGCCTTACAGCATCCCAGCAGATACCCAATGGGCTCAGGATCCTGTAACCTTTAAGTGACCAGCCACTGAATGATGGATTACTGAAAGAGCACCTAGGAGTGCACCTACAGTTATTCACGTATCCTAAAGCCTTCGTAACTTAATAACTCATTGGGTCATATGTTTCTCAATCCAGATGAGTCTTCATCCAGCCCATGAGACAGGGACCCTGTGACAACTCATTCCAGGCCCTCTTGTTCAGCCCATCTCTGCTGATCCCCTTTAGGATATCATCACAAAAACATAGTCTAACAATCAAGCTGAGAGTCAATGTCTCACAGGCTCTCAGAGCAACTGAAGTCGTCCCAAACCCCACCCCTAACAGGTGTCCCTTAAGGCTACATCCACAAATCCAAAATGAAAAAAAAAAGGAAAAGAAAGAAATAAAAAGAAACTCCCTGGCACCTGGATCATAGTCGATTAAGATTAGCCTTGAGGCTGCACCCAATTATGGCCAGGAGGATCGTTTGATTCTTGCCCTGACCTTTCTTCCCAAGGTCAAGACTGCTGGTATCCTCACTGGGGAGAAGCTTTTCTTCCCACCACTATCTCTGGCACCAAATGAAAGGACCACACAGTTCCCAACATAAATAAACATCCGCAGAAGAAGAAAGAACAACTCAGGAAACCGAGGGGCAATGACCCCTGCAACTCACAGACCCTTCAGTGCAGGTTCCATCCCTTTAAGCTTTTCTAGGCTGTCCTGGAACAGTGCCTTGCCTTGGTGCTTACTTGTACTCAATAGTGGTCCTCCAACCACTCTGGCCAGTGTGCCTGCCTCCCTTGTCTACTGCTGGTTTTCTGCAAGGAAAGCCTCTAGTATCTTTGTCATCTGCCTGTCCCAGTCCTTCCCCAGCTGCTCCTCCCCAGGGCTGGAAGTACTGCTTGGCATGTTCCCTCCACCAATCTGCAGGAAGCACACACTGTGGAAATGAGTAATGTGCCCCACATTCTGGCCAGGTTTCTCTCTGCTCCTGATGGGGTACATATTCCTTGTTCTATTTTCTCAGGGCTTTTCTCCCACCCCGCTCTCTTCCTCTCACATGAAGCAGTGGTAGTACTGCCATCCCTCCCCACTGCCAAAATACTGAGCTCTGTGGGGTAGGCCGGAGCTGGGCCATGACACCCCTTCCCTCTAGGCTACCAGGTCAGGGTCAGGCTTCACATCCTTCTTCCAGCAGGACTTGGCCATGTCTGCTCTCCCATTCCTGTGGGGCTAGGTCACAACCCCTTCCTCCCATGGAGTTGGGCCATGCCCCCTCTTCCTCCCTTCCCCAACCCCCACAGGGCTGGACCATGTCCCCTTCTTTCCACTTGGCCAAGCTGGGGCCAGACCCTGCCCCTACCACCTGTGGGGCTGGCTCAGGGCTAGGTCATGGTCCCTCCCTCCCACCTCCATGGGGTCAGGTGGGGCTGACCCAAACCCCCTCCCCACCACAGAGCTGGATCGGAGCCAGGCCATGTCCATTTCCTATATCAGCCTGATGGAGCCTTACTGAATCCAGCCCACATATGGATTGGGCCCTTCCCATGAGGCCCGCCAGCCAAAAATGTTGAACAACACTGCACCAGACTAAGCACTTTTCATCTACCTACTGAAGTCCTTTTACACAGATTCATTCTATACAGCATGCCAACAATAATAAAATAATCTTTTAAAAATATGCACAAGTTCAGTCTTTGATAAACTGGAGAAACTGCCCAAAATCAATTGCGTGTAATTTAACAAGGATAAGTGCAAAGTCTTTCTTCTAGGACAAAAAAAAATTACATGCACAAAATACAACCAGGAGAAGGACTGGCTAGGCTGAAATACTAAAGGAAAGGATCTACGAGTTAAAATAAACTGTAAACTGAATATGAGCCAAGCCAACAGTGTGCTCTCATTACAAGAATAGCTAGTAGCATACTGGGTTGTAAGGGAAGTGATTCTGTTGATATGCACTGGTCCTTACCTAAAGTACTGTGTTCAGTTTAGGGCCCCACTTCTCAGGAAAGATGAGGAAAAAGTCTAACATAGAGCAACACAAATGATATGAAGCTTGGGAAAAAGCCTTCTGGGAAGGCAGAAAGAACTAGGATTATTCAGTCTAGAGAAAATATGACTGAGGGAAGTTTTCATAATAGTTTTCAAATACCTGAGCAATGGTCTTAAATGGCAGCAGGGGGAAATTTAGGCTGGATATTAGGAAGAGTTTCCTCACTGTGAGAAAGTTAAGTATAGGAACAGACTACCAAGAGAGGCTGTGGAATAATCTCCATCTTTGGATGTTTTTACAACCAGGTTAGACAGACACTTGGCTGCAATGTTTCAGTCAAAAACAATCCTGCCTTGAGCAGGAGGTTAGACTACATAACCTCCTGAATTCCCTTCCAAACTTACCATTCTATGATAAACACATTCCCATGTCTCTAGATTTTAAGACCAGGGAGGATTAGGTTAACTCCCTACAAAATAAAGGCCATTGACCATAAAGTAATTCCTGAATAAATCCTAAGTCTAGAATAGATCTCAAGAATCATCTATCCCAGTCCTTGCCCAAAGGCATGAGATTCCTGAGCCATCCTAAAGACAGTATCTTCTTAGAAAACTTCTGAAAGGAGAGTCTGCAATAACTTTTGGCAGTTTGTTTCACTGCCCTTCACTTTGGAAAATAAAGAAGTTTTTTCCTAAGATTTGATCTAAATATACTTTGCTATAGTTTATACCCACTGCTCTGTATCCTACCCTCCATGGCAGTGATAGCAATATTTCTCTATTTTCATTATGGCAGCATTTCAAATATTTGAAAACTGTTATCATGCCCCTTTATTTTCCTTTTCACTAAACTAAATACACATAATTCCTTCAACCTTTCTTCATGCAGCTTGCTTTCCAACCCCTCTATTATCCTTGCAGCTATCACTTCACATTAAATCTATAACTTCTAATAGAGCTAAATCATATCCTTCATAAATATCCAAACATGATTTAAAGACTTCAAGGTACAGAGAATTCACATCCTGAGACAAAAATGTCATGGTTACTAGCTCTCATTGTTTAAAATGTGCCTTACCTCTATTCTGAATTTTTTAGCTTCATCATCCAGCTATCAGAACGTGTTATGTCCTCCACTACCAGAAAACTTCTTCCCATCTTTCAGTACAAACAGTGATCATGTCACCTCTCAAGCTTTGTTTGGATAAACTGCAATAAGTTTCCTTAGTCTTTGTCACAAAGTTATCTCAAAAAGAAGAATATTTGGGGGCATGTGTGGAATATCATGCACAGGTTTCCTGAATTAGATTTAATAATAAAATAGACAGTTTCTGCTTATTAAAGCTAATGGTAAGCTAGGTTTAGGTTTGCTACATGGTGTGTAGTCTCTCTTGGTAACTATGATTTGTATGGACTATGTTATTTGCTGTGAATGTGTTTTTATAGTGTGACCATTACGTTAAGTAGTACGCTCTGAACAATGAGAGTCTCAGTTACGAACGAATCAAAGCCTAGATAGCCGAGAAGAGCAATCCTTGAGAATTCACACTGGAATGACATATTAAGCATGAAAATGAGCTCAGGCACATGGACCACAGACCTCCCATGAAATTACATTTTCCATGCTAACATCTAGAAACAGTTGAATCAGAGACTTGTATATTTCACAATGAGGTGAACAAATGAAAGATTATGACTCACTTGTGTACCTGATAACCAAGGATATGGGAATAGCAATCTTTATGTCTGATATCTCATACATACATACATTTTCTGCTTTATTTCATATCTGTTTGCCTCAACATTTTGTCTTTGTTCTTATTATTTCTCAGGTTTTATATAAAACCTTTTGGCTCTTATTTTATCTTACCCATGCCAATGGTAAGTGTCATCCTAAATATTTGACCAAACAGGTGGGTTTATCCTCTGGGTGAGAAGACCTATAATTTCTAAGCATGAGCTAGATAAAAATTGTGATTCTTTATCTGGCAAAATCTCTTCTGCTAAGAGGGATTAAAGCTGGAGCAAAATAAATGGAGTTGAGGCACCTAGACCAAAAGTTAGCCCCTGGAACATCTCAAATTGTTTTTAAAAGTCAAACGACAGATGGCAAAAAGAAAGTTGGGACTTAAGGATACCCCTGAAAGTGGGAGTGCACTCTAGAGTGCATCACAGTCAACTACTCTAAGGCAGATTTTCCGGAACTTGTATCATTCATGTAGAGCTTTTCTGAATCCTTTCAAATTTGTCAGTTCCCTTGTTAAATTGTTTGGGTGTCACTTGTTAAATTGACACCCAAACTGGTCACAATATTTCAGAAGTAGTTTTACTAATTCTATATATGTATCATCTTACAGATACCTTATTTCTCTGCTAATTATGCCAAAGAACCAGCTTTGTTTTACTGGCACTAACACTGCACTGCGAAACTATATTTAAGATTCTTTTCCCCTCTCTGATGTTAAGTCCTTTTTCATATCACTGGTTTTGATTACTTTTGAACTTATGTCCTAAGTTCCTAGATAAACCATACTGCACTTAGCTGTATCGAAACACAGTTATTACAAGTAATATGGTATTTCACAGGGATTAACTGAGAACAGGATGCCAGTGTATTTTGCACAGTGCACGTGAGACAGACACTGAACTGAGCCCAACTTACCTACCCATTCATTTCATCATTTATCTTTCCACCAATTTTTGTACCACCAACCATTGTTACCAACAATAATCACAAAGACTAATGCTAATCATCGATTAAATCGTATATATACTCTGTGGGCATGTGTTGTTGAAGGTTTAGAGTGTTTTCTCATTTCAATGTGTAACTTGTCATCCAGATTTGTTGAAACTGTTACAAAAAAACAATGAAAATACAAACTAAGGGATGACTGATCCTAATGATTTTGTTGACACATATTCCATTTGCAAGTTGAAACAATCTTGGTCTTTGAGATGAAGGTTAGCAGAAATTACAAACAACAAATCTGAATGAACATGAGGAGGGTTAATTCATTAATTTCTCCCTGCATACCAGCATTTCCTCCTTTCCATCCAAGTACTTGGACCCATCATTAAAGCTCAACTCAGCTAGAAATACAAGCACACAATCACTGCAGCAAACTGGTCCAACAAACTACAACATGGTGCTAGTTATCATCCACATGCTATAATATTCCATACCATACTCTAGATTCCCTGGAAAAAAGGAGTTATCCTGGAAAACCTGCTAACCCTGCTGGGAATTACAGGTTCATTAACCATATCTTATTGTCAACTGTCACAAGCAGATGATAAATCTGATAAAATGGGTGGAGGTTTTCTGCACCTGGTCACCTACCAATTTTTCTACAAATACACATCTTGTAAATTTGGGTGCTTACATGATTTACTTGAAGTGTGAGTGAGTTTAGAGTGACCTAGACAAATTGGAGGATTGGGCCAAAAGAAATCTCCTGAGGTTCAACAAGGTCAAGTGCAAAATCCTGCACTTAGGACAGAAAAATCCCATGCACCACTGAAGCCTGGGGACTGACTGGCTAAGCAGCAGCTCTGCAATAAAGGACCTGGGGTTTACAGTGGAACTGGGGGTCACAATAAGCTGGATATGAGTCAGAAGTGTACCCTTGTTGCCAAGAAGGATAATGGTATACTAGGCTACATTAGTAGGAGTGTTGCCAGCAGATAAAGGGAAGTAATTATACCATTCTATTCAGCACTGGTGAGGCCATATCTGGAGAACTGTGTCCAGTTTTGCCATGCCCCGCCCCCACACCTAATTGAAGAGAGTACAGAGAAGAGCAATGAAAATGGTAAAAATGGTGAGCAGGAAGGGGCACATGATTTATGAGGAGAGGCTAAGGGAATTGGGTTTACTTAGTTTGGAGAAGACTGAAGGGGGATTTGATAGAAGCCTTTAAATACTTGAAGGGTGGTTCTAAAGAGGATGGAGCTACACTGTTCTCAGTGGTGACAGATGATAGAACAAGGTGCAATGGTCTTAAGTAGTAGCAAGGGAGGTTTAGGCTAGATAATAGGAAACACTCTGTCACTAGGAGAGTGGTGAAGCACTGGAACAAGTTACCCAGAGGTGTGATGGAATCTCCATCTTTGGAGGTTTTAAAGGCCTGGCTTGACAACCCTAGCTCGAGTGATCTATTTGGGGGTGGTTCTGCTTTGAGGAGAGGGTTGGACTAGATGATCTTCTCTGAGGTCCCTTTCAACCCTCATTTTCTATGATTCTATGAAGTCACTGTGCACAGTCTAGAGGGCCAGCTACCTGTGGCACCTGACTGCTGAACTGGATGCTATAGCCTTGGCTGAAAATCTCACAGATCTTGCAAATTTTCAAAACAAGTTGTGATCACAGACATTCTGAGAATAGCTTAGAAAATCTCTAAATCCCCCCTTGCAACAGCCCCCACTCATCTGTCAATTGTATTTTGAGAAAAAGGCCCTTGTGTATAAAACAGAAATTTCCGTTGATATTACTGGCATATGCTTTTTGGTATCTGTCATGTATTCTTTCACTCTTGCATCTTAGAGTAGCTACATGCTTTCCTGTTTATATGCTTTCTCTTGTCATAGTATTTGCATTCATACCTCACTACATCTTCAAAAGAACAAACAACAGAATAGCTGTCTCAGGCCTGTATTTTCCTGGCAGGTATTTGCCCATGAGCTTCTTACCTATTATACCATCTATTTAGATCTGTATGGTAAAAAACATTTTCTTAGTGTCAAATCTGTAAGGAGAAGAAAAACAAAAGAACAAAAACCAAAAAAATGCTGGTTTTCAGTCTTGTCAAGCTTACAGAGAAAACTCTCCCTTATCTCAGTATAGGACAGGGGTTAGCAACATTTTTGGCCGGAGAGAGGAAAAACACCACAATCTCAAATTATGCCAGAGGCAGATGGTGGGAGAACCACGAGGGACCCGATCCATGTTGCTGGTGGTGGATGCATGTGCATCTCTCGGACAGTGGAGGAAGGGCCAGGGCTGCACTGCCTGGGGCCCTTCCCTGCCATGCATCCCAAGGTGTGCATGCAGCTACCACCGGCCACAGAGCCCGGGCTGCTTGCAGGAGGAAGTGGACAGGCAAGGGGACAGCTGAGCCAGGGTAAGCAAGACAAAGACTGGGAGCCACACAGGCCTTCGGAGAAATAGGCCTAAGAATGAGCAGGTGAAGCCATAAGCCTGGGGAGGCAGGCCTTGGTAAAGAGAGGCCTGAGTGGCAAGGGCCAAATGGAAAAGCCAGTCCAGAGAGACAAGAGGCCCAGTGGGGGGGACAAGAATGGAACCAGAGGGTCCAGGAGCCCAGAGACGGGAGGGAGAGGGAAGGGCTTAAAGCAGGACTAGGGGGTCCAGGAGTCCAGTGGGAGCGGTGGGGGGAGGTTGAGAGTGGGCCCAGAGGGTCCAGGGGCCCAGAGAAGGGTGTGAGAGTAAGACCAGAGTGTCCAGGAGCCTAACAAGGGGATTGAGAATGTTGAATAAGCATCACTGAGTGATAACACTGCAAGGCTTGGGAATGGTCTAGGGGCAGATGGAACCATGCAACTAGGCCTTAAGGCAGTGACCATGGGCACCTGGTGGTCATGAGAAGGATATCTGGTTTGGGACGACCTGGGACACCTCCCTTATCTGAAGAGAGATACAGTAAGGCATGGCAGGTGAATGAAGGGGTGACTGTCCAATGAGAGCAAAGTGGATAAGGGCTGAGCAGACTCCAGGGGCTTTATGGCCACCCTTGGAGAGAACCCCACTACACTTACTCACATGGAGAACATTATTTAGGATTTACCCCAGTGTTTAAGGAATAGCTCTGTTATTGTCTATCCAGGGGTACAGGAATCTTGGACAGCAAATGCTGCTCCAGCAGATCTGGGTGGCTGAAATTAGTGGAAGATTCAAAAGGGACTGAGACTGGCCAGAAAGAAGAAATATTATAGATTACTTGCTATTGCCCACAACTTTAATAAAAGTAAAGTTGGCAAAGGAAATGGCAGAAAGCAAAGCAAACTACCAATAGGCAGAAGTGTTAGTGGCAAACTATGGTGTGGTCAGAACTGGGCATGCTGAACTGCTGCGTCTAAAATAGCCAAAAGATAGGTAATAAGCTATACCTCCCAGAATTGTGTCAGGCCCCTCTCCCCATGCAGGTAAAGGCACAATGGAATCTTATGTGTGATCCACACAATTGTGCCTACTGCCATGCCATATCATGGCTGATATGATCTCCCAGCCTGAGGGGTGCATGAAACCCAGCTGGGTCCTGGTACCAGGAGACACAGTGCTAGGACCCAGCATCTGCAGCTGCAAGGGCTAAGTCCCCTTAGTTGCAGAACTCCCACCCCCAGCCAGACATGGTGCACCAATGCAATTGGGAACTTCATCAGCTGAGGGGGCTCCCAGCCATAAGTAAGACTCTACTACATGTGCAAACTAAAGCTTGATAGCAACCAGCTATAAAGTTAGAACACATTTTTAAGGTCTTACTTTATAGCTGGTTGGAGCTTTTTACGCCTTGATGGGTACTCTGCACATGTAGCTATTCTCAACGCAGTTGTGCAATAACCAGTTAATTGCACAACACGTGTAATGCATAGAGGGGGCCTAGAATACCTGAAAAGTAGGGAACAGACTGTACACCTCATATAATTGTGGGAAATATAGGCTATGGAAAACCTGAAACATTAGAAGCCCATCACCAGATGTTACTTGCTCTTAGCAAATGGCATGTTTACAATAATTGAAACATTTCCTTATATTTCCATTTTTAATAAATCAAAAAGAATTCCCACAGCACAATTAATATGGAAACATAAGACGTTGGAAGAGTACCTGCAATAACTCAGAGTAACATTTAAATCATTGATAAAAAACAACTAATTACAGAGATGCTTTTGTAATTTCTTTTTCCATTCTGAAATTCTAACAGACATTACACAGAAACATTCAATATTTGACAGGAAAGAGGAACTGAGTATGTGCCAATCTTGCCTAATTTTATTTTTTAAACCATATTTATGAATAGATAGGTGGTCTCTGTTGGTAAGTGCTAAGATTTCTTAGCTACCAAGCACTGTAGCATTTTAAAAAAACAAATCAAACAAAACACCTTACCTGGGAACTGATCATGCGTTGAGATGAGCGTGCAATATTGGCAGGCAGGCCAAAATAATCAGGTTTATCATCTTCTGGAAGGTTTTCAATAGTATCACGGTAATCCTACATAAAAAGGAGGATACGGGCAATTGTAGAATTTCTCTGTACAATCACAGCTTGTGAAAGTAACAGTCTATGCTGAAAGGAATTCTAGCATTCCATTTTTCAAATCTGAATTCTGATCTGGTAGTATTTAAAACCACTTTAATAGCAGCATTTTGTGGACATCTAAAACTGGCATTAATTATGGAACAATGACTCAAGGATGTGAAGATGTGTCATTTTATTGTCAAATTTATAAGGAAACAGTATGGTGAAGTAAAAAAGAAATCTTGAATTATTTCAATATACAGTAAAGAAACAGCAGGTTTAGCCTGATAGATTCCCTAAGTTCAGGAAAAAACTTTCACTTTGACCTAAACAATAAGTATAATTATTCCATTATACAGCCTCTTATTGTAGAGTAATTACTACACTTCAACTGAAAAGTGTAGAAGTTAGGTTAACATTAATAGTCATATAGGATAGTAATGTTGATAGTAACATGACATAACTGTGTGTGTAGCTAGAATTAGAGGTATTAGAAGCATTCTTCTGATCCAAGACATAAGAACTGACAGAGATTTTGGGGGCTGATACCAATAGCCAGCATTTAAGGAGGCATTTCGGCCAATATCGTTCTGATTTCTGATACAGCTGAGTGCAGCTGGTAAGTCTGTTGTGGGGGAAGGGAAAGAGAAAGGGCATGGGGGTGGCAGATCAACACTCCCCACAGTGAGAGAGGGAGGGGGCAGGGGCAGGTCTGCCCAGCTGATATCAGACTGATGTATCGATGCACCTCTAATAAGAATTCATAGTGGATTGGGACAGAAGGAACATCATAATGTAGGATGCCCTTTATTGCTGCCCTAAAAGTATACATACTAAATGTGTAGAGGCTTGACTTCATCTGATAGTCAAGAGACTGCATGCACTTAAAATCTGATCCTCCAGTCACTCAATGGAATTACTCATGGAAAGATAAGCATGTGTGTGACCAAGATTAGTTTCTTAGAGCCATGGTTCACTGACAGGCCTAATATTAAAGCCTTCCAGTGAAAGGTATGTATTGAAATATACACTATGTGTTTGTATTATTTCTAGAAATATGACCTCAAAATGTGAGGACCTTGTCATCAGAATATTTACAGAAAAATTTTACTCATATATGCATTCTACCAAATGCATGAAGCGTTCTTAGCCTTACATCATTAAGGCAGTGAGAAGTACAAAGCCATGAATTGGGAGTGTTGAAAAGAAGACAGATCTAATCTATTTGATGAAATGACACACAAATCAGAGGGCAATTTCTGTTCTGCTCTCCATACATGACATTGAAATCCTGTTGTAACACTGTACGATCACTTCCACAGTAACAAGGTGTCAGGGAAATGTGTGGCATGTGGCATGGGCGCGTATGAGAGAGACTACACAGTGTTACAAATGGGATTTTGATATACATCCAGGGTGTGCTTGTGTATAAGCATATACACACAGACATATTTTTATATATTTCAGGTGCATAATGGTACATTGGTAGCAGATAACTTAAACTGGCATAACCCCATTTAAACTGACAGCAATGATTTACACTAAACTGAATATCTGGTCCTAAGTCCTGATTCACTGCAGACATTCCTAAATATTTTTAAGAGCAGACAATAAATACACACATCTATGGAAACCATTTTCCCCAAATTCAGTGGTGTGACACCTAATTTGAATGGTCTCTATTAAAAGATAATCAGGTCCACCAAATTTGTTTCTAGACAAAATATTTCAAAGTTCCCATGTGCCAGTAACTTAAGTCAGAATTTTCTCAAATTATAAAAGTCATTAACACTGAAATCCAGAGATTCAGATGCCTAAAACAAGGTTTAGGTAAATTTTAAATTCCCGGGAATCCCTTGCCCAGCAACTACCTAACTATGGAAGCTAATGAACTCATTCAGTGCCTCCACTTCAGAGGACCATGTCCCCTAGATGCCTAAATTTAAGGTTTCATCCATGTACAAAGGCACCCATTCTGAAGAGACAGGCAGATAACTCCTGCCTAAGCTTTGCTGAGATCCAAAGTTTAGCTGAAGAGCGCACCTAAGTTCTCCCCAACTCCCTGAAGGAGTCAAAGTCAGAACTGATCAGAACATGCCTAAGCTTTGTTAGAAGAGAAAAGGCTGAAGAACTCAATGCCTTTTTCACTTCAGTCTTCACAGGCAAGGTCAGCTCCCAGATTACTACACCTAGCAAAACAGTTTGGGTAGTAGTAAGCAGCCCTCAGTGGCAAAAGTACAAATTAAGGAGCATTTAGAGAAGTTGGACATGTACAAGTCCATGGGGCTTAACACGATGCAGCTAAGGTGCTGAGGGAATTGGCAAATGTGACTGCAGAGTCACTGGCCATTATCTTTGAAAACTCATGGCAACTGGGAGAGGTCCCAGATGATTGGAAAAGGGCAAAAAGTACCCAGCTTTAAGAAAGGGAAGAAGGAGGATTCAGGGAACTACAGACCAGTAAGCTTCACCTCAGTCCCCAGAAAAATCATGAAGCAGGTCCTCAAGGAATTCATTTCTAAGCACTTGGAGAAGAAGGTGATTAGGAACCGTCAGCATGGATGCACCAAGGGCAAGTTATGCCTGAACAACCTGATTGCTTTCTATGATGACATGACTGGCTCTGTGGATGCAGGAAGAGTATTGGGCATGATATAGCTTATCTTTATCAAGGCTTTTGATATAGTCTTCCAAAACATTCTTGAAAACAAGCTAAGGAAGTATGGGTTGGAAGAATTGGCTATAAGGTGGATAGAAAACTGGCTGGATCATCAAGCTCAGGGTCTAATCAGTGGTTCAATGTCTAGCTGGCAGATAGTACCAAGTGGAGTGCCCCAGGGGTTAGACCTGGGGCCGGTTTTGTTTAGTAACTTCAACAAGAACCTGGAAGATGAGATGGTGTCCACCCTCAGCAAGGTTTGCAGGTGACACCAAGCTGGGGGAAACAGTAGATACACTGAAGGACTCAGGGAAACATCAACAAATTGAAGGACTGGATCAAAAGAAGATCCAGGCTGATCCAGCCTGATCCAGGCTGACCTGGACAGGCTCAGCAAGTGGGCGGACAAGAATCTGATGGTGTTCAACGCCGATAAATGCAAGGTTCTCCACCTTGGGAAGAAAAGGAGGTCATCATTGACCACAAGACGAACATGAAACTGCAGTGCGATGCTGCGGCTAGTAAAGTAACCAAAACACTGGCTTGCATCCATAGATGCTTCTCAAGCAAATCCCAGGACGTCATTCTCCCCTTGTACTCAGCCTTGGTGAGGCCGCAGCTGGAGTTCTGTGTCCAGTTTTGGGCTCCACAATTCAAAAAGGATGTGTAGAAGCTTGAGAGTCCAGAGAAGAGCCATGCTCATGATCAAAGGTCAGGGAAGCAGACCCTACAATGACAGGCTGAGAGCCATGGGGCTCTTTAGCCTGGGAAAGTACAGGCTCAGGGGTGATCTGATGGCCACCTATAGGTTTATCAGGGATGACCACCAGTATCTGGGGGAACGTTTGTTCACCAGAGCGCCCCAAGGGATGCCGACTAAGTTGAACGGTCATAAACTACTACAAGACCATTTCAGGCTGGACATAAGGAAGAACTTCTTTACTGTCCAAGCCCCCAAGGTCTGGAAAAGCCTGCCACCGGAGGTGGTTCAAGCGCCTACATTGAACACCATCAAGAGCAAACTGGATGCTTATCTTGCTGGGATCCTACGACCCCAGCTGACTTCCTGGCCTTTGGGCAGGGGGCTGGACTCAATGATCTTCTGAGGTCCCTTCCAGCCCTAATGTCTATGAAATCTATGAAAAAATAAATCTTGTAAGGTCCAAGAAGGACAAGTGCAAAGTTCTGCACTTAGGACAGAACAATCTTATGCACTGGTACAGGCTGGGGACTCATCAGCTAAGCAGCAACTATGCAAGAAAAGGACCTAGCTGTTACTGTGGACAATAAGCTGAATATGAGTCAGCAGTGTGCCCTTGCTGCAAAGGCTAATCACAGATTGGGCTACATTAGTAGGAGCATTGCCAGCAGATCAAGGTAAGTGATTATTCAGCGCTGGTGAGGCTACATCTAGAGTACCATGTCCAGTTTGGGGCCCCCCCAACACAGATAGGATGCAGGCAAATTGGAAGGAGTCCTGCAGTGGGCCATGACAATAGTCAGGGGGCCGGGGCAAAAGATTTATGAGGTGAGATTAAGGGAACTGGGCTTATTTAAACTGCAGAAGAAAAGACTGAGGGGGGATTTGACAGCAGCCTTCAACTACCTAAAGGGTGGTTCCAAAGAAGATAGAGCTCTTGAACTCTTGGCTCTATAGTGGCCCTTTTTCTTCAAACAGAGGAGAGAACTCAGGGATTTCTCTGGGGAAGAGGATGTTACTATCCCTTCAAGCTGAGAAGGGCCTTGAACTCAGATCTTCCCCTTCCTAGTGACTGCTCTAATCACTACTGTGCAGTGCTTAGTTGGGTGCTTAAACTCAGAGGAGGAACAGAATTTCAGGCATAAACCTGTGCTTAGTATTTTCTATTAGTTAGCTCTAGGTACCTCTCTGCTGAGCCCCCAGATATTCTGAATTATTATTTGCATTTGTCTAATTCTCCTAATTCACTACACAGGGATCCTAGATCTCTATTTCTCTCTATTTGGGTCCCTCACCGGGACACCAATTTTGCAAGTTTGTTGAAGCCTAAAAAGGAGGCATCTATTAGGCTGATTTGGATACGGTCCCTTTGGTACTTCACAAGTCTAGACCCAAACACTTTCAGTTCCCACTGATTTCAGGTAAACTTCAGAACCTTGCAAGAGCCTGTCATTAAGTAGCACATTCAGTTGTTTAGACAGCACTACAAGAAGAAAAATTCAAATTCAATGTTTGATGACATGGCATGCGTACTTACCAAAATGCTGCAAGAATTGGGTAGAGAGATGGAACATGGGAATCTGGTCATCTTCTTGCCCCTGAGATGCGAACCACCAATGATGGTGGAATTGAAAAGCTGTTCCAAATAAGACCGAAGGACTCTCATATCAAAGTAATTATCTATGCGGCCTCCATAAATGGCATTTTCAAACAAACCATGCACAAATTCCCACTGAAAATTTTTGGCACCTAAACGATACAAAATGTTAGTTTTACCTTAGCCTTCTGCATTGTGATATAAACATTTCCCTGTTATTATAGTTAATCTTCCATGGCATAAAGAAATACAAAGACATCCAATAACTGATCCTTACATATTTTGTTTTTTAACTTGTACCCAAATAACATTAAATATTGCAATAGCTTAATTTTTAGTATTTACAAAAGTTATTTTTCCCCAATAATAAGAGCCTAAGCTAACTTGTTTTAAATTCAATGGAAAGTCAGACATATTAAAGAAGTTGTGAGTAACTTTCTACGTAGATGTATTCATCAACCACATTCATCTGGAGAGCAAAAAGCACTATTTGACTGGGAGCCATTATAAATTTTCATCCTTTTAACATCCTGCTTAGTACTTTACAACTATAAAGCTTTAGGCTGGAGTCCTATCAGACCTCACAAAATAACTGGGATGATTGAGCCAACAAATTACCAGAAGGAGACATTGTTAATGGAGATGTCATCTTCAGATGAAATATAAGAGGCTACGTTTGTGATCATAAAGATCACATAACATGGTATATAAAATTAATGTTGTTTCTATTGATGTCCTTGCTAATTCAAACCGTTACATTTTATTTACCTATAGCTTACAATGTTGAATAAAGTATATAATTTCTCTTACTCCCCATCATACTTCTCAAAAGCTACCAAAATAGCTAAAATGTTGTGATTTGTATTGTGGATGAATGGATTACTTTATTCAGTATTATACTCGAGCTGTTTCTGTTCATTATCAGCGTTCCAAACACTTCAATGATCTCTTCTGGGAAAAGCCATCTTCACTACAACTGCTATACCCAGAAGCTCGAGGAAGGCTCAAGTGGCAGCATATTTGCCACCTGCCCTGTGCACAGCTGCAAGGTGACCCTGGTCTGTGCACAGACTGGAGATGGCCGGGCACATTTCCTTGGAGCTGGAACAGGCTGTCAAGCCCTGAAAAATGATTGGAAAGGGGATGGGATGGGGAGGTCAAAGCGGGGGCATTTTCTCAGTTCCAACTACCCTGGGTATCCAGGATGGCTTGTAGTTATCAAGTGGCTTCAGGTTGTGTTTGACAGTCTTGGTTCCTACACTGGGGTCCCAGGGCAACAGCTGGGCCTGCATGCAAAATGGGGAGCGAAGAAGCAGTTCCTTGTCAGCCTCTGGCTAAATAGCTTGCCTTAAGGTGATTTTTTTGGCTTTCCAGCCACAGTGTTGGAATGCCTGCAAGCTCTCCCACCTCGCCACATTTTCCAGTGCTACAAATTTTCTGGAAATTACTGGAATTGAATCCGTGTCCATGCCCAGAACTATCATCCTCCGGTCATCTTTCATCAAAATAAGTGTGTTTTTAGAGACAATCTACACTCTGCTAACTTTCTTGAGATCTAAAATTAAGGAAACCCAGAAAATGATTAGCTGGGATAGAGAAAGGAGTTGATTAACTTGCAGGAGTGACTTACCATCAAAGAGCCTGTCAATAATGTCATACCCTGCACGGAGATCAGATAAAGAAAATTCATAAAACTTGGTCCAACCCTGACATAAAATAAACAAAACAAACACAAAGTGAATTAGTCAGGCATCAATAAATATTAAATGAAATGAAAAAGCATGCAAAAACAACTATTTGTACACTATGTATAAGGTTTAAAACAAAGAAAAAAAGAACTATTTTATTTATAACCCGGTGTGCAGATATACACAAACAGGAATGCAGAAAGGAACTATGACAGAAACATCTCTATCAAGACATTTACTTAGTTCTATGAAATAGATTCCATCATGTGTAGGCTTGTCTGGGTAGAACAGACATCATTTCCCACTATAGAAATAAATATATTTTAATTCTATGATAATCTGAAAAGTTACTGGAAAATTATGTATGTAATCATGCAACTCTGCACTCTCTAATGGTGCTTATTGCACCTCTTGTTGACAACTATTACTAGACGGTTCACTGACTCACTCCCTTTCTCTTGACGGCCTTTTGAATTTTAGTTCCCTTGGGGATTTTGATAAGTAGGTCTGGTTTTCAAACCACTGCCCACACCATATGTTGATCATTCTCCTCTGCCTTTTAAGTAACCTCTATACTAAGGAAAAAATATGGGAAAAGCAATCACTACATGCTTAGTACATCAAAATCAAAAGTAAATCAAAAGTAGTAAATCAAATCCCACCATGCTTTTACTTCTGCTAAAATGGCCCCAACTCTAAGACTGTTTGGAGCCAGGAAGAAAACATATCAAAAGACAGATTTATAAGATTTTTATTGATGTCCACCACACATATGTGGCCTACCAGGAACTTGTTGGGACAGAATATCTGCAATGTTGCTAAGCTCAAAAATAGATGGGAAATTGGAAAAAACTAAGCTGCATAATACTGATAAATTATATGGAAATTTCTGTAATACGTATGATGATACATGAAATACCATGGTAGCTTGCTGTAAACACAGATATTAAATAAAGGGATATTGCATAGGTTTGTTCAGTTTGCTCAATAAATTGCTGAAACCACTGCAACAGACCCAACAAAAGGACAAAAAAAAGGAACAGGAGTACTAAAACACAATATAAGGACATATCGCTGCTCTTTGATCATGTTCTTATTCATCGTGATCCATTACTTAACTGACCAGTTTGGTCTTCTGAACCCTTTTCCTTAACATATAGACAATAATATATACAAACAAAAAGGTGTGGTATATCTATTAAAGGGAAAAATAATAGCTGCTTGATAGAACTCAAAACAGTTAACAGGGGCCAGAGACAAATGGGGGATTTATTCTCACATCAAGACTGTTAGAAAGTCTGAGATAGAAGGCATGCTCCTCATATCTTTACACCATGGCTCCTGCTTTCTTAGCTATCCAGTGGCCCAATTCAACAAGGTACATGAAAGAAATCCCCACCCAGACTATTTTATAATTTAGCAAATAGGATGCTTTTCCAGGAAGTAAAGAGTATCATAGTATCTAGGGTCAGAAGGGGCCTAAAGCAGTCCATCTAGTCTGACCCCCCGCAATGGCAGGAACGAGTGCCAGGGTCACAGGACCCCAGCCAAGTACCTATCTAATCTACTCTTGAAAATGCCCAAGGTAGGAGCAAGAACAACTTCCACAGGAAGCTGGTTCCACATCCTACCCACCCTAACTGTAAAGTAGTGTTTCCTAATGTCCAACCTAAACCTGCTCTACAGTAACTTGCGACTGTTGATCCTAGTTACCCCTGGTGGTGCCCGGGAAAAAAGAGCCTGCCCTATTTCCTGCTGATCTCCCCTCAGCAGTTCATAGGCTGCCACCAGGTCCCCCCTCAGCCTCCGTTTACTGAGGATGAACAGGTTCAGGTCCCTCAGATGCTCCTCATAAGGCCTATCCTGCTGCCCGCATATCAAT
>JAGPOW010003316.1:174279055-174300995 GCA_030014935.1 Caiman crocodilus
GGCACATGCTATACAAGGCGCCCACCGCCAAGAAGACCGGCGACCTGCAGTGGCGACTTGTGCACGGCATCCTGGCCACCAGCACTTTCATTCGCCACTTGGATCCGGTGGCCTCGGTGGCCTGCCCCTTCTGCCTGGGGGTGCTGGATGAGGACATATTCCACACGTTCCTCGATTGCCCCCGGCTGCAGTCGCTCTTTGCCACCCTGAGCACGCTGCTTCGGGCACTGGGCTGGGACTTCTCCGATGATGTCTACATCCACTCCTTCCCCTACCGGACATCGGAACGGGCCGTGGTCAACCTGGCCATCTTTCTGCTGGGCCAGGCCAAGATGGCCACCTTGAAGAGCTGGCGAAACCAGCTCACCGGGACCGGGACAGTCGACACCCTGTAGCTGGTCTGCCTGCTGGTGCAGGCCCGCCTCTCCCGAGTTTGAGCACACGGTCCTGAGGCGGACGGTGCCCGCCTTTGAGGAACGCTGGGCCCTCGAGGGGGTGCTCTGCCGAGTCGAGGCGGGGCACCTGCTCCTCACCCTGTAACACCCCCGGCTGCTCCAGCTGTGGCGATGCGTCCAGCGGGCCGAGGCCTCAGATTGTGCTTCAAGCAGGTCGACTGCTGACAACCCCCTGTGGGGTCCCTGCTGGCTGAAATCTAAATGTGGAAATATGTAAATAGTCTGTTGGCTCACTAGGGTGGTTTTTACTTGGGAATGTACGGGCAGGCCTTGCAGGCTGTGAGCCCAGGACCATGTCTGTGAGGTCCAGGTGTTCAGGCCAGCCTGTAACTACCCTCTACTGGTCCCGATGGGTCACCCTCCCTGGAATAAATGCCTCTTAAAAGTCAAATGTCCAGTTCAAGATGAAAATCAGCCCCTCCCAAAAGGAGTACTTCTGGGGCAAGGAGAGGGACTTCCTGTGGCAAAGGTCAAGGCTAGAGGAGGGACTTCTAAAGATGGTGACTACAGGCACCCATCAAGGGGCAGGGGTACCCTTGAGACCCTGATCAGCTCACCAAAATTCATTAAGTGGCCCTCCAGCCTAAATAATTGCCTACCCCCTGCATTAAGCCCACATGCAGTTCCATTGCAATTGATGGGACTCAGCAAGGAGTCTGCTTAACAAGCCCAAATTCTGCAAAAGGGCTACACACACTAATTAAGAACTCAATACTAGTAACAACAAACAACTGCACAGTTGTAACTACATTTATCATTTCTTAATGTCACCAAACACACATGCAAAGTACATGTTTTATTTTAAACAGCAAATTTAAAACCTAGCAGATGATATGAAACAAAAAAAAGCCTTCTAGTGAATAAACACCGGAAGAAAATAAGGTTACCTACCTGAGGAATGTAATTCCTTCTTTCTTGACATATGGCATGAAACCAGGCCAAACTAAACAGAGCATGAGCTCGAGACAAATTTCCTTTTTTGCTAATCTGCTCTGGAGTCCAAGATTCATAGGTTCGCATTAAATTCTTTTTTAAGCCTGGAGGTGCCTGTGTTCAATGGAAAAAAATGAAATATGCACATCTTATTATTATTGTTGTTGTTTTGTTGTTGTTGTTAGTTATTTTGCTAAAGTTGTAATTTATTTAAATATTGAATGCTAACTAATCCCCACATCTTCAAAAAGACTTCTGGAAAATTAAACGAAAAGGTGGCTACACTAGATGGCCTAACAGACCATAGGGTTCACACATTCAAAGGCATTTTGTATACAACACTACAAAACAAGCAAACAAAAAAGGATCATGAAAACTGAAACACAATATAATGAAAAGATTAGAGACCATAAGTATGAAAGTCTTTATTACGGAAGAAAAAAAAAAGCAAATGCATTCAAATGCAGGCCCATCCAATTTTTTACCCTAGATTTTATATTCAATGTTACTAATTATTATTATTTATGTTTCTATAATGTGCTTAGTGGCCTTGTGTAGTGGAACACTGGGTAGGCAGGTTGCCCCCTAGTGACTGCCTGGATCCTGCCTTACTCGCTCCCTTTAGTTTTTCAGGATTCCACCCTGTTGTCTCCACACGTTGATGTTATCATTTGAGGCTGATCCTAGAGGTCAGGAGGATTCTGGGGTTTCACTTCAGGTCCTAGATCCTTGTCTGGACTGTGACCCTTTGGCCTTTGCTCACTTTACTCTGGGCCACTTTGCTCTTCCTCCTTGGCCAATCAGAACCCTCTCTTCTAAGGCCTCAGCCATGGCATTGGTTTTCTAAAGCCACTAACACCATCTTTGGGTCACCTCACCTGCTTCTTCTACCCTAGGCCTGCCAATCACTGGCTGTATTGTGCCAACCACACCTGGGGTGAGTGACCATTTTATTAAAGGGCCCTCTGCCACCATTAGTCCTCCAGGGGGCTGGAGCTACCTAGGTGTACCCAGGCTCCCTGTCTCCTTTAGTGATGGGGCAGGGGCTAGAGCTGTGCGAAATGGCTATGTTTCTATTCGGTTTTGGATTTGGCCATTTCAGAAGACAGTGATTTGTTTTGGTGTTTCAGAACACTGCCCTGTTTCATTTCAGCTAAATCTGTTTCAGAGATTTGGCTCCACCGAATCTCCTCCAAATCTGTTTTGCAACCCACCCAGGATGGGCTTTGGGCTGGGGGATGCAGGGCCCCAGTGGGGAGCAGGGCGGGGCTGTGGGTGGTTCATCCAGGGGAGGGTCGTTGCTCTCCATGTAGGCAAAGAGAGCCCTGCGCAGATCCCTGATCCCTGCGGAGCCAGGTTGCATGGCAGGGACCAGCACTGCCCTGCCACAAGACCTGACTCCACAGAGAGCAGAGTTCAGTGCCAGGGTATCCTCCTCACCACTGCAGCCCTGTGCAGTCCTATATCTCTGCTCCGTGCAGATCCAGGTCACGTGGTAGGGTCCATCACTGCCCTGCAGCGTGACCTGGTTCCTCAGGGAAGAAAAGATGCACACCAGGATCTCCTCCCTACCACTGCCTACCCTGCGCTGCTCCAGATCTCTGCTCCCTGCGGAGCCAGGTTGCATGGCAGGGACCAGCACTGCCCTGCTGAGGCAGTAGGGGACAGGCAGCAGCAGCAAGGAGACCTCCAGAACGAATCTCTGCTCCTTGTGGAGCCAAGTTGCACATCAGGTTAGCAACGTGCAGCTGCTTCCCTGCAAGGCTCAATGTCTGTATATATCAGGCATTTTAGTGGGGCTTTTTTGGCACTTTATCTAATACCTGATTGATTTGGCTTTAGACAAAAGCACCATAAAGTCTTATTGAAGTGCCCAATCTATGTAGACGTTGGGCGAGCCAGGTCAAACTACTGCACTGCTTCTTTCAGTAAAGTGCGGTGTTTTTTGGGGCAGACAAGGTTCCTTGGGTGAATATATCTTTTATTAGACCAACCCAGATAGTTGGAGAATAGTTATTAAGCAAGCTTTCGAGTTCAAAAACCCTTCGTCAGGTTAAGGAAGTTTCAGCAGTTGGTGTGTGCTCCTCCTGGATGGAATGAAAAGGGTTTTTTGGGCAGGGTTTGTAACATCTGCAAGCATCCTACTATATTGTGTTTACAAGATACAACAGATAGATGCAAACTATGGAATATGCAAGGTAATACTGAAATAATTATGATAACAACAATAAGAACTAGTAATTAATGAACTATCCAGTTATTATGAAGAGGTTGACAAGCATCAATGAAGAAGTAGGTTTTAAGGAGATTTAAGTCACAATTTCATTTTTTTTTTTTTATATATATACTATATTTTCCTATGGGGGTTTGTTTATATAAATATCTTTCATTTACAGTAATCTTAAGCACTACTTTTAAAAATACCAAATACTTTCAGCTGGATATTTTTAACAAATCAATGATTTCCCTTTAAAGTAAAATATGTACTTCCTGACCAGATGACAATTAATGGGATTATCACAACCATGATAATGAACAATGAACACAAGCCAAGTGAACAATCAACATTCTTAATGTAATGAAGAGATAAGAAAAAGAATTAGTAAATTACATCTGTGAGGGGCTCTGACTGCTTCTGTGGTGGTAGATCCAACAGCTCTGAGGCCATAAATCAGGAAAGATACAAGAGTCTCACAGAGTTTGAATCTAACATATAACTAAGGTACTCTTTTTAGTGAGATGATATCTGTGGATGCCAAAAGTAAAAATTCTAATCAACTCCAACTAACATTTTGACATGCAGGAAACCAAAGCCATTGGACCTTGCGATGTGAGAGCTGCCAAAGTTAAATGGAAGAAAACTCCTGATCCTGCTGAATTTAAATGGAAAAGAACTCTACTGGTCCTTTTGAAGAAAGGAGCTATTCTATCTACACTCTGAACTCCTTTTTGGAGCTTCACAGTATTGCCTGATAATCAAGTCTATGAGACACAGCATAGCATATACAGAAGATACGCAAACTGGGTACATCTAACAGACGCATTTGATCTGGGATCACTTTACTTGCATAAATTACCCACGAGTAAATGCTCCCAGGTAGGCGTCTACACATGCCTACACATGAGATGTGGGAACAGATCTGTTACTCGTAGAAGCAAAGTGCTGCCACTTCCTGTGGCCCTGCAATGGGCCCCTGCTGCCACCAGGGGTAGCCCCTGGGTGCTAGCCCAGGGGTTGGCAGGAAGAACTGGGCCAGGAGACTGTCTCCCTCCCCCACCACTGTAGGAGCACCCAGCCATGGCTTCCTGATTAAGGCGGAGGGCTTTGAAAGAGCTGCAGGGGAAGGGAAGGTAGCACAGGGGTGGAGAAATAAAAACACATCAGAGAAAATACACTGCTGGATTATTTCAGGGATCTGCACATCCCCTTACATAAGCTACAAGTGACCACAAAGGATTCTTTAAGGTAAATCAGTAGCAATTTTTCATTTCATTCGAAGTAGAAAACATTTTGAAGATACAAAACAACAAAATAAAAAGGCATTTGTCTATTATAAGATGCAATTTAATAAACTTCCTTCTCGTTAGATGGTTTCTTTTGAATTGGTGAATCATATTATGCGCATCTACATATGCATTGGAGCCGGCCTAAATTTACTCTGGTGTAAACTACTATGGAATAAACACTTTCAGGATGGTATCTGACAGGACGGGATTAGGGAGCTGATTTGCTGCTCTTTGCACCAAGTTTCCTGCAGCGCTTCAAAGGGCCACAACCACTAAGGGGAGCTCCAGACTCCTCTCGGGTGCTAGGTCAGGGACTGGCAGGGAGCGCCTTGCTAGGAGACACCTGTCTCCTGACACCAGGGGGTTGCCTATGCCTAGGGCAGGAACAACGTTCCCCTGCCCTGCCAGCAAGGGGCTCCTGGCCCTGGCTCCCCAATTAGGAGCAGGAGACTTGGAAAGAGTTGCACCGGAGGGTCAGGTCTCAGCCCCCTGCCTCAATCCGCTGGTGGGGCAGCTATTAGCTAGCTCACCCCTAGCTGCCCTGCCAGTGGACTGTGACAGGGAGCTGGGACCTGTCCCACCCTGCAGCTCTTTCTAAGCCCAGTCTTGATTACCCAACTGGGACACAGGGCTGGCCTGACAAGGACAGTTTCTAGCACCCACCTTGCATACTGGATGTCGACTGGGCCGTTTGCTCCCCACTCAGCTCCGCAAGCCCAGAGCTGGGGGAGAATAGATTTGTTCCCTGCCCAGTTCCATGAGTGCAAAACTGAGTGGGGAACAAGCTCCCCAGCCTGCTCCCTCCTCCCTAGCTCCACAATCATGGAGCTAAGTGGGGAACAGGCTTCCCTACCCCCACCAGCAGGATGCTCCCAGTGCCAGCTCTGTGACAGTGGGGCCGGTGCTGGGACATAAGGGTCTCCCAGCCCCCCACTCCCCAATCACAATGGTGGAGCAGTGGCTGTGAGATAAAGATCTCCCATCCCCCACCCCTGATTGCAATCCTGGAGCAGGGGGCTTGAAGCTCCCTGCTAATGGGTCAGGGGAGCATAGTCCCTTCCCAGGCTCCTGTGGTAGAACCTACCCTGGCAACAGGCAGCTCCCAGGGGCAGGAGGCTATTTCCTGTTCCCTGATGGAAGGTTGACCAGAAACAGAGTTTGCTCCTGGTCAAGTGTCTACACAAGCACCATCGTGCCATTAAGAATCTCATTGCAGATAGCAAATCTACTCGGGATTAGGGAGGTATACTGCATAGTAAGCATGTGAATGTGTAGATGCACATGCTTACTTCACAGTAAACTATGCTAATGCACAGTTAAATGTCTTGTGTAGATGCACCCATTGGTATTAGTACTGCTTGTAAATATGCAACAAAAACTGTCCACAGACACTATACCTCATATGCTATCTTTAGACTTGACTGAAGTAAATTTGGTGTAAAATGTGGATGAACTTCAGCAGTTAGCCAAAGGCGGAAATCAGGTTTGGGTTGAAGACTATTCAGTTCCTATTTAAAAAAAAGAGAGAAAGTGAGAGTCAAATATGTGCTTTATTGCAGTGAATATTTGTTTTGCAGAACAATATAATTTAAATTGTAAATGATACATCTGCCTGTAAATGTATTTACTGATCTAAGTTATTTATCTGTACAGTAACTTAAACTCAAGAAGCATTCAGTTGTCCACCCCAGTAATGTATGCTATGTAGCATGTATATGGTTCATTAACATAAGTTATGGGCCTTTTGTCCAGTTGTATCCTACATACAACCCTGACACAGGGGATGTAAAACACCAGAGTAATTTCCACCCAACTGCAGATCTCAGAAGAGAAAAATTCCAAGGCAGAGGGAATGTACAAGCACAGGGGCTACTGCCAATGGCCATGTCCACTGGGATCCCAAATTCTCTGGCAGGCCAAACTCCCCACCTTCCAGTAACCTACTTGACTACTGGTGGGCCACATGCAATGGTTTTGCAGGCCAGATCTGTCCCATAGGCCATATGTTTGAAACTCCTGATGTACAGAGTGATATAATTACTTAAAAGGTTACAGAAATAGCTTATGCCAATGAAAAGTAAATTCACATATACAAACTCATTACTAGGTAACTTGCCAACCTTCTGCTTGGTATTTTTCAGTTGCCAGAACTCTGGATACCTAGCATGGAAGTCACTTGAATATTTCTGAAACAATACAGTTATGCCCTTTCTCATGCAGTTACCCTTACCTTTTCCAGTTTCGGAAGCCAAGATACGACAAGATGCAAGTTCTTCAAACACAACCATTCTCCATTTCGTGCGCATTCCTTGAGCGTCTGAATAGCTAAATCAGCTTGGCCCTGACCCATGGCAACCTTCAAAGAGAAACACTTGAATCAGGGATTTATTATTTATTATATCTTAATATTTTACACAATAGCTGAAAACAATACAATTACTTAAAGTCACATCACATGTACAAAAGAGGCGGATTATTTGCCAGTAAACAGAATTATATGACTGCTTTGCTTTGAAGATGAATAGTGTAAATGAGAAAAGAGTCACCAAGGCCCACTCTACACATTGTAGATATTGTGTAATTAATTAGTTAATTGTGCAATTATCTTGAAACACATGCAAAGTACTTATCATGCCATAAAAAGCTAAAAAGTTGGACCTTGAAAATGTCTAATAACTTTATAGTTGGTTGCTATCCACTGTTAGTTTGCACATGTATCAGGGTCTCTTCTACAGTCAGGAGACTGATCCACTGACAGGGCTCCCAGCCACAATGGTACACTGAGCCCAGCATGAAAACCCTGAAACCTGAGAGAGTTTCTGTGATCCCCCAAGCTCAGAGGGGAAGAGGAGGATGGAGAAGTTGTGAAACCCCCAGTCCATGAGGCTCCAAGTCTGGCTATGTGTGAGGCACAGTCAGGACTGTGAGCCCCAACAGTTGCAGGGCTCTCAGCCCTGGCTACGTAAGAGGCACAGTTGAGACTAGGAGCCCCATCAGCAGGAGACAGTATGATCTTACGGTGGAGATATTTTCAGTATTGCAACCCACGTGCAGACAGTAACTGGGACAGCAGCATTTTGAGCCTGGGCAGAGCAGCCATAGGCTGGCAGCAGGCTCCGGGGTCAGCCACACAGCTCTGCAGTTTTGACACTCTTGTGCCCCAGCCAGCCTCTCCACCACCCAACACCAGCACCTGGAGCTCAAGGCTGACATCCCACTTCCCTCCCAGAAGCCTGCTGCCAGCCCAGGGCTGCTTTGCCCTGGCTCAAAGTGCTGCTTTCTCAGGCACCCGTGTAGACACTGCACGCGGGAGCAGTATACTCCGGAACAGATTGCTTTGGAGTGTATCACATTGCATTAATTGTAACTGTAGATGCACAGAACATGTTTTACTTAGTCCTGTGGATTTATCTGTATAAACAGGACCTGAGAAACCTGGAACTTTGTAGTGGCACGGGAGATATAGTTTATGTTAATATACTGTCACAGCCAAATATGAGCTAATGGAAAGGTGATCACTGTGTTTTGCAGACAACAAGCCTCTCTGAGTCTTCACTACTGAACAACCCCGAGGTCTTTCTTTGTCTATGCTATGATCTCTGTACAGAGGAGTCACACACAAGAAATACAACAGGTGCCTTCCTGTAGAATGAGTAGCAACTATGCAATCTTTGAAAGCATCAAGATCTCCCCATTCATTGTACACAAAACCTATGTGTGTAACTCTGGCAATATGGAACACCCCCCCAGACCAGGAGCTCTAAAATGTGAAAGTTATGGCACTTAAATAGGGGCACCTTAGAGTTCATTTAGGATCTGGCCCTACATCACTGAAATAACCTCTATGAGTTATTAGTCCATAATCTATATGGGAAGCCTAACATGAAAAGGATATTTACATCCATTCATACTATGCTAGTGACAGAAGCATCTAGAAACAGGAGAGTGAAAAATCTACAATCTTAAATACCAACAATTGAAATATATTCCAGTGACACACAAATCTTTCAAGTTGAGGCTAAGGATAAAATCAAAAGTGTTCTTTTGAGAAAAGAATACAAATTCAGGCACAGCTGAAAAGCGAGATTAAACTGGTCATATCCTGTTCCTGTCTTGTCAGAGGATTTATGGATTGCTCCCTCTCCAAACATGCACTTGGATATTCCCTCAGCAGAGAGAAAATATTCCAGGGGAAAACAATAAAAAAGTTAATTGGTGCGAGGTTATGTATGTTCTACCTAACAATGGCCAGTTCAACACAATTGTCTTGAGAAAGGTGAGTGTTTCTCATCTGCTTAAATATGCATCTTTTTCCTGTACATAGCTGTATTAAATAGCATTAAATAGTCTCTGAACTTGCAACAAAGGGGCAAGTGTGGAGTCTTATGTTTTGTCTCAATTTAATTCAAAGAGTGTATTTTTCAGATCCAATCTGGAATCAGGCTTACTGTGCTGAATGATGGACTGAGGGCAGCAGTCCTAAAAAACTATCACTAACCTCCTTGGTCACTCAACAATCATCCTTCTCTGTGGACTAAGAACATTTAGTGGTGGAGACGCTTGTGTTTCCCAATGATCCTCAGTGCTACGTTGCCCAGACTCATGCTTCTGTCGAACTCACCCCTGGTAAACACAGGCCTGAGGGGAGGCTCCAGACAAACTACAGTCCTACCCCAAGTCCTCAAGAATGGAGCAGGAAGAAGATGTCAGGATCTCAACAGTTTTAAAGAGGGAAGAAGGCTGCAGCAAGATGGAGGTCTCCTATCATCTAGGGTTCTCCCTTGCCACTGGACCCAGATTTCCTCTCTGTCAAAATCATGTGGTTGCTGTTTCTACGCACTAGCTTCCTCATATTAAACGAAGACTTGTGCAGGCTTCTAGCACAGGAAACAACACCACACTCTCCTGCACCAATCTTCAAAAATCCTGTAGCAGTTAATCAGTGGTGAGAGAGATGTGACTAGTGTATCTGGCAGTTCCAGCCATGAATCTGCACACAGGTGGTGGTAACCTAATGGTCCTTCTGTACTTGGGCTGGCACATGTGCAATTTGACAGCTGCCACCATGACTGAACAGTCCTATTGAAGACTCTGACTCTTTCTCCAACTCCTTTGCTCACCCTACAAGGGGCTAGAAAAGGTGCCTTAACCCTAGGCTGTTTTATTTGTTCCTGGTTGGATAACCATATTCAACAGGATTGCTCTGTCTGTAGTCAAATGCATCAAAAGAAGACAATCATTTTTTTTTCCATCTGGAACATTTGCACCTTGATGGATAACCAATACAACAAATGACCAGAAAAAAAAACTGCTATTGTTTCCAGGGCACTAGTGAAACACAACAACACTGCAGATTCAACTGAGACAATGAGGGTCAATTGAGGGAAGATGGTAGAGGCTATACTTCCTTCTGGAAGGAGAAACCAGCCCAGGATGAATGTGTTCATGGCATGGGCTTTGCCATAAAAAAATTAGCTTGGCAGTCAGCTTATGGATCCCTGTGGGCATTAATGAATATTTTATGACCAGGGATCATGCTTTTCCCTGATAAAAAAATTGCAAATTCTCTGATAAAAACCCCAATATCTGTGATTAAAATTAAAGGCTCCCCACAGCCCTGCTTGTACCCCTCACTTGCCCCACCACAGCCCCACAGCCCTGCTCATGCCCCTTGCCCCCCACCCTCAGCTCCTGCCCCCCAGCCCTGCCAGGAGGGACCCCAGCTCCCAGGGCTATGGAACCAGTGAGCCAGGTCTGCAGTTCCCTATTCTCAACAGAAGGCAGAGGCTGCTGCAGCAGCAGGAGCACAGAGCCAGCTCCCCCACTGCTGCCTGCCTGCTGCAGACTCGGGCGAGAGTGAATCTGGTTCCTGGTGGCAGCACGCACTCCCAGGGGTCAGAAGGGGCCTGCACCCACCAGATTTGTGCAGGGGGTGGAGGCAGGGCAAGTGCACACTGTGTGCGGCTTCCCTGAACGGCTGATAGTGCCATGGACTCTGGGTCCACGTGATGCCAGCCAGTTATTCATACAGGAAGCTGGCTGGAAGCTGAGGCAGTGGGGAGGTGTTGGGGAAAGCCCCACATGGAGTGCCCAACTGGACATCAGTGCATGAACCCACAGCAGCACAGTATCAGCCCTTCAGGGAAGTTACACAGGAAAGCACAGCTGCCCTGGGTCCACGCACTGAGTCCACAAAGTCTCATCAGGCAAGGACAAAAGAGAGAAAGACCCTGGGCACTCCGGTACAGAACTCAGGTACAGACAGCCCAGTGGGCCCCATAAAATGGACTAACAGGAGTTAGTAGCAATGTTACAATTGACAATGAGGGTTGACACCCAAGGAAGGCACAGACCCAGACATTGCGAGGTAAGAGACTTCTATCAGATGACCAGAAGCTTAATGATTAAATAAGATCTGGTTGGCACATGGACAGGGTGTAAGAGGAAGAGCCCCAGGGACCAGTGACTCAAGACGCTCATGAGAACCAAATATCAACAGCAGAGGATCCTTCCCCCTTTTTTCCTTGAAAGATGAAGATGTAGTGGGCGAATCGGAGGGTGTGACTTATGAGTAAGGGTGAGAGGAGGTCAAGCTGTTTGGCCCTAAAATCTGGCACTCAGCAGATGGAAATGACCAATCTTGGTGACAAAGCTGAGCAAGATACAGCTGTCCACACTGTCACCAGCACACACACCCCAACTCTTGATGCTAATGATGAGGTCAAAGAACAATTCTATTCCAACCTTGACCGTGTTCCGACTACCATTCACAAGGGTGAAAAGATGATTCTCCTCAGTTACTTCAATGCCAGATTTAGACAAGGATCCTGGTTTTCTCTGATTTGAAAATAATCCCCAACTTTTGGTTTAAAAAAATAACCCCAAATCCACATTTTTCCATTATTAAAATAAAACACCACTGTCTATCTATCTATATATTGGTGGTGTTTCATTTTAAATCATGGAAAAATGTAGATTTGGGGTTATTTTTTTAAACCAAAAGTTGGGAATTTTTTTCAAATCAGAGAAAATCAGAATCTTTGGACATGAGCTGGAGCTCTGGAAGGAAGGAGTAGGGAAAGCCAACTTCAAAGCATCCTCTTCATGAGAAAATGCACGGAGCACAGTCTTGCCATCACAAACACCATCTTCAGACAGAGTGATGAATACAAGACTGTGACAGAGCCTAAGGCACTCTGCCATTTTAAGAGGGCAACTGCCCAAAGAGGGCCCTGGAGTACAGGCAGTGCACAAGTGCAACAGTGTTGCCACAGCAACCAGCTAATAAAATCAATTAGAACACACCTGCAAGCAGATGTATCAGCTCCTTAAAGCCAATGCTCAAAGGAGGAGCCAGAAAATCAAAAATTAGTGGTGGCAAGATAAACCCAAAGAGATCTGGCTCTATGCTGACAAACATGACATGCACAGATTTTTCCAGGCAATGAAAACCACTTACAGCCCAATTTTCCACAGTCCTACTCTCTTGTGATTCTAGGACAGGGGCAGGCAATTATTTTGGACAGAGGACCATTTACTGAGTTTTGGCAAGCCACCAAGGGCCACATGCTAGGCACCCAGGGGCAGAGAAATATTAATTTTATAAATTTTTTAGGGGCCCCACAGGCCACATAGAATGGCCTGGTGGGCCGCATCTGGCCCACGGGCTGCATTTTGCCCACCCCTGTTCTAGGATAGTTCAACACACCACAAAGACTGTCCAAACTAGATGGAAAGAGTACTTTGAAGTATCCCTGAACCTTGATTTGACAGTGACAGATTGAAGAATCATAGAATATTAGGGTTGGAAGAGAACCTCAGGAGGTCATCTAGTCCAAAACCCTACTCAAATGCAGGCCCATCCCCAACTATTTCATCTCAGATAAAGCTCTGTCTAGCCAAGAGCTAGACAAGCTTAAATTTCCAAGGATGAAGATTCTACCATCTCTCTGGTTAACCCATTCCAGCCCTTTGCTACCCTTCTAGTGAGAAAATTTTTCCTAATATCAAACTTGAGTTTGTTGTCTAACTTGAGTCTGTTGCTCCTCGGTCTGTCATCTGCCACCACTGAGAACAGTCTAGCTCCATCCTCTTTCAAACCCCACTTTGGGTAGTTGAAGGCTGCTACTAAATCTCTTCTCAGTCTCCTCTTCTCTAGACTAAATAAGCCCAGTTCCCTCAGTCTTTCCTCATAAGTCATGTCTCCCAGCACCCTCACCATTTTTTGTTGTCTTCCACTGGACCCTCTCCAATTTGTCCACATACTTTCTGTAGTTAGAGGACCAAAACTAGACACAGTACTTCATATGAGGCCTCACCAGTGCCAAATAGAGGAGAAGAATCACTTTCCTTGACCTGCTGGCAACACTTCTACCAGTGCAACCCAGGATGCCATTAGCCTTCTTGGCAACAAGGGCACACTGTTGGCTCATATTGAGCTTATTGTCCACTGTAATTCCCAGGTCCTTTTCTGCAGATGGGTCAGGTCCCGGCCCATATTGATGCATGGGATTATTCTGCCCCAAGTTAAGAAATGTTAGTTCTGTATGAGAACTATTGAGGTATTGCCCTCCTTTCTGCAGAAGGGAAAATCCTCTCCTGCATTCTCCTAAACTATTTTCTACCTCTTCCTGAGGAAGTCTTGCTGGAATCTCAGTGTGGCTTCAAACCACTCCATGCAACAATTGACATGATTACTGTTGCCTGCCTGATCTAAGAAAAGTGTCAGGAACAACAGCTGGACATGTATGTGGCATTTACTGATCTCACTAAGGCCTGTGATTCCCTCAATCACAAAACCTTACAGAAAGTACTGGATAGATTTGGATGTCCTGAAAAGTTCATCAAGTTCCTGAGGCTTTTCCATAACCAGATGACCGTTACCATCTTTTGTAATGGATCAGAGATAGATCCATATGTCATCCTAACTGTGATCAGGCAAGCCCATCATTGCCCTAACTCTGCACTCCATTTTTGATAGACATCCTGATTCTCATTAAGGACTGCCTTCCTTCCAGAACTGGCACTGAATACTGAACGGATTGAGGGCTTAACTATCTTGGACATTTTCACTTGAAGATCAAAGTATTTAAAACAAACATCCTAGATCTTCAATACACTGATGACTGTGCCATCCTTGTGCATACTGAGCAAATCCTCTAAACCACACTGGATTTCTTCACAAAAACCTACTAAACTTTGGGTTTCTCTCTCAACATTGGGAGGGCCAAAATGCTCCATTAGCCTGCCACAGGCCATCTTCATCTCAAGAGTCTGAAAAGGTATAACCAACAATGTCTCCAGAAAATCCTCCACATCAAATGGGAAGATCACCGAAAAAAACACAGCATCCTTGCTGACACTAACATTACAAGGACTGAGTTGGCGATCCTCAACACTAAATCCGCTGGACATTTTGTGTGCTCATGGCCAACTAGTGCCTCTTGAATCAGGAGGGGTATGTGCCCTGACTGACACCAGTTAGCAACCAGGGGGGGGGGGTCCCCTGGTGGCTGATCTGATTGACCGGGGCAGCCTATCCCACTGACCAGACGGCTGTCCCCCATGGCCGATCATGCTGACCAGGAATTGGGGGCGGGGAAGGGAGGCAGGTCCCTGCAGCCAATCGCACTCACCAAAAAGCGGCTGCACTGCTTCTGGAAGTCCCACGCCCACTTCCTGAAGCGGCACAGCCACTTTTGCTGGTGGCCCCACTCGCTAGCTGGCACTTGCAGGGGGCACCAGCACTCTCACCTGCCTGCCACCTAAACATGGCTTGGCAGGAGATGCACCAGTGCTCTCAGGGGGTGCACAAGCACTCCTGTGCACCCCCTCCCCCTACTGTGATTTCAAACTGGGAATCTGAATTCATAGTTTCACAGTTGGCAGGGTCAGAAGGGACCTGAGGAGATCATGTAGTCCAACCCCCTGCCATGGCAGGAAAGATTGCTGGGGTCAAACGACCCTGGCCAGATGTTTGTCCAGCCTTTTTTTAAAGACCCCCAGGGTAGGAGCCAGCATTATTTCTTTTGGAAGTTGGTTCCAGTTCCGAATTCCCAAGACAACTGGCTCTACTCACAGCTTAGTTATGAACTGAGACTTCTCAGTGACTACAGGAAATATTACAAGGATACATTGAAGACGTATCACAAGAAAATGTATGCCAACCTTAAGAACTGGGACGGTCTGACTGATAACCAACTCAAATGGCTCTGCAACCACAACCAAGTGGCAGCCCATTTAAAGGTAAAGCGTCTTGTTCTCTTCTCTGTGTTGAGAACACAGAGGAAGGAAAAACAGAGGAACTCCAGCCTGTAGGCTGCTCTCCCTTACAGAAAGACCTGCAAGTTCTGTGGACAGATCTGTGGTTCAAAGAAGTCATCTCAATACCCATCAATAAGCTGCAGCAGAGATCATCCTAAAATTGAGGGACTGATAACACAATCATCTTTCATAATGACTGCAGAATAAAACAAACAGTGTGTGAAGGACATATTTCACCTGGGCAAGAAAGGCCCTCAGGATGGTCAAACAGACATTTTGCTGCTGTCATGTACCCATTAAAATTAAGACATCATTCAAAATACACTTTTTTGATTGATCTATTGGGCAGATCTAAGATATGAAACAATTAGCAGCTATCAAAGAAATAATATTTAACAAGTAGGATGTTTAATAATTAAATAATAGTTCTGGTCCTTGCAGTGGCAGGACATTGTCAGTGCCATTGACCTGTTCTTTACCTACCTATGGCATGTTAAAGGGTGTTTTTGATGTTTTGGGATTTGTAATTGTGCGTAAGGGTTGGTCCTGAAGTTTTTAGGGACAGATTAGATAATCACTTGTCTAGGATGGCTTAGATACAGATGATCCTACCTCAAACAGGGACTGCAACTAGGAAGCCTGAGGTCCCTCCTACCCTACTTTTCCATGATTCTAAAAATAAATATATATTCTCAAAATACTATAACAAATTTCATACATAAAAGGTACATAGATCAAGCACCTGATTTGACTCCACCAACTCAAATCAGAATTTAAAAACATTTACAACTCCTGTAATTTCTGCCATAAAAATGATTCATAAAACTTAGCTGAGACTGACCTGGTGGTAGCATTCAGCATTTCTTTCAACACTGGCAAGTTCCTGTAGTTCTTGAGAAGGATCGGCACCAGGAGAAATAATGATCAAAATGGGCTCAATTTCCAATGTTTCTTTGTACAGACGTTTCAGATTCAGAGGGGGCGGAGATAACTCTTTAATTCCTAAAATTGAATAATGTTAAAAGAATGAAGTGGCAATGTCAGACAGAATTATCCTGGGAAGAAACATCATTCTACTTAAAGATAAAGCACTTATACATAGAGTTGTAACAAAACCTGAACACAATATCCACTTCAGTACACATCTGTTCCCTGGCCTACCTTCCTAGCTTTTATAATCCTTATGTCCTTCAGTGGGTTAACTGCCTTGTTTTTCCCTATTGACCTATTCCCTTCTATTCTGAACTGCTTTCTGTAGGTCCCTTCACAGCATCTAACAAAGTAGGCTGTTGCCCAAGAAAGCTTATTCCTCTCTAAGTCCTTAAGGTGCCACTATATCCTGCATTCTTGTACAAGTGACTAAAACCACAAGAGAGAAGGAATTTCAGGTATGCTCTTTACACCATTTCCTACTGGCTGATTTATACATGCCTCATTACTATGCAGATTGACTGTTGTGAGTTAAGCACTTTCTTTCCTTTGGCTGTAAGGGCCTTAGAGACCAAACTCGGTTTTATTAATTTCACTCCTAGAGCCAAGCATCGTAAAGTGATATCCAGTTCATTTATACAGATCTGGACCCATTTGCCCTCTATGCACCTAATCATGCAATTTTTGGCACTTAAACAGTTTGGAATTCTGTTTCTACCTGTAGTGAAATAGGATCGTTCTGTTCACATACTTGCCTAAAGTGATGGGGAAGGAAAAGAGAAAGATGGCCTTTCTCTTGTTTTAGCCCAATACCTTAATGGATGCTTGCTCAGAGAATGGGATACCATTTTTCAAAGCCACTGTCAACCATAGGGATTTTGAACCTGTGCCTGATACTTTCCCACGAAATGCTCTAACCACCAAGACAGTTCCTATGCATTCTCCAGAATGCTCTGCAGCATTCCTCTTGAAGCTGGCCAACTGCACCTTATGTGTAATATTCACTAAATAAAATGGAACAACAGCAGTAGAATGGTTTCTGCCCCATCAGGGCCAAGGGACCCCACCATTCCAGGGAAACATCCATCATATTAAACATCCTTCTTCCAGCTTCCTCTCCTCCTGTTGCTACTTACCATATGTACTCAAATCCAAGACAAGTTTTTTCTTTTCACCAATCAACATAAGGAAAAAAAAACCCTTTATCTTGGATTGGAGTACCAGGCCAGGGCATGTGGTGGTTCAAGTTCAGCTATGACTCAGTCAGCAGAAGAGGGGGCTGGCACCTGGAGAAGTGCAAGGAAGACCACACAGCCTCACTCCCCCAGCTATCTCACCCTCCCTTATCTTCCGCTGTGGCTCTGGTCCCTCCAGCCCTGATCTTACTGGGACTGGCTGGGAGCCTCTTCTCCCTAGCTAGGTTGGGCTGGGGCCAGCAGAGCTGCTGACTGGTCCAGAACTGGAGCAGAGATGCAGCAGAAGGTAAATGGAAGCATGGGGATTGGGTTCAGGTACAGGGGCACAGGCAGCATGAGTCAGGCACAGGGGGGCTAAGGTCAGGGGGTGAAGGGTCAGATATTTGCGTGGGGGACAAGAAGTCAGAAGGCAGGCTGCAGAGCAGGGAGTAGGCACAGACATGAGGAAAAGGGGCAGAGGGCAGGGAAGAGGCAGCAGGGCAGGGCAAGTATAGGGAGGGGCAGGTGGCAGGGAGATAGGCAGCCAGGGGCAGGCAATGTGGGGGAGACAAGTGGCAGAGAGAGATGGAAGAGTGGGCAGGCACAAGGGGCACTGGGTATGGGGAAGGGGAGGGACAGCCAAGGAGGGAAAGGGCAGGAGAGCAAGGGGTGTGGGTCCAGCCTCTTGCCCCACTGCCACTGTTTCTGCCACAGCATGGGAGGGCAGAGAAGAGGGGTGTCAAATTAAAGACAACCTTCCATTAATTTGGGCTTCTATACCTTCTATTCTATATCTATAAATACATTTATAATTTTCCATGTAGGGAATCTAATTACTGGGGGGAGGAGGTCATCTCAAATTCAAAGATGACTTGAACTTGGGGAAATATGGTAATTTCTTCTCTTTGTTGTCCAGAGAGCCAACTTCAATTGTATGAGGAAGACGTGTGCTGGGCAACTGTCAAGTTGCAGAGAGTCCAGTGGAGGGCTACAAAAATCGTTCAAGGGCTGGAGCACTTGTCTTATGAGAGGCTGACGGGGGATTTGATAGCAGTCTTTAAATACCTGAAGGGTAGGTAAGGATAGAGTTAGACTGTTCTCAAGTGGTGGCAGATGAGAGAACAAGGAGCAATTGTCTCAAGTTGTAGCAAGAGATGTTTAAGTTGGATATTAGGAAAAACTCTCTCACTAGGAGGGGGGTGAAGTACTGGAACGGGTTACCTAGAAAGGTGGTGGAATCTCTATCCTTGGAGGTTTTTAAGACCTGGCTCAACAAAAATCCTAGCTGGAATGATCTAGTTGGGGGTGGGCCTGCTTTGAGCAGGGGGTTGAACTCTTGAGGTCCCTTCCAACCCTAATTTTCTATGATTCTATGAATGCCAAATATTTTGCCTGACAGTTAAAGCACACTGCTGGGAAGCAGGAAACTTATATTCAATCCCTCTCTATATGACAGTGGCCTAGGACCCTGGTCTCTCTCTTCCTCAGTAAGGGTCTTAAGTAGTTGGACTAGGAAGTGGGAAGGTCTTCTTGCTCCCCACCTTGACCAATTAAACAAGCGCCACTGTCATCAAGATTTTGGTGACAGAACAGATAAATGTGGGTAAATGCTCTCCACTTTGCTCTAATGTCAGCCTTCACACTGCTTTTATATGTAAATCTGTCCAGCCTTCTGTCTTTGTGCAACCTCTTCCTTGGTCAACCCCTTTCTCAACCTCCTCATACACAGCCTCCTAGTAATAGCCTTTCGTAGGCTGTTTCCTTCTATTCTTAGATTGCATAAAGAGTATTTCAATTTCCTCTTTGTCACCATTTGCATCAATTCAGTTTTGACTCAAATCTAAGTGTGCACACATTTGTTTGATCTTTTTCAGAACAGGAAGCATTCAATATCCTTCTGTAGCACACCATCAGAAATGTTTCGGATTTCCCTCTAACTTCTTCATAAACATCCAACTTCTACAGCTGTATGTTGCTATCAACCATATCAATGCTTTTAATAGCCTTGCCTTTGTTTTGTTAGTAATATGCCAATTTGTATGCATCTCATTCATATTCCTTACCAGTATTGGTCTTGGTCTAGATACTGTTTTGCTTTATTTACGCATTTGCTGCTTCCTGTTAAAACTTCACTTAAATATGTAAAATGTCATAGTTTCATACTTGGTAAGGTTGGAAGGGACGTAAGCAGATCAAGTTCGACGCCCTGCCATGGACAGGAAAGGATGCTGGGGTCAAATGACCCTGGCTAGGTGGCTGTCTAGCCTACTTCTGAAGACCCCCAGAGCAGGGGCGAGCACCACTTCCCTTGCAACTTGGTTCCAGCTCGTAGCTGCCCTGACCATAAAGTAGTGCCTCCTGATGCCTAGCCTGAACCTACTTTCTGTCAACTTATGACCATAGTTCCTCATTACTCCTGGTAGTGCTTGGGGGAACAGGGACTCTCCCATTGCCTACTGGTTCTCCTTGGCAAGTTTATAGGTGGCCACCAGATCGCCTCTCAGCCTTCTCTTGTGGAGGCTGAACAGGTTCAGGTCCCATAGCCATTCCTCATAGGGCCTGCCCTGCTGCCCCCTGATCATGTGGGTGGCCCTCCTCTGGATCTTCTCAATGCTGTCCACATCCCTTCTGAAGTGTGGCACCCAGAACTGGACACAGTACTCCAACTGTGGCCTGACCAGTGTCATATAGAGGGGCAGGATCACCTCCTTGGACCCACTTGTGATGCATCTATGGATGCATGACAGGGTGTGGCTAGCCTTCCTGACTGTGTCCCTACATTGGCGGCCCATGTTAATCTTGAAACCAATAGTGACTCCAAGATCCTTTTCTGCCTCTGTGCTGACAAGAAGGGAGTTCCCCAGCTTGTAGGTATGCTGCTGGTTCTTCCTCCCCAAGTGCAACACCTTGTTCTTGTCAGTACTGAAACTCATCCTATTCTCATCTGCGCATCTCTGTAACCTGCCCAGATCCAGTTGTAGCCTGCCCCCTCTTCTAGCATGCTCACTTCTCCCCACATCTTAGTGTCATCTGTGACGTTGAACAAGGTGCTTTTCACCCCCTTGTCCAAGTCACCAATAAAGATATTGAACAGTGCAAGCCCGAGGACCAAGCCCTGAGGAATCCCACTTCCCACACCTCTCCAGGTCAAAAATGACCTATCCACCACCATGCTCCAGGTGCAACCCTCCAGCCAATTTGCGAACTGCAAATTTCAAACTGCTTCAAGGCATTATTCTCTATGTCAACTCTGACGCTTTCTCCAACTGTAGGTATCATTTTGGTCTTTAGAGTATTAACCACAAGGCCCTGTTTCTATCCTGCTATGACTAACATTTGCAGAAGGACTTTCAGTTCTTCCAAGGTAGTGGTAATCAAAAAAATGTCAGCTCCAAGTCACAAATTAATAAATCTTCAACCTCCAATTCTCAGACCATTGCACTTCTGCTAGTGCTTCCTGTACAAACCTCCTGTATTTCTAGTCCTATTTTTATCTGACATTTTCAGGCTTGCCCAGTTTTACAGTGTGCCTAGCAGATGCTATTCTCCCTAGACCAGGGGTTGACAACCTATGGCCTGCAGGCTAGATCTGTTCTGCAAAGGTCTGATCTGGCCAATGTTTTAAGAACAGTAGCCTCTGTTGGCTGTTGACACCAAATTAGCAACTCCAAATCCTTCCTCACTACCTTTCCCAGTAGTGACAGTGAGCAGCCCAAGTAAATCATAATTATTGGCCAAAGCAAACAATGAAAAGTCAGTCTGCACAGTCAGTCTGGAATAGAAGCTGGGAATGAGCTGCCTGCAAATAGCAGCTTTGTCACAAGGGGCAGCCCACCCTTGCCAAACCCTGCTCTAGGCTGCTACATGGCCACTCTACAGCCTACTGAACACTATAGAAATATGGGACAAGTGTAAATTAGCTGAATTTCAAACTGTGTGTAACTACCAAAACGTGCAATCTCTGGGTATGCATGTGCTTTTCAGGCACTTGAAAGGGTTATAAGATCTGACCCCAAGTGATTGCTATAACCTTGAAAAAGCATTTTGCAAAGAATTAAATTAAGTCCCTTACTCCCTTAAACTAATAACTTAATTTGGTTTGTCGTCTTACGGTTTCTCTAGCATCTAACACTATAAGTACCTGAAGCCACTTTTGAAAAACACTTAAGCATGGCGCTAAATTCCTCAACTTCAATGATTTGCATGCTGACCCAATTCAGCAAATAATTTAATCATGCCTACAGCTGTGTACACCAAAGTTTCATTAAACTTTGACATTTTGATAACTGAAGCTATGCTATACATTCCTATATAATGATTTGGGGGCAATTTATTAGACTAGACTAATTCTTAAAATACTTTGAACATGCAATTATTTCTAACAAATGTGAGAATGACATAGTGAATGTTATTCAAATCTGAAATCACTGCATCACCCTAGGTACTCAATTCTATTTTTTTTTTAAGTTTGTTTTCTATTGGCAGTATCATGAGACACTAACACTCAGACAGGGCTGCTATTCAATATATTAAAGAAATTATTCAATGAGCCCCTTGGCTTAAAAAATCCCCCAACAAACTGATAAGTGCTTCACTTCAGAAGAATGATCCTATTCCATTTTGGCAAACATAACTTCCTGATCTATTATGGACAAACCAGTGAGCTTTAAACCATAT
>JAGPOW010003316.1:174301095-174317856 GCA_030014935.1 Caiman crocodilus
TTCACTTATCTGCAGGAGCTATTCTCCAGGCTGCCTGGTGCCATGTGCATATACACGCACATGGCACCCCTTGTCTGACCACCCTCCTCCTGCTCTTTCCCAGTCCCCTGCAGGCTGGAACTCTTCCAGCCTGCAGAAGGCTCACAGGAAAACTGCAAAATCCATGTTTTTTTCTGCTAAAATGAGAAATCTGTATTTTACTCCAGTAAGGGGGAAAAGCCACATTTTACTGTTTTTCCATGGGAAACAGGAAACTTCAATCTCTGATTATCACATAGAATCATGCACAACATTGGAAGTAAGGGCCATACCTCAGGGCTCCCAACCTCCCAAGAGAATACCCACCTCACCAGGCTACAAAGTCAAAGGATCTCTTGCTTCCTTCTACTTCTAGTCCCAGGATTCTTTCATTTCTTTCCATGTAGTTGGCCAACTTCAAATAGTAATAGAGGGTACCTAACTCACAGCCTGATAGTTTGGACATTTTCCTGAGAAGCAGGAGATGCAATTTCAATCCTATTCATGCTGTATGGATCCTAGAAGCTATGTTTCTCACTTCTACTGCAAATGCTATAACTCAGTGGTCTACAACCTTTGGCCAGTGGTCTCCTACCAAAGTAGGAGATCACCTTTGGCATTTAAAAGCAACCCAAGATCTACCGGGCACCCCTCCACCCCCCACACAGCAGGTAAGTCTGGGGAGAGGGAAGGGGAGGCAGATCGAGGCAGAGGGAGAACAAACTATTTGCAGGTGTGCCTCCCCAGCAGGTAATTCCCACCCAGCTGTGACCCCACACAATTTACCACTGCTTCTGCCTCTGAAGCACTGCCCTTCACCACAGGAGCCTTGATCTAGCCCCCCCAGCCCGTCCCTGCCTCCCAGACTGACCTGCTGGGCTGGGGCACACATGTGCGAACACGTGGGCACTCAGCCCTGTACCCTAGCCTTGGATCAACTCCAGGACACACCGAGATCTACTGCAAGAAGCTTCAAGATCCACTGGTTGGTGACCACTGCTCTAACTCTAGACCAGTGATGCTTAATCAGGGTTTCTGATATCTCTTTAAGGGTGTTGCAGGGTGCTGGAGAATATTAGCCCTGTTAAGTGTACAAGCACTTACACATGGTAATACCTACAAATGATTCACAAAATAAACCCAAAAATCTTAGATAGGAATCCAGTGTGTAAAAACATGCTGACCTGCTATGGTCTGATTTCTTTGCAACAGAAGAATTGCTCTATTTTTTTTCTGTATTCAAAAGCATGCGAAATCTAAACACTGGCATTTCTGAGGGTTGCCTAGACTCTAAAAAGGTTGAGAATCACTGATCTAGACGAAGGGTGCTCAACACCTGACCTAGAGGCTGAATCTGACCCACAGCCCAGTGTCATCTGGCCCTCAGGGCTTCCCATGAGTCCAAATATTTAGTAGCAGGAAAGCAGAGACACTACTCCTTCACTGCCAAACTTCTAGACCCATGGAGAGTCCTGGGCCATGTATGGGATTGGATACCCAATCCCAGAATGTAGGGCCAGGCAGGGGAGTAGCACCAGGACCCTGGGGCTTAAATCCAGTGTGCAGGGATGGGAATTGGTAGTGCTGGGCCCCCAGGGACAAATCCCAGAAGGAGGGAGTGGTGAAAGTTCCCCAAGGACTAATCCTGGCAGGAGGAAGTGGTGACGGACCCCAGGGACTAATCCCAGCATGCATGAGTGAAAGGGGGAGTGGGGTGCAAGGCCCTTCGACCCCCATGCTGGGATCAGAGGGGGCAGCGCCAGGCTCCCAGGCCCAATCCCCATACACAGGAGTGGGAGGGGGCAGTGCTGGTAATCAGAACAGGAAGGTGCAGGACCGGGTCGAGGACCCAATCCTGGCAAATGGAGCTCAATATAGTCCATGGGGCCAAAAGGTTGAGCACCACTTATCTAGATTACTGGGAAAAAGGTAGGCTTTTCCTCCTTGCTTCCTACAACGTAGGTGTGTTACAAAGTGTGATGTGTTTTGCAATGACTCAGGCAAGGTCAGAGTAAGATTTGTATCTCAGAATCTACTTATACGACCTGCGATTTGCTACTCTGGGTTTTTACTTCCTTATTCCTCAATAAGTGAATGTCCTAATTCTTCCTACATGAACTGATACTCTAGGATAAGAAAAGAGGAGGTTGTTGGTCAAAATCAATGTTTGTATGATACTACCAAAGAAAACAAAAATTAAGGGATCAGAAAACAGCTAACTTATAATCTAGATACAATGGGCCACATGTCTTGGTTGGTGTGAATTGGTGCAGGTCCAGCTAAGTCAAGGAACAAGGTTTCATAGCATCTGTTTTTCAGCATCAATCCAGCAATGCTAATTTATGCCAGCAGCAAACTTGGCCCAATGTGCCTTTTTTTTTTTTTTTTTTAACTCTTCTGTGAAGGATCTGTGGGTAGTGATTTTAACATAAGGAAAATGTGAAAATACTATTTATAGTTGCAAACTATAAAAAAAAAGTTTTAATTGTTTGTTTTGGCCAATAATTATGATTTGCTTGATGCAAGGGGACCAAAAGAATTCAAGTATGGGTTAGTCTTGGCAAAATGCCTTTAAGAATGAGATCCAATGTGCTGATTAGCAAACACTCCTTTTATTTCTGGATATCATTCCTATTTTCTTGCCGAATATAAAGATGGAGCTAATTAATGTCAGACCTCTACATTTTTATTTCTCCTTCAGGCAGATTTTTAAAAAAGAAAAGAGAAATGAAAGCACATGTGGAGGGGGGAGAAAGGATGACTAATACGGAATGCAGTTGGAAGAGATTTTGGCTGTTCATATGGTTTCTGCTGACAAGAAGCATTTCAGCATAGCATGCAACAATAAAAAGATACAAGCAGCTCTTTAAATGTTAGCAAATATAATTTCTAGTCAGTTTAATTTGTCTGAAGATAAAATATTTGGAGTCGAAAATTTCTGCACTGAATTTTCCTCTTCCTCAAATAAACTGATTCGAATTTGTTTCCATCAAAAAAATATAACAACTGGGTAAAAAAAAAGAGAATAAAAGAAAAAATGTCCAGGCAAACTAGATTCTACATGTTTTCCTTGGAGATTATTATAGCTCTTTTAAAAGCTACCAGTTTCTCAGGTAGGAAGTCTAAGGAGCCATTCATCTCCATGATAGGCAGTCTATTCCAGGTACCTAGAGAAAGAAAATAGGGAGAGGAGCCAGAAAGAAGCAGCTCCTCCAAGCATAACCTACTAGTACTTGTAAAGAGCAGGTCAGAGAATATAAAAGGATCACAAAATTATGCAATCAATGCAAAACAAGTAACCATTTCATTGATACACATGAGAATGAAATCCTGACAGCAATTAAATAAAGAGCTTTGCCATACACTTTAAAGGGCCAAAATTTCACTTTCAGAGTATACAAGCACTCTTTATGGGACACCTCTGAGAAGCCAGAAATTTCCATTCTCAGGGATATTATATCCAAATCCAAACTAGTCCAAAAGTGGGATACAACAGATTTCACAGATTTCATAGATATTAGGGCTGGAAGAGACCTCAGAAGATCTTTGAGTCAGCCCCCTCCCCCAGGGGTAGGAAGTCAGCAGGGGTCATAGCATCCTAACCAGATAAACATCCAAATGTCTCTTGAAGGCGTTCAAAGTAGGTGCTTGAACCACTTTTGGTGGCAATCTACTCCAGACCTTGGGGGCTCGGACAGTTAAAAAGTTCTGCCTTATGTCCAGCCTGAAATGGTCATGGAGGAGTTTGTGACCATTCGATCTAATCATCCTTTGAGGCACTCTGGTGAACAGACATTCATTCCCCCAGATCCTGGTGACAGACATTCTCCTGATTCTAATAAACTTATAGTGAGTAATGTCCAGGTCTCTTCTGGAAAACGCTCTGCTCATTCTGAGGACAAGCTTTGTCTCATGCTTTCAACATATGTGCAATCAGGGCTCATGGACAGAGGTGATATCTTTTATTAGACCAACAAGATTTTTGGAAAAAAAAATTAATTGAAAGCTTTCAGGCACAAACACCCTTCATCAGACATCAGAGAAAAGACTGTAAAAGTTCTCCTGGGTAGAAATGAAAGTTCATATTTCATAGCATGAATGACATATGCCTCCAGAGGTTGGGGGGGCACAGTGACCACCTGCAGGTGGCAGTGGCAGCAGGGGTGTGGTAGTGGCAAGCGGGGACTGCCCACAGGAGGCTGCAGTGACAGCAGCGGCAAGGTTGGGCCGAGCAGGGACCGCCTTCAGGCAGCTGCAGCGGTGTCAGTGGCAGTGAGCAGAGAACAGCAAGCAGGGCCTACCTGCAGCTACCAGCAGCGAGCAACAGTCAATCTCAGGGGAGGGGCACGTGTCCCCCTGTGCCCCACCTACATGCTGCCTATGTTTCATAGGACTTCACGGAGAACTCAATAGATGGAAAAACCTTCTGGGCAGCAGTTCTTAGCCCTTAAAGAACTTCTTAAAGCATTTTTTTGCAAAAATCTTGTTAGTCTAATAAAAGAAATTAGCTCTGTCCACAAGACCTGATTGCTTTTCCTCTAGACCAATAAGACTACAATGTGGATACCTCCAAAATATGTAAATACGTTCACTTAGGAAACTGCACGTTCACCACTGTAAAGATACTTGTTGATTATTAATAAATTCTAACAGGGCAGGTTGATGTTCTGCCATTTAAAGCACTGGACTCATCTTCACCTCTGAAGCTTAATTTGATGGCACAAGTAATCTCCACAGGCAGATCAGAGAAAAAAAAGAGAGAGACAAACAGGAAGAACATTTCTAATAAAACTCAAGAGTCAGTGGGTGAAATTACAACATTCAGAATATAGAACCTGGAAGAAGTGGTGCATAGTGACAAAGAAATAGCAAAGAGGGGCCACATCCATGTTTTGAAACTCTCATGAGAAGAGCCCAAAAGGAGCCATGGTTTTTTGGTTTATTATGTGCTTTTATGGCCTTTGTTGGCATGGTTAACTCTGACAGTCTCCAAATGAGATTCTTCTAGTTTATGTGACAGAATATTAATAAATATCCAGCATTTCACATTTTGACCACAATAAATGCTAAGAATTTTAATTATAGTTTGCTAAAAGGAATATTGTGTCTTAGCCAGCTACTAAGAGCTCAAAACACTTTGGAGTTGTTTTAATTAAACTGCTTTGCATACTAAAGAGCATAAAGTCAAATGTTTACTTTGCAAAGGCATATTTGTATAAACAAAGTTAATGTGAAATTGTGTGCACAAATGCAAAGTTCAGTGGGTACAGATACATTTTTGTAGGTACTGCTATTATACCTTCCTTTCAAACTCTGGCCGCTGAATTCTGAAGAGGGCTCGATATCAGTTAGCAAGAAGAAAAATTCTTAGAATAGCTTTGGAAGCTGTAGTAAGAGTACCACCAGACTGAAGAAAAGAAAGAATACTTGTTGCTACTAGGTGTTGTAGGGCTTTGCCCCCTTCTTGACTGGTGCCTTTCTCCCCAGCGACATCAGGTTGAGATCTGGATTCAGCACTACCGATGTGGTTTGGTTGCTGCTCCTACTCACCTGCCAAACTAGATGTTTTATTTTTTTCTTGGGAGACTGTTCCCAATAGGTGGCCCGTGAGATCTCATACCTAGGTTCCTTCATGGGGTTCCAACCTTCTTTTTACCCCACCCTTACCACATCCATGGCCAAGGCAGACTCTGCTCTTCATAGGCCCTACTCTTAGATGAGCCCATCTCATCTACGCCACCCACCTCCAAGGGTCAGTAACCTTCTTTCTGGCCATCAGTCTTCCAAAGGCTGTTTTTCACCTGTGGACTGTGGCCTTGAAAACTAAACATACCCCAGTCTTGGGTTAACCATAACTTAGGAATACAAATGAACATAAGAGGTCAGCATCTACTGATGGGTCCCTGGATTCTTGCCTCCCAGGCCCTTTAACCCACTTGCGACTTCTCAGCTCCCTTCTGCCTAATAGGGGTCCGGGAGGGGCAGCAGCCCCCTGCTGGGCCTCGGCTAGCTCTCTCAGCAGAGCTTCCTTTTGGTTCCTGCACCTTCTCACCTTGGCCCCGTCTGACCTGCAGAGCTATCTGGGTCCCACCAGCCGGTGTTGCCCATCTCTCCATCCTCGTGCTCCGTGGTTCACGCAGCTTGTCTCACTGGGAAGGCTCTTGGTTGAGTTGGAGTCTCTCCTGCACTGAGCTCTGTGGCACTTCATGACTCCCTACCTGCAGCGGCACTCAGGAATGTTGGAGGCCTCTCAGTGTTGCTCTTTGCCACGTTTCCTGGGTCTCCTTGCAGGTCCAGCTACTCATGCGGGCATCCTGGCAGGCCGCTTCTCCCTGGCGGTGCTCCCCAGTATCCATCTGCACGTGGGACTTGGTTTCCCCAGCTCTCCAGCTGGCATCTCTCCATCAGCACTCAGCTCTTCCCTTCTGTTCCGGAGGCTTGTACTCCCTGGCCTCTCCTTGCCAGAGCTCAGCTCTTCCCTTCTGCTCCCAGGGCTTGTATTCCCCAGGTCTCCTGCTGGCGTCTCCCCATCAATGCTCAGTTCTCTCACTCCTGTCTCCCCAGCCAAGTCTTCAGCTGCCTTTTGATCAGCCTTCTCCCCTCTCTGGCCACGTCCCCTTCCCTCACTGATTTGCAGGCTCAGGCAGCTCTGAAACTATCGTACCTGCTCTCCCCATCCTGGTGTCTCTCCCCAGCTGTTGCTCTTTGCTGTACCTGAGGTGAGTATCGGAGCATGTCGGGGTGGAGGCATGGGGCAAGTTACAGGGGGCTTTTTCCTCCCCTCTCACAATACTGTTAAATTTAGGACTGGCATAAGGAATTAAGTAACTCTCTACAAGGGAAATTTAGGTTGGATATTAAGAACCTTCTGGCTGCATCCAGATATATGGTATGCGGTAGGTAGTTCTGCAGACATGTCTGTGGTGCCACATACTACGTGTTCAACTGTTCTCCGCACTGCAAAGCAGCAGTGCAGGGGAGGGGGTTGATCCTTGAATATCGAGGGGTTAAAAAAATCCACACAAAAGAAAAGCTGAGTGGTGCACATGGGGACAGTGTAAGCCTCTCATAACAAGAGCCTGGTCAGCCAGAGATGCACTGCAACTGCCAACCAGGCTTCCAGCAGCAGGATCACCACTACTACAGTACCAGGAGGCTCCCAAGACCCCAGGTAAGGCTGCTGGAGCCAGCCCTACCCCACCAGCAGTAGCCTGCTGTGCACCAGAGATTGCATGGCACGTGCGTTCCCTGGGGACAACTAGCAGGGGCACAAGGTGCACCACTGCCAGTTGTTCCTGGGGAACCAAAGGTCCATGGTTGTCTGGACGTGGCCTCTCACTTTGAAGGTGGTTAGGCATTGGAACAGGCTATTGATAGAGGTTGTGGAATCTCCATTCTTGGAAGTTTAAAAGCAAGTTAGACATCCACTTGACTGGGATGGTTTAACGCAAGGATAAACCTGCCTTAAGCAGTGGGCTGGACTAAATGATTTCCTGAGTTCCTTTCTAAGCCCATTTTTCTACAATTCTACTAAAAGCGACATTATACATACACAAAAAAAAAAGAATGGATCGTTTTTTTGTTTTACAAGACAGAGTGACAATACCTACTAATTATGCCAATATTTTTTTACAGCAAGTTTGGCAACCATTGATCCTTCCAGATCATGGTGCATGCAAGAGAAGCCACCCAGACCTTTGATGCACATGCCTAGGCAAAAGATTTTTTGGGAGAGTAATGGAAGGTCTGAGCAGCTTCTATCTCCCCTTTAGGGTACTGAGACAGAATCCAAAGGCCAGACTGGATCCAGATGTTTGGTACCTCCATGGATGTATTTGTATAAGTGTGAAGGAATTGAACCCAGGGCTTCTATGTGACAGGCAAGGATTCTACCACTGAAGCACAGGAGATTCCTTTACCACAAGTATAATAACAACAAATCTGCACACCAAAAGTGTTTATTATTATTTTTAAAAAATATGTTGCATTTATTTCTTTGTCTGGTTGACTTCTAGCATATTTCTTTACAAAGACCTATCTGCAATTTGGAATCATTTTAAATTCAATTATTTTCAGATGGCTGATAACTGATTTTTAGAGCTAGGTAAACCCAGTTAGTTAAAATGAACAATATATCACTTGCTTATAATCTAATACTGTTGCAGGATAAAATAGCATATTCATCTAAATTGGCAAGAACAGATGGTTTTTCAAACTGATCTAGAAGGAATAATGAAACACACAGTTTAAGTATGACTTGGCTACTGGAATGACATTTCAAACTGCATACCTCAAATCCATTAAAAATGCTGACCTGTGATAATGGTGGCACCTATTAATAATTATGGCCTTTTATACAGGTTTGTCCACTTCTCCCAAAACCACCTTTTTAATGCTACCCTTTGCATGTGGAACATCTTTCCTGGATCGGTTTGACTAGCCACTGTCTTGTCCTCTTTCAAACCCCTCCACAAGACTCATCCCTACTACAGTACTCATATAGTTAGAGACCTAACTAATTTGTGAGGCCTGCCCCCTGATTGCACAGGCAGACTGTGGGCCCAGACAGCCATTTGATGGGTGGAGTACAGCAGGCCCCACCATGCCTCTGATTGACTGAGGGGCCCCTCACCACTGATTGGATGCAAGGACTGCCTGTCATGTGGCCCTGCCCCTCATAGCTGACTGGATGCAAGGGATGTCTGCCATGCAGGCCCACCCCTCACCAATAACTGGAGTGATGTGTCACGGCCTGCATGCCATGTGGCCCCGTACCTCTGCGGGGTCACAGAGGGGTGGGGGTAGCAGTCATCTTGCTAGCAGCCCTTTGAGCAGGCAGTCCCGGCACCCCTGCTTCCCCCTCAGCAGCACTCAGTAATTTTTTTTTTTCCCTGCAGATTTTATAGGTTTTGCAGGCATTGCCCAGATTTTGTGGAATCTGTGAAATCTGCAAAATCTCAAGTTCAATAGATCCCTACTTATAGTAAATGGCTATGGAAGTAGCCTGTGGAAGATCCACTTATTGCTTTTTACCACTTATCTTATTAATGAAAACTTTAAAAATTGTAAATGATAATACAACACTTAAAATAACATGCAAATATATGTCACAACTGCTATCACCCTTCCGTCATCATTGTGTTTTAGAAGACATAGTATATCTTGACTCTAACTTGAGCATAGCTTACTTTTACAATTGTACAATGTCTAGCAGAATAACACACTCAATAACCTGCTTATGTATATACATCTTAGCTGTTAAACTCCTAAAGCAAGTCATCAGTGTGTAGTGCTGCAAAACTATGAATTGATGAGTTTGATATGCCCGTACATCATAAATAAGAATTATGAAAAGTCCAGGAGTCACAGAAATGGGGTGGAAGAGAATAAAAAGATAATAACAATAAGACCTACTTGAAACTATTTAATAGTTTCTGAAGGTTTCAAATCACGAATTTTTAAACATGTACTTATTCATTCTAAATTATATACATATATAATGGTTTTGACTTATAAATAACAATAGATAAAAATAATGTATTTCAGTTTCACAAAAGGTTGTGAAAATATTAAATGCTTTTTAAAATCCCTCAATACTAAAAAAACAATAGCTTTTACAATTAAAGATATCCTCTTTATCACACACAATAAATTAAAATTAGAATTGAAACACTGAAGAATTAAACCTACAAAAAAACAGCTACCCTTGCATCCAAATCACCCGAAAAGATGTTGCAATGGTAAATGTGGCAGTGCACCTTTGGTGCCTGCCACTTTAAGGGCAGGAGCCGGCAGCTGCCAGGTGCCTGATGAGGGCAGCCGTTTTCAAACATAGGCCAGAGAGGCAGCACTCTGTGTTGAGCAGCCAAGGAGGCAACATTGGGCTGAACTGTTCCTAGAACACCTTGGAGGTAAGGGTGAAGCTATGGGGATAGAGGAGGCCTCAGTGGTCCTGGACATGACCTGAAACCATACTGTTGGGATAGGGAGGCCCGGTGGGACTGCCAGTGGCATGGCAGCCCCACTTAAATACCACACCCTGAGACAGCAAGGGTGTTGCTGGGCCCACCCAGAGCAGGGTGCATCTTCATGACCTGAATTTGGGTTTGAGATGGGCTGAAGGGACAGTGAAGTTGGTCCTCCATTTGGTGAACTGGCTGGTACTATCCAGGTGAGGGTCATGGGAGAAGCCCAAGAAACTGCATGTTGCCAGCCAAGGTGTGAATCAGATAAGCCTTATGGCCAGAAGGGTCACTCCAAGAGACAGCAGGGCAGAGTGGAGGGGGAACTATATGGTATGATGACCAAGAGACCTGTGATTGGGTGGGGGGCAGCGGGGGCGGTGCGTGAGAGAGGCCTGGTGGAGGACAAGGTTTGGTCCGGCTTGTGGCCAGGAGTATGATAACATCTTGGATACCATCTCTGAGGCATGGCCATGGTGTAGGGGAGGTACAGAGCCAGGAATAGAACCCCCTGGCATCGGGGCATAGAATGAGCAGCCTCCTGCATTTACCACCAGTTAATTGTAATAGCAAGGTTGTGGCAGGAGAGACTAGGTGGACTGTACTACATAGACAGGTGGGTGGGCTGACTGGAGACTTGGCCCTGAGCTTTCCCGTTGCACCGTAAAGAGGGACCAATTAAAATAATTTGCCAAGTTATTATTATTCAGAGTTATTATTTTTCAGAGTACGGAACAGAATAAATGTGGGGGGATTTATTAGCATTTGGTAAAAAATAATTTTACTAGAAAGAAACAAATGTAATTCCAAATATACCCCTAAATTGTAGTAACTAAGACACTGATAAAAACTGTAGAACAAGAAGTAAACAGTAAGATAAAAATAGTTTATACTCTTGTGAACGGGTGGGTAGGGAATGGTCTCCAACAAATAAGAGGAAAAAATACTAAAAATCAAACTTACCTAGGGTTCTACATGCAAAAAGAGCCATTGCGCTCTGAAGTCGGTCTGGTCTGACAGCCTGGACCACCAGGACCTTAAAATCAAGTATATTTAGGAGGATTTGAGGACATTAGAAGACCCATTACATTGTAAAAAATATATATAAGAAAAGTAGCCTTTAAAAAAAAGCGATTCTTCTAAAAAGAACTGTATTTAAATTTTCTCTTTAGAACAGGCTTATCTGTTTTCTTGTACATTCATTAAAAATTATTCAGTTTTCAAGATAACCAGATAATATAATGGTTCCTTTTTTTTTTGTATATCCTGATGTAGAGAAGCAACAGAAGGTTTATACCTTACCTAAGCTCTACCCATAAAGCTGGTATCCTACCTATAGTAGAAAAACAGATATGATTTGGATAGTGCAACCAAAAATTATACTTTCTTTTGCTAATCTGCACCTCAGCTGCATACAATATAAACATCCTTCTGTCCATTTTTTTGGAGAACAGAACAATTTCTATGTATATATCACGATAAACTAATCAAGGTCATATATTTATAATATTATCACTTTCATCTGGAATTAATGGAGTACAACTGAATCATTGAGTATATATTTCAGTATGTTTACATGCAAAGTACCTCAGCTGACATTTATTTTGTGACTGTAGTATTAACAGCTCTGTTTAAGTGCTATGATTACACTAAAATTAACATAAACTAATCAATTTTAAAAGCATCTGCTTGGTTAAAGATGTAAAAGCTCTGTAACCTCTTTGGCTAGGGACAGACAGTCAAAAAGCCCAAGGCTGAATTTATTAAATCTTTGCAGGTTTCAGTAAACCGGTTAGACTGAACCAATAAGAAAGTGAACTCACGTTTGCTTTTTAAAAGTGAAAGGGAGTCAGACCCTGCAATGGCCTGCTGGCCAGTGGGAAGATGGGTGATTCCCCAGCCATGCCCCCTCTTTAGCCTCCAATCAGCTGAGGAGGGGGCAAACCTACCACCAAACCTCCAGCTGGGGTCTCCCTAGCTCTGGGGAAGGGGGAGGAGGAAAGCCCTCAGTGGGGTGTTTTTCCCTCTCTCTCCGTGCCCAGAGCTGATCCCCCCCTGGCCATGCCCCTTCCTCTGTCCAGGGAAGCTGAGGAGCAGGCCTGGGGGGAGACCCAGCCCAGCCCCCCTGGTCTGCCAGCCAAGGAGGAAGCATGGCCAGGTGATTGGCCCAGCTCTCGGATGCTAGGAAGCCTACAGTGAGGGCTTTACTCCCCTGCCTGAGCCAGGAGGAGTTGGTCCATTCACTGGGTGGCCCCCTCTGCTCAGCTAGCAAGCCAGTTGAAGAGGGAGTGGGGGGACAGCCCCCCCCCCATACCTGGCTTTGAGTTTTCAGCCAGGCTGTGCCTGGCACAAGGGATGGGAAGCCCCTAATGGGGGCCATTTTCCTCCCCACTCCCTCCTCAGCTGGCCGGGGAGGGGGCATGACGTGGTGATCACCCTGGCTCCTGGCTCAGGTGGGACTGCAGGCTTCCCTGCAGCTGGGAGAAGGACCAATCATCCAATGATATTTGTTCTCCAGCTGGCACACTGGCTGAGAAGGGAGTGGGAAGGAAAAATGGCAACTTCCTCCCACTCCCTCTCCTACCCTCATTCCAACCCCTGCTGCCGTCCCTGGAGCCACCAAGTGAGCATGGCCCTTGATGCCCCCATTTCAGGGAAACCAGCTCAGGAGATCAGAGCACCGGCTTCCCAGTGCCTCCTGGAGAGAGCTGCAGCCTGGGACATCATCCCCACCAAGGAGGTTTGTGTGTAATTTCTGACCCTAGCTTTTATCTAGAGCCGTTATTTCTCAACTAGGCTGCCATAGTGGTATGCTGTGAGATCTTTAAAGGTGGTACAGTATTACATGATAGGTTTCCAAACATGTACATATGATTCACAAGATTAAACCAGAGATTTCAACTAGGAATCCACAGTTTCAAGGGCTAGGGACAGAAGTTACACATAAACCAATCTTAAGTGATCAAAAACTGGTTTAAACCTGTAACAGAACATAAGTTCAGTGATAAACATCAGTTTCAAAATGGCCAAAACTAATTTTAGATAAACCTGGTTGAATGCAATATCAGATTAAACTGATTTGGGTCAAACTGGTTTATTCAACTTCTATTTCATATCACTTCCTGGTTTAAAGTTAAACTGGAGTCCTCCAGCATCCCACCAAGCTTTTCAGCCCTGGACTAGGCTGTGCTGTCTGCTCCAGACAACAGGGCTGTCCCCACCCTTGCTGTCTAACCACAGCAGGGGCAGGCACGTGGCCAGACGCAGGCCTGGCATACCCCTCCCCCCCCCCCGAGTCAAAGGGAACAGGGAGGTGGTTTACTCCCCAACCACCAGGGGACTGCACCCAGGGTCTGCCTAGCCAGGGTGTAGCAGCTCCTGTCAGGCATTCCCCCATCACTGCTTATGCCATGGCAGGGGGGGAGGGGTCATAGCCAAAGCTGGCCAGCATGGCCCTGCCATCCTTCTGCCTGGCCCACAGTGGGGCTGGGACTGTGTTGGGCTGGCCTGCAGGTGCTGCTGAGGGCACACACAGGGGGCCAGCCCAGGCTGGGCCACAGAAGTCAGACCCTTCCCAGCAAGCTATGTGGCCAAATTTTTCCTGGCTCCCCATGCTCAGGCTGGGTGGGGCTGTCATGAAGCTGAAGCCAGCTGGGAAAGGCCCAGCAGGGCTGGCCTGGGCAGGGCCTTTTCCAGCCAGCTGCAGCTCTGTGATTGTCAGGCATTGTGGTGACTCGTCAGGCAGTGGGCTTCCTGCCTAGGCTGGAATGGAGGTGTCAGCAATCCCAGAGCCCAGTAGCCACCTGCTGCAGCCACCACCATGCCCCCTGTCCTATGAAGCACCTGGCAACTTCAGCTGCTCCACAAGCTGCATACTGGCAGGGCTGTTCTGCCTCCTTAGCCTCCAGCTGCAGCTCCGCCCTCTGCCGCTCCCGCCCCACCTCTGCCTTCACCCCTGCCCTGTCGCACTGGTTTGGGTGGGTGGGCAAGAAGTTTGAGCCTGGCAGCTTCTGACCAGTGCATGGGGCTCTTCCTCCACCTCGTGGATACCTTCCACCTGCTCCGCCCACCCAGAGCGATGAGCTTTGTATTGCAAGAAGTTTCAGTTATTCTTTCTAATTCTATTCTGTTGTCCAATATACAGCAGCATCTAGTAATAGCACACAAGAACTCGTGAGAATTAAAAGCCGTATCATCTATTTGCACATGGTAATCACAGCTTGCCTATTTCAAGGCACACAACATATGTTGATTTCTCTTTACTGGAATGAATTGTCTTGGTATTTTGTACCTTTCTCAGAATATGAAAGGAAAGGCTCATGGCAGACTCCCCTAGACAAGGACAAGGGATGAAGTCAATGGATGAACTTATTGCAAAATCAAAAAAACCCCCGAAATCTGAGAGTTTTAGATCCTGTTTTTTGGGTGGCTGGTCTCCTTCGTGAAATGCACAGCACTGAGCTAAAAAACTAAGATCTTCATACAAGTGCCTAGATTTAGGAATTTATTCGCTTTTCTCAAGAAGATATAGATAGAACAGGCTTCATAAAAGCCACGATGCAGAAGTGGTAGCTGCCTGGAGTGAAGGACCAGGCTGATTCTTAAATCCCATCCTTCTCCATGCCTTGAGGGCCTTACACAGATCTGGAGGGAAGTGCTTCTTTCAACCCAAAATTATCATAAACAGAACATTGCTTTCCAGGGAATATTACCAAAACCTGAGGCCACCACTAGCTGAGCAGAAGTTTTCAGAATTGCAAATCTACATGTCGGCAACTAAATTCCATGAAATCCTAACCTGGACACTGAAGTCCCAAATTTGTATCTGTACCTTAGGCAGCAGGACCCTTTTTGGTGTCCTTCCACCAAGTGGAATCCTCAAGCCTGAGAGAAATGTCTAAGCTCCCTATACAAAAGCACAGGAAAAGTTAATATCAGAATAAGCAAGCTGAGCAAAGTGCTGTCTAAACTAGCAAGCAGGAAACACTGAAGAGCAGAGTAGAGCAGTTAGGCACATAATTCTAGGCCAGGCTGAAGCACTTATTTCCATTTGGGAATCTCAGCTGTGAGTCCTCTCCTAGACCTAGAAACTACTAGATATAGATATAAACCAATCCCAGAATATCTAATAACAGACTGATTAGAACATTATTTGAGAGTTAATAGGCCTGTTTCAAAATATCTATTCTGCACAACTTGAAGCAGCAACTTGAACTCAACTCTTCCACAGCCCAGGAGACTGCCCTAATCACTGGGCATTTAGATATTCTAGGGCTCACTTCTCCTGTTGGAACTGTATAAATAATTAAATATTAATTAAATAGTGATTTAATATGACTATTTTATATCCCAGTTGAGTGGCTTAACCACTGGGCTTTAAAATTAATCTAGCTTTCTCTCTTTGGCCTGATTAATATTTAATTGTTGAGAACAGAACAGATTCAGTAGAATCAATTTCAAGAGCATGACACCAGGAATACCTTCTAGCAGACTGGTAGTTACGGCACTTTCCTTGGATATGGGAGACTTCACATAAAGTAAGATCCACAGAATTAGGCATGAAGGAGGGCTCTAACTAGAATGAAAAGTGGTTTTGTGTACACACATCAGCAGAAATTAAGGTACATAGGGGACCTTTCTAAACAGTGGTAGACAACTAGGCACCCCCTACTTTTTTGTGTGGATCAAGTTCTTTGTTTCTTCATGTGTGGCTGTTTAACATTTCCTACAAAGCTTCCCCGATTCTTTACCTGTATATCATCTACTACAATGCCTCCCTGACCCTGATTCCTGGACGCTATCACAATATAAACAACTGGTATCACAATACAGATATATTAGTGAAGAGTGACAACCAGGTAAGTAGGTTTGTGCAACAGAAGCCCAATATGATTCACTGCATATGAGGGTTACGGCTGCTTATGCTCTCCAGAATGGCTATGTAGGCTGTACACAAGCCTGTGCAGCAAAAGCCATGGGTACGCTATTGCCAAACTTGGCCAGAGACCTAAGCCGAAGCTGCAGAAAACATAACTAAAGCAGAAGGTCTCAAAAGCCTGTGAATAGAAAGCCAACAGGGCATGAAGGTGGGGGGTATGACTGAATAATGACGGAGGGGTACTTGCATGTTCCACTTTGCATGCAAGCAAGTTGGGCCCCTTTCTTGATGCATTGCCATGGCAGGCTAGTGTCTGATCACACCCTGCCCCTGCTCCTGCTAGAGAACAGAGGGGAGGGGCCAGCCCAGCTCACTGGAGCAGAGAACAGAGCTCTGCCCAGCCCAGAAAGCATACTGGGATGCTGGGGGAATCCTTTTTAATTTAAATCAGTAAGGGATCTGGAACAGACATTGCATAAACCAGTTTGAGCCAAATTTCAATCTGATACTACATTCAGCCAGGTTTATCTCAAACCGGTTTCAGCCATTTTCAAACTGGGTTATGTGCACCGAACATCTGTTCTGGTATAGGTTTAAACCAGTTTCTGATCACTTAAACCAAACAGGGAGCCGGCTAGAGGGCAGGAGGGGCCGAGGAGCACCCTCGGAGGAAGCTCCAAGGAGTGTTTTTTTTTCTGCTTGGCCGGGCGGGTTGCTGGGCTAGAGCCCCGCACTCCCGCCTCCCCTACTCGGGAGTTTCAGTGACCAGGCTGCTGGCAGGCACTTCCAGGTAGCCAGGACTGCTGATTGGCAGCTGAAGCACCGCGGGAGTTTTCAAACCAACTGTAATCAACTGCAATTAACAAGCTAGGGCGGAGTCACTGCTTGGCAGTTGGGAGCAGA
>JAGPOW010003316.1:174321962-174351191 GCA_030014935.1 Caiman crocodilus
GTATTGTTAGACCCATTTTGCAGAGGAGGAAACTGAGGAACAGTTCAACTGATGACTTGCCCAGGACCACAACTGTGATAAACTGATAGTGCAGTGTTTAGATTCTAATTCTCTTATCTTCCAGCCCCATGTTCTATTTCCTGTAGCAAATTACTTTCACAGTATAGATGCAAATACTATACAATCCCATAAAACTGTTTCATTGTGTGTAAAAAGGAACAGTTTTCACATTACAAATTCATCCTTAATTAACTTCTCTTTCCTTTCATTGCTTCCTTGTAACCTTAATGTTGTATTAATATAGGTATTTTTGTGTGTATCCAACTAATTTAGTGACACTGTTGTTCAATAGGCTGAAAAGTACTGGGAGAAGGAACCAGTCATTAGGTTATTATCACCTATTAGCAAATTAAACCTACAAATTCTGACAAATAGCCATTTTTGTTACAACAGATGCTCACTTCCAGCGTTACAGTACATGAAAATCCCATAAATGCAATGTAATCGGCATATTTTATATGGTAAAATCCCCAAACTTTAAATTAGATGAACCAGTCAAGCTCCCACTTGAAGGGAAGATTACCATTGATAGTTTAACCTGGAAGAAAAACTGAGTTTCAGAAGTGAGACTAGAAGTATTTTCAAATAATGTAGCATTTAAATGTTACCTGTTGAAATAGAGAAATTTGCTTTGAAATACAAGTTGGGAAATCTTGTTCACATACAGAGCTCTGAGAGAAAGTTCGCCACAGATCTGCATCTTCAAAGCTGAGTGTTTGATACAGTGCTGGAAATGAGATCTGCAAGGCCAACAGTGAGCATGTAAGGGTAAAATATGACTTCTAAGAACACATATTATAATTTTAAAAGTTTGCAAATGTATCTATGGAAACAGTCCTGAAGCTTATGCATGAACCATGTGCTTTCTCTCCTAAGAGACAGAAAATCAACATTGGAGATATATGTTGAATGTATACCTCTTTATCCATGTGTTCCCTTTTCCTACTCCTGGCATTGCATATACAGCCATTTTTCTCTGTATTTTTTTATTCATTGTCCTTCAAGTGCCCATTTCTTTTTTGTTTCTGCATCTTGTTATTTTCTTCACCCATGACTGAGGGTTCCCTCTCTTTTCCTCTTTGTGGCTACTGCTTTCTATCCTGGTTCAGTGGTAATGTATAGGGGGTGCACGTGAAGTTCCTGAGAGTGCCAGTGAACCCCGTCAGGCCGCACTCCCTGTTTAGCTGGCAGGCAGAGGGGCAGACAGGAGCACCAGTGCTCCCCCTGTGAATGCCAGCTGGGGCTGCCAGCAAAAGCAGCCATGCTGCTTCCAGAAGTGGCTGTGGGACTTCCAGAAGTGGCGTGACCACATTTTGGTGAGTGAGATCAGGCGCTGGGAGGTCCCCCACCTCCGTCACTGACTGGTGACAAGTGGAGCACATGCCAGTCACTCATCCCCTAGTTGCTTTCTTTCTCCCACTGAAGAGAAGATGATGAAAAATAAGCAATATTGAAGTATGGCTACACTACAACAGAGCTTTGATGGTTCTTAATCTCCCTCCCTTGCCTGTGATCACTCAGCTTTCCTTTCTTACTGGTACTCAATAAACAAAATTTTAAGTAGACTTTTGTACCTACTTACAATATAAGAATATAGAATATAAAATATATAAAACATACATTATATTAAGTCAAAGCCAAAAAGTTCATAATTTACTATATACAGGTTTCCTTCGATTCGTGCGATACATGCTTTCCCAGAAAACTGTGCATAAATCGAACTCGCATAAAGGGTACCCAGTATATAACGTAAGAAACAGGGATGCATTCCCACTTTGGTGAAGGAGGGAGGAAGTAAGGCTGGGACTAGGGAAAAGGCAGAGGAAGGGATGCGGCGCAGTCCCTCAACCACTCCTGGGGCTGCAGCAAGGAGCAAAGTGGAGGGAATGGTAAGTGGGTGCAGGGCACAGGGGGGTAGGGCATGGCTCTTGCTGCTACGTGCACCCTGGAAGGCCTTCGGGCTGGGGCCTGCGCCGGGCTCTTCCCAGAGGGTATGTGCCCCCAGATCTGTGCACAGGACAAGAGCAGGCTGCTACTCCAGACTGGGGCTGGCAGCAGTAGTGGGCTCTTCTCAGACCTTGGGGTGGGTGACAGCGCTGGGAGGGGGGCTGCCCAAAATTTACCGGCGGTCCCCCAACCTGCCCTCCCAGCACCACCGCCAAGCGCTGGTAAGAGCCCGGTGCTGCCGCTGGCCCCAGCTGGCAGAGGCAGCCCACTCTCATCCCATGTGCAGATCAGGGGGCACGTGCCCCCCCAGGAAGAGTCCAGTCCAGCCCTCCAGCCCACAGACCTCCCGGGGAGCACATAGCAGCAAGAGCCACGCCCTCCGGCCCCACACCCTGCATCCACTTATAGTTCCCTCTCTTTTGCTCCCTGCTGCAGCCCTGGGCCTCTGCTTCTCCCCACTCACCCCAGCCCCTGCTGCAGCAGCGCCAGGAGCAACTGACACCAGCTGCCTATAGCTTCAGGGCTGCACTGTGCCCCAAAACCCCTGGGCTCCACTTGTCCCCATTCACCCTAGCTTCTGTTGCAGCAGACCCAGAAGCACCTGACACCACCTGCCTGTACCATAGCACAGCACAGCCCGGGAGCTGGGGTGAGTTGGGGCACACAGAGCCCCAAGGGGCTCAGGGCAAGGAGCAGCCCAGTGGCTGCAAGCAGCTGGCATTGGCCACTCCCAGAGCAGCTGCAGCAGGGGCTGGAGTGAGTGGGGCCCTAGCCCCACAGCCCTTCCCCCTCCCCCCTCACAGACTTACCTGCTGGGGGGGAGGATACCTGTACCAATCGCATAAGAATGAATTTACCTTTTGTATAACAAATTTGGAGTATAAAAACAGTTATTGCATAAAAGCAAAATTTCATATACAGAACACGCATAAATCAAGGGAAACCTGTAGTTCATTTGGCTGGACCCCAGTAGAGTCAACAGTGTTTCAAGCCATGGTGAACCCACAGCTCAGCACTGCTCAGTATGTGTGCATACTTTTGATACCCACCACAAAGGGTCCATGTGCTAATTAGCCCCCACTCATGATTGCAACCAGGTGTACTTTTCATGACTCCTCAGATCCTTCAAAAATTATATGCAAATCAGATGCAAGGCAACCTGGTCTGGCTCCCCCTCATGGAGGGCATGGCTACACTAATCATATGTGACAGGCTGAGAGAGGAGGCAACAGAGGGATTCTAGGTAAACTGTTTGGGGCCCTGTTTGGGCCAGATGTTTGCCAAACATTTAAGGCTAGTGAAGAAACAGTATTCATTGGAAACGGGAAAGAAAAGCACATCTCAGATGTGGAGTAAAGAGGAAGTCAGAATGTATGCAGTGTAGTGGCTCACTAGGACTTGAAAAATTTGGCACTGAAAAACACTATGTGCAATGAATACTAGCTTATATTTTATTCAGATGGGTTATACTACCATCTCATTATGAAAGTTTCCCAGCTGTATGTTTACCCTTGTATGGGGCATGTGTCCTATAGTCATGCTCACTGTTGTATTTAATCAACATCATAATTGTTTTCAATGAGTGAATACATGATGTTTTGGCACCAGTTTTATGATATACCGTGTATTTAATGAGGTTTCCTTGTATGCAATCATAGGACTGGGGGGCTGTTTTCCCCATACTGATTGGGGGGGAGACCTTATTTTATGCTTGAGTAAATATGTTAATTATACAACTAATGTTTCACGGTAGACAAACTGTAAGATGCTTGTGAAAATGTGCCTTTATATGAATTTGCTTATTAAAAAAACTTCATAATGTTTCTTCTTCCCACAATGGTTATTTTACTGTCCAGAGGAAAAGAAATGCTTCACTCTGAATAGTCTCATAACATTTTACAATCCAAACACGACAGTAAAAACTTCATTCATATGCATTAAAATTCATCATTATCTTGGAAACCGATGAGAAATACTGAGTACTGAAATGGCATAGAACAATGAAGACTGAATGAAAATAATACTTTCTGAGAGCACTTTCAACTGAGCATATATTAGACTATAGTTTTTTGAAGAATTTAAAATAACAAAACCCTGTCCTGATGTCAAGTATATAGTTTATTTTCAAGTCTAAATTAATACTTACAAATAAATCAAGCTCTTTTGAAATGGAATTTAACATATCACATAGACTTTACCTTCAGAGATGCTACTGCCCAAGCTCGTTCCTGTTCTATCCAAGAGGGAATCTGGTCACGAATATTTCTTTGTGAATCCTTTATAAAACAAAATAATTTACATCTATTACACATATATTTGTGAAACTCAAACCTCCCAAGTGTTTATTAACCAAGACTGCAAAATATAAATCGATATTAAAACATTATTAGTACTACTTCCATGAACCCTTCCATCATTGTCTATTTGTAATCTTAAAATGGAATAGTAATGCTTGTTTATTATTGCTATTTTATAGTTACTACTGTGTGCTAAAATCATATAAACTATGATACTTTGTCATGCCCCCTTCATCTTCACTACAGACAAGTAATTCTGAAGTTCTGCAAACTAATTTTTAATATTAAACTTTACAGGAATGTCTTATTGCTCTATTCAATTTTTTTAATAATGCCCACTGCCCCTTAGGAAGCCAGTGTAGAAGAATCTAAAGAACATCTATCTCAACTTAAGGTGCACTGGAAGACAGGCCATTCTGACAAAGCAAACCATCAAGTTAAATATTTTCCAGTCTGGATCCTGATCTTTCTCCCAAATACCTAAGATACAAGGAGCTGTATGAAAAAAAACAAAAACAAAAATAAGAAAGATGTAATATAGAACAAACTCTTACTCTAGTATAAAACAAGAGTATACTTTAAATATTTTGAGCTATTTTCCTGCTAAAGGATAGTTCTACAAAATAAAAAAACCAAGACCGTAATGATCAACAAAAGTGTGGATGGAGCAGGTAACATTACAAAAATCTTCTGTAAGATCTTAGGTGTGTAAAAGGGATTCTAACCCCTTCTTGGACTAACACATTATACATTTATAAACTTCAGCACTGCACAGTGCAATTCACTTGGTTGTAAATCATGTAGAAGCTTGTGAACTCAAACGTTTAGAGCAAAAGAAAACTAGCAAGCATGATGTTTAACTAAATTAAATCTCAGTGTCTTGTCCAGAAGATGACCTTCAATTTGAGAAAGAAAAATAATTTCCTGTAATATATGGGAAAATTAATATTTGTAATAAATAATTCTGAAGTTGGACCATCAGATTTTAAAAGCATCCACTCTGGATATTTTTCTTGTGGTTGCAATAAGGAACAAGCCATCATGGAACTAGCAGCTATTGTTTTCAAGTGGTTAGTTATAAGAGTTTCTAACCCTATGAAAAAATTTCCAAACAGGAAATGCAGTTTTGATTATGACAGATGATCTGACCAGGAAACTTAAATGTCAGAGACTTCTATGAGTCCTTGCTTAAAATATTTTGATCTGCAAAACGAAAAGTGCTGGTTGGAGTTCAGAGTCTAAGTCCTTCTCCAGCAATCCCAAAAGAATTGTAAATGCCTCTTTTCCTGGGACTGACCTTTTTGTCTTGAGACACATTGGAAAAGGTATCATCCAAACTCTTTCATGGAATAGTGATGAAAAATAACACACTTCTATTGTTAAGGAATACATCATCCTATTCAGTGCTTGTCATTAAGCTTATTCTTGATTTCCATGGACATCTTGTTGTGCTCTTAAACAAGGGAGTACTACTTTCTCAGACGATACTGAAAAGCTGAGCTCCTAGGGTACCTATACAAGAACAAGGAGGCTGCTCTGACATTCTGTAATTCTAACCCACAGAAGCAGACTCAATTGAGTCTGCTGGAGTATGGCAATTGCTGCGCGCCAGCAGCCTCCCATGTCTCGTGCATCAGTGTCCCCATATTCAAAACAGCAGCGCAGGCGTTTTATGTAAAGCTTGTTGATAAAGTGTCCCCACCACCATTCTGAAGCATGGGGATGCTGATATATGAGATGCCATGGGTGCTTTAATTAGAGCAACTCTCAGAGCGGCTCTAATTAAAGCACCCCCACCACCACCATCACTCCCGGAGCACGTGTATGAACACCCTTAGAGTCTTACTGGCCTCAGTCGTGTTGCCAAGATGTTGTCTCAAGTATCCTAGAAGAACTACATCTGTTTTCTTTGGGCTCCCTATTTTGAAGAAGCATCCTACTACATTGTTTTGTTTTTTAACTCTTTCTGCATTCTGGTAGACTCAATCTCTACATGATCCTCGGTTCTTAAGAAAAATCCTTGAAGCACAATGTGTAGTCTTTCCCATAACCTAATGTATGAGACTAGAAGAATTAGGATTAGTCAAAAATATAGATGGGAGAGAGATACCAGAAAGATTTAGGAATCATTGAGAAGTAAAACAATTCTCCACATAAGAACGTAAGAAGTATTTTAGTCATTTTTTTTCCTTTGGAAGTGGATTGGACCAAATATTTGGAAGACTTACCTTATTCTATAAGTATCCTTGTTAGGTGAGGGGTGTAGGTTGTAGCCGTGCTGGTCTAAGGACATAGGCAGACAAGGTTCTTTGGGTGAATCTGATATCTTTTATTAGACCAGCTAAACAGTTGGAGAACAATTTTTAAGCAAGATTCCGGGTTCAAAAACCCTTCATCAGGCTAAGGAAGTTTCAGCAGTTGGTGTGTGCTTTTCCTGGATGGAATGAAAAGTAAAGAAGCCAGTGGCTGGGCTGGTCTGCATACAAGACAGGTAGTCTGTGAAAATGTAGATTGAGGAGTCAATAGGGGAGAGACAGGCTGGGGGGGGCTGGGGGGAGTGAAGGGGGATGAATAGTGGAGAAGTACCTGGGAAGTCAGCTGTCAGGCAGGTTATAATGTGTCATAAATCCAGTGTCTATATTTATTCCATGATTTTTAGTATCCAGGAGATTTATGAAGTAGAGTTCATAGGCTCGTCTTTGGGAAGTGTTTTGTAAGTTTCCTTTGAGGATCAGGACTGAGAGATTGGGGAGTCTCTCCCACATTGACTCCTCAATCTACATTTTCACTGACTGCCTGTCTTGTATGCATACTAGCCCAGCCCCTGGCTTCTTTACTTTTCATTCCATCCAGGAAGAGCACGCACCAAACTGCAGAAACTTCCTTAGCCTAACAAAGGGTTTTTGAACCCAAAAGCTTGCTTAAAAATTGGTCTAATAACAGATACCAGATTCACTCAAACAACTTTGCCTTGTTAGGCGAGTACATTTGGTTTGCTGAATCCAAGGGCAGATGTTGACAAATAAACCCTTACAAGATGTGTAACTGGAAAAATATCATTCAATTAATTAATAATGGCGTCTCTCTACCTCTATGATTTCTAAGAAAGTATCTTCACTAATATAGCATCTCTTTTTCTTCAATCCACTTTATTTACCTGGTCCAACCACGCTCATAGGGTGGGACTTACCACAATTCCACATTTGCACAAAAAAGTCTTCCCCACAATGGGAGGGCTGTAAGAATATTATTCAAGCTGCACTAAAGCTTAGCTTCAAAAACAAAGATTGAAATGAATAAGATGGAACAGTTTTGTCACTGCCAATGTGAGGAAAATATCTGAAATCAGAGCTAAAAGAATATGTCAAAATTGAAGATAAATTTGATCTGAACAAAAGATAGGTACAGTGAAAAGTGAGGTGCTGGGAAGAGACCAGGATCCAGTCATACTTATTTAAAAAATGGGTATATTCAAAACCAAAAAATTTACATTTGGAAATTTTACTATACTCACAAAGAAAAAGAAAACTTGTACCCTGTGCTTTCTAAACATAGACAATTGTTTACCATATTTAAAAGTTTTACAATATTTAAATTACAATTTGAAAGTTGAATTATATAAAAAACAGTAAATAAAACTGTAAAATGATAGTTCAAGCATCTGTATTCAATAAAAGAATTCTTATTTCAGAATACATATATATTTAGCTTACTGATTTTCTTAAAGTATCTCCAATTATTACACCAGTGAAAGTATCCCATTCCTATGGAGAAAAATGAAAAAAAGGCATCTTAAAAACATAAATATTATATACAGTAACGTATGCAGTATAGATGGAATACAATGGAGAAAAATTAAAATGAAGGCTATGATTTCGAAAGAAGCCTAAGGAATTTTGCACGCACCTCCTCACATCCTGTTGACTTGAGTGCTTAGGTCTATTTGTGAACTATAAACCAAGTGGCTAAAGGCATTATTTTTTGAGAAAAGGTATAAAAGGCAAAAAAGTATTACTTGGCCAAGAAAAGTATCAAGAACTCAGCAGGAGTTCAAAAACTACTGGATATATTTATATGAATAACATGATCATCAAAAGGCTTGAAAACAAATATAATAATTAAAAGCCTCCCAAGGTTATGGAAGGAATACAAAACCTCATCCTAAGCCATCTAAAAGTTTCCTGGGTAGGATTATTCAATGTGGGCTAGATTTTCAGAGGCATTTAGTCATCCAAAAATGCACTGAATTCAGTGGAAGTCAGGTGTACAGCCAGTTCAGACAGTTCTGTAAATGCCACTAAGTGCTTGTCTTCATTTTAGGTACCTAAATACCTTTGAAAATCTGCCCTTACCTGACCTCTCCAGGGTTTCTAGTTCTTCATAATCATGCACTAAGTACTAGGCAAAGTACTTAAAACATGCCAATACACAGGAATAAACAGATTATATACTATGACACAGTGTAATACAGTACAAAGAATATTCTAGTCAACAAAGAAAAGGAAAATGTTTATGAAACATCAAATGATGATCTCTCTTAAACCACAGTATGCACATCCAGGAAAAGTGCTTTGTGTCATTTTAATGGGGACAGTTGTATTACAAAAATATATGTTGTATGGAACAAGCCTGTATTTGGAGGTGGGGAAAGTAAATTTAACATATACATGCATACACATACACACACCTTATACAACATAATTATGGACACAAAGAGGTTCTCTTGTTTAAGGAAAATGATATTTCTCCAACCTTAAGTAAATCTGTACCTCCACCAGGCTTCTATCCATTATTCAACTAAAAATCTAAAAACCAGCAATATAACAGTTTTGTGGCTCTATCAGTCTCCAAAGCCTCAACACCACCGCATCTTTTCTAAGATCTTTTCTTAACATTCCTTTGTCTTAACACTCAGAAGCAAATTTATTAAATAACCATTCAAACATTAAAATAAATGTAAATTATAAAAATGAGGTTAGTACACAAGAACATAAAGGCTATTCAGTCCAAAAATGGGGAAAATATGACTGTTTATTGGAAGAAAATCAATATAGAAATCCACGTAAACTGAATGCAGCAGGAATTTGTATACATAGGCTGAGAGAGACTGGTTTTTTTTGTCTTCAGCCACGGCCTTCTACAATACATATGTTCAACTGAATCACAAAACTGCTGATCAATAAAGCAGAACCAAGTTGTTAGAGGCAACATTTTAATGACTAGTGCACCTAGACTACAGAACTCTCTAGCAAAACAATATGAGACTCCTAACCTTACCATATTCCGAGCTAAAAGCAAAACACACCTCTTCTGCCTAGCTTTTTCCCCATAAATTTCTTACACCCAACTCCACCATAACAAGCTAATTAAAATAACTTACTTTTCATGAAAGAGAAATATTGATACTATTTACTTGTTTTACCTCTTGAAAAGTATTCAGTTAGTACAAGTATATATATCATTCAACATGGACCAGACTGAAATAACTTTATTAGCTGATACAAGTGCATGTTGCACATAAGCAGTCAAGATACAAAGTACTACAAACAAAAAATTAAGGTCAGGTGGCCAGGCATTACATTTGTCATAAACATACTGTTTGTAAGTTCCTGCCCAAAAGAGTTCACAATCTAAATGATTAAATGGAGAAGGTGAAGCATTCTCAGAAACTGAGAGAAATTTAAGTCACAGCTCTGACATTGGTGAATGTACCTTTTAATATTTGGACCTCAGCATGCAACCCTGGAAAACTCATGGTCTCAACCACCTCTTGCAAAAGTCCTGGCTGATTGTTGTACCTGCCCTTTAACAGCTGTATAACCAATCTTTACTTCTCCCTCTACTTCTAAAACCCTTCTATCTGCCTTGGCAACTTCCTGTTATCTGGCCTGCCTCTCATCTTGTACATAAAGCTCCAAAACATAGCACTACATTCATCTTCCTCTCCTGCTCTAGTAGTCATTTCATTCATTTCCAACCCTTTAGTCTTTCCACATCAAATGTTCCTTCTATCAGGCCACTTGTAAATATATGAATCCTATTTCATGTGTCCTTTTGTTCATTAAGCAAAAAACTCAGACGTTTTCTCTAATACTTACATTATCTTGGAAAAGTTCAGGGTGCATTCCTCGTACAAAATGGAGAGCAAACATTAGTTGATCAGCCTGAAATAAAAGTAGAATACATGAATTGATAAATTTGCCAAAATTCACTTTCTGAATAACCTACCTAACAGAACCTCAGTATCTAAACTTCTTTTCTGATCAGCATAGTGGCAGAATTTTTAGGTTCAGCATGTATAATTTAAACACAGAACATACCTTTCAAGCTAGTTAACAACATGTATGCACATGTGGTAAATAACCTTAGTCAAAATCTCAGATCAAATACACTCAAATTTGATGAGACATGGGAGAATGGAATGTCTATAATGAACCAATCCAAAAAAATTATAGAATATTATAGAAACAGGGTAGTGGAAATACTTGACATGTTCTGTTCTGCTGTTGCAAGAGGTAGAACTTTTAGCCTTGACTGTTTGTAATTTAGTCCTACGTTTAAGCCAAAACATTTGAACTTCTACCAATTCTTCTTCACACAAAGGAATACCCTACCTGGAAAGGAATAGTGGAAATACATATAATACAGACACACAGAATAATAGAGAAGTAGGCCTGGAAGGAACCTCCAGAGATCAGCTAATCCAACCCTCTACCATAGGCAGGAAAGGCCCAGTAGGGAGATCATGCCTGCAAGCTTGATTATATTAACACTACACTCTAGCTGAGCTAAACAGCCAATGAATACAGATTAAATAGATATCTTATGTCCTTATAAATAAATATAAAATCCTGATATTCAAACTGGTGAACTCCTGTCAGCACCAAAATGAAGTCAGTGGAAACAAAACATTTAATCAGGAGCAGCTGTAACCTCGACTGTGCTTCCCCGGCATTGCAGATGCTCTCTGGTGGCCTCTCCAAATCCTGTATAGCCCAATTTTTACCCACCTATTTTACCCAGCATTAAGAAGCGTGTCTCTATCTTCAATTGGCTGCTCTTGGTCTACAAGGCCTTAAATAAACTGAAGATAAAAGCACCTTCACCAGGTGCCCTGAAGTAGCCTCCGTACTCCCCTTAAAGCCACCCCATGCCTTGTGGCTAAATAAACACAGACACAAAAAACCAAAACATAATTGTCATGAATTACAATATTTTGAGGCATTTGTGGAATGTCATACATGTTTTCGCGAGTTTATTTTACTGATATGTCATACATCGTCTTGAAATATATGTAACATCAAGCTGTGTTCAGACTTGCAATCCTTATAGTTCTATAAATTGTGGGGTTTTTAGAATTATAGAGAAGTGGGGCTGGAAGGGACCTCCAGAGCTCATCTAGTCCAACCCCTGCCTGAGGTAGGATTGTCCCTATCCAAAACCTCCTATATAAATCCACTGTCTAACCTATTAGAAAAACTACACAGTCAACCCTGACACAACTACAAATCATAACAACCTAACCTGCCACAGGTAAAGTAGAGGGACCACAGTGGCTAACATCCTTCTGCTGCAAACAGTGTTAAAAATATGCTTGAGAGATCCCAGGAAGAGGACCATGCCACTGCTAGAAGAAGTGAAAAACCCTCAGAATCCATGCCAATCATTTCATGTAATAAAATTCTTTCCTGACCCCAAATATAGCCATCAGGCTGACACTGAGTGGAGGCACAAAAACCTCTAGCTAGGAGCCTCCAATTCTAAGTCCCAGCAGGACCACTGGCATAGCCCAGTCAAAATCCCAGCTTTAGCTGCAGCCAATGCTTCTGAAGAAGGCAAAAAGAAAACCCGGACATGTAGCAGGAAGAGGGGGAAACTTGGATACATATGGCAACAAGCAAAGCTCAGAAGAATGGGAAATTCCCAGAGCATTGCATAGACATAGCTGCTCCTAGATCATTGCTGACCAATGCCTGTCCAACCTCTTTTTGAAGACCCTCAATGATGGAAAGACTCCATAACTTCCCTAAATAAGCTATTTCAGTGCATCACTGTTCTAACAGCAAAGAAGTCTTTCTTGATATCATATTTAAACCTACTTTGCTGTAACTTCAAGCTACTGAAACACATCCTACTCTCTGCAGCAAGAGAGAAAAAGTGTTCTCCTTCTTATTTATAACAGCCCTATTTGAACACTGATCATATCCCCTCTTACAGACCTCTTCCACAAACTAAACATACCTATCTCCTTCAACTTCCAATCTTGTGGCTGCCTTCCAAACTCTGTCATTTTTGTTGTCTACCTCTGAACTCCCTCTAACTCTCCATGTCCTTTTTGAAATGGTGAAACAAAAACCCCGTGCAGTACTCTAGATGAGACCTATCCAGTGCCAAGTAAGGAGGCACTATCACTGCCAGTGCCTTGTATCTAATGATTCTATTGATGTATCCCAAAACTGAATTTGCCTTTTGTGCAGCTGCATCACACTACAGACTCAGCCTCTATCAAGGCTCCCAGATCCCTCTCCATATTGCTACCATCCAGCCAAGTGTCACCTATTACGTATTTTTTATTATTCTTCCCAAGGAGTAGCACCTTGCCTTTGTCAGCCTTGAACTTTATCCTGTTAGTTCCAGCCCAGCTTTTCAATCTATTAAGATCCTCTGAATTGTATTTCTAGTCTCCAACACGTTTGCAATCATCTAAATCATTAATAAGCAAATGGAACAGCACTGGACCCAGGACAGAACTATGTGGGACTTCAATCAAAATCTCCTGCCATTCTAACATGGATTCATTTATAAATACCCTTTGCTTGTGGCTGTTGAGCCAGTTGCCCATCCACCTTATAGTAATCTTGTCTAAAGCTTGTAAGTTATAACAGAGCCAAGATTGTATAAGAGGATGATGTTCAGGGGGTTACACCTGAAATGCAATGAGTTTCCCACATGGAAGAGACTCAAATTTTAGATGACTGGGAAAAATAATCAAGGAGAATTAGTATCTGACATGGGTAGGCTTAATGGCCAGTCTTGCAGCTTTGGGCCTTCTTATACCTTATGCCAGGGATGGGCAATTATTTGGGCCTCCTTCCCCTACTGCAGCAACTCACCAAAACTTCCCATGTGGGATGGGGCCACAGGCAGGCAACAAGCAGTGTTCAGGATAGGCAGGTAAAGCTGGGATCGTGGGGTGGAATCACAAGGCAGTGACAGTGCGGGGCTGGGGCCCAGGACAGAGCTGTGATCCACTCCCTGCATGTCTCTGCTCTCTGGGGATGGAGTTTGAGAAGGTAAATGTGGGGGCAGGAGCACTGCCTGGGCACTAGGTTGCAGGAGCCAGCCAGGGCAGAGGAAATGGAGGAGGGAGCAGGGAGTATATGCCACAAAGCTCACTCTGGCAGTATGGTCTGTGGCTGCCCCCATGATGCTCCGTATGGGGATGAACCCTGTCTGGGTCCAGCTACCTTCTGCCTTGCACACTGGGGCAGGAGCCACCCAGTTAAAACTCCTGGGTGCCTTCCACCCACTCGGGTGTTGGAGCTGCAGTTCTGTGTACTGGGGCAGGAGCTGCAAGGCTGAAACTTCTTCCCCACCCTGAGTGCCACAGCAGGAGGAGGAACTGGCTTTGGACATGAGGGAAGTTGATCAATACCTGGGAAGCCACAGCTGCACCAGGAGCAGCACTACCAGATGCTGAGCATGCTGCCTTGGACAGGGGCCAGCAGGTGTGGGCAGGAGTGTGGCATGGGCTGCCCCCAGTAGGGCTCAGTTCCATGCAGAGCACCACAGGGGCAGCTGTGGGCCAGATTCAACCAATTTGGTGGGTGGCTCCCAAAGGCTGGATCTAATCAGTAGGCTGTATTTTTTCCCAACCTTGCTTTATGTTATAAGCTGAACAAGTGTTAATCATCTGAGTGGTATTCAGCTTAATGCAGTAGTCACACCTTAACATGAGACACCATCTCTGATTGTCCTTCAGCTTCACAGCTGTGACTTGCTGCTAGAGGTCTGGTGAACAGAGCCAGGACTAGGAGCCAAAGGCTGGACTGGTTTGCTACTTGCACTAGGCAGAGCAAACGCTACAGACCCAGAGCACTAGGAGGCTGTAGTACCTCCCACCGCCACCTGGAACAGTTCACTCCTTGAGTTCCAGGGGCCCAACCAGCAGCACTGGGAGGCAAGCTTTGGAGGAAAAAAGGATCTGGTCCCCAGGACCTGGATAGACACCCCAGTGGGACCAGGCACCTACAGCAGGGTTGAACTCGGTGGCAGCAGTGCGGCAGCCTAAGGATGGTTCCCGCTAACCCTGCACTCTGCCAGGCTACGCAGAGTTCAGCCCCCAGCTCTCCCCCACACTCTGACTAAGAAGGGGACACTGCATCTTGGAATGCTGGAGGACTTTCAACTTGAGCAGAATAGCTGTGGAGACTGGCTACACCTTAACAAAAGAGGAGTAAAATGAGGCAGACTAGAGATAATCCTGCCCAGAAGTGACAAATTTAAACTGAATAATGAGTGCTTTAAGCTACTTAAAGGTGTTAAATATGCAGCTAATCCAAGGGTTAAAAACTCCAAAAGTCACCTAAAATTACGATGTAACAAGGTCTGAGGGACTTGAGCAGGCCCTTCCAAACAATAAACAATATGGATTTTAAAAGGAGAGTGAGACTAACACCTGGCCATTCAAGCTATTTAGGAAAGTACATTTCTCAGAGTGGGGAATTTAAGTGAGGAACACTATTTTTAGGATATTATATTAGTAATCATTATGCCTGTAAAGATAAAATACTCTCTTGGTCATAATTAAATCACAAAAAACTTCCAGTCTGGTAAACAAATCACTCTTTGGGAGCAGGAAGGTTATATATCCCGTATAGGATCCTCAAGAATCCATTGGATAATGTATGTAAATGGCAACTAAAAAAACCATACTTAACCCTTGCCCAGAGAACAAGTCTTTGGTCTTCAGTTTGTTCCTGGGTATAGGAAATTCCTTTGGGCCCTCAGCCAAAAGGCTGAGTAGAGTAGGCTGACAAGAAAATTTGCAGGCGGCCCTGACATGAAGGTCAGAGGCTAAAGATGCTTTCTAATCTGTTGAGCTAAGTGGAAGCTGTATTCTTAAAATGCAGGGCAAGAGCAGATTATTGTTCTGATATTTCCTTTTATTTCTTTATTCTTATATCACATACAGTTACTGACTTCTTATGTTTGCTTTTGTTTTTAATAGTAAATCTTTTTGTTATCTTTTATAACATACTTATTGTCAGTGGTAGCTGTGACTTCACAGCACTAGACCACAAAGGCAGGCATCTTTTGTTGAAGAGGGGAATCCAACATTTCTAAGAGTACAACAGAACAAGGGTGTGCTTTTTTAAGCAGGCAAAATCCCCTCTGTTCTGGCAAGACTAAGTGATATGATTAAAGCTGAAGGACCACCAATCAGGGAGGTAAGCTTTGGGGCATCTCAGCATGTTCTCAGAGTGGTCAAGAAACAGACTGCAGAGAGGGGCTTTGAGCCAAAGGACAAACCTGAAGGTGTTAGAACACCCCAGGAATATGTCTTAAAGACACACCTGACCATATCTGGGATCAGGGTGCATTACATCAACTTATTTTTCTTTCGAATTCTCCCCCTCACAGACCCCTGGGCTCTCCTCTCTATTACAGCAGGGAGCTCCACACGGAAGCCCAGCCTGGGCCAAACTGACTTCTCATCCCAGGAGCTCTGTTTATATCACCTGTCTGGCTGTGCCCCTTCTAGTCCCCAAACTCCTCTCGATGGGGTCAGAAGTGAGGGGCAATGGCATGAACAGGGCAGGGCACCAGCATATCAGGGCTGCTCAGCACCATAAAGCAGTGGGAGGAGGAGAAGGTGGGGAAGAGGGGACAACTGCGTTCTGGTAAGTAAAGGGGGAGGGAGATTTTCCTGATTTTCCCGATTAAAAAAACAAAATCAAACACCAAAATATATAGGTATTTAGAATGTATTTTGTTGTAATGTTTGAAATACTGGTAGGCTTCCACACTGCTTTAAAAGTATAAATATATATACCAATAAAATATTGTGTTCAACTGATAAATGTATTTATATAATGGTGTTTCATTTTAATAAAGGAAAAATGCAGATTTGGGTATTTTATTAGAGAATATTAAATTTTATCAGAGAATTTTGGATTTTTAACAAAGAAAGTTGGGATCCTTGTTAATTACTAATTAGCAGCTGTCCAGCTCTGTAAGCCCACTTCTCAAGTCTGCACTTGGCTTCTGGCAACCTGCAGCCTGCTCTCTACACTCAGCCAATCAGTAACAGGACTTAAAGACCACTGTTACACAGCCCAGTTTAGGCTCCCAATTTTCAAAATCTTGCTTCTAGAACGTGGAAGATATTTTTACTCAAACAACAATAATTTTCACATAAACATAAGCAAATTCTGCCGCCTCCTCCCCTTTGCCCTTTTTTTGCCTGTAAAAGTGTCAATCAAAATTTAACCAAATTAAAATATAGGTCCCAAAAGAATGACAGACAGGTGGACTATGCACACTGGCTAGAAGATGAAAAGCAACACTGTGGGTGTCATACTGTAATGGAAAGCAAATGCACTTCATATGACTGATAAGCATCCTATACTGGACTGTTGGAGACATCCCACCTGAACTCCATAGACATGTTTTTAGAGCAGAACGTTATATATAGACATTTTAAGGTTCTTTGGATTTCAAAACTTTGCCATATAGTTTCTGAATCTTCTTTCCACCCTAAGATTCAGAAAAAAAATGTTAGGGAATTGTTCTGGTCAAAAGTGGAATAAGTTTTACATAAGATTACAGAAAAGTACAGAGTACAATTGTGTCTGTGGAAGACCAGAGGTAAAACATGATTTGAATGAAAGTTTTCTTTACTCTCATACCAGAGATGGCAGTCATTAAAAAAAAATGTCTGAATGATGACGAAATGCTTCTGAAATGTCAAGGTGCAAGTCTAAGGGGTCATGAGAAACTTACTAGAAATATTAAGGGAGGAGATTACATAATGGAATCTGGACACTAAAGGCATCCTTATAGAGTACAACATGGTGCCAGACAGATACCCATAAAGAAGCTTAAGAATCAAAGTAAGTAAAATATTTATGAACTGAGATCCAAATCTGAGGACCTGCTGCACTACTGCCAACACTTGATACCTATGTTTAACACCAACAAGGTAACTACTGAGGTCCCTATTGATTGCATGGAAAATTCCTCTGACAAGACCTGCTCCTGAATGCAGCTGGGTGCACCTCTGAGAGACACCCCCAGGGTCTTCTCACACCTTCAGGGGTACCCTCCCATTCCAGACCCCTCTGCCATCTGCTACATGACCACAGAGAAGGCAAGCCCCAGACCAATGATGCTTCATGACATGCCCAAAGCAATGGTATCTCAGTTACACCTGTCTCACCCAGGCCTTGCCAGTTCTTAGCAGAGAGGATTTTGCCAGCTAGAAGAACCATACCTTTACCCAGCCAAGATCAAGAAAAGATAGATCCTCTTTCCTTGTCACGGTGGGGTCCTACAGGAGGGCCATGATCTCCTGAAGGCCCTCCACCCGCGCCAAGTTCGGCCCAAGGCACCCTCAATTCTCGTCTGCCACGTCTTTGTTCTTAATAAGTATAAGACGGGAGGCTGCCTTTATACTGCCTTGGGAGCAGCATACTGGGACCTTTGTCCCTGTATGCTGGGTGCCTTCCAGGCACCCTGGCCTTAGAGCCTCGCGTGTGTACCTGACGTTGGTATGTCTAACTACATGCCTTCTATGACAATGCCCCTCCTGGGCTTTCTATGACAATGCCCCTCCTGGGCTCTCTCCGGGCCCTCTCCTGGGGCTTCTCGTCAGCGCCCCCTTCTCTGGGGCTTCTCCTAGCGAGCCACCGGTCCTCTTGGCCCACCACACAGCTACCCTCTTCTCAGGCCGGGCGTACCGTGCTGCTATCCCCTTTTGGATCAGGGACCACTGCAGCACTTGCCCTTATCAAGGAGGCGTTATGCTGCTAACCCCTGTCTCTCCCAGGGTCCACCACAGCATCCAGCCTCTGGCCAGGATCTAATGTCGCACTAGCCACCGACCGGTCTCGTGGTGCCCGTCCTGGGCTTCCAACAACGGTGTCCCTTGTGGGCTCTTTAAAATGCTGCCCCCTCCTGTCTAGGGCTTCTCAACGTGTCGCCCCTCATGGGCTTCTCCACGTGTCTCAATAGTACTGCCCCACATGGGCTCCTTAAAATACTGCCCCCTGTCTAGGGCTTCTCACAACGTGTTGCCCCTCGTGGGCTTCTCCACGTGTCGCAAAATGCTGCCCCTTGTCTGGGCTCCTTCAATAATACTGCCCCTCATGGGCTCCTTCAATAATACTGCCCCTTCTAGGGCTTCTCAAATACTGCCCCTTCTTGGGCCCGGAGAGAGCCCAGGAGGGGAACTGTCATAGAAAGCCCAGGAGAGGCATTTTCATAGAAGGCATGTAGTTAGACACACCAACGTCGGGTACACATGCGAGGCTCTAAGGCCAGGATGCCTGGAAGGCACCCAGCATACAGGGAGACATCCTGGTGGGGCAGGGAGATCACAGGGACAAAAGGTCCGGGCCCTCTCCTGGGGCTTCTTACTCAATAGTGTCCCCTCTCTAGGGACTTCTCGTCAGCGCCGGCCTGCTTGAAGACAAAACTACTCTCAAGGCAAAGCTTAAGTATAATTTCTTATCTGGCCATTTACATATGTCGTGCATTGGATTTTCAGAAAGCCCACACAATGCATATAACTTCCTGCCCCAATCAAGTTCATCACGGGGGCACAGAAGGGAATTGGTGAGGTTTTATTCACCAAGGCGCTCCCAGGGGTTACAAGAAATAATGGCCACAAGCTAGAAGAGAGCAGATTTAGATTGGACATTAGAAAGAACTTCTTCACAGTTAGAGTGGCCAAGGTCTGAAACGGGCTCCCAAGGGAGGTGGTGTTCTCCCCTACTCTGGGGGTCTTCAAAAGGAGGTTAGATAGGCATCTAGTTGGGGTCATCTAGACCCAGCACTCTTTCCTGCCTATGCAGGGGGTCGGACTCGATTATCTATTGAGGTCCCTTTCAACCCTAACATCTAAGAATCTATGAATCCACATACATGAATATTTACCAAAGCAGAAATTTTTCCTGATCTAATTAATATCAGGAAAATAACTGCTTCCTTTCAAACGTGAAGATTGCTAATCCAATATCCTAAACATACTGCGTTTCACTTAATTTCACCACTAAGAACTGTCCTTCCAGGTGATAGTCTTACAGGAGTCTTTCTTTACAATGTATATTCATCATTGTCTGAAAGGGCTAATCTAACGAATAAACAACTTAGGTTAGATGCTAATTCTCAGTGATTATCTCTTCCACATGTGAATAGGTGAAAAGCAATTAAGTTAACCACTGCCCCACCAAATAGTCTTGGCTAAAATATAAAAATATACCAAAATTACATTTATATCAAATTCATATAAACATAAGGATGATAAGGCTGAGCACAGCTTACAGCTACCCAAATACCATATCTCAGCATAACATATTGAAGAAGCTATGCATAAAACCCCATGAACCCCTCAGATAACACTGGGGTTCATGACAACTCCCTTCTTTGGGAAAAAAAAAAACCCACGTTAATCTCCTGATTCAGTTTGCCTGGCAATGCTGGTGGCCTGAGAAAGACAGGACTTTCATAAACATGTTATCTTTAGTTCACTTAAAGCAAATCCATGGAGGTCCTCAGATCTCTACAGTAATTCCAATATACTATTTCTGTTTTGCTGTTTGAGTTTAACGTGATGTAGCTCCTTCCCTGCGTATCTTGCTGGCACCCCAAAATGATAACGTAGCAGCACAAGGACGTTTGTTTGAAGATCCTTGACCTTGAGTAAGGCTTTTGATATGGTCTCCCACAACATTCTTGCACGCAGCAGCCATCATCTATCTGAAGGCTGGTTCCAAAAAGATTGGAGCTGGATTGTTTTCAGTAGTGGCAGATGACAGAACAAAGAGCAATGGTTTGAGTTGCAGCAAAGGAAGTTTAGGTTAGGAGCACTGGAACTTGTTACCCAGAGAGGTGGTGGATTCTCCACCTTGGCAGTTTTGAAGATCCAGCTAGACAAAGCCCTGGCTGCAATGATCTAGTTGGGGACGGTTCTGCTTTGAGCAGGGGGTTGGACTAGATGACCTCCTGGGGTTCCTTCCAACCCTAATTTTCTATGATTCTATAAACCAGTTCCCAAATGGGGCTACGGGACTTACAAACTTATTCCAGTCTCACTTCTACTTAAATTATGATTCACTGTAGTCGTTTTACCAGAGATTGTGTTCATTTTAAAAAGCTAAAATTAAACAGTTCAAAGCGTCTGATTAAGTTAATGTCCTAATATACACTTGCTTACATCTTTGCTGAGTACACTTTCTGCTTAGAAACTTTCAGTATATAGTAATTTAAATGTGGAGACAGTGTTCAGTCTAAAATTAAATGGTATGAAAGGATAACTGAACTCATTTATCTAGCAAGCTCCTACCCATTCCCTAATGACTGATTTATGGTTTCCTACTGTATTTACATTCAGTGTTAATGTACAGGTTTTAAATTCACCCATAAACTTAGGTAAGTCAAGGGGTCAGATGCCATAATATTAGTGATGTACAGAGCCATCACAAGAAAAACAAATGATAATGATTCATTTTGATATCTAGAGATTATGTCCTTAACCTGCCATTTATCTTCCACACAGTTCTATTTTGCTGAGCATAAGGTGAACATTTCAAAAAAGAAAATTAACTAGACAAACAACCAAAGGTTGAGAATGATTAACAACATAAAAACAAAACTGTGATATGGACTTTTAAAAATATTATTCTAGAAAAAAAAGAACACTGATTTTCATTTGTTATTTCACAAAGATTCTGCCCTATTAAGTTGTATTTCATGAGTGAATATTTTGGTTGGGAAAAGGGATGAAAAGTATGCACAGAACTTTTGTTTAAGGATTATCTCTGTTTATATTTAATTGTAAAATACTATGCAAAAATTTACAAAAGACAAGTTCTGTTTAAGAGGCTACAAGGTGAGATTAGAGCTATAGACAGATGTTACATTTTTAGTGCTACAGAATATGAAGAGACAGACAACTTCACGGTACTACTCAAATGGCAGAAATACTACAAAAATGTTCTTGGATGAAACAGTAGCATCTTTCTAGTGATGTGTATTATGGCATGATATGTAACATTGGTCCAGTTACATGTAGCACTAGAGGGGATCCTTTGGTTCTGCACCATCCCACAGTGCTCTGCTCTCCTGCCCTCCAACAGGGGAGAGAGAGAGAGCGCAAGGGACAGTTAAATAAGCATTGCTTTGGTGCTCAGAGCACTTAATAACAGTCCAGGGCACCAAGTAGGGGGGCAGGGGGAGAAAGCAAGCAGAGCTACAGCTCCCCACTACAGGAAATATGCAGTAAGCAGCAGGTCCTCCTGCTGCCTTCCCACAGTGCAGACTCAGAAAGAAGATGACCCTTTGCCAGAAATGCTGGGCTGCTCTGAAGCCTGTTGCAGCCCTTGGTCCAGAAACTGCTGCTCTTCTTGACCCCCGCACCCCCTAATGCCAGCATAAGACAGCAAAGACTGCTGCCCCCAATACTGACAGCTTGCCTGATACCCCTTTCCAAGGGGCAGAAAGGGCAGGCTGTTGGTGACTGGGTACACTGACAGGCTTCTCTCATGGTGTATCAGGGTGAAGCAAAAAAACAACTCCCTTGACTGGAGGAAATGCTTTTCAGGGACTCTATCATTCCAGCTAGGTGGCTGTGAATGTATATGCCTCATAATACTACAGGAGATCTTGTAGCACTACAAGTGCATACATGTTCACAGCCTAAGTAACAGATGTATTCCAGAGGGATTGATTCAACTGAATAAAAGCACCACCAACAAGTACTGGATTCTGGATGGTGAAAAGTTCTTCGTTTGATATTTTGGTAACTGTGTCAGAAGATAAGAAAGATAAGAATTCTACATTTAGATAAAATATAATGCCCTTTCTGAAGGGAAATTAGTATAGGGAGGTTGAGCCAAAGTTGAGCTTCCTGGGCAAATATATGAAAATATGTGTATGAAATACAAAAAAAAGTCTGAAACATCCCAAATTGAAACAATGTATGAGATAATTTTGAAGAAATAAACTGTCCTTCAAAAATTACCGAGAAGAGTAGAAGAAAAAAGTCTATGGAGGCTTTTTTGATCCAGTCACTGATCACAGACACTTCATTTTTGAGAAGGAAGGAAATAGTATAGAGGAATGATAATCAAAAATGTAAAGAACTTAAACATGGACAGAAAAATCTAGGTGCAAAATTCAAGATTAAATTACATAAAAACTCACAATACAATAAAACAAGAAAAGACTTCTGACAATTTTGATCTCCATGTAGCAAGTTATTATAATGTGCAAAAGGCAGGTAGGTTATACTCCCTTCTCTATACAGTGCTTGAGTTGCATTCTTTCTTGCGTATCTTCCTGCCTGGAAACATTGACAAACCGAAGGTTGTGACAGAAGAGCAATTAAGATGAAAATCTTGGGTAAAAACTGCCAGATAATAAAATCTATTAGAGGCAGCATGGGGTGCAGGAGGCGGAAGCAGTACAGGACAGGCATCACTGAGGGCAATGGCTGTAATGTCCAAATCCAACCACAAGTATAGTTTTGAGACAGAGTCGGAGCTGTTGCAGCCACCTGTCCTCACCCCCCAGCTTGTACTTGAATCCAAGACAACGGGCTTTTTATCCCCATGTTGAATGGGGGGGAACTTCATCTTTGATTCAGGTAAACACAGTAGATGATTATGAGCAAAAGAAGAAGGTATTTAAACCACTATACGTATAAACTATACACTATGTTCAAATCATCAAATTGGTTAGTCTCTCTAAAACTATATTGGGTAGTCTACTAAAAACTATGTATTAAATCATCTAAATCTGCTGTTTCAAAACTGATCAATCTTTTTTTCAGTGCCAGTCCACCATATTTTTACTCCATTCTTTCTTGAATATTAATATACATATTTCTACTTCCTTTCTATTCTCAGATAGCCCACTGGTGTGATATTGCTGTTGAATGATACAACAGCAAAAATCAGCAGTGAAGTAAACCAGTATATTGTTTAAGGCTATGTTGACTACTGAAAACATAGATGAGTTTGTGTTAAACTATCCAGCTGGTTTTACTACAGCCAGTAATATGTTAAGTCATGAGTAATTCATCTCATTACTTATAAAACTAATATGCTTTTTAATTTCTATGCAGAGAACAAAACCTTACTAATTATGTATATGTGAGTGTAACCACATACACAGTCTCCATATTTTAAAAGTTGCTTACTTCAAAATATTAATATTACAAAATAAATGCTACAGTTTAACCTACCTTTGATACAAATAAAATGTTCTTTAATGCCATAAAAAAGAATAAAATGTAATCCATGGTAAAAAATTGGATAAAATTGAATTAAAAAAAAAACTCTGGGTAAAAAAAAAAGAAACAAAACACATATACTAAAAGCCCATAACAATGCTGAAGCAACTCTACATCTTTGTCTTTCCCAAGTATGGTAGATATATCCTGGGTTGTATCTACATTTCTAAATTTATTACCAAATTGTATTGGTCTATCTAACTATCTGTCTGGTTTTTAATTTAAATATTTATACCTATTAATAATTCCCAATGTTATGCTATGCCATGCCATACCATACCATCTGAATGAAAATTTAAGACAGTCAATTTTATGTACATGTACATTTTTAATTATATGGTGTATATATTTTCTGATACTGTTTTTTGTTATTAAGGTACTACTGAAGAGCAAATATGTCATTATGCTAGACTCAGCTATGCTAGGCACTGTATAAACACACAAACAAAAAATTAAAAAAAGAAAGGAGACAAAACCATCTATGTTTTTCCTGCAACCAAAATATGGGCATCTTTGATAGGGTACACTCTTCTCACCTGCAGAAGTTCTGCAAAGGCTAGTGTAGCTTCAGCACTGCAATAATCCTGTGACCTCCATATAGGAATAAAAGACAGACCAAATGTGCACTAAGCTTCCTGAATCATCACTATCATACCTTCCCTCCCAAAGTGATGACAAAGCTGCTTTCTACTTTCACTACCTTCTTGTGAAATAAATAAATAGTAGAGCTTTGCCCCAGCTAGCCTCTACCCCACCAAGCCCCACAGGATGCTGGTCTGCAGTGACATTGCAGGGACAGCCTCCAGCATAAGATGCATGCAGTGCACCATGGTGTGGAAGCACAAGTAGCAGTTGGGGCACCACACGCTGTGCCGCACTGCCGGCTGTGGCTGTGGCTTTGGCTGCGGCTGGGTGAATCAGCACTGTGCTCCACAGCAGCATCATGAAGCTGAGCGCCACTCTGGCCTAGGCCAGGCTATGGACAGCAGGAGCAGGGTGAGGAGTGCCAGGTGGTTTCCATCCCACCTGCTGCTGTGGCAGCTCTGACTCATGCAGGTGGTGGTAGAGCAAGTCTAGCCCTAGCATGGGCTGGAAGGAGGAGGAGGGAATGCTAGTGGCACTGCCCCATCCCAGGCTGGGGCTCTCACACTGCACCAAACAGCCTAGCCACAGATCCCCATCCCAAGCGGCATCTCCCAGCTGGCCCACCCCCGCCCCCAAGAGCACAGGCACCAGCCTCCAACACCACTGGCCAAGCCAAATAGCTCCCTGGTACCCCCAAAGACCACCCCGCTTACCTCCAGGCAGGCATCACTTGCAATAACGTGGAGCTAGGCTCCCCAGTAGCACCATGCACTGCCTAAGAGCTCTGTGCCCTGCCACAGTCCCAGAGCCTGGACACTTTTCCCCCAGGGCTGACAGGCAACCGCACAATGTCATGGACAATCACACCCCCACCCCACACGCATCCCTTCCACACACCCCACACATGAACTCCCCACACACAGCCCCCCAGACAGTCCCCAAGCCCTGGCCCTGCTATCTCATTCCCCACCCCCATTCCACAGACTTACCTGTATCCAACTGCCAGGCTGCACCCACTGCCTTGCCTGGTTGTATTGATGGCCACACACATGTGTGCACAAATGTGCAAACAGCACCCGCTACCTCCGATCACCCTCCTCCCACTCCCTCTAGTCCAAAGCATGCAATTTAGTACTTCTTTTTGGAAGTACTAAATCAGTGTAGTAACAATGTTGCCACAGCAACACATGTAGACATGCCCTAAGAGTCTTCTCATAATGATCAGAGGGATATTTGCAGTCTTTCAGACATATCTCAAGAATACTGTCTCTTACTTAAATTTCCCCACCCTGAGGAATACCTTTCTTTGGATGGTCTGTTGGCAGATGACAATTCTGCTCAGATCTCTGTTTTTACAATGTAAATGTGTCATTGCCTGGAAGGTCTGGGCTCATGTGGTGAGAGCATGCCCACAAGGGTGGCAAGTAAACAAACTCATGTCAAATGCTAATTCTCAAATGCTTCTCCTAATTGTGAATAAATGAGGAACACCTGAGTTAACCGCCACCTTACTAAATTTCCTTGGATAAATATAACAATATATCAAAATTACATCTATATCAAATACCACAATTCATATAAGCATAAGAGTGACAATCCTGAATGCTGCTTGATCCTACCTATACCCAGAAACTACATATGCCATATTAGTAAAACAAGCTCAAGACAAAATGTATAACACCCCACAAACCCCAAAATACTGCAGGTTCATGACAGTTTTCTTTCTGTATGATAGCATAAATACTGATACCAACTGCTGCTTATGTGAAGTAGGCTAAGTCAGAGTAGCTGTGAGAATTTAGTTTCACCCTTAGTGCAGTATGCAAAGGGCAAAGAAATTAATCTTACCTTAAACAAGCAGCGGCAGACATATTCATACACCATGTGTGTTAAGGAGCTAATAAGAGACTTGATTCTTTCTTCAGTACTTTCTGATTCCTAAGAAAACAGAAGTTTAAACATAAAAACTTCAACTGGAAATAAAAATCTGTTTTTGTGTACTTGTATAAATAGCTGACACATAGTTAGGCTGAGGATCTGCCAAATTTTCAGAGCTTCTGAGTACCCAGATTTCCCTCTGAGCTTGCCTGCTATTCCCAACAATTCAATTTATGTCATATGGACCAAGACGTTAATATGGACCAAGACGTTTCTGTTTAAGCACTCCTATACAAGCATTTGGGCCTTAGTCATAAAAGCAGCCTGAATATTCACCATACCCATGAAAGATTTCACAGGATCTGAACTTCTGACCAGCTGAGCAAAACCTATGACATTTCCTGCTGCTCTATTTAGATGTTTTATCATGGAACCCAGGTGAACCAACAGCCCAAAAGACTGAATTTCTTTCAGTCCAGAAAACAAGTACACCACGGACAGCAACACCACCAGTTTCTCCAGTGCCAGATCCTACCTATACGTCGTTTCTTCACACTGCTGCTCTCACAGGATTTATCTTTTCCCTAAAGGAACTATATCTAAAAGTGAAAGAATAGCTTATTCTCTTTACTTATTAAAACCTTGATTCTCTAGAGCCTGCACTTGCTAGTAATGTGTTTTAACTATGGACATATTATTTTTAGCACCATTACAAATAATTGTTGTAGCACTCAGACAGTCAACTGGATTAAGTAAAAGAAACAGTCCCACAAAACTTTGCATTCCAAAAAAAAAGAAAACACAACCGGGAAGTGAAACAAATAATGTGAAGGCTGAATATCAGTGACATATGTAAACAAAAAACAAAGATGTGTGCAATTCTTTGCTAGACAGAAACACAACTTGTCCTCTGCCTAGTCATCATCAAGGTCTAGTTTGTGGAGAATCATCAAGGCAAACATTGTGGAGGAGATGAGTTTTAAGTATGGACAAGGAGAAGGATAATGTATCTCTACAGACTGACTGATCTGACAGGGAGCTTTTTCCACATAATTATAGAAGGCTTGGGAGGAAGTATGAAACTGGTGGCTAGAGAAGCAGAAAATTAGTCAATCAAGGTTGGAATCACTGGCAATGGCAGGTGTCAGCCTTGTAATAGGATATAAGGATAGACAGGTAGGATGGAGTTAAACTGTGAAAACCTCAGAAAGGAAGGATAAAGAGTTACCGTTTGCTAGTACAGGAAGAACCAATGAAGGATCTTAAAGATGCAGTTTACATAGTGAAAGCAATAACCAAAAAAAATAAATCTGAGCAGCAGCATTTTGGATAGACTTGAGAAGGGAGGGCTGCAGGCCAAGACAATGAAGAATAAAGTAACCAAAGTATGAAATGATCATGGATGTCTGTGAAAAGTACAGACCAACAGTTGTGTTGCAGCTCAGTTGAACAGTTTTCAAATTAAAGAAAAGGTATATCTCCTCTGTTAAGCCAAAGAGCATTTTAGAATTTCAAGACTTCCCTTATTCTGCCCCTTACTTCGAGAATTCGCCTAATTCACGGATTACTTCAGGGGTGCTCAATTTGAGGCCATGGGCTGCAAGAGGCCAGCAGAGCCTTGGAAACCACCCCACACGGCTCCCCAGAGGTTGGAAAACTTGGTGGTGTACAAGCAGTGGCAGTACTGCCACTCCTCCCTGCTGCCAAAATCCCAAGCCCCATGCAACGGGTCAGAGCCAGGCCAGAATCCCACCCCCACCCGGCTGAGCTGGGGCCAGGCCATGCCACTTTTCTCAAGCAGGGCTGGGCCATACCCCTTCCCTCTGCAGGGTTGGGCAATGCCCTCTCCCCAGTAGGGCTGCACTGGGGCTGGGTCATGCCCACCTGCCCCCGCAGGGTCCAGTTGGGGCTGAGACAAGCCCCCTTCCCTTACACAGTTGGATTGGAGCTGGGCTGCCCCCTCTGCACAGCTGGATGGGGCCTCACTGCACCCACCTCAGGCACCGGATTTGGGACCACTGGCCACTAGTCAGCAGAGGGATCAGGCACAGCCCATCTGGCCCACTGAACAAAAAAGTTTGAGCATCACTGGAATAGGTAACTATCGGACAGCCTATGTTTAAATAAATAAAATCTCACAATCCTTATATGGAACCTTCATTTTCAAAACTTAATCTTAGAAAAGCCATAAATTACAAATGCATGTTCACTGTGCCTGCTTTTTCCTCAGACCTAAAGGAGAATGCATGGCATTCAAAAGCTTGTCTAAATCTATCCCAAATATGCAGTTGGTCCAACTAGAGATATCAATCACAAAAATCCTTGCCTCCCACATATTATCTGAACCACCATGCCTGTAATATCACTGCAACACTACCAAATAGATGTTACTTTGTTTTCCCATAATGCAGCAAAACTATGGCTCATGTACACTGAAAATAAACATATTTTCTTTATACGCATTCTGAATGTCCAATATTCAGGATGAAAAAATAATGTAAGCATTCATTTTAAGTTACCCTTTAAAAACAGCCAGAGCAAGCAAGAATTGTAAAGACCACAACCACAACCACAGACTGATTTCTCTTCTGCATTCACAGCTGCAGGACAACAGGACATACCTGTTTGTTTTGCAAGGCCCTTTGGAAAAGTCGTAGGAAGGCAGCCAAACTAAAACGGTACATGTTATTAATTTTGGACAAGTCAGAGATAATAAAGTACATCTTGCTAGCACTCTCAGCTAGAGGAAGGTAGGCATCCCTCTCCTATGGATAAAAAGAAACAATATTCAGAATTGGTACTTTACTGCCATCTAGTGGTCACTGGATACTTAGACGACATTGATAAACCACTCACATGCCTTATAGTACTTGATAGCATATAATAACAATTTTGATTAAACTCCCAGAGTCTTTACTTACAAAAGCACTTTGAAATCCATTACAC